>CM062819.1:1452105599-1453305599 GCA_031772625.1 Pinus tabuliformis | reverse complement strand
TGAATGACACCAAGTCGTTCTCGGAAAGTCAAGAATTTGACCTTTCCTAGGGGCTTTGTCAGAATGTCAGCGACTTGTTCATCTGTACCGATATGTTGGAGCCTGATAGCTCCCTGCTGCACCATATCTCGAATAAAGTGGTACTTGATATCAATATGCTTGGAGCGATCATGAAATACGGGATTCTCTGACAAACGAATCCCACTCTGGTTGTCACATAGGATCACGGTGGTATCCAGTGTAAATCTAAATATCTCACTGAAGAGCTTCTGCAACTAGACTGCCTCACAGGAGGCCATGCTAGCAGCAATATACTCTGCCTCAGCGGTGCTCAAGGTCACCGACTTCTGCTTCCTGCTCATCCAAGATATCGAAGCAGATCCCAAGGAGAAACAGCACCCAGAAGTGCTCTTACGATCCACCACACTGCCTGCCCAATCAGCATCAGTGTATCCAAGTACTCTCACATCTCCGATAGTGTATCTTAACCCATAAGTAATTGTGCCACGAAGATATCTCAACAGAGTCTTGGCACCAATCCAATGTATGTGGTGAGGTTCAACCATATGTTGACTCAACGTGTTGACTGCGAAGCATATATCTGGATGGGAGTTCACTAAGAACATTAATGCTCTGACGAGTTGACAATACTCGGTGGCATTTCGTAAAACAGGTCTAGTAGCGCTACCGCTTAGCTTCTTAAAGTCAAGCTCCATTAGGGTAGTTACAAGCTTGCGTTCCACCATACTGAATCTTTCCAATATCTTCACCACATATTTTCCTTGAGATAGGAAAATTTCCCTTGGCTTCTGCGAGACTTCAAGTCCTAGGAAATAGTGCATCAGTCCTAGGTCCCTCATTTCAAATTCAGAAGCCAACTCCCTCTTACATTTGTGAATGAGAGGGTCTACACCTGTTAGGAAGACGTCATCCACATACAGCACCAGTATGAGAGTTTTGTCATCTTCAACCTTGAAGTAGAGGTTAGGGTCGGCTTCACTCCTAGTGAATCCTAGCTTCATCAAGTAGCTGTTGATCCTTTCATACCATGCTCGGGGTGCTTGCTTCAGCCCATAGAGAGCTTTCTTCAACTTGCATACATGAGATTTTTGATCATGAATCTCAAATCCTTTGGGTTGCTCCACGTAAACCTCTTCTTTGATCGAACCATGTAAGAACACTGCCTTGACATCCATCTGATGTAGATTCCATCCTTGTGAATCCGCAAGGGTTATGATTGAGCAGATGGTGGTATATCTTGCAATAGGTGCGAATATCTCGTCATAGTCTATACCTTCCTTCTGGGAGAAGCCACGAGCGACAAAACGAGCCTTATATTTTTCCGTACTTCCATCTACTGCATGCTTTATCTTGTAAAGCCATTTAGAAGTGACAATTGTCTTGTCCTGGGGTCTGGGAACTACTTCCCAGACATCATTCTTCATAATAGACTCATATTCTTCGGTCATAGCATCCTTCCATACTTGATGCTTGACGGCATTTGAGAATGATGAAGGCTCATTTTGTATGATCGTGCTCATGATGGTCAAGTATCCTTGATACTTGTTGGGTTTCTTACTTTCACGGAAGGTTCCTCGGGGTGCAGTGTGTCCTTCAGCATCATCGAGTAGCCCCCTAAGCCAAGAGGGCCTCTTCCTGGAAGAGGAGGGCTCAGGTGGATCAATAGGATCCATGGGTTCTTCCACATCAGGCATTATTTCATCATCCTTCTCTTTCTGTTTCCTGGTGTCGGCTTCTTGAGAGTTCCTTAAAGTTGGAAGATTGTCCACCTTGCTGAGGGCCATATCTTCGTCAAAGGTGACATCATGACTAATCACGACTTCCCTTTGACCGGCAACATAGATTCTATAGCCCTTAGTATTTTCACCATAGCCCACGAAGATTCCTTTCTTTCCAGATGCACCCAATTTATTCCTTTTCTCTTTCGGCAGATGAAAATATACAGGGCTTCCAAAAATTCTAAAATGAGATAAGTCAGGTTTCTTACAGGTGAACATTTCTTCAGGAGTCTTGGAACGCAATGCTTGATGAGGGCATCGGTTTTGTTGTACATATACGGCAGTGTTTGCAGCTTCTGCCCATAGAAACTTCGGAAGTCTTTGATCATGGAGCATGCCACGGACAACTTCCACAATCGTATGGTTCTTCCTTTCCGCCACACCATTCTGTTCAGGAGTATATGGTGTAGTAGTCTCCCTCTTGATGCCAGCCTCTTTACAAAAGTCATGAAACTCATTAGACTCATATTCAGTCCCATTATCAGTCCTTAAGATCTTGATCTTCTTTTCGATTTTGATTCTCGATCAGGGCTTTGAAGTGTCAAAACCAAGAGAACACTTCATCCATCTTTTTCAAGAAGTATATCCAAGTCTTACGAGAATAGTCATCTGTAAAAGTAAGATAATATAAATATCCTCCCAAGGAGTTCACAGGCATCATACTAGATATGTCTAAGTGAACCAGTTGTAATATATCGGAGGTCTTGCTTTGGCTCAAGGGGAATGGTCCCCTTTTGAGCTTTCCTTCAGCACATCCAGGACATACACCTTCTTTCTCTACTCGGAATTCGGGCATCCCTGTTACCATTTGTCTTACATCGGGTAGAGCTTTATAATGAAGGTGGGCAAACCTTCGATGCCAAAGTTCAGACTGAATAGATGTGTCACAAGACATGACACCTAGCGGACTTCCACCGACCTGATATAATGAATCAACTTGAAATCCAAGAGTGAATTAACATTATTTTTCCATACATGTACCTTGCCGTCGCTGAAGGTCACCTTGTAGCCTTTGTCTTCCATTGCTGAGATGGACACCAGGTTTTTCTTGAGGTTAGGTACATATAATACATCTTGTAAGTGGATCGTATTTCCTTGATTCAATTTAAGAGAGACATTGCCTACACCTTTCACGGGATATTTCATATTATCTCCAAGGACAATTTCCAGGTTAGTTTCCTTCTCTATTAGATTATGGAGAACTTCTTTGTAACCAGTGAAGTGCCTTGATGCACCACTATCAATGAGCCAAATTCCCATTGAGTCTGAAGGAGCAGAGGTAGATAGAGCAGCTGGTAAATAATATTCATCCTGCTTATTTTCAACAATGTTAGATTCATACCTGGAATTTCTAGCCTTCTTGAATGGTTGTCCTCTTCCTGGATTACCAGCACTCCTTTTGCCTTTGCTATTAGATTTCCCATTCCTTTGATTGCCATGAGAGGAATTTTGATCATCGTCCCAGTGTGAGATCTTTCTATCAGGGCACTCCTTTGCATAGTGTCTTGGTTTATCGCAAATGTAACATCATCCTTTTCTTCCACCCTTAGGTCTAGCCTTTCTTTTTGATTTAGTCCCAGACTTATTTCTTTTCTTAGCATGAGAAGAAAAGGCAGCAGGAGGACCTTTAGGCATGAGCATTTCTTGCTCTTCAACCCTTGTTTCTTCTTGAATGCATGTAGCCATTAATTCCTCGAAACTAGGAATTACATTATTGTTCAGAAGAGTAGTCCTGAACACGTACCATTCGGATGGTAATCCTCCAAGAGTTGTGAGTGCCATTTCCTTATCAGTAATAGTTTCCCCAATAGATAGGAGATCGTTCCTAATCTCGGTGATCCTTAAGAAGTATGCTTGCATACTCTCATCTTTCCCTTCTTAATTTCCTTTAGCTTATTTCTAAGAAACAGAACTTGATTTGCATCATTAACTTTAAATAAACTCACCAGTCTATTGTAGATTTCCTTGGAGGTGTTCAGATCAGAGATGTAGGCCACCAAGCACTTGTCGATAGAGTCTCGGATGATCTTCTTTGTTTTGACTTCATCGGTTTTCCATTTGTTCCTCACAATAGCGGGTGCATTTGATGGAGGCTCATTAATATTGCCTCTCACATGGTCCAACACTCCTTGATCTTCTAAGGTTAGATCGATAGACATCTTCCATCCGTGATAGTCAGCTTTCTCACGGAGCTTGTCTTCGGCAGGGAAGAGTGTTGAGGACCCCATAGTTCTTTTAGGATAGCCTTGCCAATCTTTTCTCCGGTGATTGCTCTTGCTCTTGCTTGGGCTTTGTCTTCACCTCAGCTCTGATACCATGTTAATTTATGGTATGTTCTATGCTTAGAGCAATTTACTTCTCTTTCTTATTATTATTCACAGATTAGCAATCACATGTGCATAAGTAAAGTGCAAATAGAACATTAAACGATCAACAGAAAACAAGCCAAGACAAGAGACACAAGATGTGGCGGCTAGCCAGGGACAAACCCCAATATGGGGAAACCCTTTGATTAAATCTTCTTTTATCTTCAATAATTCAGCAGAGAGAAATAGTACAAAAAATCTTATTTATATCAGCAGTAGCAAACCCTAGATCAACAGCATCAACATTAGCGGCTTCATCATCAAAACTAGGGCAGTCGATATCTCGCAAACCGACCATCGGATCGGCTTGATTTCACCACCAAAAAATGTAGCCTTCAGAGGAGGTCCAGATGGACCTATAGTGCAGTTTTGAGGAGGGGATCTTCAGGTCAGTTCTGGTCAAACTTTGGTTTTGCAGTTGCAGCACTAATTTCTGTGTCCTTCCTTCCACCTGTGTGAGAGAGAGTCACCTATTGCACAGGAGCAGTGTTACTTGGGAGCGGGAGCGAAAACGGGAGCGAGAGCGACATTTTTAGAAGCTCCCAGTTTGGGAGCGAATCTCGGAGCGTTTTTTATATAATATATATATATTTTATATATTTTATATTTTTATACATATATGTTAGCAAAAACATGTAGAATAATGAATTAGATATAAAAAACATAAAAAAACATAGATTGAACCATATAACAACAATCATCTAGAAGTTAAGGTCGGCGGAGGTAGCTGGTTGGTAAAGTCGGACTCGTAAAGACGGTGAGGTCTTGTGCTCAACCCTGAGCGAGGGCGTTGACTAGTCGCGAGGAGTGACTTGCCTAGGCCAAGCTCGCTCACCTTTTCATCCCCGATCGGGGTGAAGGAGGCGGTGGCATGTGAAATCATTATGAAGGCAGGAAGGGGGCATGGCAGGCCACCCCGCAAAAACATAATAACACAGGACGATAGGATGGATTACAGGCTTAGAATAATACCGAGGAGTAGCGGTGACAGAGCAATGAAGGAAGAAGGTGGGGAGAATGGCGGCGATCAATCAATGGGACGCAGGATAGCTGGCACAAGACTAAGAAGGGGAGGAGATGGCGAACATGGATATTGCATGCAGCAAAGGGAGGAGGTGCAGAAAGGTAGAGGATGGCAGACAGGTCATGAAACTTGGCATGAAAAGAGGCATGTAGGCGAGAAATTGTCCATTACTCTCTGTGATAGCACTGACAGGAGCAGGGAAACGGGAGGTGGGTTAATAGTAGTAGAAGATAGGCGAAAAGAGAGGGACCGAACACCATCCATTGTAATATTAGGTAGAAGACAAAGAGGGAAAGTATGAGAAAGGCAGGACAGAATTGAGCAAAGAAGGGCGTTGGACAGGGCAGGATAAGAGTATGCACGATCCCCGGGAGGTTAATGCTCAGAGGCAGCCGGAGATAGAAAAGACGACGGGATGGGAGGAAGAGAAAACTCCTGAACAGAGTTACCAAATCTAGATGAGGAAAGGAGGAGTGGGGAAGTTCAGGCATCCAGAGGAAAAGCAACAAGGAGAGGAAAAGAACCTGGGAAAGAAAACTAAGGGGCATGGAGGTGAGGGATTCTTAGGAACTTCATCCTTCGAAGCTGGTCAGGGAAGCAAGGCAACGGTCGACAATAAAGTAGTCCGTCTAGGCCGGGGAAGGGGGCGCAGAGGTAGAGAGAGAGGTTGCCAAGTAGACAGCCAGGAGCAGAGCACCCCATCACCAGTTGGCAAGAGGCGTGGTAGGAAAATGATGAAGCATAAGGTGCAGGAGGCGGAAAGAGCGTACAGTGAAGAAACCAATGCTGACATCCGAAGGATAATCCAAGAATTAGAAGCAACGGCCATGCAGGAGGATTCGGACCCTGAAATGGAGGATTGGGGTAACCTGATTCCGGACCCAGGAAACACTAGGGGTCACCTGTCCATATATAAGCATGCCCTACATGTTTATTGGGTGCTGAAGAGATTACTGGCTAAAGCAATGGAGCAGGTGGCTATGGAGATGGCAGAGATGGCCCAGGGCATTCCAAATTTGAAGAACGAAATGAAGAACCTACAGATAACTCTGCTCATGCAGGATAGCAAGTTAGAGGAGATTCAACAACATCTGCAGAAGATAGTTCCTATGCCAAAAGAAGAAGACAACTTGCCTGGAAATATGGTAGACTAATCCTGCTAGCTATGTTTAAGGTTTTCTTTGTTAGATCACTGAGAGCAAGCTCTCCTTTTTCTGTTCATAGGTCTTTATGTCGATAGGAAACAAGATTAGTTTTTTTGGTAGTATAGTGTATTTGGCATGGACAAGCAGACTTATCCTTTTTTGCTATTGGATGGCTTATAAAAACTTAAGATGGCCAACAGACTCGGTTTCCCTTCGGGGCGGGTTGAGGTCACTAAATGTATGTACTTGTTTCAACCCGATTAAATATAAAATGAAAGGTCCTTCTCTAGCTTACAAAAAAAAAAAAAATCATCTAGAAGTTATAATCTTCATCAACCACGTCCACAAGTTAGTAACATAGTAACATACAAAATATTGAGTCATATTCATCAATCTTAAAGTTTCAAGCTTTCAAAATTCAATATATAACATTTATCATCATTGATCACCAAAGTTGTACTTGTAAGCTAAGTGCAACCATTAAAACAAATAATATCTAACATGAAATGAAATGTTATAAAATGAAATGAAATGAAACAACTTTCAACTTTCATGAAGCATCATATTCATAATTCATTACTAATGAGTTATAATTGCCAACTTCAAACTTAAATTGTCATATATTGTTTAAAAAAATATCATAATAAATATGAAAGAGTCAATAGGTATAAAAGCTACTAGAAACTAGAAAAGAGAAGTAAATCTATTATCTATTTCTTATGCTTGGGCCTCTTGCCACCACGAGAAATGTCTAATTTTTTAGTCTTGTTGGAAAATCAGGATCTTTGTCATTAATATCACCCTCTAAGCATTAATATCCAGAGGTATCTTTGTCATTACCTCTGTATTTGTATAGGGATCTTTGTCATTAATATCACCCTCTAAGCATTAACATAAGATAGAACAAGCATAGCATGTCAAGTCAAGATTTTGTTTGAGTGATGCATACATTTTTAGGAGGGTCATGATAGAGGAGTTCGACAACCAATGTCACTAATATCAAGGTACATAGAGAGATTGGTGCTCTTGATTAAATACGAGTTCCATACCCTAATACATGACAAAATTCAATGGAAACATTGCAGTCCCCCAATCCTGAAATCCTGAAAAATTGATAAGTCTGCTGGATTTTGAATGAAATCTAAAATTCTACTTTCTCCATATGAAATCCAATGAGGCCAGAACCACTCTCAAACATCCTGAGTCATTTCATGGTAATGTTAAAAATTTAATCTTCATTTTCATCCTTTTAATTTAAGAATTTAACATTACCATGAATAGCATATCAATATTAGGGCCTAGACTTGATCATTAAGCTGCCCCACTCAAAAATTATTTGTTTCTTTCAAAAAAAATTGCATTTCGAACATTACTACAAAAAAAAAATTGCAAAAAAGGCAAAACGCTCCCGAAAAGGCAGGGAGCGAAATTTTTTTTAGGGAGAGCGCTCCCGACCTGCTCCCGAGTCGCTCCCGCCCGGAGTGCGGATTGGGAGCGGGATCGAGGGGACGGGGGGCGCTCCCCCGCAACACTGCGCAGGAGAGAAGAGACTCTTTGCTGCGCTGGAGAGAGAGAGAGATGTGATGAGTTGAGTGAGTCCAAATGAGGAAAAGTCCTGTATTTATACACATCTGATGATATTTGAATAGATGCGACTGTTGGGCTTCTGAGCCTACATGAGTTGTTGGTAGGCTTGATAATTATTACATAATAAAAATAAATTCATAGCTCCCGAGTCGCTCCCGCCCGGAGTGCGGATTGGGAGCGGGATCGAGGGGAGGGGGGGCCCTCCCCCGCAACAGTGCGCAGGAGAGAAGAGACTCTTTGCTGCGCTGGAGAGAGAGAGAGATGTGATGAGTTGAGTGAGTCCAAATGAGGAAAAGTCCTCCTGTATTTATAAACATCTGATGATATTTGAATAGATGCGACTGTTGGGCCTCTGAGCCTACATGAGTTGTTGGTAGGCTTGATAATTATTCCATAATAAAAATAAATTCATATCTCCATGAATACTTATCGGAATCAGATGATCTTTAGATCAATCCTACACCTCTCGACGAGAGGAGTCTAATAAAAATATTATCAACCATGAATAAGATGACCCACATGGAGTTTGGCCCTAGTTGCCAATTTTAACACGAACTGCCCCTCGTTGCAACAGATCACTGGTTCGATTCTCTTAGCAAACCCCTCTCTAGAAAATCGAACTGATTGATCAATGTGGTGCGTCTCCCACTGACCCTCAAGCCTCCTCTTATACTTTTCTTGTTGAGCCTTCAACGGTCGAGATTAAGTCCCTAATCAACAGCTAAGATTAGATTTGGCTTGATCCATGTCATTTAGAACATTCTCACCCAGTTTTATATTAATACCCATTAATATTTTAATTTTCCTAAGTTTAGACTTAGGAACCCCATCAAAAATATTAATTATTTTAATATCTCTCCAACCGGGTGAAATTTCCCCAAACCATCTCTGGGTCTTGGAGATCTTATGTCCCTTAGTTTCTCCACCAATTTTCATGGCTAGAGCACATTTGATGCTACCATAAATCAACGCCTCTGCAGTAATTTCGAACTCCTCTTCCTTTCTGTTTTTGAGCTCTTTTGCTCACGACATGTCCTCTGATACCATGTGAAAAATCAGTTACCCGGTTCCTACTGTAATAAACTGATTATACTTCACCTACTTGTTAAATTAATTGAATAAGTTATCTATAGTTTTGTACGACAAATACTGAAATACATACACTGCAACCTACACCAAAATAAAACCGCGGAAACTAAATACAACACAGGAGAGAAATAAACATCACACACATCTACACAGTTATTTTTGGACAAATGTTCCCAAAAAAATCCAATGTGGGAAAACCGGTGCAACAGCTGAGGGTTTTATTATTATGCAGTAGTTTTTTGAATACAATCTCTGGATGCCCTTCTGGCTATCCAGTATAAAGAATATTACTGATAGAGAGATGAGTGAGATTACCTTACACTATCACTGGAAATCTTGGCTTATTCAACCACTGAATGGCTAGCCCCTGGCTACCTCTACGTAGTCTCTATGCAATCACTACGTGGCCCCTGCGTCACAGCCACTGGGGTCTGTGTCACTCCTCCCGGTTGATCGATTTGCCTTTGAGAATTCAACTTCTGCCCTCCCAGTCTCACACCAGGACTTCTGGCTCTGAAAATCGATTCTCTAGTAAATTTATGGATCCCTCTGAGCTTCTGTGTTGCCTTTGCATGGCCCTGTGTCAGCCTCTTTGGCTCTGCGCTGCCTCTGTTGGATCTTTCTCTGCTGAGTATTCTATGATCAGGAGAAATCTCCAACAAAAACTATATTTCCCCTCACTGCAAGAAATCACTTCGAAATTCTCTCTGGCAGCTGCTCTGCTTCAGAAATTCGATCTTCTGATCTCCACTCGATATGTTTTCCAAATGCCCCTCAAGCCTCCTCTTATAATCCTTCTGTTGATAATCAATGACCCAGATTAGATACTAATCAATGGCTCAGATCATTTTGGCTTAATCCTCGTCTTTTTCTAGAAGTTTCACTCACAGTTAGATTAATATCC
The DNA here is from genome assembly GCA_031772625.1 of Pinus tabuliformis. NCBI lineage: Eukaryota > Viridiplantae > Streptophyta > Pinopsida > Pinales > Pinaceae > Pinus > Pinus tabuliformis. Next base: position 1,453,295,685 of record CM062819.1, on the reverse strand, counting down.
TTTAATTATTTTAATTCCCTAAGTTTAGACTTAGGCCTCCATTAAAAATAATTAATTATTTTAATAAAACTATCTCTGGGTGGAATTTCCCAAAATGATCACTGAATATTGTGGAATACATGTGTCCAAGCCTCCCTGCAAATTTTGAGGCTTAGAGCACATCTGATGCTACTAGAAATCAACATTTAACCCATACAAGAATAAAGATAACAATATACATGCAACTAACCAGTAAGATAACAAGAATAACATCAAAATTTCGACATACATGAGAGAGAGATTATATCCATTTGTCAACTTTGCATTAGAGAAGCTCCAAAGACAATAGTGAGAATCCAAACATCATAGTGAATCAAGAAGAGCTCCAAAAATTCATCCTAGCAAAAGGTGTGAAAATCTCATAAGAGATACCAATCCAATCCAAGTGATGATGAGAGAAATGAATCATCCTCTCACCTCTTTATACAATCCAATAGGAGATTCGAATAGCCTAATTTGTCTTATTTAGCCCCAAATAATTAAATAATGCTCAATAATGACATGACTTGGTGACAAACCCATCAAGATAGCTCAATAACATAAAAATAAACCTCTCAAGAGGGAAAAATGATCAATATAATGAGTCGTTGGGCCATTGAGAAGGCCTAATGAAATCCAAAGTGTGCGAAGGTGAGAGAATGGACTCCAAACATATTGGATAAGGGGTTGGCCCCTTTTTTCCAACTAAATCACATGTGGTGCTCCCACGTAGGTGTGGGGGCACAAGGACATCTTCATGGGTCTTCAGGTGGATCGATAGTACCTACAAACCATCTGTAAGGGCTAGGATGATGACATAAGCCCTCCCATTGATTCTTTTAGTGAGACACATCCTCATTTGGACCATGAAACATCCGCCAAGTGTATAGTGCAAGTGTGGATCCGTCTGGGCATGGTGAACTAGATGCATCATCCTCATCCCAAAGGTGGAACACGAGCAATCACTGAGTGGAGTTGGGGATCCATGAAGTACTCTCTACAATGGTGGAGGCCCATGGCTCTAATCGCTCACTCTACAAGTGCCAATGTGGCTCTCTGGAGGGATTGGACCCCATATAGGGAGACCAAACCCCAAGTGGAGACTCATCTGTAGTCCTGCATAAGATCCAATACATCCCCTCGCCCTCCAATACAACAAATCATTAGAATAATCAAGTAAAAGAGCTTACAAATCATGGAATCAATGGGCCACTTCATGGTGGCATGCCCTTTCATAGTGGGCTTTGGCATGTACAAGTGTCTCCAAGCTTAATAGGGGGGTAACCAAGGACCCTCTTAGGTGGTTTCAACCTTTAAAGGGGGTGACATATCCATGGTACATCCATCAAGTGGTAGGTGGAAAGTGGTATAGTCATGGAACAGAGTGGGGATCAACGGAATGCTCCAAGCCACATGTCATGGTACAAGAGTAGCTATGATGAGGGAAGCCCACACTTGGGTATATGAGTGTAGGAGGGAGGAAATCATGGCACATGAGTTACTCTGACCTTTGTTTTTCCACTCTTCTTGATATACCTTTTGCCTTTGATTGATTTTTCTTCATAACTGCTCGGGGCTCCAGGGGATGAGAGCATGATTTGTAGGATATAGTAGTAGGTACCCCTTTTTAAGGTAGGGCATTTCATTGCCCACCAAGGGTTGGGACAATCATGGGTTCCTTATTGTGGAGGGGGCTCATCGAGGGCCTAGAGGAACTAGGGCGATGGCCATAAATAAGGGGTAGAGCTGATGTTTGGCTTTTTCCCACGTGCTAAATTTGTATGTCCCATCCTCTTTTGCATTTTGTGGTACATTTCCTGTTGAGAGTGGCCAAATCATGCTTTTTCTTTTTAGTTTCATCAACTTCCTATGCATCATTCCTGGCTCGACCTAAGGTGTGGCAAGTGGAGGGGGAGGCTGACCCTACGTGGACTCGAATAGGAAAAATGATGAATGGGTTTAGAATGAGTGGAAAGGAGAGATGTGTATGGTGTCGGGAAGCAGGATCACACAACCAAATCAAGATTTCCCATGCAGTGCCAACCCTAAAGCTAATGGCCAGTAAAGGAGATCGCATGAGACTAGAATACAAGGATAACCACCAAATCGAGCAGAGGAGACAAGAGTACAAACCTATCCCACTCTTTCCATCGAATCCCCTCACCAATCCATGCCCAAAAGTGTCCATGATAAGTAAACAAAATTACTCAAGTTCATTAATGAAAAGCCACCTTCAGGGTCGGGAGGTGCACCTTCAAACATACGATCATAACAGATGGGCGAGGGACCACATGGCTGGCTCAGGTGGTAGAGGTAGTGGTACATCGAGCTATCTGGTGGATGCAAGGGGCTGCTAGCTATCGATTGAGGACCATCCGGGAGAAAAATTTTTCTCCTATGATACCCCCCACGGATGGTGGGTAACAGTTCCATTTGACCCTGTTGTCGCACGGATTGACACGACAACGCTCAGACCGGGGGCTGTCACTTTGATCCCCGATCTCTCCGTTTAAGCCTGTCTCCCATGGCTAAGGGGGGTAGACCCTGCGAGATGGTGAATGCCAACTGTCAAACAGTTGGGCTGGGAGACGAGATGCACGATTGAGATAAGCACTAAGATGATTTGATGAATTGAGCAGACCAGTGCCTTAAAAGATCTAAATGATTACTAGCTATATGATATAAAAACATGAACCACGGTCAGCAATCATTTATTATCAGATAAAGAGAGCAATGCTTTAAATATCTAGTAAAACCACAAAGCTCTTCAAATAACGATATCCAACAAACTAAGAGAAATAAATTGCTTTAAACAACAGTGAAACCAGATATCTATTTTGTGCTCAGATCTCAGCGTGAAAGATATGCAGTGATAAGCAACTGAAGGCGGTAAAAGTAATTCTCCACAAAAAAAAAGAAATTTTTTATGCTTTTAATTTTTTTTTTTTTTTTTTTTATAAATTTAAATGCAACTAAAAAAAAAAAAGAGAATTAAAATCTAAATATTAAATCCTAAAAGAACTAAAAATCTATGTAACGAAAACTATTCAAAATCTAACAAGTGAATAAGTTAATAACCAAAATCTAAACCAATATAAATCATAACCAAAACATTTTAATTTTTTTTTTTTTGAAGTTAAATCTAAAAAATTGAAACGATTAAAAAAACTTGAAAAAAAACAAACCAAATGACATACGTTACGTTTAAAATTAAAATCTAAAAAAAAAAAAAAAAAACAAACAAACCTATGCTAAACTAACCCTACGACTACGCTAATGGAAACAGATCGAACGTATCCAAAACCAAATCGAAAATCAACGATGAATTTCATGACCTGGAAAACGTGATCAGAAAGGGAAAATGCGGCTGCAAGATAAAAAAAAAGGCGGGCTACGAGGACACACTTTGACAGCGGCAAGCAGGCTCCACCTGAAATCGATTTCAACCGCTTCACAACCCTACGCCGGTAAGATCAAAACCGAGCTGCTGTAAATCGATTTGAAGAGTATGAGACAACCTGACCCGGTGGGCTTGAGCACGCGCCAATGAAAGCAGTAAATCGACTCTGGTTCAGCGGAGCTGATGCCCAGGCTATCAAAGGGTTTTACGCTTTTCTCCTTGCCTCAATCGAACCAGAGTATGCATGAAACCTATGCTACAGGATTCGTTGCTTTAAGAAATAAATCAAACCCAAGGAAATCGATGAACCACAACAACGAATGCAGGCACGCCCAGAACTTGGAATGAGAACCTAAATGAAACACGGCCTCAGGCCCAAACCAAAAACGTAGTCACAATAAGAGTAAACGGATATCAGAAGCAGCCAAAAACGAAAGCGGGAAGTCGACAAAAAAAAAAAAAAAATGCCCAGAGAAAAAGCGAAGTTGTGCCCTGCCTAAGAAAAGAAAAAGAGAAATCGAAAGTGCATTTACTTCAATGAGGGAAAGCCATGAAGGAGATCACGTATCAAAACAGCATGACTCATATACAAAACGACAGCAGGCAAAAGATATTATGGTGTAAAACTCAGCACGTGAAAATGGTTTGCGAATACCTGAGATCTTGAAGCTTTCGTACTGAATAAAGATACACGGATGCTACCTCTCTTAACTGACAAAATCCACGTAGCTGAACTGCAAGCTCTCACTGGTTCATGGCAACCTGAGAAGGAAAATATCACTGAAAACCCTAATTAAACCTATATGAGCAAAACCCCAAAACAGCTGCTTAATCTACAAGTTTTTGGGCCCTCTTCAGCCAGATTTACCCATAAGAACAGAAAATTTTCAGAATATCAGAAAGAAACTTGAACTTTGCTGTGAACAGAAAAGAAAGTCTCTCATGTAAAACAGGAAAAAAAAAAAAAAAAAACTTTAAATAATTAACCCAGGGCCAAAATCAGCTAGGCTCTGCAAAGAAAAGCCTGTGGGAGTCGGCTGGTTCAGCCCAGAACTTCCCCAAACGCCCACAAATATCCTTCACTTAAAGATTTCCTGCACACCTCAAGCAAACATCAGTAAAGAGGGCAAGAAATGCTGCTAGATTTCAAGAAATAATGGAGATACCTGCCATTATTCCAGAAACCCTACAACATTCAAACCCTAGCATGTGAGCAAGATACCTGTACTCACAATACTCTGAAAACCAGCTATTATTAACTGCTGAAAACTGAAATATGCAGAAAAACAAACATCTCACAGCAATTCCAGAGAGTAACACCAGCCAGTTTTGAACCCCAAAGTCTTTTTATTAACCAGAAAATCAGATTACAAGAGAGCTTTCTCAGTACAGACTCACAGATCAGATAAACCTGTAAAATGACCCCCTAAGACCCTATATAAAGGAAATGATCCCAACGGCTAGTTTTGAGTGATCCATGTTGAAGCGATCTCGACCGTCGATGAGGGTTAAGACATCTCTTAATCTCATCCGTCGATTTTATTAAAAAAAAGATATTTTGCATGCATTCACAAAAATATTATTATTTTATTGTTTAGGGTTTTTGCTTTATTTTATGAACTTTTTGTTATTTTTTATTTATTTCATATTTTTTTTTTATTTTTTTTTTTTTTTTTATTTTTTTAATTTTTTAAATTTTTATTTATTTTATTATTTTAGTATTTCATTTATTTTCTTAAATGGATCATTCGAACTAAGCCGTTGGAAACATTACCTAGGACCTAGGACTTAGGACTCATGAGGGGATTTACAACATTTTTCAACCCTCAAGACACATTTCATCATGATTTTTACAATTTACATCTCAAAGGGATGAACCCACTTAATACAGACCCTCATAGAACACCCAGTTCTGCGACACAACTATAATCTAGCAGATTAACACACTAAGATTCTCCTAAAGTTCTAATGACAAAATCCATCTCGGCTTTGGGGTCAGGTTTGAAGGAAAACTCTGCCGATCGTAGATCGGTGAGACGAAAAACCTCCCGGGACGTAGATCATCATTAGAAAGTTAGGTCCACCTAGGCAACTTTACATACATGACTCTGATCTGCTTAGATTATTTACAATTCATACATGCAGACTGGGTTTACAACAAAAATGATCAAGCTGTTGATGACTGTAGGCTGGCACGGACATGTTGCTCAAGAGCTACCCCTCTCTGCCAACAGAAAGGAGGTGTACTGCATGGGTAGTTGACCGGTAGTGGTCAACATCTGGCTCTACTTGGGGACACGTTGCTGCACTGGTAGGAATGTGAGAATCCAGAATCTGCATCCATACAACACACAAATAAAAATAAGTAGCGTCCATTCCAAAATCATCATATACATTAAGTACAGGAAATATAAAAGCTCTTCATTTATTGACTAACTAATAACATGAAAAGTAAATATAATCCTAAAAACAGAAATGAAATGCTGAAAAGACAAGGAGTAGGGATAGAAATACAATACAAAACAGCTTGAGCATTTGGCCGTTCACTGGTAGATCAAGTGGTTCGCCATCCAATCTGCTCAAGTAGAATGAGTTCGGCCCAGCTATATCTCTAATGATGTATGGTCCCAGCCACAAGCTGTCAAACTTCTTATGCTTCCCCGGTTTTTCATTTTTGCGATCCCAAAGTAAAACCATATCTCCAACCTGCAAAGATCTAGATCGAGAGCATTTATCAAAGCTTTTCTTAATATTAGATTGATTTTTACATATAGTTTCAAAAGCTGTCCGACGAGTCTCATCTAATTCCACAATCTGATCTATCCTATTCTGAACAACATCTTTATTAGTGGAAAAATTTTGGAGAAGCTGGTAAGCTGGCAATTTTAGGTGCACAGGTAAGGTAACATCCAAGCCATAAACCAATTCAAAGGGAGATCTACCAGTAGATTTCTTCTTAGTAATTCTGTCTACCCACAAAGCATACTTGATTTTGCTGTCCCAAGACTTCTTGTTATCTCCTACTATTTTCTTGATAATGGTTATGAGATTTTTATTACTTGATTCAGCCAAACCATTACCCTGAGGATAGTAATTCGATGAATGAGATAAGACAATGCCATATTTGAAACAAAAAGATGTAAACTCTGAAGAACTAAAAGCCTTGGCATTGTCCGTAGTGATCTTAGCGGGGACGCCAAATCTAGTAATGATGTTGTTCTCAATGAAATCCATAATCACCTTTTCAGTGGCATTCTTAGCAGGAATGGCTTCGACCCATTTAGTGAAATAATCAGTAGTAGTCAAAATCCATGAGTAGCCATTGCTAGAATTTTCATGGAACTTCCCTATGAAGTCCAGACCCCAATGCTGAAAAGGCGCCTCTACAATAACAGGTTGTAGAAGAAGGGCAGCAAGCTTCTGCTTCCCAGTGAACAGTTGACAGGCTTGACACGTTCTAACATACTTGTGCACATCAGAAAAAATCGAAGGCTAATAATAGCCAGCTCTCAGGATTTTGTGGGCGGTAGTTCTAGCGGCATAATGACCACCACAAAATCCTGAATGAAATTTGGAGATTAATCTTTTGGACTCAACATCGTCAACACACCTAAGCACTATGCCCTCAGGATTTCTCCACCCAAGGCCATCCTTCATAAGGCAGTACTTAGTGGCTTTTAGTCTAAGAGCCCTTCTCTTATGAGCGACCAAGTGGCTAGGACATGCAAGATTTGTTAAGTAGTAAACTATGTCCTTATACCATTCATGCTCAGCTAACCTTCTTAATTCTGGTGAAGAAAGATCGTCAAGGCAGAACAAACCAAGAGTCTTTTCATTACTTTCAGTTAACATTTGAGCTAAACCTTGGCCTTTGATCAGCTTGGTGGGTCTAATTTCTAAATCATACTCCTGTATCTTAGTAACCCACCTAGCACGAGTCCCTAAGCAATCAGTTTGAGTTAATATGTCCTTAACAGCAGAATGTGGGACGAAAGCAATGATCTTAGAATAACCCACATAAGTTTTAAAATGCTTAAGAGACTTGACCAGGGCATAAGCCTGCTTTTCCATGGTATTGTACTTCAATTCGGAGTTTTGAAGTGCTCTACTCATGAAAGCGATAGGCTGCTCATGACCATCTTTATTCTTTTGAAGCAAGACACCGGCAATGGTATCTTCAGAAGCGAAAGAAAAAATCATGAAATCCTTGGAGTAATCAGGACTAACTAGGACAGGAGCTTTCGCGATAGCAGACTTGATTTCTTGGAAAGCCTTTTTGCCCTCTTCTTGCCAGACAAATTTCGCATCTTTTTTCAGAAGACTTTGAATGGGCTTAGCTATTTTCGCATAATTTGGGATGAATCTTCTAATAAAATTTATCTTTCCAAGGAAAGACTGAAGGGACTTGAGGTTATGCGGGAGAGGAATCTTTTGAATTGCTTCAACTCGTTCGGGATCGACCTTGACTCCTTCCTTAGAAATGATATGACCCAGTAATTTCCCTTCTGTTACCCCAAAGACAGATTTAGCCGGATTCAAAGAAATTCCATATTCTCTGCATCTATCGAAAACTTTCCTAAGATGATCTATATGACTGATACCATCTTTAGAGAAAACAGTAAGATCGTCTTGGTAAATTTCGATAATTTTCCCGATTAACCCTTTGAAGGCATAATCCATGGCCCTCTGGAAAGTGGCCCCAGCATTTGTCAACCCAAATGGCATTCTGATGTACTCAAAAGTGCCCCATGGTGTCGTGAATGTGGTCTTGTGTCGATCTTCCCTTTTAACCCAAACTTGATTATACCCAGAAAAACCGTCTAGCAATGACATCATTCCAGACCCAGTTACTCTTTGCAACAAAGTTTCCATTTTTGGCAAAGGGTAATTATCCTTCTTGCACGCTAGATTAAGGTTTCTAAAATCGACACAAAGTCTTATTGTACCATTCTTTTTCCTGACAATCACTAAATTCGAACACCATGTTGAATGCCTAGTTTGGGTGATGATCCCTGCTGCAAGCATTTTCGCAAGCTCTTTCTGGACCAGGGGGGCTAACTTAGGATTAATCTGCCTAAGCTTCTGCCGGAAGGGTCTAGCATTTTCGTCCTTTGATGGAATAGTATGCTCCATAATATCCTCCCTATAGCCCTTCAACTCATCATAGGAAAAAGCTAAAACATCTCGATATTCGCGAAGTAAATCGGTTAACTTTTTCCTTTCCTCCAAACTAGTACCTTTACCGATTTTAACCATTTTCGGATTTTCAGGAGTACCAATGTTAACTTCAAGGTACTCGCCTGGGTCCAACTTGTTTTCTTCTCTCAGCTTCGTGGCATCATGCCGATCGAAATGTTGCTCTAAGGCAACCACATTTCTGGGAGTAGGATTTATGATATGTCTATGATCTAAAGAACAATCCTCGCCAGAAACTATCTGGAAATCCTCAAACTCATCCAAACTATTGAGAAAACGAACGACTTGTTTTTCATCATTAAAAACTTGCCAATGCTCCGAATTGTCTGGAACAGATGGTCTGAATATTACTTCCATTTTAACTTTATCGTTAATTAACTCGTCAGACAACTGGAAAGTGGTAGCTGCTACGGCAAGTTCATCTGCCAAACTATTTAGCTCTCTAGGAATTGCTTCAAGGTTAAGGGCATCGAAGTGCTCCATAGTATCCCACACAACATTTCGATAGTTTCTCAATCTCTGATTTCTACATGTGAATTTGTTTTTAAGCTGCATGATAACCAGATCGGAATCCCCCTTGATGCTAAGTAATTTAATCCTCAAAGCTTTGGTCAATTCAAGTCCCAACAATATGGCTTCATACTCAGCAACATTGTTGGTTGCTTCAAATTCTAAACGATAGGCAAACTTGAATGTGTGACCAAGGGGAGATTTAAGCACTATTCCGGCACCTTTACCATGACTAGAGAACGCACCATCAAAGTACATATACCAGACTTCATCCTTAAGATCTTTTACCTTATCATCGGGAGGAATTATGAAGTTAGACATGATAGCATAGTTCCCGATGTCAGATTGCTCTCTAATTATTTCGTTATGAGGCTTTTTAGGATTTTCAACATGAAATTTCCTCTCAGGCTCTCTATTTAGTCTAACGAAACCATCACCGCTAGGAGAAGGAATCATAGCATATGACCAATTCATCTGAATGCTTCCCCCTAGATCAGAGGCCCACTTTCTAGATAATAGCATACCCCAAGCATCAGGTACATCAACGACAGCAATATCCATAACAACCATGATGTCTGGGTAAACCGAAAGATGAACTTGCAAATCCTTGATTAAACCATGAACTTCGATTTTCTTAGAATCCATGGCACATATATTATAGTAGGGTCTGGAAACTCTTAAGTTAAGCTGTTCCATAACCCTTTTAGTCATAACACAAGCAGATGCACCTGAATCCAACATGCAGTTATTCAATTTATACCCATTGACTAATAAGGTGATAAAGAGGGTTGACGATCCTTGTTATCAGCATCTACGCTTTGCAGATAAATAGGAGCATCATGATAGTCAACCTCACGAATCTTCTGTTGAGAAGCGTTGACTTGAGGACCCTGAATTGCTTTTAGTAACTTGTCTCTTTGGGAAGGGATCTTAGCGATCTCAGATACGGGAACCCAGATTTTAGCATTATTAAACCAACTCCCCAAATCGACATCTATTCCAGAGTTTATACCAGGGTTTAAAGTTCGAGGAGGAATTTGGTTCCCGCTCTGATCTTTATCCCTTCTCTGGTATGTCAAAACCTTATCTCTAGCAATTTCCAGAATTTTCTCAGGAGAAGGTTTCTCACCATATAACCTAGCCAAAATGTCATCTTCGTCTTCAAGGTTATTTATACTAAAAGCAGATTGAGGATTCACAACATCATAGCTCCTTTCCTTAACATCTATCCAATCATTCATAGGCAAAGGAAACTTGCTCCCTACTACGTTTATTTGCTCACCTGTCCCAAACATTCCATTATCTAGAAGTCTTCTGATGATGGGACAAGAAGACTCTTCGTGGAAAGCATCGCAAGCACGACAGTAAGGAGGAGCATTATCAACCAGATTAGTAAACGGATTAGGAGGCCTCTGCTTACTAGATTGACCCTTTTTTTGCCAATTACTGTTTCTGTTATTATTATTTCGAGGTTGAAAATTTTGTGATTGTGCTCTTTCCATTTGAATCAACCTATTCTGCAAAGTGTTTATCTCCTTGTTATGATTAATTTCCATGGTTTCAATTTTTTGAAGTAACTTGAGAACAAGTTCATTTTCAGGCTCTTGGGCTGCTTTTCCCTTAGGTTCCTTTAGTTTCGTAGCAGCCCTATCATAACCTGGGATTTCAGACTTCCCAGAAGCAGCCTTGTCCTTTTCAAGTTCTATAGCTAAGGCTTGGCAATCTCAATAATCACCAAGTTTAGCACGCCTTAACTCATAAGAAGGTTCAAGACCAAAGGCATCGATGTAAAAATCTTGGAGAGTTTTATCTGTAGGTTTATAGTCTTGAGGTAATTCCCTAATGATACCATTAAACCTTCTATTAAATTCTTCAACAGTTTCATCCTCTCTCTTTTTCATTAGAGTAAGAGCTCTTACAAGATGTCTTCCCTCTCTCTTATCTCCATATTTTTCTTTAAATGAATTAATGATTGATTGTAAAGAGTCAAATGAATTTGGAGGTTTTTCTGTAAACCAGTCATAAGCATCACCTCCTAGAGTCAAGATAAAAAGAGTCATCCTGACATCCTCATGATCAAAATCAGGAGATCTAGCATATTTAGCCAACCATATGTTGAAATCTCGCAAATGGGAATTAGCAGTAATAGCATTGTCTCCTTGAAAGTTAGGTAATTTGTCTATCCCAACAGATGGAATATCATTAGGGTACCCTGGGATGTTAGAAAAATCACAAGGGGCATACATACCCATGGTGCTACGCCTAACTCGACCCCTAAAGAGAAAATGAATGTCAGAAAGGGCTTCTTGTCCAAGATTTGTAAGGAGTGTACGAGAAGCGAGTTTGTGCGATCGCACCCTGTAGACCTTTTCAGGATCAGGAGTGGGGTTGCACAGACTGCCTGGATGTCTTCTAGTGTACACTCTTGCAGATAATAGGAAGTGGAGTCGCCACTTGAACAAGAAGCTAAGCACAGCCAAGCTTGAAATGAAAGAACCAAGGACAGAAAAACTCTATCCCCGGCAACGGCGCCAAAAAATGTTGTCGCACGGATTGACACGACAACGCTCAGACCGGGGGCTGTCACTTTGATCCCCGATCTCTCCGTTTAAGCCTGTCTCCCACGGCTAAGGGGGGTAGACCCTGCGAGATGGTGAATGCCAACTGTCAAACAGTTGGGCTGGGAGACGAGATGCACGATTGAGATAAGCACTAAGATGATTTGATGAATTGAGCAGACCAGTGCCTTAAAAGATCTAAATGATTACTAGCTATATGATATAAAAACATGAACCACGGTCAGCAATCATTTATTATCAGATAAAGAGAGCAATGCTTTAAATATCTAGTAAAACCACAAAGCTCTTCAAATAACGATATCCAGCAAACTAAGAGAAATAAATTGCTTTAAACAACAGTGAAACCAGATATCTATTTTGTGCTCAGATCTCAGCGTGAAAGATATGCAGTGATAAGCAACTGAAGGCGGTAAAAGTAATTCTCCACAAAAAAAAAAGAAATTTTTTATGCTTTTAAATTTATTTATTTTTTTTTTTATAAATTTAAATGCAACTAAAAAAAAAAACAGAGAATTAAAATCTAAATATTAAATCCTAAAAGAACTAAAAATCTATGTAACGAAAACTATTCAAAATCTAACAAGTGAATAAGTTAATAACCAAAATCTAAACCAATATAAATCATAACCAAAACATTTTAATTTTTTAATTTTTTTTTTTTTTTGAAGTTAAATCTAAAAAATTGAAACGATTAAAAAAACTTGAAAAAAAACAAACCAAATGACATACGTTACGTTTAAAATTAAAATCTAAAAAAAAAAAAAAAAAAAAACAAACCTATGCTAAACTAACCCTACGACTATGCTAATGGAAACAGATCGAACGTATCCAAAACCAAATTGAAAATCAACGATGAATTTCATGACTTGGAAAATGTGATCAGAAAGGGAAAATGTGGCTGCAAGATATAAAAAAAAAAAAAAAAGGCGGGCTACGAGGACACACTTTGACAGCGGCAAGCAGGCTCCACCTGAAATCGATTTCAACCGCTTCACAACCCTACGCTGGTAAGATCAAAACCAAGCTGCTGTAAATCGATTTGAAGAGTATGAGACAACCTGACCCGGTGGGCTTGAGCACGCGCCAATGAAAGCAGTAAATCGACTCTGGTTCAGCGGAGCTGATGCCCAGGCTATCAAAGGGTTTTACGCTTTTCTCCTTGCCTCAATCGAACCAGAGTATGCATGAAACCTATGCTACAGGATTCGTTGCTTTAAGAAATAAATCAAACCCAAGGAAATCGATGAACCACAACAACGAATGCAGGCACGCCCAGAACTTGGAATGAGAACCTAAATGAAACACGGCCTCAGGCCCAAACCAAAAACGCAGTCACAATAAGAGTAAACGGATATCAGAAGCAGCCAGAAACGAAAGCGGGAAGTCGACAAAAAAAAAAAAAAAAAAGGCCAGAGAAAAAGCGAAGTTGTGCCCTGCCTCAGAAAAGAAAAAGAGAAATCGAAAGTGCATTTACTTCAATGAGGGAAAGCCATGAAGGAGATCACGTATCAAAACAGCATGACTCATATACAAAACGACAGCAGACAAAAGATATTATGGTGTAAAACTCAGCACGTGAAAATGGTTTGCGAATACCTGAGATCTTGAAGCTTTCGTACTGAATAAAGATACACGGATGCTACCTCTCTTAACTGACAAAATCCACGTAGCTGAACTGCAAGCTCTCACTGGTTCATGGCAACCTGAGAAGGAAAATATCACTGAAAACCCTAATTAAACCTATATGAGCAAAACCCCAAAACAGCTGCTTAATCTACAAGTTTTTGGGCCCTCTTCAGCCAGATTTACCCATAAGAACAGAAAATTTTCAGAATATCAGAAAGAAACTTGAACTTTGCTGTGACAGTGTGAACAGAAAAGAAAGTCTCTCATGTAAAACAGGGAAAAATTAACCCAGGGCCAAAATCAGCTAGGCTCTGCAAAGAAAAGCCTGTGGGAGTCAGCTGGTTCAGCCCAGAACTTCCCCAAACGCCCACAAATATCCTTCACTTAAAGATTTCCTGCACACCTCAAGCAAACATCAGTAAAGAGGGCAAGAAATGCTGCTAGATTTCAAGAAATAATGGAGATACCTGCCATTATTCCAGAAACCCTACAACATTCAAACCCTAGCACGTGAGCAAGATACCTGTACTCACAATACTCTGAAAACCAGCTATTATTAACTGCTGAAAACTGAAATATGCAGAAAAACAAACATCTCACAACAATTCCAGAGAGTAACACCAGCCAGTTTTGAACCCCAAAGTCTTTTTATTAACCAGAAAATCAGATTACAAGAGAGCTTTCTCAGTACAGACTCACAGATCAGATAAACCTGTAAAATGACCCCCTAAGACCCTATATAAAGGAAATGATCCCAACGGCTAGTTTTGAGTGATCCATGTTGAAGCGATCTCGACCGTCGATGAGGGTTAAGACATCTCTTAATCTCATCCGTCGATTTTATTAAAAAAAAGATATTTTGCATGCATTCACAAAAATATTATTATTTTATTGTTTAGGGTTTTTGCTTTATTTTATGAACTTTTTGTTATTTTTTATTTATTTCATTTATTTTTTTTTTTTTATTTATTTTATTATTTTAGTATTTCATTTATTTTCTTAAATGGATCATTCGAACTAAGCCGTTGGAAACATTACTTAGGACCTAGGACTTAGGACTCATGAGGGGATTTACAACATTTTTCAACCCTCAAGACACATTTCATCATGATTTTTACAATTTACATCTCAAAGGGATGAACCCACTTAATACAGACCCTCATAGAACACCCAGTTCTGCGACACAACTATAATCTAGCAGATTAACACACTAAGATTCTCCTAAAGTTCTAATGACAAAATCCATCCCGGCTTTGGGGTCAGGTTTGAAGGAAAACTCTGCCGATCGTAGATCGGTGAGACGAAAAACCTCCCGGGACGTAGATCATCATTAGAAAGTTAGGTCCACCTAGGCAACTTTACATACATGACTCTGATCTGCTTAGATTATTTACAATTCATACATGCAGACTGGGTTTACAACAAAAATGATCAAGCTGTTGATGACTGTAGGCTGGCACGGACATGTTGCTCAGGAGCTAACCCTCTCTGCCAACAGAAAGGAGGTGTACTGCATGGGTAGTTGACCGGTAGTGGTCAACAGACCCTTCTGTCTCTCCCGTGATCTTGACATTTCTTGCATGGGGTCTTGCTTGTATAATCTTCTTTAGAGATTAGTTCACAATCATATGAGTCAAAGTTTGACATTTTTCTTTAGTTCAATAGGTTTCCTATGATTGCATGTGATATACATCACTTGTCACATGCATGGGAAAGAGAGCTTTAAAAGTGTAAACTCAAATTTCCAAGACTCAATATTTTGGAAATTTTCTAGTTTTAGAATGTTCATCATTTAATAATTGGATCATATCTTTTGATACCCTTTATGGAGAATTGCATATACTTAAGTTTTAGTGGTGGTTGTAGAGAGTAAAAAATTAGGGGAAAATTAGGTCAAATTCAATGTTTTTGCTTTGTAGATACTCATCATAGAGGACACTATGTGTGCCAATTTTGGTGATGATTGAAGACATGAAAAATTAGGTCAAAATTAGGGTTTATAATGGAGACACTCTATATGCCAATTTTGGTGATGATTAAGACATGAAAAAGTAAGCCAAAATTAGGGTTGATATTTGAGAAAATCCTATTAATGAGTGGGTTCATTGGTCAATTGCTTTATATAATATATACATTGTTGACATTGAAAGAGTTTACTTAATATAGATATTGAAATATGTTATTTATGAACTACATTGTCCATATCAAAATGTTTTTGGCACATTGGAATTTTTTTTTATTATTCTTAATATTTTTTAAATGCGACATATCAATTTTATATTAAGAATTGAATGAATAACACATCTCTCTCTCTTTTCTAAAAGTAATTTTTTTTTTTTACTTTCAACTACTTTTTCTCTTTGGACATTAAAATATTTTATCATGGTCGACATTAAAATAATATTTTTCTTTATACTTTCTTACCATATATAGAAGTTGATATTGAAATATATTAATTAACGTGGATATTAAAACAGTTTTTTTTAAGTCCTATATTGGATTTTTTTTAAAAACTGTAAGAATTGTGTCTCTTCCTCAAACTTGAAATGAGAATATAATGATTTTTTTTTTTAATGTTTTTTCTTAATTCAAATATAAATTACTTTATCTCTCTCTAAAGTTGACACAAAAATATGTTACTTAACATAGACATCAAAACATTCTATTTATGGTTGAGAGCGAGAGTGAAATATTTTTATATCATCTCCTTCATAGTGGGTTGTAATATCAACAATGATCCAAGAAAACACAGTGAGAGTAGCATTATTGATGTTTTATAATGATTTTAATTAAAACTAACCAAATATGTATTCATTTTCATTTTGTTTATAGTTAACATTGTTTTTAATTTAGAGAATATTTTATTTTTATTTTAAAATTGGACATGTGTCAACTTGAGGTTGAGCACGGAAGAAAAAACACATCTCCCTCATACTGGGCTGTAGAATGTGCCTCTTGGTGCAATAATCATTTTAGATCCAAACCTGTCAATTTAGCTTTGCAGTTCAAAGATCTAAGCAGTTAGGACTCGAAAATTGATTCTACTTACAGTGTATATATATATATATATATATATTCTGTTCTCCTTTCTTTTAATAAATTTGTACTCGAAATTATTTGTTTATGTATGTAGCCATTATCTGTAATTCATATAGTTGTTTAATAATGCTTGGATGCCACTTTTATGTGGTGTATCCTGATTGCGATATTGGATATGTGCATCATAGTTTCGGTACTGCTTGTTTGCAAACTTCCATGATAGTCTTGTCATGGCTTTTCTTGTTGACTGGGCGTTGCATTTGAAATTTGTTAGAAGGGTAATAGTTACTGTTCATAATTTGTAGGTTTTAAGTTTATTGACCGGCTTTGAAAACTATTCAGGGAATTTGGATACCTTGGGAGTGCGTCCTAAAGCAAAAGGACTGGATGTCAGAGAGGAGCTGATTAAGTTCTATGAAAGCCACTATTCTTCAAATCTTATGCAGCTTGTATTATATGGGAAGGGTAATTATATTTCCTTGTACATAAATTTATAATGTATAACTTCATTTTTTGTTGGAAGATGCATATAGTGTTACAGTGCTGAATGACAAGGAATACATGAAGTCCTTTACCATTGGGCATTGTACAAGATGTTTCTAACAGTAGCTATATGACATGGTTGACTCTGCATATTGGATCTGTCATTGCAGCTAGCCTTTTAACAACTGAAATTTTAATATGTGGAAAAATTCAGAAAATATTGAGGACCTTCAAAAGATTGTGGAATCTAAATTTAGTGCAATTAAAAATACTCAACACAGCCGTCCTGATTTTGTGGGTCAGCCTTTTCACTTTGAGCATTTACAGGTATTATTTCTTTTATGATAACCTGTAATTCCCAATAACTTTTGATGGCATACATCTGGAATTTCTACTCTGTACTTGAGGAGCTGAATTGCTAATTTCAGCTTTTTATGAAGTTTTGGCTATGATATGGAATCATTTTGAGTGTTATCATGCACAGACATTTGTCATCGGAATTTGTCTAATGTATTTGTATTCTTGTAGATTCTGGTGAGAACAGTACCAATTAAGGAGTGCCACACTTTAAGTATTTTATGGCTGATCACTCCCGAACTGAAGAATTATAAGGAAGCGCCTTCAAGATATCTAGGTCACCTCATTGCGCACGAGGCAGATGGCTCATTGTTTTGCCTTCTTAAAAGCCTTGGTGAGTTCTTTTTAATTTTTGTAGTTCATCTTACTTATGTAGTCATAACTAATGGAAATAGCATTTGTTATATAATTGAGTAGATATAGAATACTAGACTGAAAAGCTAGTTTGAAGGGAATTATTGTTGCTTTAGCAAACACCACGCAAAACATGTCGATTTTAAACTATGCAGCATTAGCATGTAGACTAGGGTCACTTATTTTGTGTTGCTAAGCAATGTAATATACTATCTAAGTTTTTTTCGTTTTCCTAAAATATTTCCTGTTGACTAGGATAGTTTATGTCTTGTTGTAAATACTGAGGGGGTTGAATCAATATTTCTTAGCAATTAACACTTTTTAATATTTTTCAAAGCGTTCGTTAATCTTCAGTTATTATTATTGTTCTTTTTCAGATAATCATAAACAATAATCAACAATAGACAACACCATACATCAATGCAGAAGGATAAAACAATGGACACAAAGATTTTTAGGTGGAAAACCCCCTCTAGGTCAAAAACCACCGAACGCTTCTTAGTAATTGTCTTCTTCTCTCTTTTAAAAGAAAATAATTACATCAAGGTTTCAGCTACAATTGAGGTGTTGAAAAGTAACTTGGTTCGGTCTTCATAATGACATATGTGATTGTGATTTTATGTAATTAATGAAAAGAAGAAAAATAAAATTATTATTGTAATGAGCAAGGAATTTTATTTTTAGTAATGACTCCCATTGCAAGCCTTTATGTTTTGTCATCTAGTCATAAAAGTCAAATTGAGTCAATGTCATGTATGAATGACCCTTCTTGAGCATGTTACATTTTGTATGAAGTCATTAAATAAGTAAGAAAGCCCTCCAAGGTCAAGCAAAAGTATCTTCTTCAAGTCGGCTTCAAGATGAAATAAAATATCTTCACTAAAGGACATGTCAACTCACCCTCTCTCAAGTCGGCTTATTATGAGGCTCCAACAACTATAAATAGGGCAGCATGGCCTCATTTCAGAGCAGGGATTTCGGTCAAGGTGTGAAGTTTGTAAGTGATGCGAAGGTCATCAAAAAGGAGTTTTATAATCAAAGAAAGGAAGGGAATGAAGAGTGAAGTCCCTAGCATTGTTTTGGGTCTGTTTCAAGGGCTGAAATTATCCACACTTGTGATGAATCTTTGCTGTCCAAACTGCAGAAAGGAGACGAAGTATCACAATCATATTTGATGTCAAATCAAGGAGAAAGTCAAGCTGATCCCCAAGCCGAGCTCAAGGAGAAGAAGTCTCCTTCTAGACCAAAGGAAAACAAGGGTATAAGTTGGTCCATCTTCATGAGTTAGGGTTTCTGCTCTAGGATCGAAAGTTGCAAGTCTGTCCCTAGGAACCAAAACTCAGAGATGCAATTGAGAAGAAGGAATAATTGAATAATTGTGAAGTGTGTCTATCGTTGATCCAAGGAACAAGGAACTCATCAAGGGAACTTGTGTCTTGGTCTTGGAGTGGAAAATAGGTCAAGGGTCTTGGTCTTGGTATTCATCAATTGGAATTTCTATAAGAAGAAGAATTTGTTCGTGTTTTCCTCTCAAGTGTGAGGTTTTTGGCCCTGGCTGATACCCTATATTCAATGTCTCTTGTCTCTTTGTGCTTTATGCTTGGTAACTGTTTGATGAAGAATAACATTATAATAACATAAGTAAAAGAAGATCCTAATCAAGAAGTAGAAAACATTCACAAGCAGTTATCTAACTAAGAGAAATCACCTAATCTTGATGCCCTAGATTTCTCAACACGAGGGACGCGTCAACCCCCTAATTGACAGGCTACAACCTGTAGGACGTTCATACACCCAACAAACGTGCTACAACCGGAAGGACGCTCCAACGCCCTGTAAGTTAGGCCACAACTTGATGAGTGCCCCAACACTTTGTTTACTAGCTTTTGTCGGAAGGATGCTTCGTCGCCCTGTAATTTATCAGCCCCACTAAAAGGACACAACAACGCCCTGTGTAGGATACACCCTTCCCTAACACCACCCTACCGCCCTGAAGTGTTCTCAGGCCACAACTTGAAGGTGACTCTAATCACCTGCCTTGCAACACCTTTCTGCCCTAATCCACATGCGAACTGTGTTTCACAATTTTCAGATTAGATCCCCCTATTCTCCGAATTAATATAAGAAAGCTATTATACTATATATCCTATCAAATCCTAGTAGCCACTGACCACACTGCACAATACTGTTCAAACTGATCACTGCATAATGCTGCTCACTGCATATCAAACTTTGACTGTCAAGGTTGTCAAATTGTTAATTCTTGTATGTTCTCTACTTAAGAGCAATTTACTTCAATTTTCTTGCTAGCCCAATATCAATATCCAATTTAACAATTACATCAGCATGATAGTAAAATGTAGATAGAACATAAACATAAACAATAGAAGACAAGCCAAGGCAAGAGGACACAAGAAGTGGCACCGGCGAGGGACAAACCCCAATGTGGGGAAACCCTATATTCTTCAATAGTTTAGTAGAGAGAGATAGTACAAATATACAAAATTGATATTTTATGACAGAAACAGTAAGGCCTTGATCAGAGAAGTCAATGTTGGTCAAACATGATAGAAATCTTCCTGTAGGTGGCTTGGTCAAACCCAACCAACATCGTTCTTCAACAATAAGCTCAATAAACCCAAAAACTACACAGTTGGTTCTGCTCCTAGGAAGATCCTTCAACTCCTCTGAAGATCATCCATATGGCACCAATAGGATGCTAAACCAAACATGGTCAAACCTTGACCCAATACATCTCCCAAAACGTTGTTGACCTCTTGCTGTCACTTCTCCATGAGTTCGGGCATCAACCTTCAGCCCTCATCGTCCATGCAGTCAATAAATCAGGCCTTCTAAGGCTGCGGTGTACCAAGGAGAGACTCCACCACTGCCACGCTGTCCAAGTCTGGTAGAACAGCCTTTGCTGCTGGCTATGGCCTAGCCCAGCAACAAGTTAGGCCTACGGTCCTCTATCAAACAACACTCAACAACATCAACGCAACAATATTAGTCCTACAAGAAATCGTCTTAGCTGTCAGTACTTTCTAGCACCCAACTATATACATACGCTGATCTGATCTTAGCCTATGGAGCAGATATATTCAATGCATTACTCTACTTTATGACTGTGGCTTACCAACCTTGCAAACAGTCCTTAAGGCATGCCCTAGATAGCTTCTTTCAACACGTTGTCACCTACACCAAACCGAAATTCTACGCTGTCCTTCGAGGCTTCTTTATGCTTATATTAAGGTTCCTTCTTTGCTGCAGATTAGGGCCTCTCTTAACTGCAGCTAGGGCTCTTCTTGACTGCATCTTAGGGCTCTTCTTGACTGCGGCTTAGGGCCTCTTCTTGACTGCGGAATAGGGCCTTCTTGACTGCGATAAGAGCCTCTCTTGATTGCGGATAAAAGCCTCTCTTGACTGCGGCTAGATCTCTCTTTGATAGTGGCTAGGTCTCTCTTTCACTGCGGCTAGGGCTCCTCTTCATGATTGTGGCTAGGGCTTCTCTAATCTTTCTTTCCACCACGTCCTCCTTGTGAGAAGACAAACCCAAACATGTGGAGAGAGAGATCATGAGATAATGTGCTCCTCAAATGACTTGAGGTCTCCTCTATTTAAATGCAACGTTGAGGTTGAGCTGGGGGTAAAAGTGCTTGTTTAGCTTGCTGGCCGACCTTGACAAATTGTCAATAATATGAATAAATTCATATCTCCATAAATACATGTCGGAATCAGATGATCTTTAGATCAATCCTACACCTCTCAGAGAGAGGAATCCAAGAAAAATATCAGCTGCCATAAATAAGGTGACCCACATGGAGTTTGGCCCTAGTTGCTAATTTTAACACTCCCTCTCAACTAGGGAGAACTCCATCTATCAGTCGGTACTATCTCTGCCATCAATGCACTGCTCTGCTAAACTATGAAGAAGAAGAATTGATCGAGAATGTATCATACTATTCTCTACTGACCCGAAGTCAGTCCCATATAAAGAGAGTGCCTCATACCAGTCTTACTGACCCGAAGTTAGTTCCAGATAAAAGAGAGTGTCTCATACCACTCTTACTGACCCGAAGTCAGTACCAATTGATCCCAGATCAATATAGGTCATCCTAGCATATGGAGTACGGTAGTACTCAATGCGTCCATCGGTAGTACTATGGTCCCTATCCTCATTTCCCTACTCATTGGCCAGATGAGAGGTACTTCCCATGAGTCCTAGATTGCATGGGTAGGACGTCTCAGCAAGAGAAGGATGAACCACTCATTGTTCCTACATGTCGCCATGGGGTATCACAGGGGAAGGCTGAACCACTCACCCTGTACACAACAAATCACTAGGGGAAGGCTGGACCACTCACCCTATGATTGTGTCTCAGCAGGAGAAGGATGAACCACTCATCCTGCCTACATAGCAAACCACTAGGGGAAGGTTGAACCACTCACCCTATGGTTGCTCATCGCTCCAAGAAGTACCCCAAGCCCCCCGGAGCTCCCAGAGCTCAATATCCATATCATACAGGACCCTCAAGAGAGGGTCTCTCCACGACTCCTAGTTGTTCTCGAAAAGTAAAAAATTTGACCTTTCCTAGGGGCTTCATCAGAATATCGACGACCTGCTCATTTGTCCCAATGTGATGGAGCATTATTGCTCCTTGTTGTACCATATCCCGGATAAAGTGGTACCTCATGTCTAATGTGCTTGGAGCGATCATGAAATACATGATTCTCTGATAATCGGATCCCACTCTGGTTGTCGCAAAGGATCACGGTGGTATCCAACACATGTCCAAACAGCTTACTGAAGAGCTTCCTCAACTAGAAAGCTTCACAGGAGGCCAAACTCGCAGCTATGTATTCAGCCTCAGCGGTGCACAATGCAACCGACTTCTGCTTCCTTCTCATCCAAGATATTGAAGCAAAAACCAAAGAGAAACAACACCTAGAAGTGCTCTTGCGATCCACCACATTGCTTGCCCAATCAGCATTTGTTAAGTTATGGTATTTTCTATGCTTATAACAATTTACTTCTTTTTCTTATTATATTCCACCGATTAGCAATCACATGTACATAAAGTAAAGTGCAGATAGAACATTAAACGATCGACAGAAAACAAGCCAAGAGAAGAGACACAAGATGTGGCAGCTAGCCAGGGACAAACCCCACAATGTGTGGGGAAACCCTTTGATCAAATCTTCTTTTATCTTCAATAATTCAGCAGAGAGAAATAGTACAATAAATCTGATTCATATCAGCAGTAGCAAACCCTAGATCAGTAGCATCAGCATTAGCGGCTTCATTATCAAACTAGGGCAGACCATATCTCACAAACCGACAGTCGGATTGACTTCATTCCACCACCAAAAGTTTCGGCTTCCAGAGGAGGTTCAGATGAACCTACAGCGCAGTTCAGATGAGGAGATCTTCTAGGCCACGCAAGTCAATCTTTACTTCTGCAATTGCATCTTCAGTTTCAGCAGTTTCCGGCTTCAAACTAGGGCAGTCGATATCTTGCAAACCGTTCGTCGGATTGACTTCAATCCACCACCAAAAGTTGCGGCTTTCAAAGGAGGTTCAGATGAACCTACAACGCAGTTCAGATGAGGAGATCTTCTAGGCCACGCAAGTCAATCTTTACTTCTGCAGTTGCATCTTCAGTTTCAGCAGTTTCCGGCTTCAAACTAGGGCAGTCGATATCTTGCAAACCGTTCGTCGGATTGACTTCATTCCACCACCAAAAGTTGCGGCTTTCAAAGGAGGTTCAGATGAACCTACAACGCAGTTCCAAAGAGGAGATCTTCTAGGCCACGCAAGTCAATCTTTACTTCTGCAGTTGCAGCTTCAAATTCAACAGCTTCCGGCTTCACATGTGTGAGAGAGAGAGACCCATTTCAGCGCAGTAGAGAAGAGACTGATATCTGCGCAGAAGAGAGAGAGAGAGATGTGATGAGATGAGTGAGTCCAAATGAGGAAAAGTCCTCTTATATTTATACACAACGTTGGTGGGTGAATAGATGCGACTGTTGGGCTTCTGAGCCTACATGAGTTGTAGGTCGGCTTGATAATAATTCCATAATCAAAATAAATTCATATCTCCATGAATACTTATCGGAATTGGATGATCTTTATATCAATCCTACACCTCTCGATGAGAGGAATCTAATAAAAATATTATTAGCCATGAATAAGATGACCCACATGAAGTTTTGCCCTGGTTGCCAATTTTAACACTCCCTCTCAACCATGGAAAACTTCATCTACAATCTGTCTATCGGTCGTTACTATTCATCCATCAAATGCACTGCCTTGTACAGCCTGACCCTTGCCCTGCTCTGCTCTATTTTGCCTGTTCTGCTTTGTCTTGTTCTGCCCTGCACTGATCTGTACTGTTTTGTTCTGTTCTGCTCTGCTCTTGCATTGTTCTGTTCTACTCTGCTTTTGTTCGAATTATGAAGAAGAAGAAATGATCGAGGATGTATCATACTGACTCAAAGTCAGTCTCAGAGTATGTACCACTGGTCCCAGACCAGTCTCAACCAACCCAAAGTCAGCGTCATAGTGAGTACAACTCCAATGGTCCCAGACCAATATCATCCTCCACTGACTCAAAGTCAGTCTCAGAGTATGTACCACTGATCCCAGACCAATCTCAACCGACCCGAAGTCAGCGTCATAGTATGGTACAACTCCTACCACTGGTCCCAGACCAGTATCATTGATCCCAGATCAATGGAGGTCATCCTAGCATAGGGAGTACGGTAGTTACAACGATGCGTCCATCGGTACTACTATGGTCCCTAACTTCATTTCCCTGCTCATTGATCAGATGAGAGGTACTTCCCATGAGTCCCAGACTGCATGGGTAGGATGCCTCGACAGGAGAACTAATCAATCCTGTCCTCACAGGAGAACACATCAATCCTACTACAATTGCCATGGAGAACACATCAATCCAGGCCTCACAGGAGAACACATCAATCCTGCTACAATCGCCATGGAGAACACATCAATCCAGGCCTCACAGGAGAACTAATCATCCTGCTACACAGGAGATCGAATCATCTTGTTCCACAAGAGAGCAAATCATCTTGTCCCACAAGAGAGCGAATCATCTTGTTCCACAAGAGAGCGAATCATCTTGTTCCAGTGTGCACCACCAGGGGAGGGTGAGTCACCCTGTGGTCGTATGTTGCTCCAGTAAGAACCATAAGCCCTCAGAGCTCCCAGAGCTCAATGTATGTAACATGCAGGACCCTTGTACAAGGGTTTCTTGATGACTCCAAGTCGTGTGGGAAAATCACAAATTAGATCTTTCCTCGGGGCTTTGACAAGGTGTATCAACCTGTACATCATCTTAATGCGATGGAGCCTCCTTTCTCATCAACTTACCATATCCCAGATGATGTCTATCTGCTGGAGCAATCGACGAATACGGGATTCCTCAATAATCAAATCCCACCTCTGGTTGTTATAGAGAATCACAATGGTATCCAATGTAAATCCAAACAGCTCACTGAAGAGCTTTCGCAACCAGACTGCCTCACACGAGGTCATGCTAGCAACAGTATATCCTGCTTCAGCGGTGCTCAAATTCACCGACTTCTGCTTCCTGCTCATCCAGGATATCGAAGCAGATCCCAAGGTGAAACATCACTCGGAAGTGCTCTTACGGTCCACCAAATTGCCTGCCCAATCAGCATCAGTATATCCAAGTAGTCTCACAACTCCGACAATGTATCTTAACCCATTGTGCCACGAAGATATCTCAGAAGATTCTTGGCATCAATCCAATGAGGCTCAACCAAATATGAGCTCACAATGCTAGCTGCAAAACATATGTTCGGATGGAGGTTCACCAAGAACATCAATGCGAATGAGTTTATGAAACTCAGAGGCATTTCCCAAATCAGGTCCGACATCACTACCATATAACTTTTAAAAGTTAAGATCCTCGAGGTAGTCATAGGCTTGCAGTCCATCATACCAAATCTTTCCAATATCTTTACCACATATTTTCCTTGAGATATGAAAATTTCTCCTGGCTTTTGCCACACTTCAAGTCCTAGGAAGTAGTGCATCAGTCCTAGGTCTTTCATTTCAAATTCAGAGGCCAGCTCCCTCTTACATTTGTGAATGAGAGGGTCTGCACCTGTTAGAAAGAGGTCATCCACATACAACACCAGTATGAGAGGCTTGTCATCTTCAACCTTAAAGTAAGGGTTAGGATCGGCTTCACTCCTAGTGAATCCCAGCTTCATCAAGTAGCTATCGATCCTCTCATACCATGCTCGGGGTGCTTGCTTCAGCCCATAGAGAGCCTTCTTCAACCTGCATACATGAGATTTTCAATCATAAATCTCAAATCCTTCGGGTTGCTCCACGTAGACCTCTTCTTTGATCAAACCGTGCAAGAACGCAGTCTTGACATCCATCTGATGTAGGTTCCATCCTTGTGAAGTCACAAGGGCTATGATCAAGCGGATGGTCGTATATCTGGCAACAGGTGCAAATATCATAGTCTATACCTTCCTTCTGGGATAAACCACGAGCAACAAAATGAACCTTATACTTTTCCATACTTCCATTTGCTGCATGCTTTATCTTGTAAAGCCATTTTGAAGTAACAATTGTCTTGTCCAGGGTCTAGGAACTACTTCCCAGACATCATTCTCCATTATAGACTCATATTCTATGGTCATAGCACCCTTCCATAGTTAATGCTTGACAACATCTGAGAATGATGAAGGATCCTTTTGTATGATCGTGCTCATGATGGTCAAGTATCCCTGATACCTGTTAAGTTTCTTAATTTGGCGGAAGGTTCCTCAGGGTGCAGCATGTCCTTCAGAATCATCAAGTATCCCCCTAAGCCACAAAGGCCTCTTCCTAGAAGAGGAAGGCTCATGTGGATGAGAATCAATCAGATCCATGGGTTATTCTACATCAGGCATTGATTCATCATCCTTTTCTTTCAGTTCCCTGGTGTCGGCTTCTTGAGAGCTCCTCAAAGTCAGAAGATTGTTCACCTTGCGGTGAACTTTTCTTCAAAAGTCTTGGAACCCAATGCTTGATGAGGGCATCGATTTTGTACATATACGGTGGTGATTGTAGTTTCAGCCCATAGAAACTTCAGAAGTCTTTGATCACGTAGCATGGCCCGGACAGCTTCCATCATCGTGCGGTTCTTCCTTCCCACCACACCATTTTGCTCAGGAGTATGTGGTGTAGTAGTCTCCCTCTTAATGCCAACCTCAGGTATGCCTGAGTGAACCAACTGTAATATATCGGAGGTCTTGCTTTGGCTTGAGGGGAATGGTTCCCTTTTGAGATTTCCTTTGGCACATCCTGGACATACACATTCTTTCTCTACTTGGAATTCGGGCATCCCTGTTACCATTTGTCTTACATCGGGTAGAGCTTTGTATTGAAGGTGGGAAAACCTCCGATGCCAAAGTTCGGACTAAAGAGTTGTGTCACAAGACATGACACCTAGCGGACTTCCATCAACCTTGCCATTGCTGAAGGTTACCTTGTAGCCCCTGTCTTCCATTGCCAAGATGGACATTAGGTTCCTTTTGAGGTCAGGTGCATTTAATACATCCTGGACTTTCTAGCCTTCTTGAATGATTGTCCTCTTCCTCGATCTCCAACTCTCCTCTTACCTTTGCTGTTGAATTTGTCATTCCTTTGATTTGCCATCAGAGGGATTTTGATCATCGTCCCGGTGTGAGTCCTTTCTTCTCTTTGCATGAGAAGAAAATGCAGCAGGAGGACCTTTAGGCATGGGCATTTCTTGCACTTCTTCCCTTGTTTCTTCTTGAATGCATCTAGCCATTAATTCCTCGAAACCAGGAATTACATTATAGTTCAGAAGAGTAGTCTTGAACACGTACCATTCGGATGGTAATCCTCCAAGAGTTGTGAGTGCCATTTCTCTGTCAGTAATAGTTTCCCCAATAGATAGGAGATCGTTCTTGATCTCGGTGATTCTTAAGAAGTATGCTCTTCTTGATTTACCTCAGCTTATTTTTAAGAAACAAAACTTGATTTGCATCATTAACTTTAAATAAACTCACCAGTCTATTGTAGATTTCCTTGGAGGTGTCCAGTTCAGAGATGTAGGACACCAAGTGCTTGTCGATAGAGTCCCGGATGATCTTCTATTTTGACTTCTCCATTTTTCCATTTGTTCCAGGCAGCAGCGGATGCATTTGATGGAGGCTCAACAATATTGCCTCTTACATGGTCCAGCACTCCTTGATCTTCTAGGGTTAGATCGATAGATATCTTCCATCTGTGATAGTCAGCTTTCTCACGGAGCTTGTCTTCGGCGGGAAAGAGTGTTGAGGACCCCATAGTTCTTTTAGGATAGCCTTGCCAATCTTCTCTTCGATGATTGCTCTTGCTCGAGCTTTGTCTTCACCTCAGCTCTGATACCATGTTAAGTTATGGTATGTTCTATGCTTATAACAATTTACTTCTTTTTCTTATTATATTCCACCGATTAGCAATCACATGTACATAAAGTAAAGTGCAGATAGAACATTAAACGATCGACAGAAAACAAGCCAAGACAAGAGACACAAGATGTGGCGGCTAGCCAGGGACAAACCCCACAATGTGTGGGGAAACCCTTTGATCAAATCTTCTTTTATCTTCAATAATTCAGCAGAGAGAAATAGTACAATAAATCTGATTCATATCAGCAGCAGCAAACCCTAGATCAGTAGCATCAGCATTAGCGGCTTCATTATCAAACTAGGGCAGACCATATCTCACAAACCGACAGTCGGATTGACTTCATTCCACCACCAAAAGTTTCGGCTTCCAGAGGAGGTTCAGATGAACCTACAACGCAGTTCAGATGAGGAGATCTTCTAGGCCACGCAAGTCAATCTTTACTTCTGCAGTTGCATCTTCAGTTTCAGCAGTTTCCGGCTTCAAACTAGGGCAGTCGATATCTTGCAAACCGTTCGTCGGATTGACTTCATTCCACCACCAAAAGTTGCGGCTTTCAAAGGAGGTTCAGATGAACCTACAGCGCAGTTCAGATGAGGATATCTTTTAGGCCACGCAAGTCAATCTTTACTTCTGCAGTTGCATCTTCAGTTTCAGCAGTTTCCGGCTTCAAACTAGGGCAGTCGATATCTTGCAAACCGTTCGTCGGATTGACTTCATTCCACCACCAAAAGTTGCGGCTTTCAAAGGAGGTTCAGATGAACCTACAACGCAGTTCCAAAGAGGAGATATTCTAGGTCACGCAAGTCAATCTTTACTTCTGCAGTTGCAGCTTCAAATTCAACAGCTTCCGGCTTCACATGTGTGAGAGAGAGAGACCCATTTCAGCGCAGTAGAGAAGAGACTGATATCTGCGCAGAAGAGAGAGAGAGATGTGATGAGATGAGTGAGTCCAAATGAGGAAAAGTCCTCTTATATTTATACACAACGTTGGTGGGTGAATAGATGCGACTGTTGGGCTTCTGAGCCTACATGAGTTGTAGGTCGGCTTGATAATAATTCCATAATCAAAATAAATTCATATCTCCATGAATACTTATCGGAATTGGATGATCTTTATATCAATCCTACACCTCTCGACGAGAGGAATCTAATAAAAATATTATTAGCCATGAATAAGATGACCCACATGAAGTTTTGCCCTGGTTGCCAATTTTAACAGCATTAAAATAACCATGCAGACTCACATCTCCGGCAGTGTATCTCAGTCCATGAGTGATTGTGCCCCGAAGATATCTCAGAATATTCTTGGCACCAATCCAATGTGAGTGATGAGGCTCAACCATATATTGGCTCAACGTGTTAATTGCAAAACATATATCCGGACGGGAGTTCACCAAGAACATCAGTGCTCCTATGAGTTGATGATACTCAGAAGCATTTCCCAATTCGGGTCCGGCAACACTACTGCATAACTTCTTAAAGTTAAGCTCCATTAGGGTAGTCACAAGCTTGCAGTCCACCATCCCAAATCTTTCCAATATCTTCACAACATATTTTCCTTGAGATAGGAAAATTTCTCCTGGATTTTTCCAGACCTCCAACCCTAGGAAGTAGTGCATCAGTCCTAGGTCCTTCATCTCAAATTCGGAATCCAACTCCCTCTTACGTTTGTGAATGAGAGGGTCTGCACCTGTCAGAAAGAGGTCATCCACATAAAGTACCAGTATGAGAGGTTTATCATCCACAACCTTAAAGTAAAGGTTTGGATCGGCTTCACTCCTAGTGAATCTTAGCTTCATCAGATAGCTATCAATCCTCTCATACCAAGCCCGGGGTGCTTGCTTCAACCCATAGAGAGCTTTCTTCAACCTGCATACATGAGATTCCTGGTCATGAACCTCAAACCCCTCGGGTTGTTCCACATAGACTTTGAAGTGACGGAACCAGGTGTTTACTTCATCCTTCCAAGAGCTTACAGGCATCATACCAGATATGTTGGAGTGGACCAACTGCAATATATTTGTGGCCTTGCTATTACTTGAGGGGAATGGTCTCCTTGTAAGTTTTCCTTCGACACATCCCGGGCATACACCTTCATGTTCTACTTTGAATTCGGGCATCCCTGTCACCATCTGTCTCACATCAGGTAGGGCCTTATAATGAAGATGGGCGAACCTCTGATGCCATAGTTTAGATTGTAGAGATTTGTCGCAAGACATGGCCCCCAATGGACTTCCTCCAACTTGATACAGAGTGCCAACCCTGAACCCAAGAGTAAAAGCATCTTTAAAATTCCTTTCCCAAACACATGCCTTTCCATCGATAAAAGCCACCTTGTATCCTTTGTCTTCCGAAATGGACACCAGGTTCTTCTTGAGATCAGGTACATAAAGAACTTCTTGTAAATGAATCGTGTTACCATGATTCAATTGAAGGGTAACATTCCCTACACCCTTTATGACATAGGTGGCATTGTCTCCAAGAATAATCTCCAAGTTTGTATTCTTCTCTATCAGATTAGAGAGAGCTTCCTTGTATCCAGTGAAGTGCCTTGAAGCACCACTATCAATAAGCCAATTTCCCAAAGTGTCCGGAGGAGAGGTAGTGGAGAGGGCCAATATAAGATAATACTCCTTTTGCTTATTGTTAACAACATTTGATTCTTCATACCTAGAGTTCCTTACTTTCTTTGATATGTTGGGCCTAAGAATTATCCTTAAAATACATCCACTTTCACTCCATTCACACATTTTCTCACCTCTATTCCACCACCATGTCACCACATCAGCTTCACTTTCATCATTAAATGGGTTACCATTGTGTTTTCCAAAACATTATTAATTCTTAGTATTTTTAAGTGAATTTGTGGTTAAACTTTAGAAAATAATATCCATATACTTATACCTAACAATTAGAATGAGTTTGTTGACATGTGTAGATACAAAGGAAGCTTCCAAGGCATCTTTATGTGGCACTCTATGTTCAAATTCGAATTTGAGGAGATCATGGACCTCATGGAGAAGATCATGGACCTCATGGAGGAGATCATGGAGGATAGGGTTATGTGTCACCATTGGTTGAGAAATATGTGGATGAAAGGAGGGAATAGTGGGTCCACATTTATGAGTTTGTTATCATAGCTTTTGTATAAATAGGAGTGTCATCTCCTTCATTTGTAATCTTAATCTTCATTTTGTAATCTTAATATTTTTAGAATCTTAGAACCTAGTCCTTCATTGTAATCTAGTAATGTTAATCTAGATAGAATTTAGAATAGTTTTGGTTAGGATCAGATGAGCTTTTAGCCATTGTACTTTGAAGATTATGATGAGTAAAATGGAGCTTGTTTGATCCTCTACATTTGACTTCTCTTTTGGTGTGCTTGTGAATCCTTGGAAGGATCCCCATTGCCTAGCAAGCACACTTTTGTTTTGGTAAACTTTTATTTTATGTTTGTGAATTTCATTGGATTAAATTATTAGGTTCATATGTTTGAAATATTAATGAATGACCTTTCGTAAGAAAGTATTAGTGTTTCTTTCAATGGATCTGATTTGTTATTTAATGTTTGATTTCATTAATTTAAGTTTCTGATTTATATGCTTGAGATATAAACAAATAGTCTCTTGTAAGAGAGCCTTAAAATTTCATGCAATCAATCAGAATTATGTTTAAGAGCTTTAATTTCATTAGTTTAAATAGTTGATTAGAAATATTAATGAACAGTCTCCTGTAAGGGAGCTTTAATATTTCTTCACCTAGCTTAATTTAGTTTGTCTCTAAGTCCATATATATTGGATGATCCTCGAAGTTTTACTTACTTGGGTTGACAGTAAATGAAACTCTAATTTGCATCCGCATTTTGGACCCAACAGATGTGTCGTAAGACATGGCCCCCAATGGACTTCCTCCAACTTGATACAAAGTGCCAACCCTGAACCCAAGAGTAAAAGCATCTTTAAAATTCCTTTTCCAAACACGTACCTTTCCATCGATAAAAGCCACCTTGTATCCTTTGTCTTCCATTGCTGAAATGGACACCAGGTTCTTCTTGAGATTAGGTACATAAAGAACTTCTTGTAAATGAATCGTGTTACCATGATTCAATTGAAGGGTAACATTCCCTACACCCTTTACAAGATAGGTGGCATTGTCTCCAAGAATAATCTCCAAGTTTGTATCCTTCTCTATCAGATTAGAGAGAGCTTCCTTGTATTCGGTGAAGTGCCTTGAAGCACCACTATCAATAAGCCAATTTCCCAAAGTGTCCAGAGGAGAGGTAGTGGAGAGGGCCGATATACGATAATACTCCTTTTGCTTATTGTTAACAACATTCGATTCTTCATACCTGGAGTTCCTTGCTTTCTTGAAGGGTCGACCATTTCCTTGATATCCTGCATTCCTTTTTCCTTTGCCATTGGACTTGCCATTTCTTTGATCATGGTTGTTGAAGTTGCCCTTGGAATGATTGTGATCATCATCATGTGATGTGTCCTTTCTATTTGGACACTCCCTTGCATAGTGGCCAAACTTATTGCAAGCAAAGAAGTTGCCTTTCATTCCTCCCTTAGATCCAGGCTTTCATGGAAATGACCTTTAGACCCTGTATTATTTCTCCTTTTGGCATGATCGGAGAAAGCAGTGGGGTTGCCTTTAAAAGGAATTTCTTGCTCCACCATTCTTGTTTCTTCTTGAATGCATCTCGACATCAATTCTTCAAACCCTAGAACTCGATCATTATTGAGAATAGTGGTTCTAAATATATACCACTCAGGTGGGAACCCTCCAAGGGTAGTGATAGTAAATTCCCTGTCAGATATGCTTTCTCCAATCACAAGAAGATCATTCTTGATCTCAATGATTCTTAAGAAGTAGGATTGAATATCCTCGTCCTTGCCCTTCTTAATATCCTTTAGCTTATTTTTGAGAAATAAAATTTGATTTGCATCACTAACCTTGAACATGGTTACCAATCTGTTGTAGATCTCCTTGGAGGTGTTTAGATCGGAGATGTAGGCCACCAGATGCTTGTTAATGGAATCTCTGATAATCTTCTTCGCTTGAACTTCAACCTTGTTATACTTGTTCTTTGTAGCAGCTTGTGCATTTGATGGAGGCTAAGAGATTTTACCCTTCACATAATCCAACACTTCTTGTTCTTCCAATGTCAGATCAAGAGACATCTTCCATCCGTGATAGTCAAATTTTTCACGGAGCTTGTCTTCAGTCGGGAAGTGGGATGAGGAACCCATTGAGCCTTTTGTCCTTGTCCAAATGTCTTCAGTGATTGCTCTTTCACTCTTGCTTGGACTTTTCTTCACCTCAACTCTGATACCATGTTAATTTTTGGTATGTTCTATGCTTAAGAGCAATTTACTTCAATTTTCTTGTTAATCCAATATCAATACCTAGTTTAGCAATTACATCAGCATGATAGTAAAATGCAAATAGAACATAAAAATAAATAGTAGAAGACAAGCTAAGACAAGAGGACACAAGAAGTGGCACCAGCCAAGGACAAACCCCAATGTGGGGAAACCCTTGATCAATTCTTCTTATATTCTTCAATAGTTCAACAGAGAGAGAGATAGTACAAATATACAAAACTGATATTTTATGACAACAACAGTAAGGCCTTGACCAAAGAAGTCAATGCTGGTCAAACAGGATACCAATCTTCCTCTAAGTGGCTTGGTGAAACCCAACCAACATTGGTCTTCAACAGTAAGCTCAATGCACCCAAAAACTACACAACTGGTTTTGCTCCTAGGAAGATCCTTCAACTCCTCAGAAGATCATCCATATGGCACCAATAGGATGCTGAACCAAACATGGTCAAACCTTGACCCAATACATCTCCCAAAACGTTGTTGACCTCTTGCTGCACTTGCTGTCACTGCTCCATGAGTTAGGGCATCAACCTTCAACCCTCATCCTCCATGCAGTCAATAAAGCAGGCCTTCTAAGGCTGCGGTGTACCAAGGAGAGACTCCACCACTGCCACGCTGTCCAAGTCTGGTAGAACAACCTTTGCTGCTGGCTATGGCCTGTGGCCTAGCCCAGCAGCAAGTTAGGCCTACGGTCCTCCATCAAACAACACCCAACAACATCAACGCAACAGTATTAGTCCTACAAGAACTCGTCTTTGCTGTCAACACTTTCTAGCACCCAACTGTATACATACGCTGATCTGATCTTAGCCTATAGGGCAGATCTCTTCAACGCATTACTTTACTTTATGACTGTGGCTTACCAACCTTGCAAACAGTCCTTAAGGCATGCCCTAGATAGCTTCTTTCAACACGCTGTCACCTACAGCAAATCGAAATTCTACGCTATCCTTCCAGGCTTCTTTATGCTTATGTTAAGGTTCCTTCTTTGGTGCAGATTAGGGCCTCTCTTAACTGTGGCTAGGGCTCTTCTTAACTGCGGCTTAGGGCTCTTCTTGACTGAGGCTTAGGGCCTCTTCTTGACTACGGATTAGGGCCTTCTTGACTGCGGATAAGAGCCTCTCTTGACTGTGGCTAGATCTCTCTTTGAGAACAACTAGATCTCTCTTTGACTGCGGCTAGGGATCCTCTTCATGATTGCGGCTAGGGCTCCTCTTCATGACTGTAGCTAGGGCTTCTTTAATCTTTTTTCCTACCACGTCCTCCTTGTGAGAAGACAAACCCAAACATGTGGAGAGAGAGATCATGAGATAATGTTCTCCTTAAATGACTTGAGGTATCCTCTACTTAAATGCAACATTGAGGTTGAGCTGGGAGTAAAAGTGCTTGTTTAGCTTGCTGTCCGAGCTTGACAAATTGTCAATAATATGAATAAATTTATATCTCCATAAATACATGTCGGAATCGGATGATCTTTAGATCAATCCTACACTTCTTGGAGAGAGGAATCCAAGAATAATATCAGCTGCCATAAATAAGGTGACCCACATGGAGTTTGGCCCTAGTTGCCAATTTTAACACAAATCAATTGACAAATGCACAATCTGATCAATGCTCATCACTATGCTTGTTAATTTTCTAGATTGTTCTATGCTATTTCTGTTGGAAAATGTAACTAGGTTTGATCTTCATTTAATGTACTTGAGTCATCTTGTAATGTACTTGTCAAAAGAATAAAGATTTTATTATTATTATTATTATTATTGTGACTTATTAAAGCATGGGTTTCATGCTTGGGTCACCTTGTTTTAGGTCAAAGTCCCCATTGAGGACTTCTAGGATTTATTCTGAGTCAATAGAGTCATTGTACTTTTAAAGAGACCCTTCTTGGGCTTTTGAATCATGTAAAAAGGTTAAGTATTGAGTCAAATATGATTTATGTATCCTCCACACCATGTCGGCCTAGAAGAAGATCAAGTCGGCCTAAGGACCCTATTCGACCTCACATGGAGCCTATAAATACAAGCACATCGAAGTCATTTGGAGCATCACTCTCTCACAAGAAGTTCGATATCTCTTGTAGCTGGGAAAAGTGCGAAGTCTGTTGCCGGGAAGCCAAAGTGAATGCGAGTTTGGGGAAGTCTAAGGAGAAAGGAAAAATTGAAATTTTGGTGCCTCTCTCTCTTTGTTTCGTGCTCTGGATTAGGAGATCGAAGTCTTCCAAGTTTCACTATTGCCGAAAGCTGCTGTCTAGTCGAAGTTGCTAGAAAGGGGTCGCAAATTTTGGGAGGCTGACTTGGTATGGAGGGAAGGTCTGGTCTTGGTCTAGGATGAAGAGTCTCAAAGCATACTATTGAAAGGAAGAATTTCTTGACTGGGTTTTCCCTTCGAGGGGGGTTTTGCCCTGGCATAGTGCCTACTTCTGGTGTCTATTGCGTTATGTGCTGCTGCATTGGTAATTGCTTGATGAACTGAAAGAAAGAAGATATAACGAATCTTGATAATAAGAAACATCACTAGTAATTATCAAGAATAAGAAAATATTTCTGCCTTTCTCATTTTCTAACAATTTTAATTACTTCAGCCCAAATCAATTCTTCATTTAGCATTGCATCCAACTATTAACAATGTTTCCAATCATAAATAGTAATTGAAGATAGAACAATATATGCAATGACCAAGGAGACAATAGTTGTTAAAATTGGCAATTAGGGCCAAATTCCACCTTAGGACAACTCATTTGATGGAGATGATGATTGCATTAACTTCCTGTTTTCGAGAGGACCAAAATTGATATAAAGATCATCTCATTTGGACAAGCAAAAGTGTGTTTTTGAATTTATGCCCTCACATGTGCAAATTGTCAAGGTCGGCCACATCATCATGTAGGCTCAGAAAGCCCAATGGATGTGTCACTTCACAAGTTCACCCTCAATGAGTTGTATAAATACAAGTGACCTTTCACCTCATTTGGCATCTTCTTCACTCACACATTCTCTCTCCTTCTCTCATTGGTTTGCTACATTGGGCATTCTTTTCTCTCACATGTGTGGATCAAGAAGGACGAATTTCAGAGGTTGAATTACAGGGCCGAAATTACAGAGTTAACTGCAGTTTGACCAGCATTGACCAACACCTTCTGGGCATCATTTGACTTCGATCTTTTGGGGATATTTCTGTCTCAGCAGCCCACAACTTTTGGCACATAAACTATAAGGTTTTCTGAGCACTTTGACCGCAGACGAAATTGTTGGTTGACCGCAGATTTCAGGACAACAGTTTGACCGAGTTTGACTGTTGACTTTGTCACTATTTTGAGCTAACATTGACATCCTGATCAGGTCGAGTTTTACTGGGGAAGATCGAGCTGTTTTGAGGACATTCTATTGCTTCTTTTACTAATGTTGACTTTTTGGTTAGTGCTAAAGTTTGACTGCAGCTGACTGTAGAAATTGACAGGGAGGTTTTGACTTTGAATTGGGCAAGTCAATTTGACTTTTGTACTCTCTCTCTCTGCTGAACATTTTGGTAAAATAATAAGAAGAATTGATCAAAGGGTTTTACCCATCTTGGGGTTTTTTCGTGGCATTCGCCAAATCTGGTGTCCTCCTATCTTGGCTTGTCTTCTGCGTATTGTTTTATGTTCTATCTACTTTCACTGTCAATGTGATTGCTATTGGAAATTGCTTTTGGGTTGATTAAGGAACATTGAAGTAATTGTGCTAAGCATAGAACATACCATTGTTAACTAAATTTAGCATGGTATCAAAGCCCAGGTGAAGACAAAGCCCAAGCAAGGGAGAGAAAATAAATCACTAGGAAAAAGCTGTTGGACAAGAATATTGATCTAGCTTCAATGGCTTCTACATCATATTTCAAATCTGAGGATAAGCTCAAGGACAAATCTGACTATCATGCATGGAAGATGACTTTGGATTTGACTTTGGAAGAAAACGATGCTATGGACTATGTAAAGGGAAGAGTGGTGGAGCCTCCTTCAAATGCACTTGCTGCTACAAAGACGAAATACAAGAAAGGTGAGGTCAAAGTTAAAAGAATCATTTAGACTCTATTCAAAAGCATTTGGTTGCTTATATTTTTGATTTAGAAACATCTAAAGAGATGTATGATAAGTTGGTTGGGATGTTCAAAGTGAACAATGCAAATCAAATCCTCTTTCTCAAAAACAAGTTGAAGGATATCAAGATGGACAAAGGGGAGTCTATCCAATCCTAATTCATGAGGATTACAGAAATCAAGCATGATCTTCTAAGTGGTCACTAGCAGGGAGCTCACTCTCATTGCTCTTGGAGGTCTTACAAGAGCATGGGATGTGTTTAACACCACTATTCTTAACAATGACATGATTCCTAGTTTCGATAAATTATTGGCTAGATGCACACAAGAAGAGACAAGGATGATGAAGAGAGACAAGCCTTCAAATGGAAATGAACCTACTGCCTTCTTCGCTCATGAAAAGAGGAAGAACAATGCTGGTCCAAAAAAACAAGTTCAAGGATTCAAGCAGGGATTCAAAGAAGGAACAAAAGGAAGGTGCTACAACTACAAGAAGTTTGGCCACTATGCTAGAGAGTGTCCTCACAAGAAGGATACTCCACGGGATGACGATAACAACAATAACAACCACAAAAAATTCAAAGGCAATGGCAATCAAAGGAACAACAAGTTCAACAATAAAGGGAAGAGGAATGCTCCTGCTGCTTGATATGGTAATCGTCGACCTCCCAAAAGGACGAGAAACTCCATGTATGAGGAAGGTAATGTTGTAGAAAAACAAAAGGAATTTTATCTTATTTCTGCCCTCACTACTGCCTCTCCTCCGGATACTTTAGATCATTGGTTGATTGATAGTGGTGCCTCAAGGCACTTCGTAGGGTACAAGGAATCCCTCTCAAATCTGATTGAAAAGAAGACTAATTTGGAGATCATACTTGGAGACAATGCCACCTACCCCATGAAAGGGATAAGGACTATCACTCTTCACTCAAATGAAGGTCAAACCCTTCATCTACAAGAAGTATTGTATATACTCGATTTGAAGAAGAACTTGTTGTCTATTTCTGCAATGGAAGATAAAGGCTTCAAGGTAGCATCATTGGTGGAAAGGTACATATTTGGAAAAGAAACTCTAAAGATGCATTTACACTTGGATTTAGGGTTGACGGTCTCTATCAAGTTGGAGGAAGTCGTTTGGGAGCTATGACTTGTGATACTTCTCTTCAATCTAAATTATGGCACTGAAGATTTGCTCACCTTCATTTCAAAGCCTTACCTGGGGTAAGGAAGATGGTCACAGGTATGCCTGAGTTCAACATAAATCATGAAGGTGTTTGTCAAGGTTGTGCAACTGGAAAGCTTACAAGGGGACCATTCCCCTCAAGTGAAAGTCAAACTACTGACATTCTTCAATTGGTCCATTCTGATCTATCTGGTATGTTTCCTGTAACATCATTAGGAGGATACTTATACTATGCAATTTTTGTGGATGACTTCTCTCACAAAACGTGGATCTATTTCTTGAAGAAGAAGGACAAAGTGTTCAAATGGTTCTGTTTTTTCAAAGCCTTGGTTGAAAATCAAACAAGGAAGAAGATCAAAATATTGAGGACCGATAATGGAACTGAATATGAATAAAATGAATTCAATGATTTTTGTAGAGAGGTTGGTATTAAGAGGGAGGCCACCACTCCATACACTCCTGAGAAAAATGGAGTCACTGAAAGGAAGAATTGAACAATCATAGTAGCCACCTGTGCCATGCTTCATGACCAAGGCCTACTAAAGTTCTTATGGGGAGAAGCTGCCAACACTGCCGTATATGTTCAAAATAGGAGCCTGAATCAAGCATTGGATTTCAAGACTCCCGAAGAAGTCTTCTCTAGTAAGAAACCTGATGTTTCTCATTTTAGAATATTTGGCTGTCCCTTGTATTTTCATGTGCCTAAAGAGAAAAGAAAGAAGTTAGAAGCATGTGGGAAGAAAGGAACATTTGTGGGCTATAGTGAAACTTTGAAGGCATATAAAATCTATGTGCCTGGTCAAAGAGAAGTGGAAATAAGCCATGATGTCACTTTCCATGAAGATTTTGCCCATGGGAAAGCCAGAGATCTCCCTATCCAAGGAAGAACAATTATGATGTTGTAGGAGAGCAGGATGAATCTCCGACAGATGAACTAATGCCCGATGTTGAAGGCTTGATGGATCCCATTGATCCACCACTTGGTGATCCCTCTACCTCAAGGAAAAGACCTTTTTGGCTCAAAGATACTCTCGAAGGTGCAGAAAGATATATTGCACCAAGGGGGACATTTCGTGAAAGTAAGAAGCCAAACAGGTATCAAGGGTACTTAGTTGCTATGAGTACTATTGTTCAATTTGAACCATGTATGTTCGAAGAAGTCATGAAACACCAAGTATGGAAGGATGTGATGAATGAGGAGTACAAATCAATCATGAAGAATGATGTCTAGGATGTGGTTCCTAGACCCAAGGACAAGTCCGTGGTCACTTCTAAATGGCTTTACAAAATCAAACATGGCGCTGATGGGTATGCTGAAAAATACAAGGCCAGGTTCGTTGCACAAGGCTTCTCTCAAATGGAAGGAGTGGACTATGATGAGATATTTGCATCAGTTGCCCGATATACCACTATCCGATCCATTATCGCCCTTGCCGCCTCTCAAGGATGGAGCCTACACCAAATGGATGTTAAGACTACTTTCTTGCATGGCTTGCTTAACGAGGAAGTCTATGTAGAACAATCTGAGGGGTTCGAAGTACAAGATCGAAGGACATACGTGTGCAGGTTGAAGAAAGCCCTCTATGGGTAGAAGCAAACCCCTAGGGCTTGGTATGAGAGGATTGATAGCTGTCTTATGAATCTGGGATTTACAAGGAGCGAAGCTGATCCTAACCTATATTTCAAAGTTGAAAAGAACATGCCTCTCATTCTGGTCCTTTATGTAGATGATCTCTTTCTGACAGGTGTAGACCCTCTCATTTATCAATGCAAGAGGGAGTTAGCTTTCGAGTTTGAGATGAAGGACTTAGGTTTGATGCACTACTCCCTAGTCCTGGAAGTCTGGAAAAATCTAGGTGAGATTTTCCTTTCTCAAGGAAAATACATTGTGAAGCTGCTTGAGAGATGTGGGATGGTGGATTGCAAGTCTGTGCCTATTTCAATGGAACTCAACTTCAAGAAGCTATGTGGAAGTGCTGTTGGGCCCGAATTGGCAAATCACTCTGAATATAGACAACTTATGGGGGTCTTGATGTTCTTGGTAAACTACCGTCCTGACATATGCTTCGCTGTGAATATGCTGAGTCAATTTATGGTGGAGCCTCATCACATACATTGGATTGTTGCTAAGAATATCTTGAGATATCTCTATGGCACAATCAACTATGGACTGAGATACACTGTTGGGAATTTGAGGCTACATGGATATATTGATGCCATCTGGGCTGGCAGTGTGGTAGATCGTAAGAGCATGTCTAGATGTTGCTTCTCATTGGGATATGCTTCATTGTCTTGGATGAGCAGGAAGCAGAAATCAGTTGCTCTAAGCATCGTCGAGGCCGAATACATTATAGCTAGTATGGCCAGTTGTGAAGCTGTTTGGCTAAGGAAGCTCTTTAGTGAGCTATTTGAGCATGTGTTGGATACCACCGTGATCTACTGCGACAACCAAAGTGGGATTTGCCTTTCAGAGAATCCCGTGTTCCACGACTGTTATAAGCACATTGATATTAGGTACCACTTTATCTGGGATATGGTACAATGGGGAGCAATAAGGCTTCAACACATTAGGACCGATGAGCAGGTCATAAACATCCTCATGAAGCCCTTAGGGAAGGTCAAATTCTTAGCCTTTCGAGAGAGAGTTGGAGTTGTGGAAAGACCCTCCTATGAGGGTCCCGCTTGAGTTGGACACTGAGCTCTGGGAGATCCTGGGGGCTTGCGGTACTTCTTGAAGCTATGAGCTACCATAGGGTGAGTAGTTCACCTTCCCCTATTGGTGCACTTTGTATAGGGTGAGTGGTTCACCTTCCCCTATTGGTGCACTTTGTATAGGGTGAGTGGTTCACCTTCCCTTGTGATACCCATGATGGTAGACGTGTGTAGGGTGAGTGGTTTACCTTCCCCTACGATTATGGACACATGTATGTAGGGTGAGTGGTTCCCCTTCCCCTACAATTGACATATACATAGGATGAATGGCTCACCTTCTCCTATGGCATATGAGCAAGATGAGTGGTTCACCTTCTCCTACTGATGCCTCAACATACATCCTACCCATGTAGTTCGGGATGTTAGTTTTTGGTAGCACCGGAAGTGCTCTAGCATTGAAAATTGGTGGAGAGGCTAAGGCACACGAGTTCTAAAGAACCCAGAAACCGTTTGGTGAAACTCCACCCAGATTGTATTTTATTAAAATAATTAATATTTTTAATGGAGTTCTTATGTCTAAACTTAGGGAAATTAAAATATTAATGGGTATTACTCAAAATATGGGTGAGAATGATCTAGAAGGCAGATCAAGTCATGTTTTAATCTTAGCCGTTGATTAGAGAATTAATCTCAGCTGTTGAAGATTCAACAGGAAAAGTATAAAATGGAGGATTGGGGTTCATTTGAAAACACATAAATAAATTGAAGAAATTGATTTTCTGAGGTGAGAAGTTCTCAGGAGGAAAATCGATTGGGGAGATCTTGCAGCTGAGGGGTAGAGAGAATCTGGGAGAAGGACTTTCTAGAAAATACAGAACAAAGAGGCGGAGAGAGCTTGCAGAGAGGCAACGCAGTAGCCGTGAGAGCTGATGCAGAAAAGTTCCCTGTCACGCAGAATCCAGAACTGCTGGAACAACGAAACTACCGGAACAGTCGGGAGAGCTGACGCAAAGCCAATGCAAT
The DNA here is from genome assembly GCA_031772625.1 of Pinus tabuliformis. Classification (NCBI taxonomy): domain Eukaryota; kingdom Viridiplantae; phylum Streptophyta; class Pinopsida; order Pinales; family Pinaceae; genus Pinus; species Pinus tabuliformis. The sequence continues at coordinate 1,453,253,333 of CM062819.1, read as the reverse complement.
AGCCAAGAGATTTGATGTAGAAAAATTGCCTCTCACATAGATTCCAAAACTGCTGGAACATCTGAAACTGTCGGAATTGTTGGGAATTGTCGGAACAACCGAGAGAATTGACACAAAGGGCAGAGAAGGTGACGCAGGGCTGACGCAAAGCCAACGCAAAAATAGCCAGGGTTAGCCAGTCTTGTGCCGGATCAGCTGGAATTCTGCCGGGTGAAGTGAGGTAAAACTCACTCAGATTTTCTGCCAGTATTTTCTCTGTAAAGGATTGCTAGAGAAGCATGCTAGATTTGTATTCAAATATTTCTCCTGCATAATAATAAACCCTCAGAACTGCTGCACTGGTTTTCTAGCATTGGATTTTTCTTGGGACTATTGTGTCAAAAAATAAGTGTCATATGTATCTTGTTCTTTGCTCTGTTTTCTATTTCATGAGATCAAATATTTAATTAGTGTAGGCTACAGAAGTAATTTGCTTCAATATTTAGAAGAATAACATGATGAATGTAATTTAAAGAAATCAAGTAGGTGAAGTAGATTCAGATTTGCTACAGTAGGGGTTCTTTCAGAGTGTAGGAATTTTCACATGGTATCAGAGCATTGATTTTGAAATAGGAAGAGCAGATCCAGTGCTGAGCAGTGAGGCCGAAAGCTGCACTTGGCAGCAATTCGAATCCCCTTGAAGGGATTGCGCAGTCCTTGCCGGGAAGCAGATCCGAGGAAATCTCTCTCTGAGTGAGACGATAGAGAGGTATGATTTCCAGTTTGTGAGTTTGCAGAGGCAGAGGGAGTGACGCAGAGCCTCAGCGCAGTGCTTGAAGGGCGCAGTTTCTGCTAGGGCAGAAATTCACTGGAAAAGAACAAAGACATGTAGAAGGGGAATTTTCTCCTCAGAGAACTTTCCGCTAGAAAGTTTGAATTTCTCACTCGCTGAGCAGTTGAGCAGTGAGTAGAGGAGTCAGTTCGACAGTTGGGTAAGATGGCATCGCATGGGCTCAGAGATTAGGGTAGGTTGGACAGAGCCTCCAACTATGTCATATGGAAGACAAAAATCTTAGCTGTTTTGGAAGAATATGATCTCGAGGCCTACGTCAAAAGTGTTGTAGCTGTTCCTTCTAACAATAATCAAAAGAAGAAGTACAAGGCCGAGCAGGGGAAGGCAACGAGGCTCATTCTCGATGGAGTTCGAGAACATGTGGTCTCACACTTGCAGGGCAAGGATACAACCTGAGAGATGTGGGAAGCCTTGTCTTCTCTGTATGAAGGCTCTTCCGAACAACGGAAGAAAGAAAGAAAGAAATTATTTTAATGTCCACGAGACTAAAGATAGCCTATGGGACAGGTTGTTTCTTCATCTGCTTGATGTATTCGACCCTTTTTGTATGAAGCTTCAAAATAAATGCTCCCGACTTCTTGACAAACCCCTCGCTAAATATATTATCCCAAGAGCTAGCTGCCAGCATATCTGTATAACTCTCCCTGTTGTCTTTGAAGGCCTCACATTCTTAAATGAAATGTTTTTCTGTTTCCACTTTTCTGGAAGAACAAAAAATGCATACTCTTTCCTCCCACACTTCCTTTGGCCTTTTCCAGCGCCCTGTTTCACAATGGAGTTGATGAGAATTAGTCCTTAATTGAGCAATGAGAATGTTGGCTCTCCAAGAGATATTGGCCTCTATGTATGCTTTTGGTTGATGACTATGAGTGGGATTAAACAGTTCAATATAGTAATTTTTCTTTCTTCCTAGCTCCTTATCCCAAGTACACTTGTCGAACTTTTCCATAACAAAATATTTTATCTCTTTTCTATTTATGGGACACACGTTCAAGCAAATACCCCATTTACTAAACCATTTGTTATTTTGCTGCATCCAAGTTTTTTCGCTCTTGCACAATCTATCATTAAAGACAACCTTAGGCCATCTACCCTCTTCCATTTGCTCAATTTTTTTTAAATACCTTATGACTCGCATCATAGCAATTGTTTCAATAGGAGTAGTCCCTGTTTCACTTAACAAGATATCATAAGGAACTGCACTTTTAATCTTAAATTTGTTTGTAATCAAACACTTCTAAATTTTCTCAATTTGTCTCCACTACATGTTAGATGTATTGCTAGCCCATAGTTCACAACCATAGAGAATCACTGGAATCACTAGAAGCCCAAAAAGAGTTTGAGTGGTTTTCCAGTCTGATAACTCTGCCTATCTACACCATTTTTGAATAGCATAAAATGCTTTCCAACGCCCCAAAGTTCTTTTCTTTCTACAACCATTCTAGCTTAGATTTTTGTTGAAGTCAATTCCGAGGTATTTGTAATCCGCAACTTCTTCCAAAATGTTGGCTTCAAAGTAGAACTTATGCTGGTTATGTTTTCTTTTCTTAGAGAAGATTACTACTTTTGTTTTGCTGATATTGACTTGCATCCCCACACTTCTACAAAAATGCTCAAGGGATAGTAAGTGCTCTTGCAAACCAAGAGCCAATTTAGCAATCAGAATAAGGTCATCTGCATACAAAAGAAGTCTTATAACAAACTTGCCCAAATAGATACCATCACCCCCTTGCGAATTTAACCACTCCTCAAGCTTGTCGATATATAAACCAAAAAGGGTAGGAGACAATGGGCAACCTTGCTTGACCCCGATATCGCTTCTAAAAATTTCAGAAATGCCTGCTGAAGTTCTAATTTTGACTTTCACCTCTTCATACAGCCTATGCACAACTGCTCTCAAATGTTTAGGAACCCCAAGTTCCTCCATTCTGTGCCAAAGCTTATCCCTAGGAACCAAGTCAAACGCTTTTCTGAAATCAACAAAGCAACAAAATACTTTTTCCTTTTTCTCCCAAACTTTTTCAATGATGTGCCTTAAAGTTATACAATGATCAACTGTGGAATGTTTAGGTCTAAAACCTGCTTGCCCTTTAGCACGCTTATCTCTTTCTTCTGCCCACTTGCTAATTTTGTTTTCTAGCATGCTTCCAAATAGCTTTGCAAACAAAGGGTTTATCATGATGGTCCTATAATTGGAGGGATTATTGACGTCACCGCTCTTGAAAAGAGGTATTGCCAGACTAGTTGTCTAATCTGTGGGGAGCCCTTGTTGTATGATGTTGTTGAAGATTTTTGTAATGTGAAGTGCAAGAATCTTTGAGCCCCACTTTAGATATTCTGCTTGGAGTTCAGCTAAGTCTTCTGCTTTTCCAACACCCAACTTCTTGATACCCATCTCTACCTCTTGTACTGTGACGAGTTCAGTATCAGTGTTGACCAAGGGGGGAGAGTCTACCTTGGGAACCTGCTCATAGAGTTGTCTTGCATGGTCAAACCATTTAGAAGATGTAATATTATTTCCAATTTGTATCTTTTTCGGTCGGAGCTCCTTCCAAAATAATTTGGGATTATTTTTCCGAAGGATGATTAGTTCTTCCCTTGAAACCATGAAATTGGCCTTTTTATTACTTAATAACTGCTTGTAAGCTTTGAGCTTTATGTTACCCTTGTTTGACTCTTTCCACATTCTCCTTGCCTTTTTGCATTCCTCGTCAAACCAAGCATTAACCGAAAAGCAATTTGTTTCAGACTTCTTAATTTTTGCTCTTTTGCACTTTGCAAGTGCGCATTGAATTAACTGTGTTAATTCATGACTATGAAGGCTATGAATTGTAATGTTTTCCTTCTCGAAGAGCCTCTCTAGCGTCATTTTGAAGGTATTACAATTTTCTGGGGTCAAAAGAATTCAGCCCTGTGAGAGATTTTGTTGGACATGCTGAATTTTTGACTCTAATTGTTTCTTTCCAATCCAAGAGAAACATAAATAAATTGGCTTGTGATCTAATTTCAAGTCCCACAGCTGATCTCCAATCAAAACTTCCTCCATTTTCTCACACAAACCATGCGAGCAAATTACATAATCTACCACACTTGCTCCGTTGTAAGTATTGCAAGTGAAATTACTGGACTTTGTCCATCTAGTCAAGCCATTACAAATGACTAAATCAAAGGCCCCACATAGAGTAAACAATTGTTCACAAAAAATATTGCAGCCCTTGTCTTCTGAAATTCTTTCCCACTGATGATTACTTTCTTTTGTAAGCCAAATAGGGTCACAATCATCTTTACAACAAAGAATGCTAGCTTGCTCATTTGCAGTCCTAGCATTGAAATCACCCACTATAAGGACTTCACCTAGCCGCGAATATGTTGCAATATCCGCTTTTAAGGCTGCAAATGGATCTTTGTGGTCAAGCCCTCTACCTTTGTAGATTTTTGAAACATGCGACGCAAAATAGCATGCTGCAATGCTGATGTGGTTTGCATTTTCTAATATTTTAAACCAAATGAATTTCTTATTTGAGTCTTCTTTTTCTAACTGAATGAGACGACCTTCTTTCTCCCTTACTAAAACCATGATACCTCCATGCCCTTTGCCATTCCCTACTGCCTTGTTCCACACTGCCATCTTCTAGTATCCTTCAAACAAAGGTGTCTTGCAACCTTCATGCTCATGTGCTTCTATGAGGCAAATTATGTCTCTATCTTCCGCAATAGGACCTAACCCAGGTCCTTGTCTCCATGGGTAACCTCTGTAGTTCCAACAAACTAATCTTAAGGAAACCTGGGTATGACTTGATTGCTATTTATTTTGACATGCAAGACTCACATTTGAGTCTTTTTCCCTACTTTCCCATATTGACCTTGCTTTCTGATTTCCTGTTGAAGAGTTTGTTGCCTCTTCTTTATTACCATCTTGCTGCTCTGTTTTGGAAGGAGGTCCAAATCGTGCTATCACAACGTTGCCTTTATAAATCCATGCTCTCTTGCCTTAATCTCTTGTTGCCCTAACCTTTAAAATTTCCTCCCTTGTTTCCTCCTGTTGTTTTACAGTTAAATCTTCTTCTAGGAAAAAACGAGAACCCCTCAAGAGATGTTTCTTGCTTAGAATGATATATTTATCACGCAAGCTAGGCATAATGACTTTTATGGGCCTGGCTCTCTCCTCGTTAAACTTACCCACCCTCCATGCTTGGCATATTTGTCCTTGCCATAGCAATTTGTCTTTCAAGAAGTCTCTTGCAAGTTCAAGAGTACATTCATTTTTCCCATAGTCTTTCACCCCTTCAATGTAGAAAGGAGAAGGGGTGAACCTCTATCTTCCGCATCTTCAGGACACTAGACACCAGCTTGTTGTAGTGGGGTCCACTCCTCAGCGAACTGCGATGGTGAGGATAGCCCCAAATGGAGTCTGGGATGAATGGCAAGTTTTCGTCCAAAGCATATTAGGTAGAGAAAAACTACCTTGATGGGAGGAGATGTGGGCGATTGTTCAACAGGAGGAATTAAGGAGGGACCTAGTAAAGGTCAACCTTAATCGCAATAGTGAGAGTGGCACAAAGACGAAGGAGGAGGAGGAGAATGCAGCGTTAGCATCGAAGGAACAACAAAAGCCAAAGCGAAAGGACATTTCGCAGGTGAAATGTTTCAGTTTTCGCGATATGGGCCACTATGCATCCCAGTGTCCTTTGAAGAAAAAGGACAAGGATAAGAAACATGATCCTAAGGCTGCTTCAGCAAAGATTGACGAGGATGAGTTTGCCATGACTGCTCACGCATCTCCAGGATGGAGATGGGGCGATATTGAGCTGTAGTTGGAAGGACTACATGTGGGCAGGATCCTTGAGGAGTCCACCTCTTGGATCAATTCCTTGCTACAGGAGCCCAAGATTCAGCAATAGCAAGATGGACTTAGTGTCAGATGATACAGTGGAGTGTTTGGAGGACAGATGCAGGGGCTTGGGACCAGAGACCGATCAGTGCAGAGCAAGGCAGTGCAGAAGTCAGCAGCAACGCAGAAGATTCAGAGGGTCAGCGACAGTTAGACTCCAACATTCATTGTATTATGCTGAACACAATTAAGTTCAACTAATTTTGGATGTTTTTCAATTGCTTCTCTCAGCAACTGAGTTACAATACGGATCAATGTTGCATTAATCGTTATCGGGATAATATCGGCGTGAGGAAAAAATCTGAAAAAATCGTAATTATCAGGAAATAATCGGAAATAATCGGGAAATAATTGTTTGGTACAAAAATATTCATTTTTTTTCATTTTCTTTCAATTTTTTAATATCTAAACCTTCTACAACATAAAATAAATACATTGACACATAAATATGATAAAAGAACTAATATATAAGATGTTTAAGATCATTTCTAGTGCTAAAATCACACATAACATTGAATCATGTCCTGAATAGTAAGTCCTGACTCCTGAGTCCCAACTCAGCCTCAAAATATCAACAAAAAATATAATAATGTATCTCATCATGTCATAATGTCATATACAATAAAATGAAGAAAATAACTAAAGTCTAATCCTATTGATTTCCTCTGCCCCTCTTGCGAGAAAATGCCACAGCTTTCCCTTTCCCTCTAGATGTAGATGCTGGTGCCCGTGCTGGTGGAGATGGCAATGGAGTCTGATGTGCTCTAGAAGCTGAAGAACTAGAAGTAGGAGCTATAGGAGGTAGACGTAGACCACATCCTCTACTGGTGGCAGGGGTAGCCCGGGCAAGTGGTGTCACCTCCTCCTCCTCCTCCTCCTCCTCCTCCTCCTGCTCCTCCCCCTCCACTACATCTTGCACTAACCAATCATCAGCAGACTCCAGGAGAGGCCTCTCGGTCTTAACCCTCCATGCAGCAGTGGTGTCAATCCCATCCAATGAGATGGCCTCCATATCAGGTGTCCTCTTAAGTTGCCTCACCCACAATCGAAGATTGTAGTAGACGTAGACCATGTCATTAAGTCGCTGGGACTCCAACTTGTACAAAGATCATGAAATAATAATTAATAATTATAAAAAAAATATTGTTTAATGAATTCAAAAATTTATTTGGAAATTTGCAATATTTTAAATGTTTAAATGTTAACCTGTTGCGCTTCTTGTTGTGTATTTTTTCAAATACACTCTAGTTGCGCTCACATCGTGAGGAGCTACATGTTTGGTTGAGGATGCGAATGGCAAGCTTTTGCAGAAGGGGTACCCTGCCACCATACATTCTCCACCATGCATCTACAACAAAATTACAAATAAAATTTTAAATAAACATAAGAAAAAAGTGGAATTTGAAGAGAATGAAATTTGAAACAAAGTTACAAACTAAAAAATACCTGGCATTTTAATCATCCTATCAATGATAGCCATCTCAAAGCCAAATGTGCCACCTGCCATCCTATATGTCTCAATTTCTTTAGAGATCTCTATACGTTGTTCTGGAGATCGCACCATCTTCTGGACACAGGCTAAGAATCCATCCATGATCTCAGCATCAAATACAAACCCACATGCGTAAGAAAATGCGGGGTTCAAGAAAAGCCCAGCAGCATGAATGGGACGATGGAGTGTGTTGTTCCATTGCTCATCAATCACTCCCCATAGGAGGAGTTGTCTCTGAAACCCATCATCTCCCTTATCATCATAGTAGGCCCGAATGGCTTCTTTGGCCCTGTCCATGGCCTCATACAAATAGCCCATTGCGGGCTTCTCACCATCAACCAACCGAAGAACCTTTACCAAAGGTTCAGTAACGGCGCACACCTCCTGCACTCCCGCCCAAAAGTCTTCCTGGTATGAAACTAGTATGCATACGACCTTTCCCTTTGGTTTGCGGCTCATTGGCAAAGCATGCCACTCCTCTAAAAGAAATATTCTCTTCACATCCCACATAGAATTCAAGAGGGATTGAAGAGATATGAAACTGGTGGCAAATCGTGTAATGGCAGGGCGCACCAACTCTTTGTTGTTGGTGAATCTTCTCATCAAGCTAAGCACAGATGTATGGTTATATATAAATTTTGTAATGCTTTTGGATGAATCAACAATATCTTTGACAAAGGGAATTTTCCCTATGTCCTCCAACATCAAATCAATACAGTGTGCAGCACAAGGTGTCCAAAATAAAGTAGGATGCCTGTCCATAAGCATCCTGCCAGCAGCAACATAATTTGCAGCATTGTCCGTTATGACTTGGACAACATTTTCTGCACCCACCTCCAAAATAAACACATCTAGAAAATCACATAAAGTTCTTGCATCTTTGATTTGTGCAGATGCATCAACAGATTTGATAAACATAGTCCCCTTGGGACAACTAACCAAGAAGTTTATAAGGGTTCTCCCCTTTTGGTCAGTCCAACCATCTGACATAACAGTGCATCCTATTTGTGCCCATGATTCCTTAAAATCCTCCAATCTTCGGGTGCAGTCAAGCTTTTCATTTTGAAGAATCTGGCCTCTGAAATCATGATAAGAAGGGATTTTGTACCCTGGGCCAACACTTGCAATAGCATCAACAGTAGGTTGGAAAAATGTATTATTCCTTACAATACTAGAAGGAATATCACTCCAGAGGAGAAATTTTGCCAGCGACTTGTCAGCTTGTTCTTTCTCAGTTATTTTTAGCATTGAAGTGATAGATGGCTAAGACCCAGGTGTGGTTCGAGGAACAAAAAATGATGTGGCAGCTACCGGATTGGCGATGCTGCAGTAGACCCAGTGCCACTTGCTTCAGCTGACTTTTTTAGTTGCCTTTTGATTTCTTCTTTGGCCTCTCTAGTCTGGTCTAAAACTTCCAATGCTTTCATGGCTCTTTGGATGAGTTCAGGATTTGTATTTGAACAAGGCCCCACATCATTTCCAGGGATTTGTGCAAGGTGAAACTTCAACCTGTACACCCCCCCGGACATAGGGTGGCCACACAACTTGCAAGTCAAGTTTAGTCTATCATTCGGAGCTTTAGGTTCACCATATTCCCAGAAAGGATCCAATTTCCTTGGCATGTTTGTTTTTGAACTTTGAAGTTGCAAACTTGAATGGTGTTTCGGTGAAGTTGTGAACCTATGGGAAAATAAGGATTACAATTTAGTATTTACAAGTTACAAATTTACAATTTAGTATTTTAATTTTTAATTTTTACATTGTACAATGAAAACCCAAGTTACCCAACCAAAAACAACCATTCCAAACCCAAGTTACCCAACCATTCCAAGAATCCAAGATTCCAAACCCAAGTTACCCAATCAAAAACAATGAAAAAAACATAAACAATGTTTAAAAACAATGAAAACAAAAAAAATTTGGTGCCCATAGTCATACCAAGTTATCCAACCAAAAACAATGAAAAAATACAAAAACAATGTTTAAAAACAATGAAAACAAAAAAAAATTGGTGCCCATACCAAGTTACCCAATTAAAAACATTGAAAAAATACAAAAACAATGTTTAAAAACAATGAAAACAAAAAAAAATTGATCCCCATACCGTTTCTATGGAGAAATCGGTCTCCTCCTCTTGATTTTTTCCTCTAAGCACTTGGAAAAGCTTCAAACCCTCTCCAGCAATGTCTCCCACACCTCTCCAATGCTCCTTTTCCCTCTGCGCGCGTGACTATGCAAATGAATTCACAAAAAACCCAAAAAATCATTAGAAAACCTCGCTGCCGCGAACTCCTGCGATAATTTCCGATTTTATCGCGATAATTTCCAAAAAATCGTAATAATTTGAAAAACTTGCGATAATTTCCAAAAAATCGGGCAAAAAAAAATACCCGCGATAAATTCGAATAAAACTCGCGATATTTTCGTTCTACTGAAAAACTCGCGATAAAACGATAAAATCGCGATTTTCAAAACACTAGTACGGATGAACTGTTAGCAGTGGCAATGCTAGCATCATAGTAGATGCAATGTTTGAGAGGGAGCTGTAGTACAGATGCAGCAGTGGAAATGGCAGTGTCATGGGCAACAGTATAGTAGCAATAGCAACATAGTGTTGGTGGCAGCAACAGTGCAGAAAGGAGGTGCTTCAGAAATAGAGCAGCATGCAGGTGGACATTGTTGCTAGAGCACTTTCCTCGCTAAGAGGGAGTGTTAGTTTTTGGTAGCATCGGAAGTGCTCTATCCTTGAAAATTGGTAGAGAATCTAAAGCACATGGTTCTAAAGAACCCAAAAACTATTTGGTGAAATTCCACCCAATTGCATTTTATTAAAATAATTAATATTATTAATGGAGTTCTTAAGTCTAAACTTAGGGATATTAAAATATTAATGGGTATTAATCAAAATATGGGTGAGAATGGTTTAGAAGGCGGATCAAGTCATTTTTTAATCTTAGCTGTTGATTAGAGACTTAATCTCGGCCGTTGAAGACTCAACAGGAAAAGCATAAAATGGAGGATTGGGGTTCATTTGAAAACACAGAGAGATTGAGGAAATCAATTTTCTGAGGTGAGAAGTTCTCAGGAAGAAAATCACTTGGGGAGATCTTGCAGCTGTGGAAGGACTCTTCGGAAAATATAGAACAGAGAGAGCTTGTAGAGAGGCAACGCAGTAGCTAGGAGAGCTGATGCAGAAAAGTTGTCTCTCATGCAGAATCCATAACTGCTGGAATTACCGGAACAGTCGGGAGAGTTGACGCAGAAAAGCTGCCTGTCACGCAGATTCTTGAAGTCCCGGAACAACCAAAATTGCCAAGAACAACCAACAGAGCTGACGCAGAGGGCAAAGAAGGTCACACAGGGCTGACGCAGAAATCGTCGGGGTTAGCCAGGCTTGTGCGGATCAACCAAAGTTTTGCTTGGTGAAGTTAGGTAAAACTCACTCAGATTTTCCGCCATTATTTTCTCTGTAAAGGATTGCTAGATGAGCATCCTAGATTTGTGTTCAGATATTTCTCCTGCATAATAATAAACCCTCAGAACTACTGCACTGATTTTCCTGCATTGGGTTTTTCCGGCGACTATTGTGTCAAAACATAAGTGTGTCCAATGTATCTTGTTCTTTGCTCTGTTTTTTGTTTCATTAGATCAAATATTTAGTTAGTGTAGGCTGCAGAAGTAATTTGCTTCAAGATTCAGAAGAATAACTTGATGAATGTAATTTAAAGAAATCAAGTAGGTGAAGTAGATTCAGATTTGCTGCTGTTGATTTTTGGTAGCATCAGATCTGCTCTAGCCATGAAATTTTGTGGAGAGGCTAAGGCACATGAGATCTCCAAGACCCAGAAATCGTTTGGATAAATTCCACCCAGATGAAGAGATATTAAAATAATTAATATTTTTAATGAGTTCCTAACTCTAAACTTAAGAAAATTAAAATATTAATGTATTAATATAATATGGGTGAGAAAGTTCTAAATAACGAGAATCAAGCTAGATCTAATCTGAGCCGTTGATTAGGGACTTAATCTAGCCGTTGAATCGTCAACAAGAAAAGTAGAAGAGGAGGCTTGACTGTCAGTTGGAGACACACCAAGAGAGATCAATAATTCGATTTTTTGGGGCTGGGTTTGCTGAGGAAATCGAGTTAGAGATTAGTTGCAGTGAGGGGCAGTTCAATAAGGGATTTCGATCCAATGCTGAAGAATACATATCAGAGAGGCAACAAAGTGCCAAAAGAGGCAGCGCAGAGCCTAGGAGCGCTGATGTAGAGGCTAAGGAGGCCAGCGCAGAGGACGCAGAAGCTGCAGAGGCAGATGTAGAGGACACAAAGGCTGACGAAGAAAGTCACAGAGGCTGACGAAGAAAGTCGCAGAGGCTGATGCAGACAGTGCAGAGGGTTGTAGAGGCTGACGCTAGGCTAAAGAGGCTGCACTGAGGAGGTTTTGTGGGGCAGACTGAGAGCAGATCAACCGGGAGAGGGTGACGCAGTTCCAGAGGAGTGCGTGGAGCAGCTTTCGCTGTCCAGCACAAGGAACAATCAAAGTCACTGTGGGGTTGATCATCCGGTTGCTGATTTGCCGGAATATTTGTCTTCGGAGAGAGGTACTACTGCCAAGGATATTCTTTGAAGGGTGAGCCATTTCTGGCACCCTAGTTGTATTCAGAAATCTGCTTAATAATAAAGCCCTCATATATGTTGCACTGGTTTTCTCGCATTGGTTTTTTCGGGGACAATTGTCCAAAAATAACGGTGTCCCTTTGTTATTGTTTCTGTTTACTTCAGTGCATGATCTGTGTATCTGTGAAGGCTGCATTTTTGTTTACTTCGATATTTATGCATTTAAATAACTTGTTAATGTAAAGAACATGTAGGAGATAGTAAACCAGACATTGCAGTAGGGGCTTCTGATGTGTTAGATTAAGAAATTTTCACATGGTATCAGAGTGATTGCAGATCGTAGGAGACTGAAGGCACCAACCAGGAAAATCTGAGAGTTTGCAGCAGAGAGGCAGCTGTCCCAAGAGACAACACTGTTCTAGAGCCAGAGACGCAGTACAGAGAAGGTGATGCAGAGGCTCACGCTGTGCCTATGTCAACATTCTGAGCCAGGGGAGGAACACGCAGTAGCTGGGAGGAGCCCACGCAGTAGCTGCGTCAGCTGTCCAGGCCAGCGCCGAGGTAGAGGGGGGTATATCAAGCCTATGCAGTGCTCGATCATCTTTCTCAGCCAGGAAGGATTGACGCTGTGGCCAGGAGGAGCTGATCCAACTCTCACTGTGATTGCGTAGAGCCAAAAGGGCTCAGATTCTTCAGTTGCCGGGGCTAAGGGAGCTGTGCAGATTTTGATTTGAGGAGTTGGTGGGACGCTGATTCTATAAGTGCAGAACAGTGTCTAAGGAGATTGAACCAAGGTAGAGGGAAGCACTACCTCGACGGATTTCTAGCCAAGAAATCCAGATCCAAGTTGCAGCAACAAAGGGGGATTGGAGAGGAGTGATTCGACAGTTGGCAGGAGGATTTCCAGGAGGGAAGTCGAGACTCAGAGGGAGTCTAGAAGAGGAGCAGAGATGGCAGTGAACGGATTGAGGGATCAGGACAGATTGGATGAGGCTTCCAATTTTGTCATCTGGAAGGCCAGGATCCTGGCAATCCTGGATAAACATCGCATCAAGGACTATGCCTTGAAAACCGTAGCTGTCCCAGTTGACCTTGATGCAAATGAGAAGTATGAGGAGGCCATGGCAAAGGCGAAATGCATGATCCTAGACGGGGTCAAGGATCATGTCATACCACATATTGCTGAGAAGAACACAGCAAGGGAGATGTGGCAGACACTGACCACCTTATACCAGGGCTCTTCTGTGCAGCGGAAGATGTTATTAGAGAATCAACTGAGATCATATCAGATTCAAAAAGGAGAGGAGATAGATCACTTCCTTCTCAGGTTGCAAGGAATTCACGACCAACTTACATCCGTAGGGTCTACACCGGATCCAGAGTTTATGGTCAGGACTGCTCTGAATGCAGTCTTCGAGGATTGGGAGACGTTTGTCCAAAACATTTTGGGCAGAGCAACTCTCCCTAGTTGGGAGGAGATGTGGGTAGCTCTTCGAAAGGAAGAGATCAAGAGGTTAACCAAAGCGGGGAGTAGCGGTAAGGGAGTTTGAGTCAAGAAGGAGGAGTAAGAGGATGCGGCTCTAGCATCTGCGGGACAACAAGGGGTTCTGAAGAGGAAGAAGAAAGACATCTCCAAGGTCAAGTGCTTCAACTATGGGGAGCTGGGACATTATGCATCTCAGTGCCCTAGGAAGAAAGGTAAGGGAGAAGCTTCCGACTCAATGGCATCTCTAGCAAAGGAAGAGAAGGATGTCGAGACTGACGACGATTGTGCCATGAGTGCTCATGCACCTCTAGAAAAGAGGTGGGGTGACATCGAGTTGTAGTTAGGAGGACTACATGCAAGAGGCAGGATCCCTGAGGTGCCCAACCTCTTGGATCACATCCGGCTACGGAAGCCCTTAAGGACAGTAGCATGATGACAGGTGTCGGGTGGAGCAAAATATGGTGGAGCGGCAAGGCAGGGCTAGGGTGGAGAAGTCTGTAGCAATGTCATAGAGGTTGTAGCAGTGCAAGAGGCACAGAGGTGTTTGTAGTAGTGTAGTGGCAACAGAGGGAGCACAAGATAGCAGCAGAGGTAGCTTCAGCATCACGAGGCTTCCAGACTGACCAGGATGTCAGTATTTGGGTGAAGTCAGTTACTTCTCGGTAACTGAGTTGCAGTGCAGCAGTTAGCAGTGGCAGTGCTATGGGTAGCATGATGCAACATGTTGAGAGGGAGTTGCAGTACAGATGTAGCAGTGGCAATGTCATGGGCAGCTGTGGAGGAAGCAGAGTGCAGGGGATGTGACGCAGTAGGCCAAGCATCAGCAAGGTACAGATGTGGAAGATCAGTGTGATGTTTCTATGGTGAAACATTACTAGAGCACATTCGTCGCTAAGAGGGAGTGTTGATTTTTGGTAACATCGGATGTGCTCTAACCATGAAATTTGGTGGAGAGTCTAAGGCACATGAGATTCCGAAGACCCATAATTCGTTTGGAGAAATTCCACCCGGATGAAGAGATATTAAAATAATTAATATTTTTAATGAGTTCATAAGTCTAAACTTAGGAAAATTAAAATATTAATGTAATAATATAATATGAGTGAGAAAGTTCTAAATAACGAAGATCAAACCAGATCTAATCTTAATCGTTGATTAGGGACTTAATCTCAGTTGTTGAATCGTCAACAGGAAAAATATAAGAGGCTTGAAGGTCAGTTGGAGACACACCAAGAGAGATCAAGAATTCGATTTTCTGGGGCTGGGTTTGTTGAGGAAATCGAGTTAGAGATTAGTTGTAGTGAGGGGGAGTTCAACAAGGGATTTTGATCCAAGGTTGAAGAATACATATCAAAGAGGTAGAAAAGTGCCGGAAGAGGTAGCGCAAAGCCTAGGAGGGCTGATGTAGAGGCTAAGGTGGCCAGCGCATAAGATGCAGACGCAGACGTAGAGGACGTAGAGGCTGACGAAGAAAGCCGCAGTTTGCAGACGCTGACAGAGACAACACAGAGGGTTGTAGAGGCTGAGCTGAGGAGGTTCTGTGGGGCAGACTGAGAGTAGATCAGCCAGGAGAGGATGACTCAGTTCCAGAGAGGGTGACGCAGTTCTAGAAGAGTGCGTGGAGCAACTTTCGTTGTCCAACACAAGGAACAGCCAGAGTCACTGTGGGGTTGATCATCTGGTTGCTGATTTGTCAGAATATCTATCTCTGAAGGGAGGTACTACTGCCAAGGATATTCTCTGAAGGGTGAGCCATTTCTGGCACCCTAGTTGTATTCAGAAATCTGCTTAATAAGAAAACCCTCATATATGCTGCATCGGTTTTCCCGCATTGGTTTTTCCGGGGGCGATTGTCCAAAAATAACGTTGTCCCTTGTGGTATTGTTTCTGTTTACTTTAGTGCATGATCTGTATATCTGTGAAGGCTGCATTTGTGTTTACTTCGATATTTATGCATTTAAATAACTTGTTAATGTAAAGAAAAAGTAGGAGATAGTAAACCAAACATTGCAGTAGGGCCTTCTGATGTGTTAGATTCAGAATTTTTCACAGTTGCAGTAGGGGTTCCTTCAAAGTGTAGGAATTTTCACATAGGACTCATGGGAAGTACCTCTCATCTGGCCAATGAGTTGGGAAACGTGATGGACACATCATGTACTTCCGTACTCCCTATGTCTAGGATAGATGGTTTTTGACAACTTGATCTGGGATCAACTATGGTTCTACCTCTGGATTAACTTCTGCCAGTGGAGAAGTAAGGTCTTGTGACTCACTCTCGATCAATTTTTCTTCATTATTACATCATGGTTCAACAGAGCAAAGATGAGATGACAAAGATGGTACACGATGACATGATGGCATGATGGTTGACAACGATGATGGATGGATTGGTAGGGGGAATTCTCCCTAGTTGAAAGGGGGTATTAAAATTGGCAACTAGGGCCAAATTCCAGCTTAGGACAACTCATTTGATGGAGATGATGATTGCATTAAATTCCTCTTTTCGAGAGGACCAAAATTGATATAAACATCATCTCATTTGGACAAGCAGAAGTGTGACTTTGAATTTATTCCCTCACATGTGCAAATTGTCAAGGTTGGCCACATCATCATGTAGCCTCTGAAAGCCTAATGGATGTGTCACTTCACCTTCAATAACTTGTATAAATACAAGTGACCTTTAACCTCATTTGGCATGTTTGATCACACATTCTTTCTCCTTCTCTCATTGGCTTGTTCTATATTGGGCATTCTTCTCTCTCTCACATGTGGATCAAGACGGACGAATTTCAAAAGCTGAATTATAGGGACGAAATTACAGAGTTGATTGCAGTTTGACCAACGTTGACCAACACCTTCTGGGCATCATTTGACTTCGATCTTTTGGGGATATTTCTGTCTCAGCAGGCCACAACTTTTGGCACAAAAATCGAGGTTTTCTGAGCACTTTGACTACAGACCAAATTGCAGGTTGACTGCAAATTTCAAGACAACAGTTTTATCGAGTTTGATTGTTGACTTTGTCACTATTTTGGGTTGACTTTGACATCCTGATCAGGCTGAGTTTGACTAGGGAAGACTGAGCTGTTTTGAGGACATTCTATTGCTGCTTTGACCAACGTTGACTTTTTGGTTAGGGTTGAAGTTTGATTGCAATTGACTGCAGAAATTGACAGGGCTATTTTGACTTTGAATTGGGCAAGTCAGTTTGACTTTTGTACTCTCTCTCTCTGCTGAACATTTTGATATAATAATAAGAAGAATTCATCAAAGGGTTTAGCAAATTAGAGAGTACATAAATATGCTTACCAAACGCTAGGCAAGGTCCAGAAAATTTTCCCCATCACTCCAACTGGCAGATCAACCTGGAAAACCTCGGTTTCCGTTGCAAAATCAAAGTCGGCCTCCTCCAGTAAATGTGCACAAAAAACCATGTTGCAGGAAATACACACTAGCTGGAAACTGAGATTCTGCTAGTCCTGCACTCCTTTGGTGATCTTGCACTCACACTAGACAACTCGCTTTGCCCTCCGGAATTGAGTCTCAACAATTGGAAAAATGATCTGCTACCCATATCTGCGCACTGGAGAAATTCCAACCCTTGGTATGACCTTCCTGCAAGAGAAATCAACCTTCCCTTTGACTCTGGAAATCTGTGGAAATCTCCCTTGGAAATATCTCTCCAATTTTTGCTGAACCCTCTCACTGATGCTCTGCTGGCTTGAACTCTTCCCTCGCTGAATACTGCGCACGGGGAAATTTGCATTGCCTTGCTCTCTTGCTCCTTTGATGTGTCTTCTCTAAGTCCCTTCAACTTGCTCTTATAATTCTCTCGTTGGATCACCAACGACCAAGATCTAATCGTGATCGATGGTTCAAATCATCTTAGACTCCATCAAAATACTTTTGAGAAGTCTATAGAGCAAAAGTGGATTTCTTTAATTAATACACATTAATTTGTTAGAAAATCAGAAAGGCAGAAATATTTTCTTATATAGATAATTAGTTGTGATTCTTTTATCTTTATGTTTTTCTTTTATTTTTTAGTTCATCAAGCAATTACCCAAACAATAGCATAAATGCACTAGATGTAGGCGTACAGCCAGGGAAAAACCCCTATCTAGGGGAAAACCCAGTCAACAATTCTTCCTTCAATAGTTTCACGAGATAATCCAAGACTCTTGACCATGGAAAATTTTAGGGGCGAATGTTCGCCCTTTGGCGAAATTAAGGGGTTTTAAATTTTTAGTGGGAGAATATTTTGTATCATAGTACATTTTTACAAATCGCCTCAAATAGCCCACCTTATTTTAAGGGAGAGGGTAAAAAGGTAAATTTAGCCCTTGAAATTAGGAGTTACAACCTTCCATTTGCCCTAATTTTCAAGAATAGGTTTTATTTAAGTGAATCCTATGGGCCAAATACCATATTTATAAAAGAGGTATGGTAAATTAATAAAAATATAAATAAATGAGAGGTATGGTAAATAAATAAAACATTTTTTATATTTACTCCATAAGTCACCTTATATACGTGCAAGGGTGTAAACAAATAAAAATATAAATAAAGTGGAGGTATGGTAAATAAATAAAATCTCTTTTTATACTTACTCAAAAGGCATGGTAAATTTATAAATTTACTAGATGTATGGTAAATAAATAAAACCTCTTTTTATATTTAGTCCATAACCCTCTTTCTATTTATGAAGGCTCAAAAAAGAGGTTTTATTTAAGTGAATCCTATGGGCCAAATACCATATTTGTAAAAGAGGTATGGTAAATTAATAAAAATATAAATAAACGAGAGGTATGGTAAACAAATAAAACATTTTTTTTATATTTACTCCATAAGTCACCTTATATTTACGAACACTCAAAAAATGTGTTATATTTAGGTGAAACCTATGGGCAAAATACTATGGGCCAAATACCATGGGCTAGATTATTATTAATACCATGCAAAAAAACATTATTAACCCTAATATTAGTATTAATAAAAATAAAAATAGCACATGGTATTGACCCATGGTATTCACGTGGAATGTAGCCTATTTAAATGGGGGAATTAAACCAGCATAGATCCATCTTTACTCTAGATCTACTAAGCCCCGAGAGGGATCAAATATCGTGATATGCAAACTAGCATAGAGTGAAAAAATATTTGATCCCTCTCGGGGCTTGGTGGATCAAGAGTAAAAATGGATGTTGTAATTTAATGTATGTTAAATATTTTAACTTGGTTAAAATAAAAATCAATTATTAATTTTATTAATTTTTATAAATTACTAATAGTAATTTTTAAGCTCCAAGTTTATGATAACCCATGGTAATACCATGGTATTCATGTGAGCATAGACTATTTAAAGGGGAAATTCTATCATCTTAGATCCATCTTAATTCTGGGTCTACCAAGTGCTCAAAGGGATAAATAGATTTCATCCCCCTAAGAGTGGTAGATGTGGAGTTAAGATGGATATAGGTTGGTTTTTATGATAATGAAGATATTAAATAGACTTAGGAAATTATATTGTAAAAACATCTTAAGGTGAATGGTTAAAGCTACATTTAGTCACTTCACAAAATTTAGTAAAAAATACCAATATCTCCATTAATATTGGTTTTTAACTTTTTCTGATTTAACAAAAAAAATTCAAAACAATGAAACCTTATCACTCTTTCCGCATCACCCTTGCAAAATATTTCTCACCATTTTTCAAACATTCTCAATATGATATCTTCATGAAAAAGATTAGGTATTGATGTTGGATTAGTTGTTTGAAAAATAAGCTGGTTTGTACAACCTTTCATCTTCTGTGTTATTCTTAGTTTGTCCTAATGATCTGTAGGGGTTGGAGCCATTGCACCATATTTTCTTAAAAGGTAGAGATTGTTCACCAAAAAGGAAATTAATCTACATGTTACAACGCTATTAAAAAATGCGAGACCTATGAGGGTAGTGAATTATGCTAATAAGCAATTTAGATTGGGAGAGACGTAATTAAATTTTATTATTTAATTGAATATTTCCAATTAAAATAATAATAAATCTACATTTATATATTCATATATTGATTGGAAGGGTTCTCACAATGGTCACTTCTTTCAATTAGATCCCCTTCAAGCCTTTGGGATACTTAATACTTTCTTATATAATATAGTTGGGGCTTACTACTTGTTGGCGTGTTGGGTTAAACAAACTTGATGTCTTTTTTTTGTATTTTGCAGTTGGAGTCTATGGAATAAGAAAGAAATTTGATAACTTGAAAAAAGTGGTAGCTTGACAAAAGTTGTAGAGAAAATATTAATCTCTTCTACCTTGACAGAACTCGTTGTCAATATCAACACCTACAAGAACTTTGTTGTGGAATATTATCAAAACTAATAGAAGGATATGAAAGAGTGTATTGTAAGAACCTTGACAAACATGGCCACTGAAACTTGGAACATTGTTTGTAGGAAGAGAAAATTATGTTTCTTTTTTCCAAACATGTATGTTAGTATATTATAGTTTAATGAATATGTTTTCTTATTAACATATATGGTTTCATACTTTAACAAAACATTCGCCAAGACTTCACAATGTTTTATTATTCAGTAAAAGATTTGCCAAGATCTTACAATATTTTATAATTCAGTGAAAGATTCTCCATCACTGTACAAGATAATATAATATAGTGAGAGATTCGCCAAAAAAATTATATATACATATGATATTATTGATAAAATCGCCTCCCATTTTTCCTATGTATCATGGGGATTAGCCCATTTATTATACATATAAATTTATGGTGGTTCTTAAAATTTTCTCTGCTCTTGACCTAGACAAATACTTCCTCCACACCAAGTCAGCCCTCTCTTCCCTCTTGCAAATGATAACCCTTCAGCTACAACTTCGACCTAGCAGCAACAACTTCAACCCAACAACTGGCACCAACAACAACTTCAATTTGGCAATAGATACTTCGATCTTCCTAGATACTCCACTTGTGTGAGAGATATATGGCCCAAAACTTCTATTTTGATGTCTTCTTCCTTCCTTCCAAATTTCGTCCCCTTTTTCCAACTCTTTTCCAACTTCGCACTTTTTAGCTGCCTTGGCTTGTAAGTCGAACTTGTGTGTCTCAAATGAATTGCACTGCATTGTGTATATAGCCTTCTAGTGAGGTCGAATTACCCTTCTTGAAGCTGACTTGATCTCTTTGAGGCCAACTTGGTGTGGAGGGACAAATAGCATATTTGACTGAATATTAATTCTTTTTACATGATTCAAAAGCCCAAGAAGGGTCTCTTTAAATGCACAATGACTCTAATGACTCATAATAAATCCTAGAAGTCCCCAATGGGGGCTTTGACTTAAAACAAGATGACCCAAGCATGAAACCCATGCTTTAATAAGTCATAATAATAATAATAAAAATATTTTCTTCATTCTTTTAATAAATACATTTCATTGTGACTCAAATACATTTATGAAGACCGAACCTAGTTACATTTTTCAACACTCCTTCTTAACTATGGAGTTATTCATACTTACATATACAAGTAGATGGAAGATCTCAAAACATATGAACTAGCAGAACATGCTGAGAAGACCAAACATCATGTTTGTATCGAAGAGGCCAATGTTATTGCTAGAGTTTCGTAGTTCCATCACCCAAAATTTAGGGAAGCCCTTGAAATTGAGAAAAGGACTAGCAATCTCAATAGAGAGGACGGTTGGAAGATAAGTATCTGTTGGGTTCCTACCCTCACGTCCTAACCGTATCCTTCCCTTCCTCTCCTCCCTCTTTTATCTGCTTGCTCTTATTCCCCTTGAGATAGGTTTTTTTTTCCTGCTCTCTTTTGCCATAGTTCTTTAATCCTCTTTGGTTTCCTTCCTTGTTAATCTCCCTCCAGTGGGTTAGATTATATAGTAGACGACTTTATTATTTGAATTTATTTTAAACAATTATGTATTTACAAAATTTAGCTTAATTATGGAATAGAAAAATAATAATTATTTTGATATTGAAATTCAATCTTCATTTAGGCTTAAATTTTAAAATATGATAAATTGGATATCATTCTTATTATTATACTCTATTAGGAAATAGATCTTACAACAATCATATAATTAAATATAAAACTTACTATTAATTTAAATAAATATGAAATATTTAATTATATAACTCTTATGTATAGTTCTAATGTTACCTTATTTACATTATCTTAAATTAACTAACTATTTAATTATATAAATTTAAACCTTTTTAACTTAATATAGGTATAACTAACTTACTATTATTTAATAATTATTTATCTATTTAATATTTTACTGGGTTAACTAACTAAATATTTATTTATTTTACTTGAATATATTATTTAAATATAGTTATGCTTTCCTATCCCTGTCCCTTATCCAGTCCAACTCGCTGTTTCCCAGTCAAATATAGCTTTTAGGAGGTCTAGCCTACCAGTTAAATATAGCCGTTACTTGGTCAAATATAGTTGTTATAGGTACCTGGTCAAATATAGCCGTTATAAGTTTTGCTCTGACTATTTAACATGCAGCCTGGATCTGATTCTTCAACTTGTCTTGACGATGAACCACACTAGTTGGTTCGAAACGCATCGACAAATGATCTATCATGTGATTTACGCTGAAAACTTTTTCTTATGAACTTGATATGGATCAAAGAAGCCTCAATTCAACATATGAACTATGAAGAGTTTAGGCACCACAATGCCATGGACTAGATTCCTAATCAGGGCAATCTATCCAAGTTCCCCCAACAGTTTAGGCACTCACGGTGCCACATACTAGATTCTTGACTAGGGAAATCTATCCGGGTGGGACTAAGATGGACTAAATCTTTCAACCTCTCTAGGTACCATCAAGCTTACTTGCTAACCATCAACTTAGGGATCCAAGTGTGCATCCAAGGTCAGAGCTCTATGACCAACACCACCCTCCCTACTTTGGGATCCAGACATCAACACAAAGTGCCGACCAGATGTCCTCCTAGGCAATGTGTCTTACAAAAGCCTCAACACATCCGATTATTCTAATCGGTAGCAAATCCTTCTCGACCAAACACATCAGTAACAAATCTCTCTCGTGTAACCAACATGCTATCAAACCTCTTGAGAGATTTAGCTGTAAAAACACAACCCCAATTAGTAACAAACTTTCAAATGTACATGAGTAAACAAAAACCTCCGGGGTCTTACAAACAACTTGATGTTGCTTCTCAATTTATCACAATAGGACATTCAAACAAATCTTGACAGAAGATTCCTCATTTATACATCTTCCTTTCCTACTTCACATGTAGCAACATATTCTACAATCAAATCCTGCTTTCCTTATAAAATACATTCTCCAATTTTATTCTTTCAAGGTGTTCATCATGACTATAATATGCCCTCCCTCTTAACTAGGGAGATTTCTTTTATCCAGGCTCCCTCTTAACTTAGGGAGATCAACTTCTTCTTATGACATTGGAGAATCTTTCATGGCTTCCATCGTTCTTATGACCATCATCATTCATATAACTTTCTTCATCATGCTTATCATATCAACTTTTACTTACAAACATCTTCACTATTTTGAAAATTATGTAACTACACAAACTTAGATAGCAGGTACAACCAAGTCTACATAGAAGCATGAGATTAACTATATCAGAATCATACAATAATAGAAGCATTAGACATTAGACATCAAAAACCTAAACTTAGTTAGGTTTACAAACAACAAGAAACACATACATTTATACTTGAACTATATACCAGGGTTTTTTCATAAGCCCTAGATTTCATCATCAAGTCTTCGAGTACCTTAATTAAGATAACAACCTTCATTATATCTAGGGCTTCAATATTTCTTCTAGAGGCATGACATACCCTACTACAATATATTACAAACCCTAGAAGCAATTTAAACAAATATAGATCTACAATGCATCCAACAACATTCAAAACTCATATGTTAGACTTCTACTAGGATTTAGTGCAAGATCCTAGATTTCATACATGAGTCTAAGTCCCCTGAGATGGGGATTCGGGATTCGACGGATATGGAGATTCGAGTGTCAGATATGGACACGTTGACCCCTCGGAACAGGACACATTCGGATACGTTATATATATATATATATATATATATATATATATATATATATATATATATATATATATATATATATATATATATATATATATTAAAAATTAGATATTTCTTACACAAATTCTCATTCATGATACAAATTCATTGATTCAAACATAGATCTTCATCTAGATGTAAGTTTTACAAAGTAACATTATGCATACAAAATTACAAATACAATTGTGACATAAATGATAAATGATAAATGATAAATTATAAATTTATAATACATATTCAATTTATCAATGATCCAATAGGAGAAAGACAAGATAGTAAGATAAAGATATTGTAGTTTTTTCATTAAGTCATCAAAATCAAAATGTGTTACTATTTACATAGGTAAGTCCCTTATAGTTACTTAGTAGTGTAAGTTCCTTATATCTAGTTCTTCGACTTTATTCTTCTTTGGGGATCCTTCTTCAGCAACATTAGCTTGGTCCCTGTTCCTTTTCTTATTCTTCGGATTGTCAGGACAATCACTTCTATAGTGACCTATTTTATGACATTGGTAGCATTCTATTTTGGACATATCTACCTTCCTTCTTGGCCCTTTTGACTTCTTGAAGTTTCCTTTCTTGTGAGAAGCGGAGTATGCATTTGAAACCTTTTCTTCTAAATTGTTGGATACTAATGAGATTCTCGTCTCTTCTTGGCTGCAGGCATTCCATAATTGTTCAAATGATGGAGTTTCTTTCCAACTGTTGAGTCCTGAAGCAAAAGTACACCATGTAGGTGGCAATCCCAATAATGCAGTAATAACTAGCTCTTTTTCCGGTACAATCTTATCAATGGCTAGAAGGTCATCTCTAATTCTAGCTCTCCTTACAAAGAAAGAAGCCACAATGTCATCTTTTGTCATTTTTGTGGTCTTTAATTCATTCTTAAGACTTGCTAGTTGACCGATGTTCTTTATAGTGAACATTTTTGACAAGGCTTCATACATTTCTTGAGCATGGTCTATGTTGGAAATGTATGGGACAAGATTGTCCTTCATGCTTTCTACCATCAAAGTCATAACCAATATTTCTGACTCTCTATACTTCACTTTATCTGCATCACTAGATCCTTCCGTAGGTTTCTTCACTTTTCCTCTGACTAAATCCAAGGCTTTGTTCTTTTCAAGAATGGGGTCAATTCTCTTCTTCCATGACCTGTAATTTGATGCTCCTTCTAATTTTCTCTCTCCCTTTATTGTGTTAGCCATTGTCCTTGAAGGTAGTAAGCCTCTTTCCTTATAAAATCTGCTTATATGATCCCTTGTTCAATCCTTTTGAGGTTTCTCAGACTCCTTTCAGTAGATCCTTAAACTGCCTTTTTCCTTCTTCACCTTAGCTCTGATACCATGTTAGAAAATCAGAAAGGCATATTTTCTTATATAGATAATTAGTTGTGATTCTTTTATCTTTATGTTCTTCTTTTATTTTTTAGTTCATTAAGCAATTACCAAAAAATAGCACAAAGACACCAAATGTAGGCGGATAGCCAGCGCAAAACCCCTATTTAGGGAAAACCGAGTCAACAATTCTTCCTTCAATAGTTTCATGAGATAATAAGACTCTTGACCTAGACAAAGACTTCCTTCACACCAAGTCAACCCTCTTTTCCCTCTTGCAGATGATAACCCTTCAACAACAACTTCGACCTAGCAACAACAACTTCTAGCAGCAGCTTTGACCCAACAACTGGCAGCAATTGGAAGCAACAACAACTTCAATCTTCGTAGATACTCGACTCGTGTGAGAGATAAATGGCCCAAAACTTCAATTTTGATGTCTTCTTCCTTCCTTCCAAATTTCGTACCCTTTTTCTAGCTCTTTTCCAACTTCACACTTTTTCGCTGCCTTGGCTTGTAAGTCGAACTTGTGTGTCTCAAATGAATCGCACTACATTGTATCTAGTGAGGTCGAATTACCCTTCTTGAAGCGGACTTGATCTCCTTGAGGCCGACTTGGTGTGGAGGGGACAATTTGCATAGTTGACTGATTATTAATTCTTTTTACATGATTCAAAAGCCTAAGAAGGGTCTCTTTAAATGGACAATGCCTCTAATGACTCAGAATAAATCCTATAAGTCCTCAATGGGGACTTTGACCTAAAACAAGGTGACCCAAGCATGAAACCCATACTTTAATAAGTCAATAATAATAATAAAAATATTTTCTTCATTCTTTTAATAAATACATTTCATTGCGACTCAAATATATTTATGAAGACCGAACCTAGTTACATTTTTCAACATAATTAACTAGTTTTCCTAAGTTAGGAAATATTTAATTCTCCGGTTAATTAATTTAATTAAGGTATTTCATAGTCTTATCTCGTGAAACTGTGATGTTCCTAATCAGGAATGTAAGTGATATACAAAGCATGCAAACAATGCAGCAATCAGAAAAATGAAATATGCATTAAGCACACATGGAAACACTGGAAATAGAGAATTGCTGAGCCATTTTATTACTTCTTCAGGAGAAAATACAATAGTAAAATAGAATGGTGCACCTGGGCTTGTCTCAATGGATAAGCATGACAAAACCCAGGTGAGAAAATGCTGAACTGAAGGTTGCTACAACTGTTGCACCAAATTGAACTGCGCTGCCCCATAAAACTGCTCTGTCTACTGACTTCGAAGGGCTGGAATCACTGCTTCCCATGCTCAAAAAATTATGAGATTTCAACTCCTTGCTCCTTGGCCTAAACCCAGAAAAACCCACGAAGGAATTGGCCAAATGTTGACCTTGGAATTTTGGCCCAAATTCCCCTTAGCTCCTCTAGCTGCTAGCTGAGTTGGGACCCCTATTTGACCCCTTAGATGCCCAAAAAATTCTATAAATTTAGGAGTGTTATCCTTGCCCAAAACCCAGAAATGCCCAGAAAGGGGTTCCCTTGGTTCCAACCTTCAAAAATTGACCCTTCACAGCTTGGCCCTCCTCCAATTTCGAATTTTGTTGCTATGATTGATCCTGTCAATCTCTGTTCTCCCAACTCCAACAATCCTCCTCAAATGGCCCTCCAAGTGATCTCCTACTTCTCCTGACCAACTCCAGCTCTACAATTCCTTCCTGCAACTCCCACATGAGCCTAATGATGGCTCTCTACGCAGGCCCATGTAACTATAAATTAGACTGTTGGGATGATGGCTCTGCTGGCTCCAAACTCGCAAGAAAGGTTGGTCCTTTTCTGCTCTCCCAATCCTCTAACTCTCCCGACAAATGCTTGATCACTGATAGCTCCAAAATCCCCTTGCGTATTCTCCAGCTAGCCAAAAATACACACTCCCTATTGTGGTTGAATGGTAGTGCTGTAACACACTCCCAAAACTCCTGAAATACTTATGGAACTGCCTGTCTAGGGCGAGCACGGATGGTCCCTTGAAGTAGAGGTTGAATCTCCCGCTTGAGAGATTCGTGGCTAAACAGCCGGTTGACTCAGCTAAACAACAGAGTGAACAATCAAGTAATTTTGATTGCAAGGTGTAAGAATGAATCCAAAATGAGAGCTGCTCCCTCCTTATAACTCCTTGGGCCTCCCTAGCCTCATGTGGGCCCCTCCATCCACCTATTTGACTTTCCCTCCAAGCTATTCGAATGGGCCAATTCGAACTCCCATGTGGGTGGCCCCCACATTCCACTAGCAACCAAATAAAGTCAAATTGCCTCCTAAGTCCCTAAGTCGAAAATGATGGGTTCTCTTCCTTAGCCAAAATTGTGCAAAATTGTGTAGCAGCACCTTGTTACAAATGTGTTTGAGAAGGGACATGACAGAAATAATTTATGGGTTTTAGAGATCTTATGTTCCTTAGCCTCTTAGACACTTCAAAGTTCAAAGACTAGAACACTTGTCCGATGCTACTCCAAACTTCATCTTCAAAAACTAACACTCCGTCTTAGCGAGAAACATGTTCTCTCTTCAACAACCTTCTGTAGTTGGACTGATCACATTGCTAGTGTCTGACAACTGTGATACAACTAGCTCTCATTGTCCACCATGCTATTGCACATACTCTGATTCACTTGTCACATTATGTCGCTAAATCATCCTCTGATCTCACACCATTGAAACCTCTGCATTGCTGCCACTACATTGTACTGCACCTGCGCTACAACTATCACAACAACTATGAATTGATCTCTCAGATCTCTCAGATCAAGCTTCCATAGGGCTGCTTCCTTTGAAGGTAGACTCCCCCCCGAGTCTTGATCTCCCACTGGGAAATCTCTCTAGCTAGAACTTCACCTACATACAACAACTGAGAAATTCGCACTGCCTATGTCACTAGTAACTACAACTAGCTCTGCAACTATCTCACGTGTACTGACTGCAACTAGCTTTGCAACTGTCATGTGACTGCAACCTGCTGACACTGAACTTGCTACTATGATACTGTGGGCTGCTATAGCAAAGGTGATGATCATGTTGACACAATTGGAACTGATCTAACTGATCTCCTTGCTACATCTGTAATGGACCCTCGCCAACTTGAAACGCTAAGGTATCAAGCTCCTCCACTTGGAGGTATTGCAACTATTAGTGCAAACTCATCTAATCTGGCTTGCAACTCATCAATCTTTGCCGAAGATGCTGTTTGCTCCCCCGTTTGGTCCTTCTTCCTCTTTGGACACTGGGAAACGTATTGACCAAATTCACCACATGCGAAGCACTTGACCTTCGAAGGGTCTTTCTTCTTCTTCTTTCCTCCCATTGAGCCTTGTCCTTGACTAGGACCCTTCTTCGCCTTTCCCTTACTTGCAAGGGCTATGTTCTTCTCATCCTCCTCCTCCTTCGGTCCCTTGTTGCTGCTCCTAATAGTACCTTCTGCAAGACTAAGCCTCAACTCTTCCTGAGTGAAGTCACTCAATAGATGATCCTGACCAGGTAGTGTATCTCGCCCAGAAATAACTTGGACGAAAGTACACCACTCCTTGGTGAAACCGTTGAGAGTTGTTTGCAGTAGCTCACTGTCTTGTGGCTTTTATTCCACCGTCGCAACTTCATCTTTGACCATTTGAATTCTAATGAGATAGGATGGAACACTTTCTCCCTTCTGCATCTTTATGGTCCTCAGCTTCTCCTTGAGAATCATTTTCCGATTCTTTGATGGATTCTCATACAACTTTATGACGACATCCCACATTTCCTTTGCAGTGTTAAATGTTGCAACATGTAGGACAATATGATCTTCAACCCCATCTAGGATTATCCTCTTGGCTTTGGTCATCTCCTTCTTTTAGGTCGCCTGTTGTTGAGGATCTGTCAGTACAACAACAGTGCTCTCTGCATACTCCTTCAATTCATACTCATCAAACACGAATGTCATCCTATCCTTCCATATGCCAAAGTTAAAGGCTCTATCAAGTCTGTCCTGAACCCCTAACTCCTGTTGTGGCCATCCCTGCGAAACTCAAATGTGCTGGAGGTCAATGTACTGGAACTCCCTTTCTCTTTTTGGCAATTAGATCTAGCTTCCTTTGCTACTCGCACTCCTCCTGGAATGAACAAGTCTGTTCCTGCTATGATATATCTATTCTTGCACTAGCCTCCGGTGTTTTTCTCGGAACTCACATTGCCTGCTATTCCTTTTGGGCAGCTCACATTATTGACCCTAGAATTCGCACTGGCTGGACTAGCTAGTCTATGTGGCCCTCTTACTGCTAGAAATTCGATCTCCTCTTCCTAGCTGGAAAAACTGGAAACCCTCTGAGAATTTACTTGTAATTCCCTCTGTGTGCTTTCTCTTCCTTCCCAGTGCAAATCGACAACTGTAAACCCCTGCTGCAAATATTTTGTGCCCAGATCTGCTCTACGAACTGACTAATCTGCTCACCAGAATTTCTCCCTGACAATACCATTGCCTGCTACCACAAATCTGGAGCAAAATCAAACTTTTCTTCATGGATCTGGAAATCGATTTTTTGCTCCTCTGTTATTTGCACCCTTGGCTAGCTTGCATAGATCTAGAAGCTAGTGCTTTAGATCTCCCTCTGAAACTGTACGATCTGCTTTCTCTCACCCCTAAGCCTCAGATTTGATCAACTATGCTCTGATACCATGTGAAAAATCCATGATTGCAATAAACTAGAAATTATTCTTCTAACTGATCCAATTTATTTGTCTTTTGTTATTTAATTAACGACAAATAATGAATAGCTCACTACTGCAATCTTCACAATAAAATAAATGCTGCGGAAATAAATCAGGAACTGAGAAATAGATGCACACACATGAAAATGACACCATTGTTTTTGGACTAATGTCCCTGGAAAAACCCTGAAGGGAAAATCGGTGCAACATATGAGGGTTTATATTTTATTATCTTCAACAAATTAGATAGTACATAGATATGCTTGCCAAACACTAGCCAAGCTCCAAAAAATTTCTCCACCACTCCAACTGGCAGATCAACTTGGAAACCGTTGGTTTCCCTTGCAAAATCAAAGTCAGCCTCCTCTAGTAAATGTGCACAGAAAATGTTGCTGTGGGAAATACACACTAGCTAGAAACTGAGATTCTGCTGATCCTGCACTCCTTTGGTGATCCTGCATTCGCACTAGACAACTTGCTTTGCCCTTCGGAATTGAGTCCCAACGACTGGGAAAGCGATCTGCTGCCCAAATTTGTGCATTGGAGAACTCACACCCTTGGTACGACCTTCCTGCAGAAGAAATCAGCCTTCCCTCTGACTCTAAAAATATGTGAAAATCTCCCCTGGAAATCTCTCTCCAATTTCTGTTGAACCCTCTCATTGATGCCCTGCTAGCTTGAACTCTTCCCTTGCTGAATACTGCGCACTGGGAAATTCACATTGCCCTGCTCTCTTGCTTCTTTGATGTGTCTTCTCCAAGCCCCTTCAACTTGCTCTTATAATTCTCTCGTTGGATCACCAACGATCAAGATCTAATCGTGATAGATGGCTCAGATCATCTTAGACTTCATCAAATCACTTTTGAGAAGTCTCTAGAGCAAAAATCGACTTCCTTAATTAATACACTTTCATTAACCAGTTTTCCTAAGCTAGACTTAGGAAATATCTAATTATCCTGTCAATTAATTTAATTAAGGTATTTCAGAGTCATATGTCACGAAACAATTTCTGGCTAAGTTGCACGAAACGGGGAAACGGAAACGAGTTTCCGAAACGGGAAGCGATACGAAACGCGACCTCCCCAAATTTTGGAAACGGGGAAACGCGAATATATATATATATATATATATATATATATATATATATATATTAAAAATATTTAAAAATTATTAATATATATATATGCAATCATAAAGCATTAATGATACATTTACATTATATGATTATAATTTATTACATTTAAACATTAAGATTAAATTTACATCACATTTACTCATGAGTCATGAATAATCACATAATGAAAATAAAAATATAGGAACTGCTCAAAACACCCTAGCTGAAACAACTGCCAGTCTCCAAGAGAAACGACTTGCTGAATAGTGTGATGAGAGAATGAGACAAACTGCTCTTTTATAACTTTAGAATAGGTTTCTAGAACATCCTGGAAACCCTAAAAAAAATTAAAAACAAATTTAAAAAAAAAAATTAAAAAACAACTGTTTTTTTGGGGAAATGTGGCCCGTATGGCCGGAAACGCGTTTCCGGCCGTACAACCACATTTCCGTTTTGGGAAATGTGGCCGTACGGCTGGAAACGCGTTTCCAGGCCGTACGGTACGGGGAAACGCGTTTCGTTTCGTTTCCCCTGGGGAAACGACCCTTAGGGCCACGTTTCCTGCAACTTAGATTTCTGGGTATTGGAGGTCTCGTGTTCCTTAGCCTCTTTAACACTTAAGAGACTAGAACACCTATCCGATGCTACTCCAAACTCCATCTTAAAAATCTAACAACAACTGATGTTGTTCAAGCTTAGATTAGTGCACAAGGCTTGTGTACAAGCACAAAACTTGGAGAACATAGGCCAAAAGAAAGGGCAATCAAGTGGATTGAAGCAGAAGGAGCACCGAGATGCTTCTAAGGAGGGGAAGAAGAAGTGGAAAGGAGGAAAATATAAAAAGAAAACAACCATATCACACTAGTGCAATGAGCCCAACAACCACTGTAAGCACTATAACATTGTTGGTTATACAAAGGATAAGTGTTGGAAGTTGCATCCATAGCTTAACCTGAAGAACAAAAAGAAAGCTAATAATAAGAAGAAGAATCTCATGGCCACTGATTCGATCAACCAGATTGAAAGCAACTTAGATGCAAATGAGAAGATCGTCTATACATCAGTACAAAAGGAGGTGAATCTGAGTAGCCTTCAACAACAAGAAGAGAACGAACAAACCAAGCTCTTCCATAGAAAGATGCAAGTTAAAAAGACCAAGAATGATGGTTTGTTTGACTCAGGATCGTAGGCGAATCTCATTGTAGTAGAGCTGGTTAACAAATTGGGATTAGGAGTTCATGATCATCCAAGCCCATATCCATTGGGATGGGTAAATAAGGATGTAGAGATAAAGGTAACAAAATAGTGCAAAATTAGATTTGCTATCAGTGCTAATTTTATTGATGAAGTAGAACTAGATGTAGTTCCCCTTGATGTATTTGAAGTGGTGTTCGAAAGTCCCTACATGTATATGCTGGACGCAATCTTCATGAGGAGAGGCAACTAGTACTAACTCATCATGAATGGAAAATTGTTCACCATCAACATGCACAAAGGCAAGTCGAAAATTTCTCTAGTAAGTGCCAACCAAGCTAATAAATTGATCAGTTCTAGCAAGAATTATGTTTTACTGCTTTTAAGAGAAAATCAGTCTGTAGAAGAGTCAATGAGAGCAAAGGGATCCCTAGAGCTATGTACTAAGAAATAAAAAGAGCAATTGGAAGAGTTGCTATAAGCATACATAGATGTGTTACAAGAGCTTAAAGGGATACCGTCCAAGAGGGAAGTGGAGCATGAGATCCAACTATTGTCAGACTTCTCATTGCCAAACATTGGGATGTACAAGCAGTCTGTTATAGAAGCAAGTGAGGTGAAGAAATAGTTGTAGCAACTACTAGAACATTGTGTCATTCAACCGAGTACATCACCATGTGGGTCACCCATCACCATTGTTCCCAAAATAGATGATATGGTTGGATCAATTGTAGCAAGCAAATACTTCACCAAGCTGGACTTAAAGTCTGGATATCACCAGGTTTGAGTCAGAGAAGAAGATACTTGGAAGACTGCCTTCAAAACCAGGCAAGGTTTGTATGAGTGGTTAGTCATGCCATTTGGCCTATGCAATGCACCAACTACATTTATGAGGTTAATGAATGATATATTGCGCCCTTTTATAGATTCATTTATTATTGTCTATTTGGATGATATACTGGTATATAATGCTACCTGGGAGGAGCACATCTCACATTTGATGCAGGTGTTGGAGACATTAAAGAAGCACCAACTGCTAACAAATCTCAAGAAGTGTGAGTTTGCACAATAGTCTTTGGTGTATCTGGGGTATGTGATAGGTGGAGGAGAGTTGAAGATAGATCTTGCCAAGATGGAGGCCATCATGAAATGGCCAATGCCTACTAATGTTTTTGAGGTTAGGAGTTTCGTCGGAGCAACATAATACCTGAGGACGTTCATGTCCTTGTTTTCAGCGGTAGCAAAAGCCCTCCGCGCCATAACAATGAGTGGCAAGAATTTCAGGTGGGGAAACGACCAACAAAGGGCCTTTGAGGAGCTAAAGAAGAAGATCAATCAAGCGCCAATTATGGTATTACCAAACTTGCAACAACTCTTTGAAGTGGAGATAGATGTGAGTGAGTATGTTACGGGAGTAGGATGGTGCAAGGCAGGAGTGTGGAGTCTCCTTTAGGTCAAACCCTGAGAACACTTTAGGGCGGCAGGGTCGTGATAGGGCAGGTTGGAACTTGTGCAGGGCATTGGAGCATCCTTCTAGTGAGAGTTGGTAAACACAGTGTTGGAGCATCCTTCAAGTTGGAGCCTATAAACCAGGGCATTGGAGCCTCCTTCATGTTGGAGTTGGTAAACTAGGGCGTTGGAGCATCCTTTTAGTTGTAGCTGATAAATTAGGGGGTTGGAGCCTCCTTCCAGTTGTGGCTGGAGAATCTTGGAAGTTGGAGTTTTCCATTGATGTAATCTTGAAAAGACATATATCAAGAAGCGTTCGGTGGTTTTTCTCCCGAAAGGGTTTCCACCTAAAAATTTTGTCTACTTTCTTTGATACTATGCATTGTTGAATGGTGTTGATTTATGTTTTGATCTGATGTTAATTAATGCTTTGAAAAATAAAAATTAACTAATTGAAGAGAAATACTGATTCACCCCCTTAGTGTTTCCAACAAAAGTGACTTAAAATAAAATAAAAAGAGTCACTTAAAAGGAGAGGATTCTAGAAGGGAAA
This sequence comes from Pinus tabuliformis, assembly GCA_031772625.1. Taxonomy (NCBI): domain Eukaryota; kingdom Viridiplantae; phylum Streptophyta; class Pinopsida; order Pinales; family Pinaceae; genus Pinus; species Pinus tabuliformis. The sequence continues at coordinate 1,453,219,477 of CM062819.1, read as the reverse complement.
TAAAATAATAAAACAAATGTGCTTCTAGAAGGTTGGAGAGCTATCCATCAAGTGTTTAAAAGGAGGGGAAACAAATCATTTTGGGACATCTTGGATTGAAGTATTTTCTGTTTGGAGAGGTTTGGGAACGTGGTTCTCAGCTTAAGTAATCACCAGGACGAAAACCCTTGGGTTTCTTTATGTGAGTTGGACAAAAACCCAACCCACTATTGAGGAGGTTTCAGTCAGAAAGCTCAGAGAGTGTCATCAGCATAAGATGTGAGCAGATCTGGAGCAGATCTGTGGATTGGAGTGGGGATCATCTAGATCATCAATTTGGGCATTATTTTCAGTTCAGATTTGGGAGGCCATGTTCAGCATTACAACAAATATCTTAGAGGCCGCATTTATTATGTCTGAGATATTTTCCAGTTTGTATTGGCATGTAAAGCCTTATTCCAATTAATATAATAAAGCTGAGTTTAGCTATTGTTGCAATATTTCTGGTTATTTCTTGTATGTCTGGGCTTTATTGCAAATCTAACTAAGTTGCTTGCAATATTTATCATATTAAATTCTACAAATTTTACGGTGTGTTTGAATGTATTTTTGGAATAATATTGCTGAAATAAAATCCCTGTGATTTTAATGAAAATATCGAATCGAGATATTACAGATCTCACTATCTAATTGTGTCTTGTGCTCAAGATGTGTCTTCTCCCTTAGCTTAGCCTTCTTTTTATAAGCTTGAATTGTTGACGAAACCACAACCCTAATGTCCAAAGTGATTAACGATTGAGATTAGATCTTAGCATCACTTGAGATCAACGATTGAGATTCACCTAATTCACTAATGCAAATAACCTTTGCATTTCATTAAATCAACTCACTTTTTCTTATAAATGTCAATGACTATAATAATTAAAGTAATTGCTAAGGTTAAGGGTCAATTGAGCAACTTCTGCATGTCTAGACACTTAGACCTGTGCAGTAGTACCTGCTTGAGCTACAAACATCAACTTCTAGCATGTTGTTTAGGGTATATTTCTTGTCTATTTCAATTGCTTGTTATATGGCTGGTAGCTTGTTGATGTTTATGTGCGTTATTTATTGTTATATTTTGGTACCATTCAACATTTTCATTTTTGTTAGCTGTAGTAAGAAATGTCCAACGGTCCTTTTGATTTGTAATGCATTGTTCACATGGAATATCATGGTGAGCTCTATACTTTTCACATGGGCAAGTACCTAGTGAAATAGTAGCTACTTGGCTCATGCGTGTGCTCTACATATGTGTGTGTTCCTTTATGATTGATCTAGTCAAATTGCCAAGGAATTGATATATTGCTTGTTGCATTATTGATTATGGAAATCCAACTAATGGAAGAGATGCACAGTATAGCACCATCCTGATTTTTAATTTCTTACCTTATTGGTAAGGGAGTTGGGACTTTGATGCACTATGATGGTTAGATGTCTTGTGCACATAAATATATGACCCTGGGGCTGGGAGGTTTCTTGGAGGAGTATTTGATGGCTACATGGCATTGAGCTTTGGAGGATGGGTCTGCATAGAGAGGTCTGAACTAGCCTTATAGCTCTCCTCTCCCTATAGATGTGGTGGACTGTGTTATTCAGTCTTCAGCCCATGTATTGCATTTCTTTGATTGATCAGGTATGCATTGCATATGCTAACCTTCTAACTCCATTTTCAACTTTTACATCCAAGTTTGTAGGTGTGGGGGATTGGACTTTTACAACTAGGCTGTTTATATGTCTTGTTATTTTAACCTTTCAGTTTTTCTTGTGATTTCTGTTGAGACTTTTTTATGATGTATGACTCGAAGGTTCTGTTTTTTGACTGCAATTGCTTGTGTCTCTGTGCGTGAAGAGATATTGCCGCGGCTATACCATTATATTCTTACACATAGGATTTATTTTTCAAGCAATTAGATTTTGACCATAGTTTTCATAAAATTGTTGGAAACATATAAATGTTTGAAGTTGTACAGGTTGGGCAAGCAGCTTGGCTGCAGGGGAGATAGAGAGTACATTTGAATACGCATTATTTCAAGTATGGATTGAACTTACTGATGCTGGGCAAGGTGAAAACCATTTTTCATTCAAATAGTTCTCACCAGTGATTTAGAGTTTTGTTGTTACTTATGCAGTGTGCAGTATGGAAACTTATTTTCCCCTCTATTCAAAATGTTGATTATAAAATTCTAATATTTCAAAGAGCAGTGCATGAGCAGATTCTTGATTTCTGATTCCTATGATCAGATCAAAACTCACATTATTCAAATTCTTTTACAACTGGAGAGAGACCTGTTCTTCTGCTGCCTTTCTTTTGGTTGTTTTGGTTTCATGCTTAGATCAATTGCACACATAATTTCCCCTCGTTGTTGTTTATATTGCAGAGCATATGGAAGAGATAGTTGAGCATACATTCCAGTACCTTCACATTTTAAGGAAAAGCGGTATTGCTGAATGGATCTTTGATGAGGTTTGACTTTGAAAAAGTTCACATCTCTTGAAGTCTGTTTTACATCTTTACTTTTTAAGTCAATTGTTTGTATCTGCTGGAAAAGAAATATATGATCATTTTTTTGATGAACAGTGATGTTAGCTCCACTAGTTTGCTTTTTCCTATTTGTTTTTCCAAAAGTTGCTTCTGTCAGATATGCAGGGCTTGATTAACAAGAAAAATACCTATGAGAGCTCTCGGTTATGGCATTCTGAATACTGTAATGTTTTTACTGGAACAAGTTCATTCTCTTGAATTAGAATTATTGTAGTATATTATTTAGAACCAATCAAAGTTAAAATTCAAATTGTCATCATTGATGAGGTATTATTTTCATTGAGAAATGAACAAAAGTAACAGATGAAAAGTTTACAAAAATGAAGATCAAGAAAGACAAATTAAAAGGGTACCATATTGTTACCCAAATCACACCAGTCATTGCATGGAATAATTAACTTACCAATTTCAACATTACTCAAAGCAAAACTTATATCTAAAAAGAATATACTGAGGATGTGTTGACCACTGGAGTGGCACCTAATGATTATATGAAGACTCTATGCCCAAGGATGATCCAGAGGACACTTGTACCATCAGATATCATCAGTCAATGGAGTTTTTTAACTCTATTTCTATCTTGTCATCATCTTTCTTGTACCTAGATTCCACACTCTACGTGGAATTGTAATAAGTGATATTAGTAATGATGACTTTTGAGTCTATAACAGGCCTAGGATGTTGGGACTCAATCAGTAAACAAGTACACCTTAGAGTGTTTTTCTTATCTGGTTAATTATCCCTTCTTTTTCAGAGGCAGATAATTTTCTAGGTTTTTTCACTTACGTTTTACTCCAAAGCTGGGGTGACAGTTTGAAGGTTGAGCCCCTGACACATCTTAGTGTCTAAAATCGATGTATATTACCATACTAGATCACATAAAAAATTTCATGGAATTTGGTTAGGTTTAGGTAGTCATTTTTTAATTTTTTAGATTTCTCGCAGGTCAAAAATTGCAAATAAAATTGTATTTAAATTGTAATAAGTGTAGTCTAAAGAAGTTGTATGGGGTATGAGTAATCAAATTTACACCTCTCACCCTCAACTTTCTACTATGACACACTTTGAGGGGTTAATAATGTGTTTTGGACCCTCAAAACCCACTTTTCCTAAGTTTAGTGAGAAATCTGGCAATTAATTAAGCCAGAAATTAAATAAATGGAGAAAAATAAATATCCACACATGCTAAATGTTGTGGAAATGAAGTGGAAAATTATGGGGGAGTTAAAGTGAAGTCCCAAAGTGATGTGGACTCCTAAAATCAAGGAAAGGACATGTGCTCAAATAAAATCGAATTTTTGGCGTTATATGAAAAAGCTGTTTGGAAATTCGAATCTGTGAAGTTAATGCACATTTGGGAGGATTTGGGAGAATATTTGGTAGATATTTTTGTGGGAAATTGTCCCCACATGGGTTACCACCCATATACACTTGTCATTCCACCATAAAATTCAAATTTGGCACATAAGGGAAAAAGAAAATGATGTCCACTTTCCAGAATTCGATTTTTACACTTGACATTGGAGCTCCATTCAACAAATTTGAATTTCTCTTTGAGATTGTCACCTCATGCCACTTGTTTAATCACTTCTACATTGGGATTGGCTCCAATGCCATTTTTCATTGTCATTCTTCATTGGAATTTGCTTCCAACTCTCTATATAATAGAGCCATGGGCTCTCACATTGTAAGAACATTGTTACTAGCTATTGTGCTTGTGGAAGCGCTGCTGCCTTGTACACTTTCAAAGATATCAATAAAAACTTTGGGGTTTCATTCATGAGATGTTCCTTCTTTTCGAGTGTGATGAATTGTTGAGCATTGGTATAATTCTTTTTACTTATGCTTTGATCTAATTTTCTTCCATATGCTCTTGTAGATTTGTTAATGTAGAGTTATCTTGCATTGACATTTGATTTAGAAGTATGCTCTAGGTATAGAATGCTCTAGTTGGTTTTAAATAAATCTCTAGAGTTTCTTATCATTGTTTATTGCTAAATCTATATGGAACTAATTCTTGATTGAAGTTTTGTAGAGGGAACATCTTGTTGGGATTACAGAATCAAGCGTAAGGAGAAGTCTTTGGAGAGACCAACCCACTCTTGATACATTCTTAAAGGAGCTCTCATTTGTTCTTTGAACTTTCATAGTCTTACCTTACAAAGTGGTTTTGTAGGGATTTCAAGACATAGCTTGTACACAAGCCGAGAACTTCTAAATTTAAATCTCTTTTAAAAAAACATTGTACTTCATTTCTTTCATTTGCTGATGGCTAAGCAAAGACGAGAGTTTACTCTCACTCTTTAGCTTAGACTTTTGTAAATTATAATTGTACATATACATTTTATCTTGCTGATTTTTCCATTAATACTTAACTTTTTTTGCAGCCATTGTTTGGATTGTTTGCTAACTCGTGTGGTAGATTTTGAAGAGCAACTTCCCACAAAATCTAACAAGTGTTTGCAGGACCTTTGGCAAGTGTTGGGGGTTCGATTCCCAAGGATGTCATGAGCCCTTTTGAGGCTTATTTTGGCCAAGTCGAGTTCACTAGTAGGCTGCCCATTTTCCTCTTTATGCCAGGACATTTGGAGGAAACTCACACCTTGTTTCCCTTGCATAAGTTTTGTGAGATCTTGTCACTACTTTCTCAAGAAAGGAGGTCTACTGTCCAAGTTTCAAGCAATTATTGTGAGGACTCTCCTTGAAGTTTAGTTAAGGACTTTGAAGGGCCCTCTTCTCATTGTAATATTAATAAAAGATCTAATTTGCTTGTGGGAGCTTGGGATTTCTCCCATGGTATCCTATCTCCCCATTTAGAGGGAGGCTTCTCTTGGGTGGATTGACATTTGCATGGTTTAAGTTTTCATACTTCATTCACTTACATGCATGCTTTAATTGGGAATTAACACAACCTCACTATCACATTTCATTAAGTTAAAGTTTGTTACAATTTTATTTGAGCTTTGCATTCTCTATTTCATTATTACTTGAAGCTACAAGCTTACACTTTACTTTGGGCAATTCATCCTTTACATGCAAGCATTTTATATTCTTAACAAACTTTGATTCATTTCCATTTACCTTGGTAAATTGTTTCATGAGCACTTGAATACATGCTTCATTTTTATGCTACATTGTTATCTTGAATATTGGAGCAATTTATTGTCATTATTTATTTGAAACAAATTTTACTTTCAAGCAAATTACTTGTATCATTTTAATTCATTGATGAGACACATGCAACACTTGTAAGCTAATTTTATTCCTCCAATTGAAGTTATAATTGCAACTTATGTTGAACACTATTTCATTTTGAAGCATTGCAAATCAATCTCTTTGAAGTATTTGCATGTAGCATTATTTTAATTTGGGGAATTAACACAATTTGCATTTCATCTAGGCAATTTAGTATAGGAAGGCTTCAAGCCTCATTAAAATTTTACCTCCAACATAAGTTGGTTGAAGTAGACATCTTAGGGATCCTCTATTGATTCCTCACTGTGAGATCCATATCTTTGGGCGAGGGTGAGGTCTGAGGATTGAAGAGCTAAATTGTAATCTTGTTGTAGAAATAATTAATTAAATTAACCAAGAGCACTTTCCATTACATTTACTTTACTTGTCTCTTGATGGTTTGAGTTTTCATATGCAAAGTTTATTCCAAAAGCAAGTATTGTAATCATTTCAAACAAGTGTTTTCTTTTCATGTTTCAAGTCTAATTGCATATTAATGTCTTGGTTTAGCACTTCCTTTCTTTTACATTTCCATGTTAATTACTAATTTTTGGGTTTTGGCAAGATATGTTTCACATGTTTTGATTTATAAAGTTGATTATCTCAAAAACATTTTGTATCTTACATATCTTGTGCTAACAATTCTTATTTACATTTCAAGGTTATTTTGTTTTCTCTTTTGAGAGCATTGCATTTTACTTTGAGCAAATATATCTATAAATTGTTGAGCAAATTCCTTATGAGGCACTAGTTTTATGGTTTTTTAATCATATTAATGATTGGCATTGTTATTTCAAGTTGCTCACTTCATATTTGCTCATAAATCCTTAAAAGTAATCTATTTTCACTATAACACTCTCCTAGAAACTCACATCTTTTAACTTAACTTTTCATTAGGGACCACCCCCCTTAGCTAACCTGGGAGATAGCTCAAACAGAGAGAGTCGGGATTAGTGTGACAACCCCTTCTCTGAGTTCCTTGCCACCAACCGCACCTTGTGGGGTTGAAGGCTTTTCCACTGACTTGTAGGTAGGTGTAGGCGGCCGAGTCAACATCTTTTGGCGCCGCTGCCGGGGACAAATTTTCTTGTCCCTAGGAAATACGACTAACTTTTGGTTTTTGCATGTTGGATTTTAGAGTTAGGTTCATGTTCAAGTGGCGACTCCACTTATTTCATTTTTTGCAAGGATTTCTGCTTGAAGTTTGGTTCTTGTAGATTTCTTGCTAATCTTGGATACGAGCCTCTCTGGTATCCATTTGATCTTTCAGGGTCAAGTGAGCATGACATCATGAATGATTTGTTCGCCCCTTGTGATTTTACTAACATTTCAGGCTATCCGAATTTCATTTCGGATGAAGCCATTGAGGCTATTGAAGAGTTGCCTTGTTTTCTAGGTAACAATGCCATCTGTACTGAAACTCACCTTAGGAATTTCCACCTTTGTGTGAGCAAATGGTGCCATGCTACTAACCATGAGGATGTTGAAATGAGACTTTTCATTTTTTCATTAGATGGCGATGCTATGGATTGGTTCATAGACTTACCTGCTAATAGTTTCGATTCTCTAGAATCAATCATTGGCACTTTTGAAGAAAAATATGGAGATGAAAGGAAGATCAAAGTGAAAGCTAATGAGAATGATAAGGATCTCATCAAGGGGTTGACTCAAATGATTAAGGATATGCAACTCAACTAAGTTCAACTCATTAAGACGATGGAGGAAAATCATGCACAAGCAATAAAAGCCATGGAAGTCAATCATTCTAATCAGATGGCCAGTTTTCAAAATAGGTTGCTCACCATGGAAGAAAAACAAGTGCAAGTAATCAACACCATGGAAACGAATCATGCCAAGGAAATAAGTGTTATTAAGACTAATCAAGTCACTTTCCAGAATAGGTTAGATGAAATGGAAAGATTATGAGTGCAAAAATTCCAACTTAGGTTAAATGACGAATGGGAAGAGAACAAAGAAACAAATCATAAGCCTCTTGGTCCACTTTATGAGGAGGTCATTTACTCCATTGAAAAATGGCTAATTGATGGAGACTTGGATAGCAAGGAAACTAAGGGGAATCAGGTTTATACTTATGAGATTGATCCATCACCCATGTCAGAGCAGAAGCAGAATGGACAAAAGCAAGTCAAAGAAGTCTTGGATACTTCGAATTTTCCATCTGAGCGTCTTCAAGATCGGGCAGAAAGGTCTACTTTGATCACATCAACATCAACATCACAATCTGTTAAGAAGAAAAGAAAAAAGCAGAAAGGATTTGGTAAATCTGATGGCCATGTACAACACAGTGTTGGGATTGATCAAAGTCCTCAAATATTCAGAATTGGACAGGGCACATCAGAAAAGCAGCCCATGGATCTGCCTGAAAGTAAGCAGGTTCTCAACATGAACTTCATTAAGGACATCTGATGCTATGGGGCATCTTTCTGTATCATATTTCTAACCTTATCCCTCGTCATTTTATTTCATGAATAAATTGTCATTTATGCTTTTAGAATAAATTTTCATTTCTTCGTTTCTGTAATTGATTTCTTTTCATGATATTTTTGAATGGATACTGCTGATATATGTCTTTTGTCGATGGATGCAGATTCTAGGTTCTTGCACACTATCACGTTGTATCTAGCATGCATCCTCATATGGAGCCAAATGTTGATCATTGGAGTGGAACCTGATGATTATATGAAGACTCCATGCCCAAGGATGATCCAGAGGACACTTGTACCATCAGATATCATCATTCAATGGAGTTTTTAAACTCTACTTCTATCTTCTCATCATCTTTTTTGTACCCAGATTCCACACCATACGGGGAATTGTAATAAGTGATACTAGTAATGATGACTTTTGAATCTGTAACAGGCCTAGGATGTTGGGACTTGATCAGCAAACGAGTACACCATGGAATGTTTTTTTTATCTGGTTAATTATCCCTTCTTTTTCAGAGGCGGATAATTTTCTAGGTTTATTCACTTAAGTTTTACCCCAAAGCCGGGGTGACGGTTTGAAGGGCTAGCCCCTAACACATCTTAGTGTCTAGAATCGGTGTATATTACCATACTAGATCGCACAAAAAATTTCGTGGAATTTGGTTAGGTCTAGGTAGTCATTTTTTATTTTTTTAGATTTCCAGCAGGTCAAAAATTGGAAATAAAATTGTATTTAAATTGTAATAAGTGTAGTCTAAAGAAGTTGGATGGGGTATGAGTAATCAAATTTTCACCTCTCACCCTCACCTTTCTACTATGACACACTTTGAGGGGTTAATAATGTGTTTTGGACCCTCAAAACCCACTTTTCCTAAGTTTAGTGGGAAATCTGGCAATTAATTAAGTCAGAAATTAAATAAATGGAGAAAAATAGATATCCACACATGCTAAATGTTGTGAAAATGAAGTGGAAAATTATGGGGGAGTTAAAGTGAAGTCCCAAGGTGATGTGGACTCCTAAAATCAAGGACAGGACATGTGCTCAAATAAAATCGAATTTCTGACATTAAATGAAAAAGCTGCTTGGAAATTCGAATTTGTGAAGATAATGCACATTTGGGAGGATTTGAAAGAATATTTGGTGGAGGATTTTGTGGGAAATTGTCCCCACATGGGTTACCACCCATATACACTTGTCATTCCACCATAAAATTCGAATTTGGCACATAAGGGAAGAAGAAAATGATGTTCACTTGCCAGAATTTGATTTTTACACTTGGCATTTGAGCTCCATTTAACAAATTCAAATTTCTCTTTGGGATTGTCACCTCATGCCACTTGTTTAGTCACTTCTACATTGGGATTGGCTCCAATGCCATTTGTCATTGTCATTCTTCATTGGGATTTGCTCCCAACTCTCTATATAATAGAGCCATGAACTCTCACATTGTAAGAACATTGTTACTAGCTATTGTGCTTGCGGAAGCGCTGTCGCCTTGTACATTTTCAGAAATATCAATAAAGACTTTGAGGTTTCATTCATGAGGTGTTCCTCCTTTTCGAGTGTGATGAATTGTTGAGCATTGATATAATTCCTTTTACTCATGCTTTGATCTAATTTGCTTCCATATGCTCTTGTAGATTTGTTAATGTAGAGCTATCTTGCATTGACATTTGATTTAGAAGTATGCTCTAGGCATAGAATGCTCTAGTTGGTTTTAAAAAAATCTCTAGAGTTTCTTATCATTGTTTATTGCTAAATCTATATGGAACTAATTTTTGATTGAAGTTTTGTAGAGAGAACATCTTGTTGGGATTACAGAATCAAGTGTGAGGAGAAGTCTTTGGAGAGATCAACCCACTCTTGATACATTCTTAAAGGAGCTCTCATTTGTTGTTTGAACTTTCATAGTCTTATCTTACAAAGTGGTTTTGTAGGAATTTTGGCACATAGCTTGTACACAAGCCGAGAACTTCTAAATTTAAATCTCTTTTAAAAAAAACATTGTACTTCATTTCTTTAATTTGCTATCTAAGAGCTTGAAGATGGCTAAGCAAAGACGAGAGTTTACTCTCACTCTTTAGCTTAGCCTTTTGTAAATTATAATTGTACATATAGATTTTATCTTGCTAATTTTTCCATTAATACTTAACTTATTTTGCAGCCATTGTTTGGATTGTTTGTTAACTCGTGTGGCAGATTTTGAAGAGCAACTTCCCGCAACATCTAACAAGTGTTTGTAGGACCTTTAGCAAGTTTTGGGGGTTCGATTCCCAAGGATGTCGTGAGCTCTTTTGAGGCTTATTTTGGCCAAGTCAAGTTCACTAGAGGGCTGCCCATTTTCCTCTTTAAGCTTGGGCATTTGGAGGAAACTCACACCTTGTTTCCCTTGCATAAGTTTTATGAAATCTTGTCACTAATTTCTCAAGAAAGGAGGTCTACTGTCCAAGTTTCAAGCAATTATTGTGATGACTCTCCTTGAAGTATAGTTGAGGACTTTGAAGGGCCCTCTTCTCATTGTAATATTAATAAAAGATCTAATTTGCTTGTGGGAGCTTGGGATTTCTCCCATGGTATCTTCTCTCCCTATTTAGAGGGAGGCTTCTCTTGGGTGGATTGACATTTGCATGGTTTAAGTTTTCGTACTTCATTCACTTGCATGCTTTAATTGGGAATTAACACAACCTCACTATCACATTTCATTAAGTTAAAGTTTGTTACAATTTTATTTGAGCTTTGCATTCTCTATCTCATTGTTGCTTGAAGCTACAAGCTTACACTTTACTTTGGGCAATTCATCCTTTACATGCAAGCATTTTATATTCTTAACAAAATTTGATTCATTTCCATTTACCTTGGTAAATTGTTTCATGAGCACTTGAATACATGCTTCATTTTTATGCCACATTGTTATCTTGAATATTGGAGCAATTTATTGTCATTGTCTATTTGAAACAAATTTTACTTTCAAGCAAATTACTTGTATCATTTTAATTCATTGATGAGACACATGCAACACTTGTAAGCTAATTTTATTCCTCCAATTGAAGTTATAATTGCAACTTATGTTGAACATTATTTCATTTTCAAGCATTCCAAATCAATCTCTTTGAAGTATTTGCATGTAGCATTATTTTACTTTGGGAAATTAACACAATTTGCATTTCATTTAGGCATTTTAGTATAGGAAGGCTCCAAGCCTCATTAAAATTTTACCTCCAACATAAGTTGGTTGAAGTAGACATCTTAGGGATCCTCTATTGACTCCTCACTGTGAGATCCATATCTTTGGGCGAGGGTGAGGTCTGAGGATTGAAGAGTTAAATTGTAATTTTGTTGTAGAAATAATTAATTAAATTAACCAAGAGCACTTTCCATTACATTTACTTTACTTGTCTCTTGATGGTTTGAGTTTTCATATGCAAAGTCTATTCCAAAAGCAAGTATTGTAATAATTTCAAACATGTGTTTTCTTTTCATGTTTCAAGTCTAATTGCATATTAATGTCTTGGTTTAGCACTTCCTTTCTTTTACATTTCCATGTTAATTACTAATTTTTGGGTTTTGGCAAGATATGTTTCACACGTTTTGATTTATAAAGTGGATTATCTCAAAAACATTTTGTATCTTACATATACTGTGCTAACAATTCTTATTTACATTTCAGAGTTACTTTGTTTTCCCTTTTGAGAGCATTGCATTTTACTTTGAGCAAATATATCTATAAATTGTTGAGCAAATTCCTTATGAGGCACTGTTTTTATGGTTTTTTAATCATATTAATGATTGGCATTGTTATTTCAAGTTGCTCACTTCATATTTGCTCATAAATCCTTAAAAGTAATCTATTTTCACTGTAACACTCTCCTAGAAACTCACATCTTTTAACTTAACTTTTCATTAGGGACCACCCCCCTTAGCTAACCTAAGAGATAGCTCAAACAGAGAGAGTCGGGATGTAGTACTCCTTATCAGAGATATCCCTCAATCACAATCAATATAGTAGCTGGGGTGCTCAAAGAGATAGAACAAAAATAACAGTAGTGCAACAAACAATAATGTATACATGGAACATAAGTAGGTACTCGAGAAATGCAGAGAGAACTGCTAAGCCATTTTATTATACTGAGTAATAGAAAGAGTACAAGAGGTGATCAGACAGGGAGCACCTCGACTTGCACAAGGCAAGTGAAGAAATATACTTAGAATGGTAAGGAAATGGCCTCTCTCTAAACTGCGTCCAAGCTGCCAGAGAACTGTTGCTACTGCTGGAATCAAATGAGGATTTGGGGCTGCTCCCCTCCTTAGAAAATGCTGAAACTTTGGAATCAGCCTCTGCTGAATAAACCCAGAGAAGCCCAGAAAGCTTTTCCAAAATAGCTGACCCCCCGAAATCACCCCCTTGGGGATCCACGGAATCCCTCCAGGATCTGCACTGCCCCTGAAGAGAATCCTCCAGAACTCTGCCCAAAACTTTGCCAAAATCCTCCAATATGCAAGGGTTGATCCCTTGCTCAATATCCAAGCTAAAATCCTCCTCAGAACCCCAATCCGGAACTCCTACCAAAATGAACTGCGTCCTCCCTCTCAAGACTGTGCAGTCATCAAAATGCTCAGCTCCTCCTTAACTCCAGAAATCACTCCTCCTACAAAATACTGCTGAAACTACCTTGCTCGAGCAGGCACTCGAAGTCCCCCGGGGCTAAGGGTGAGATCTCCGAATGGAGACACTCGATGCACTAAACAGTGCTGCAGACAGGCTAAACAGCTAGCGTGCTCTAATTCGAAGTGACTAGCTCAAATGCAACATAATCGAATGATCAAAATGAGGAGGCTCCTCTCTCCTTTATAGCGTTGGCTTTTCTCAACCCTAAGGCCCACCTCCTCCAAAGTAGCCTACCCCTTGCCACGTGCTCCTTCTCCATCTGTGCAGTCCCTCCATGTGTCTACGTGGGCCCCTTCTCTACGTGGTCCTTGGGCCCCCTTGGCTCCTCTCTTAAGTTACAACGTTGTGCTACTAGGGAGTGACTTTATTCATAAAGTGAGTTATGCCCCCCTTTCCTCAATTTTTATTTATAAATAACTATAGAAGGAAAAATTAAGCAAAATCAAATATTCCAATTAGCCATGGCTAACTGGGAATATTATAGTCTCCCCCAGTAGAATGTTGCTTGTCCTCAAGTAACTAAAGTGATGGATGCTGCAAAATATTCTCACTCTCCCAAGTGGCATCCTCATCCGGTAAATTCTTCCACCTCACCAAGAATTCTCGGACCGTCCTGATCCGTAGCTGCCTCTCCCTGGTATCAATAATAGCCTCTAGCTGCAACACCAAATGCCCCTCCGTGGTAGCTCATCTGTCACTATCACCTGCTGCCCCAATGCCTTCTTCAGGCATGATACATGGAAAACGTTATGAATCTTGTTGCCTTGGGGCAGCTCCAATTCGTATGCAACCTGCCCAATCCTGCGTATCACCCTGTATGGACCATAAAAGCGGGGTTTGAGCTTATCAGCTCCCTTCTGCTTCAGTGACGACTGTCGGTATGGCTGTAATCGTAGGTAGACCAAGTCTCCTACCTCAAACTGTCTCTCCACCCAACCCCTGTCAACATACAACTTCTGCTGGTTCTGTGCTGTAGCCATATTATCCTTGAGAGCCCGGAGGATATCCTGACTCTCCTGCATCCAAATCTTGGCTCTCGGAGCCTTGCTAGCACCAAACATCACGTCAGCAAAAGATAAAGGATGATATCCATACAAAGCATAGAATGGTGACATACCAATGGACATGTGATGTGTAGTGTTGTAGCAATACTCCCCCAGATGCAGCCACTTCAACCATGCTCGCTGCTGCCCACTGACATAGTTACGCAAGTAGCCCTCTAGCCACTTGTTAACTATCTCCGTCTGCCCGTCCGTCTGTGGGTGATAATTGGTACTTGGTGTCAACTCTGTCCCCACCAACTGGAAAAGCTCTTGCCAAAATCCGCCCATGAAACGACTGTCCCTGTCACTGATGATGGTCTTATGAAGACCATGTAGCCTGAAAACCTCTCTGAAGAACAGCTCGGCCACTTGTGCTACTGTGTAGTGTGCGGATATGGCAAAAAAGTGTGCGTACTTTGTCAGTCGATCAACGACGACAAAGATGCAATCCTTGCCCTGCACCATGGGAAACCCTGTGATGAAGTCCATTGAAATACTCTCCCATTCCCCCTCCGGAATGGGAAGAGGCTGCAATAATCTTGCGGGATGGCTCATCTCCCCCTTGTTCCTCTGAAAAATATCGCACTCCCGGATATGCTGGAGTACGTCTTCCTTGAGGCCCTTCCATGAGAACCTCTCTCTGATGGCCCTGTAAGTTTTGGTAAACCCCTGATGGCTAGCCAATGGTGAATCATGTGATGCCTGAAGTATCTTCTTCTTGAGCTGAGATCCCTCAGTCAAGAAGATCCAATCCCTATAGTAGATGATCTCATCGATCACCCTGTACCTGTCATCCGCCACCTGCCCATCCAGAACCTCACATGCAAATCTGTCCTTGGAGTACTCTACTAAGAGTCGAGCCCTCCAGTCTGTGTCCAAGCTCATAAGAGACAACATGGCTGGTCTACGTGAAAGGGTTTTTGCTACCATGTTGTTCTTAGCCTTGACATACTCAATGTCGAAGTCATACGCTTGGATCTTACTGATCCACTTTTGCTGCCTCTCCTGTAGCTGTTTCTGCTCCAAAAAGAACCTGAGGCTGTTGTGATCAATCCTCACCCTGAACCTGTTACCTACTAAATACTGCCGGAATTTGGCCAATGCATGCATGATGGCCAACATCTCCTTGTCGTATATAGGATACAACCTCTCGTGTGGAAGGAGCTTCCGGCTCTCAAAGGCTATAGGGTGACCTCCCTGCATCAATATTGCGCCGATCCCCTCTCCCGACGCATCACACTCCAGAACAAATGGCTGCGAAAAATCCGGCAATGCAAGCACTGGGCAGCTGCTCATAACCTCCTTGAGCCTGTCAAAGGCTCGCTACGCTGTATCCGACCAAATGAATGCCCCCCTCCTCGTCAGATCTGTCAGGGGTGCAACAAACTGTGAGAAACCTTTGACGAACTTCCTATAGTAAATACATATGCCAATGAATCCCCGAAGTTCTGTCATGTTCCTCAGCTCCGGCCAATCTCTGATGGCCCTAATCTTCTCCTCATGGACTCTCACTCCATCCACCCCTATGATGTGTCCCAAGTACAACATCTTCGTCAGCCCAAACTCGTACTTGGAGAGATTGGCATAGAAGTGTTGCTCCTCCAAGATGCGTAACACTATCTCAATGTGCTGGAGATGCTCCTCCCAAGTCCTGCTGTAAATGAGAATATCATCAAAGAACACCAACACAAACTTCCCTAAGTGACTGTGGAAGATGTGATTCATGCAAGACTGAAATGTAGCTGGGGCATTGGTTAGCCCGAAGGGCATCACCAGAAACTCAAAGTGCCCATAGTGACACTTGAAGGCGGTCTTGGGAATGTCCTGCTCCCTAACGCGAATCTGATGGTACCCAGATCTCAAATCAATCTTTGAGAAGAACCGTGCTCCTCTCAACTCATACATCAACTCATCGATCTTGGGTATGGGGTACCTGTTCTTCAGGATCTTCTTGTTCAGGGCCTTGTAGTCAATGCACATCCTCAATGTGCCATCCTTCTTCTTCACCAACACCACGGAAGAAGCAAAAGGACTTGTGCTCGGCCAAATGTGCCCAAGAGCCAGCAATTCTTGAATGGCCCGCTCAATCTCATCCCGATAGGCCTTGGGATGCCTAAAGGGGGTAGTAATCACTGCCTGTATTCCCTGCTCAAGCTCAATGGTGTGCTCAAATCCCCGATCCGGTGGCTGTCCCAACGAAATCTCCCTAAACACTGTGGCATTCCGGTCAAGGATGGACTGTATCTCTGGGTGCACCGCCTGCCCTCTAGTCCCTACCTCTGATGCACACAGCTCGACTGCCCACTCTACGTCTCCCTTCCGGAAGACTACCTCCATCCAATGTGCCAAAATAGTCTGAGGCGGATATGTGTGCTGTCCCCGTATCTTCTCATGCCTCCCTGTCTTCTCATCATCCCACTCCATCTCTAGGGTCTTCCAATCTGTCGTGACCTTTTCTAGAGTGATAAGCCACTGAACACCCAGTATCATGTTGGTGTCTGGAATATCGACCACGAAAAAGTGGTTGGTCAGTCTGTAGGTGCCCATCGTCACTAACAACTCTGGAACATAATGAGCACACACCATGGTCTGATCTCCTGGGACCAAAACTGAAAAGCCATGGAAGCTCTTTGTCTATATACCTCTCCGCTCAACCATCTTTGCATTGATGAAGTTGTGGGTTGCCCCACTGTCAACCAAAACTGATACTCGCTGGCCACGTACTATCTCCCATACGCGCAGCGTCAAATGCTTGGGAACTCCTCGCAATGCTGCAAGGGCCCCTCCGGTAGGTGCAAAAGTTGCACCACCTGTTGGTGGTGGTGGAGGTGGCAAAGGACCCTGCGCGGTATGACTATCTCCTGCCTCCACGTCATCCTCCTTATCCTCTTCTCCGCTGCTCTCAGAGAAGACCTCAATAAAATGTGCGCAGCACATTTATGTCCCGGTGCCCACGGTTCCTGACAGGTAAAGCACAACCGCTTCTTCTTTAGCTCCCCCCTGGCATCATCATCAATTTGTGCTCATCCTGGATTCCCCTTTGGAGGCGAAATCCTCACATCCTTCCCCTTAGGCTGGAAAGCCTGTCTCTGGGGTTAAGGTGTCCAGGTCCTAGGTAAGGCATCCTGTAAGTCCTGGGTCCTGCTAATAGCTTCCTAGAGTGTGGTTGGTCTAGTGGATCTGACTAGACCCCGAAGTGGCTCTGCTAACCCCTCAACATACATGTAGATCCTCCGTGTCGCGGATAGATCTGGCACCATCACTGAAACCCTCAAGAAATCTGCAATGTAGGTCTCTAGGTTCCCGGTCTGTTTGAGCCTTGTCAGCTCAACAAAATGTTGTTCCGGATCCCCCCAGTCAAACCTCTCTATCAATCTCCTGGTGAACTCGGCATATGTCGTCACTGTGGAGTGTCCGAGTGTAACCATCCCATGGAACCACCAGTCCTGGGCCTCACCATCCAAATGTAATGTTGCCACCTTGATGGCCTTTGTCTCCGACATCTGGTTAAGCTGGAAATAGATATCCAGCTTCTCCACCCAAGACTTTGCCGAACTATTTGATGAGCCATCAAACGTAGGCAAGTGAAATCTACTAGCTGTGCGGTAGGTGTCTCCATCATGATAATGCCGGTATCCTCTGTGATGGTCACGAAGTCTACTATCCCGTTGGAGCTGAACAAAGTCTCTAAATGAGAGAGCATCCCTGAACTCCTGCCCGTAGGCCTGGTACTGTGCAAAATAATCGCCCATGTGACCAGGCTCTGCCTCCTGCTGGGCTCCGGCCCCCGTGTCTGCTCCTAGGAAAGTTTGCATGGTAAAACGTGTAGGGGCATGTGAGGCCATCTGCTGAGTAGTATCAAGCTGAGTGGCACCCTGCTCTGGCAAATGGTGGGATGTACCCAATCCCTCACCAACCTGGAAAACCTGTGGGTTCTCACGTTGTCTAGCCTCTACCGCCGTGAATCTCTGCCCCATCACCTCGATCTGCCTCGACAGATCCTGCACTGATTTGAGGAGAATGTCCGTAAATCTCTTCCCGTCCTCATCTGCCATCGGATCCTCCTGCTCTGCGTCCACCACAGGCTCCTCCTGTTCTGTGTCCACCACAGGCTCCTCCTGTTCTGTGTCCACCACCCGAACATAGTCTCCCTCTCCGTAGGTGTTCTCCAACCTACCCTCCCTATCTCTGTATTTCTTACCTCTGTAACAGATGAAGGGTTTCTCCCTCGGTGTCATAGACTGCTAGCTCCACAGGCTGAGCCAGATCTATGCTCTTATACCACTATAATATCCCTTATCAGAGATATCCATCAAACACAATCAATATAGTAGCCGGGGTGCTCAAAGAGATAGAACAAAAATAACAGTAGTGCAACAAACAATAATGTATACATGGAACATAAGCAGGTACTCGAGAAATGCAGAGAGAAATGCTAAGCCATTTTATTATACTGAGGAATAGAAAGAGTACAAGAGGTGATCAGACAGGTAGCACCTCGACTTGCACGAGGCAAGTGAAGAAATATTTTCAAATTGGTAAGGAAATGGCCTCTCTCTGAACTGCATCCAAGCTGCTGGAGAACTGCTGCTACTGCTAGAATCAAATGAGGATTTGGGGCTGCTCCCCTCCTCAGAAAACGTTGAAACTCTGGAATCAGCCTCTGCTCAATAAACCCAGAAAATTCCAGAAAGCTTTTCCAAAATAACTAACCCCCAGAAATCACCCCTTTGGGGATCCACGCAATCCCTCCAGGCTCTGCGCTACCCCTGAAGAGAATCCTCCAGAACTCCGCCCGAAACTCTGCCAAAATCCTCCAATATGCAAGGGCTGATCCCTTGCCCAATCTCCAAGCTAAAATCCTCCTCAGAACCCCAATCCGCAACTCCTGCCAAAATGAACTGCGTCCTCCCTCTCAAGACTGCGCAGTCATCAAAATGCTCAGCTCTTCCTCAACTCCAGAAATCGCTCCTCTTGCAAAATACTGCTGAAACTACCTTGCCTGAGCAGGCACTCGGAGTTCCCCGGGGCTAAGGGTGAGATCTCTGAATGGAGACACTCGATGCACTAAACAGTGCTGCAGACAGGCTAAACAGCCAGCGTGCTCTAAGTCGAAGTGACTAGCTCAAATGCAACATAATCGAATGATCAAAATGAGGAGGCTCCTCTCTCCTTTATAGCGTTGGCCTTTCTCAACCCTAAGGCCCACCTCCTCCAACATAGCCTTCCCCTTGCCACGTGCTTCTTCTGCATCTGCGCAGTCCCTCCATGTGTCTACGTGGGCCCCTTCTGTACATGGTCCTTGGGCCCCCTTGGCTCCCCTCTTAAGTTACAACATTGTGCTACTAAGGAATGACTTTATTCATAAAGTGAGTTATGTCCCCCTTTCCTCACTTTTAATTTATAAATAACTATAGAAGGCAAAATTGAGCAAAATCAAATATTCCAATTAGCCATGGCTAATTGGGAATATTACACGGGATTAGTGTGACAACCCCTTCTCTGAGTTCCCTGCCACCAACCACACCTTGTGGGGTTGAAGGCTTTTCTCACTGACTTGTAGGTAGGTGTAGGTGGCTGGGTCAACATCTTTTGGTGCCGCTGCCGGGGACAAGTCTTCTTGTCCCTGGGAAATACGACTAACTTTTGGTTTTTGCATGTTGGATTTTAGAGTTAGATTCATGTTCAAGTGGCGACTCCACTTATTTCATTTTCTGCAAGGATTTCTGCTTGAAGTTTCCTTCTTGTAGATTTCCTGCTAATCTTGGACAGGAGCCTCTCTCTGGTATCCATTTGCTCTTTTAGGGTCAAGTGAGCATGACATCATGAATTATTTGTTCGCCCCTTGTGATTTTACTAACATTTCAGGCTATCCGAATTTCATTCCGGATGAAGCCATTGAGGCTATTGAAGAGTTGCCTAGTTTTCTAGGTAACAATGCCATCTATACTGAAACTCACCTTAGGAATTTCCACCTTTGTGTGAGCAAATGGTGCCATGCTACTAACCATGAGGATGTTAAAATGAGACTTTTCATTTTTTCATTAGATGGCGATGCTATGGATTGGTTCATAGACTTACCTGCTAAAAGTTTCGATTCTCTAGAATCAATCATTGGCACTTTTGAAGAAAAATATGGAGATGAAAGGAAGATCAAAGTGAAAGCTAATGAGAATGATAAGGATCTCATCAAGGGGTTGACTCAAATGATTAAGGATATGCAATTTAACCAAGTTCAACTCATTAAGACCATGGAGGAAAATAATGCACAAGCAATAAAAGCCATGGAAGTCAATCATTCTAATCAGATGGCCAGTTTTCAAAATAGGTTGCTCACCATGGAAGAAAAACAAGTGCAAGTAATCAACACCATGGAAATGAATCATGCCAAGGAAATAAGTGTTATTAAGGCTAATCAAGTCACTTTTCAGAATAGGTTAGATGAAATGGAAAGATTATGAGTACAAAAATTCCAACTTAGGTTGAATGACGAATGGGAAGAGAACAAAGAAACAAATCATAAGCTTCCCGGTCCACTTTATGAGGAGGTCATTTACTCCATTGAAAAATGGCTAATTGATGGAGACTTGGATTGCAAGGAAGTTGAGGGGAATCGGGTTTATACTTATGACATTGATCCATCACCCATGTCAGAGCAGAAATAGAATGGACAAAAGCAGGTCAAAGAAGTCTTGGATACTTCGAATTTTCCATTTGAGCGTCTTCAAGATCAGGCAGAAAGGTCTACTTTGCTCACATCAACATCAACATCACAATTTGTTAAGAAGAAAAGAAAAAAGCAGAAAGGATTTGGTAAATCTGATGCCTATGTACAACACAGTGTTGGGATTGATCAAAGTCCTCAAATATTCAGAATTGGACAGGGCACATCAGAAAAGCAGCCCATGGATGTGCCTGAAAGTAAGCAGGTTCTCAGCATGAACTTCATTAAGGACATCTGATGCTATGGGGCATCTTTCTGTATCATATTTCTAACCTTATCCATCGTCATTTTATTTCATGAATAAATTGTCATTTATGCTTTCAGAATAAATTTTCATTTCTTCATTTCTGTAATTGATTTCTTTTCATGATATTTTTGAATGAATACTGTTGATATGTCTTTTGTCGATGGATGCAGATTCCAGGTTCTTGCACACTATCAAGTTGTATCTAGCATGCATCCCCATATGGAGCCAAACGTTGATCACTGGAGTGGCACCTGATGATTATATGAAGACTCCATGCCCAAGGATGATCCAGAGGACACTTGTACCATCAGATATCATCAGTCAATGGAGTTTTTAAACTCTACTTCTATCTTCTCATCATCTTTCTTCTACCCAGATTCCACACCCTACGGGGAATTGTAATAAGCGATGCTAGTAATCATGACTTTTGAGTCTGTAACAGGCCTAGGATGTTGGGACTCGATCAGAAAACGAGTACACCTTGGAGTGTTTTTTTATCTGGTTAATTATCCCTTCTTTTTCAGAGGCAGATAATTTTCTAGGTTTTTTCACTTACGTTTTACCCCAAAGCCGGGGTGACGTTTTGAAGGTTGAGGCCCTGACACATCTTAGTGTCTAGAATCAATTTATATTACCATACTAGATCACACAAAAAATTTCGTGGAATTTGGTTAGGTCTAGTTAGTCATTTTTTAATTTTTTAGATTTTCCGCAGGTCAAAAATTGCAAATAAAATTGTATTTAAATTGTAATAAGTGTAGTTTAAAGAAGTTGTATGGGGTATGAGTAATCAAATTTACACCTTTCACCCTCACCTTTCTACTATGACACACTTTGAGGGGTTAATAATGTGTTTTGGACCCTCAAAACCCACTTTTTCTAAGTTTAGTGGGAAATCTGGCAATTAATTAAGTCAGAAATTAAATAAATGGAGAAAAATAAATATCCACACATGCTAAATGTTGTGGAAATGAAGTGGAAAATTATGGGGGAGTTAAAGTGAAGTCCCAAGGTGATGTGGACTCCTAAAATCAAGGAAAGGACATGTGCTCAAATAAAATCGAATTTTTGGCATTAAATGAAAAAGCTGCTTGGAAATTTGAATTTGTGAAGTTAATTCACATTTGGGAGGATTTGGAAGAATATTTGGTGGAGATTTTTGTGGGAAATTGTCTCCACATGGGTTACCACCCATATACACTTGTCATTCCACCATAAAATTCGAATTTGGCACATAAGGGAAGAAGAAAATGATGTCCACTTGTCAGAATTCGATTTTTTCACTTGGCATTGGAACTCCATTCAACAAATTCGAATTTCTCTTTGGGATTGTCACCTCATGCCACTTGTTTAATCACTTCTACATTGGGATTGGCTCCAATGCCATTTGTCATTGTCATTCTTCATTGGGATTTGCTCCCAACTCTCTATATAATAGAGCCATGGGCTCTCACATTGTAAGAACATTGTTACTAGCTATTGTGCTTGCGGAAGCGCTGCTGCCTTGTACACTTTCAGAAATATCAATAAAGACTTTGGGGTTTCATTCATGAGGTGTTCTTCCTTTTCGAGTGTGATGAATTGTTGAGCATTGGTATAATTCCTTTTACCCATGCTTTGATCTAATTTGCTTCCATATGCTCTTGTAGATTTGTTAATGTAGAGTTATCTTGTATTGATATTTGATTTAGAAGTATGCTCTAGACATAGAGTGCTCTAGTTGGTTTTAAATAAATCTCTAGAGTTTCTTATCATTGTTTATTGCTAAATCTATATGGAACTAATTCTTTATTGAACTTTTGTAGAGGGAACATCTTGTTGCGATTATAGAATCAAGCGTGAGGGGAAGTCTTTGGAGAGACCAACCCACTCTTGATACATTCTTAAAGGAGCTCTCATTTGCTTTTTGAACTTTCATAGTCTTATCTTACAAAGTGGTTTTTGTAGGGATTTCGGCACATAGCTTGTACACAAGCCGAGAACTTCTAAA
Organism: Pinus tabuliformis; assembly: GCA_031772625.1. NCBI lineage: Eukaryota > Viridiplantae > Streptophyta > Pinopsida > Pinales > Pinaceae > Pinus > Pinus tabuliformis. The sequence continues at coordinate 1,453,196,562 of CM062819.1, read as the reverse complement.
GTTAAATCTCTTTATAAAAAAAACATTGTACTTCATTTCTTTCATTTGCTATCTAAGAGCTTGAAGATGGCTAAGAAAAAACGAGAGTTTACTCTCACTCTTTGGCTTAGCCTTTTGTAAATTATAATTGTACATATACATTTTATCTTGCTGATTTTTCCATTAATACTTAACTTATTTTGCAGCCATTGTTTGGATTGTTTGCTAACTCGTGTGGCAGATTTTGAAGAGCAACTTCCCGCAACATCTAACAAGTGTTTGAAGGACCTTTGGCAAGTGTTGGGGGTTTGATTCCCAAGGATGTCGTGAGCCCTTTTGAGGCTTATTTTGGCCAAGTTGAGTTCATTAGAGGGCTGCCCATTTTCCTCTTTAAGCCTGGGCATTTGGAGGAAACTCACACCTTGTTTCCCTTGCATAAGTTTTGTGAGATCTTGTCACTACTTTCTCAAGAAAGGAGGTCTAGTGTCCAAGTTTCAAGCAATTATTGTGAGGACTCTCCTTGAAGTATAGTTCACGACTTTGAAAGGCCCTCTTCTCATTGTAATATTAGTAAAAGATCTAATTTGCTTGTGGGAGCTTGAGATTTCTCCCATGGTATCGTCTCTCCCCATTTAGAGGGAGGCTTCTCTTGGGTGGATTGACATTTGCATGGTTTAAGTTTTCATACTTCATTCACTTGCATGCTTTAATTGGGAATTAACACTACCTCACTATCACATTTCATTAAGTTAAAGTTTGTTACAATTTTATTTGAGCTTTGCATTCTCTATCTCATTGTTGCTTGAAGCTACAAGCTTACACTTTACTTTGGGCAATTCATCCTTTACATGCAAGCATTTTATATTCTTAACAAACTTTGATTCGTTTCCATTTACCTTGGTAAATTGTTTCATAAGCACTCGAATACATGCTTCATTTTTATGCTACATTGTTATCTTGAATATTGGAGCAATTTATTGTCATTGTCTATTTTTACTTTCAAGCAAATTACTTGTATCATTTTAATTCATTGATGAGACACATGCAACACTTGTAAGCTAACTTTATTCCTCCAATTGAAGTTATAATTGCAACTTATGTTGAACACTATTTCATTTTCAAGCATTGCAATTTAATCTCTTTGAAGTATTTGAATGTAGCATTATTTTAATTTGGGGAATTAACACAATTTGCATTTCATCTAGGCATTTTAGTATAGGAAAGCTCCAAGCCTCATTAAAATTTTACCTCCAACATAAGTTGGTTGAAGTAGACATCTTAGGGATCCTCTATTGACTCCTCACTGTGAGATCCATATCTTTGGGTGACAGTGAGGTCTGAGGATTGAAGAGTTAAATTGTAATCTTGTTGTAGAAATAATTAATTAAATTAAGCAAGAGCACTTTCCATTACATTTACTTTACTTGTCTCTTGATGGTTTGAGTTTTCATATGCAAAGTCTATTCCAAAAGCAAGTATTGTAATCATTTCAAACAAGTGTTTTCTTTTCATGTTTCAAGTCTAATTGCATATTAATGTCTTAGTTTAGCACTTCATTTCTTTTACATTTCCATGTTAATTACTAATTTTTGGGTTTTGGCAAGATATGTTTCACATGTTTTGATTTATAAAGTTGATTATCTCAAAAACATTTTGTATCTTACATATCTTGTGCTAACAATTCTTATTTACATTTCAGGGTTACTTTGTTTTCTCTTTTGAGATTATTGCATTTTACTTTGAGCAAATTCCTTGTAAGGCACTGGTTTTATGGTTTTTTAATCATATTAATGATTGGCATTGTTATTTCAAGTTTCTCACTTCATATTTGCTCATAAATCCTTAAAAGTAATCTATTTTCACTATAACACTCTCTTAGAAGCTCACATCTTTTAACTTAACTTTTCATTAGGGACCACCCCCCTTAGCTAACTTCGGAGATAGCTCAAACAGAGAGATTCGGGATTAGTGTGACAACCCCTTCTTTGAGTCCCCTGCCACCAACCACACCTTGTGGGGTTGAAGGCTTTTCTCACTGACTTGCAGGTAGGTGTAGGCGGCAGGGTCAACAGGATGGATTGATCATTTTTTTGATGCAACAATATTGTTTAAGGCCTTGTGTCTTCATCCCAAGACTTGATTAAGCATACCTTATAGAGTGGTGAAATTTCCCAGAAGATGAAAGCACAAAACATTCTTCTTCGCCTATGTTTTGAGCTTGTAACCCATCCATACATATGGGTAACTCTAGGAGATTTTTTTTCTCCTATGACGCATATTTCCAGACATTCAGCAGTGATCATCCTTCCATTATTCACATTCTAAAGATGATGACCTGCATTCTCCACATACAAGAGCCCCTTTGATGTCTCTTACTCCTATATGCTTAGCTCATTTTTCTAGACTAGCATATCCATCCAAATATTGTGTTTCAACACACAATAGGTACATCCCCTAGATCAACTTTAGAATAAACCAAATCTGAAATTCACTGTGGTTGATCACCTAAGCTTTAATGTGCTTGATGCATTTCCATTAGTAGTGATTTGGGTAGTTATTTATGAGACCTTAGACTTGATTGTGTCTCGCAGTAGGAATCCTAAGTCCTACTAAGGAAGCCTCCCTTGTGCTAAACTCGTCTTTCACTAAAATGAGGGAAGTTGTTGCTTAGGTGATGGTGGCAATACTTTTAATTGTGAAAATTTCACCACTGGAAATCTTATTGCAGCCACTGGGATTAATTCTTGTAATTGTTAACTAATTAACAATTTATTTGCTACGACAAATATCAAATAAACCACACTGAAACCTTCACAAATAAAACTGAGGAAAAAAATAATAGCGCTGGAAATTGAGAAATATTCTAGCACACACATAAAAATTGACACAATTAGTTTTGGACAAATGTGCTCGGAAAAACCCAACTTGGGAAAACCGGTGCAGTAGTTTAGGGTTTTATATTATTATGCAACAGTGAAATAATATGACTACAACTTGGATGCTCAATACTTGCTATCTTGCAAAGAAAACACTAGCAAAAATTTTCTGAGGGAAACTATCCTCACTCCGAGCAATGCCGACACTTGACTTCCTCTGAAAAGCAAGTCGTCCGCCTAGCTCTGCGCAGTCCCTTAAATGCTTAAGCTCGAAACTTTTGCAAATCAAGCCGTCCTGCTTGCTGCTGACTAAGAAACTGTCTCTTTGACACTCTAGAAATGTCTTCCGGTCTCTGGAACTGATAACCAACTTCTTCCCAACAAAATCGAACTGCCCTCTGAAGCTACTGCGCAGCTTCCTGGAGAAATTTTGGCCTCTCTGCAATGTACTCACCAATCTGGAAAAATCTTCCTCCGACTTCACTGTCCCTGCCCCTCTTTGTCTTTGCTTCCCTCTCCAGCTCGAACTCTTCCAGTTATCTCCTCTGGAAAATTGAACTATCCAAGGAAATCGATCTTTGTGTATTCTCCATCTACCCATCCATTTCTTCTTATAATCTTTTGTTGGACCTCCAATGATAAAGATTAAAACTTAATCAAGGGCCAAGATCATATCTGGGTTGATCCGTGTGAGTTTCTAGATGATTCACACCTTATCTCAATTAATACTGATTAATTAACCAGTTTTCCTATGTTTAGACTTGGGAAACATTTTAAAATAGGTTAATAATCTATTTGAGACACTTCTAGGTGGAACTTCCAGAAACAATTTCTGGGTTATGGAGAACTCCTGTGTTTTAGCCTCTCCACAAAAACTAACACTCTCTCTTAGTGAGGAAGGTGTTCTAGTGCTGCACCATTGCTGCTACAATGCCCTCTCTCTGTATCACCCCCTGTCACGCTGCCGATGTCTGGCTACAATGCCCACCTACCACTGCGCAACTCTAATTTTGCATCTATGCTGCCGCTGACACTGCCTTACTGCTGCCAACCTTGCATCTACACTACAACTCTTTCTCATCTGTTGTTGTTGCTACTGCAACTAAGAAGCATCCTAAATATTGAATCAATGGTTTCTGCTGCATCTGTCTCTTGAGTCCTGACTGCTACTAGCCACGACATTGTCTACTAAATAATCTACACTACTGTTGACTCTCCACCGCTGCCAACACTGCCCTGTGCTCCTCAATGTTGGCATTATGATTCAAGTGTTGTCCTTGATGGCAACTCACTCAGAGGTTGGTACAGGTGCTCAAAGGTTGGTACAGGTGATGGCAACTTAATCAGAGGACAGATCTTAGTACAGCATGCCAAGAAAGTTCATACACGCAGGTTCGTTAAGCCCAAGTCGCGTATACAAGCAGGTTCACTATATACCAAGTCACGTATACGCAGGTTCACTATATACCAAGTCGCGTGTACACGTAGGTTGGCTTCAGTAAAAGAGCGTGTATGTGAAAAAGTACCTTTGGTCCGTGGCGGTTAGTCCTTGGAAGTTGTGCCTATGGTTTCGGACCATGGTGTCTCAACGGGCGTGTCGATCCCTAGTTTTGAGGTTGATGGTATTGTGTTACTATGGTTTTGGACCGTGGTATTGTGAAGTACCTAAGGCTATATAAGGAGAAGATCATTAGGCAAAGGGGCAAGCAATGTGTGTCTGACGAAGTGAGAAGATCTGGTATTACTGTTTATCTGTTCGGGACGCTTGGCAAGGATCGGATCTGACAGCGAAGGCATAAGAAACTATTTCTAGATCTGCACGCGGGTTGCCTTTGGTGAAAGCGCGTATACACGCGGTTTTGGTACAGTGAAGTAGCGTATGCATAATAAGATTTGATATTTCAGGTTGTTGCTGATTCTGGTGGTTGTTGCAGAGTTCTGGGCTCTGGTTTGGGTTCTGTGTTCTTGATGACAGGGTTTCAGTGATTCAGTATTGGGTTGTTTAATGAATTATGATGCAAGTATAAGTTGATGATTGTATTGCGGTAATGTTTGTTTTGTACTCTTGGATCCAGTATGAAAATTGATGAAACGTGGTCCCTGAAGGAAAGCAGGTTGTAGGGTCAGCACCTACGTACTAGTAAATGGATCGGATAGTACAAGAGCTGAGGGGGTTGTAGCTCCCTTCCAAAAGTAGTTGGAAAACGAGAGAGGGTTGTAGCCCTCTGCAGGTTGTAGCCTGCGTACTGGTAAAGGACTGCACCAGTACATTGTAAAAGAAGTTCTTATTAAAGAAGAAAGAGACGAATTGCAGCAGGTGGTTTTCACCCACATTGGGTTTCCACCTTATATCATGGTGTTCATGTGTGTGGTTCTTGTGTGATGTTCTGTTCTGTTATTCTGCACCTGTTTACTGTTAATATGCTTAATAATGTTCTGATGCATTTACTAAAGATTAAGCTAACTGAATTATAAGATCTCTGGATATACGCGAGTTTCATTAGACACAGTAGCGTGTACACGCGGGTTCACTTAATTGAAGTAGCGTATATGTTTCTGAGTATGAAATTGGAAAGTTTTTACTGATCTGATAATACTGATTCACCCCCCCCTCTCAGTATTATTTCCAACAATTGGTATCAGAGCCGGTCCTTCAGAGGAAGCTTGATTGCTTGAAGGAAAAGATCCATCAGAATGGCTAATCCAAAAAGAGAGGCACACATCAGGCCACCAGTCTTTGACGGGAACAATTTTACTCACTGGAAGATAAGAACCACTGCATATCTACAATCACTTGGAGCAGAAGTTTGGGGAATCGTAGAAGGAGGATACAAATTCCCATCAGCAACTCCTACAGATCCAGCAGAGAAAAAGCAATATGAGCTCAATGCCAAAGCTGTTACTGTCCTATTGAGTAGTTTGACTCAATCAGAATTTATGAAGATCATGCATTTCAAATCAGCTAAGGAAATATGGGACAAAATCGTTACAAGCTACGAAGAAGATGATCAGGTAAAAAGAGCAGAGCTTCAAACTCTCAGAATCCGGTATGAAACTCTTAAGATGCGTAGTAATGAAAGCATAGCTAATTATTTCCTGCGTATGGATGAGATTGTGAATTGTATGAGGGATCTGGGTGAAGAATTTGAGGAAGTTGTCTTAGTTGAAAAGGTTTTGAGATCTCTGTCTACTAAATTTGATTCTAAAGTATCTGCCATAGAAGAAAAGGAGAATGTGCAGAAAATCACCATGTCACAGCTTCACGGAATCTTAACTGCTTTTGAAATGCGACAAGAGGTACCACCAGAGGCCGCATTCAAAGTGTCAGAGGAAGAAGATGAGGTAAATTTTGTCAAGAATTTTGAACGGGGAACTGGACGGTTCAAAGGTAAGCTACCTTTCAAATGTTTTCTATGTGGTAGAGTTGGTCACTATGCTGCTAGATGTCCTCATAACAAAGGAAAGATATCTGAAGAAGATGGTAGAAGCTATTATACCCATATTAAAAGTTCATTCAATGATAGTGAAGATATTAGAAGTCTCATGGCACATAAGAAGAAGAATGCTTCATCCAATAATAGCGAAGATATTAAAAGTCTCATGGCACATGAAGAGAAGAATGCAGAAACTGAAGAAGTTGCCAAATTAAAAGAACAATTGGAGACAGAAATCAGGGTAAGGGAGCAATTGCAGGATATAGTAAAGGATCAGAGTACAACTATTCAGAGACTTGAATCAAAGATCCTCTCTCTAAAAGAAGATCTTAAAAAATCAAGAGAACAGAACAGAGAAGATCTTGAAGATCAAGAACATGAAGTGACCAAACTAAAGCGACAAGTGGAAGAAGGAAGAAAAGCTGAAGAAGACCTAAGGAATCAATATCTGAAAAAGGAAGAACAACATCAAGTTGAGGTAAATATCTTGAAAGGTAAAATAGAAGAAAAGGATAAGCTTTTACGATTTCAAGATAGTACTAAAGTCTTGGATGATATTCTTAATAGTCAAAGGTCTCCTGCTATCAAGACTAGTCTTGGTTTTCATGAATATGTTGAAGGTGAATCTAGTTCACAAGGTGAGGCAAGAAACTCTAATGAGAAATCTGAAATGCTCAACAAGGAACAACCAAGGAAAGAAATTCCTCAAGGAAGATCCTTTACTCCTAACTATGGACGTGATAGACGATTATTTCCTCCACTGAATAATGTTGAATGTTATGTATGTCATAATCTTGGACATGTTGCAGCCAGATGTAGAAGTAGAATGGTTCAAGAAAGATCATCGCATCCCAGGTATTTCAGAGGATATTGCTTTGCCTGCAATGCATATGGACACAAAGCAATTGATTGTGATAGAAGGAACATGAAAAATGTAAGGTGTTATACATGCAACAACTATGGGCATAAAGCAAGGGAATGCAGGAGCAGATTTCAAAATTCAAGACAAGAGGACCATACATCATCACAGTTGCAGGAATTGAAGAAGACAGAGACAGAAAGGTGTGGCATAATTCAGACAGCGGACATAACAGACACAGGGGAATCTGAAAGTGATGAAATTCAGTATTCCATCTTGCATACGCTGATATAACGAAGACAAGTCGCGTATATACGCGAGTTACAGGCTGCAAAGTCGCGTATATGAAGAAAGGGCAGCAGAACAGACCCAGGTTCAGTCATGGTTGGCTCGGGCTCAGGGGGAGCAGAACAGACTCAGGAAATGGTTCAGTCATGGTTGGCTCACACTCAGGGGGAGCATATACTTCAAATAATTCATTGTTGGCATTATGGTTAGAAGTTGATGATGAAACTAAATGATACATCTTATTGTTTAAGGAATGGTTTTGCAGGCCTATGATAAATAGTTATTGCTGGTCTTAGAACCTGCATCTGTCAGGGGGAGCATGGATGGATTGATACAACTTGGCATATACAAAGGGGGAGCCAAATCAGAAACTTCAGCATGTACTCAGGGGGAGTATGGACAACAGTATGGACAGCAGGAGGTATACCAAAGAAGAGAACATCTTGGTCCGCCCTTTGCCCTTGATGTCAAAGGGGGAGAGTGACTTGGTGTGGTGGTTGCCATCAAGTCCAAAGGGGGAGATTGTTGGCATTATGATTCAAGTGTTGTCCTTGATGGCAACTCACTCAGAGGTTGGTACAGGTGCTCAGAGGTTGGTACAGGTGATGGCAACTTAATCAGAGGACAGATCTTAGTACAGCATGCCAAGAAAGTTCATACACGCAGGTTCGTTAAGCCCAAGTCGCGTATACAAGCAGGTTCACTATATACCAAGTCGCGTATACGCAGGTTCACTATATACCAAGTCGCGTGTACACGCAGGTTGGCTTCAGTAAAAGAGCGTGTATGTGAAAAAGTACCTTTGGTCCGTGGCGGTTAGTCCTTGGAAGTTGTGCCTATGGTTTCGGACCATGGTGTCTCGACGGGTGTGTCGATCCCTAGTTTTGAGGTTGATGGTATTGTGTTACTATGGTTTTGGACTGTGGTATTGTGAAGTACCTAAGGCTATATAAGGAGAAGATCATTAGGCAAAGGGGCAAGCAATGTGTGTCTGACGAAGTGAGAAGATCTGGTATTACTGTTTATCTGTTCGGGACGCTTGGCAAGGGTCGGATCTGACAGCGAAGGCATAAGAAACTATTTCTAGATCTGCACGCGGGTTGCCTTTGGTGAAAGCGCGTATACATGCGGTTTTGGTACAGTGAAGTAGCGTATGCATAATAAGATTTGATATTTCAGGTTGCTGCTGATTCTGGTGGTTGTTGCAGAGTTCTGGGCTCTGGTTTGGGTTCTGTGTTCTTGATGACAGGGTTTCAGTGATTTAGTATTGGGTTGTTTAATGAATTATGATGCAAGTATAAGTTGATGATTGTATTGCGGTAATGTTTGTTTTGTACTCTTGGATCCAGTCTGAAAATTGATGAAATGTGGTCCCTGAAGGAAAACAGGTTGTAGGGTCAGCACCTACGTACTAGTAAATGGATCGGATAGTACAAGAGCTGAGGGGGTTGTAGCTCCCTTCCAAAAGTAGTTGGAAAATGAGAGAGGGTTGTAGCCCTCTGCAGGTTGTAGCCTGCGTACTGGTAAAGGACTGCACCAGTACATTGTAAAAGAAGTTCTTATTAAAGAAGAAAGAGACGAATTGCAGCAGGTGGTTTTCACCCACATTGGGTTTCCACCTTATATCATGGTGTTCATGTGTGTGGCTCTTGTGTGATGTTCTGTTCTGTTATTCTGCACCTGTTTACTGTTAATATGCTTAATAATGTTCTGATGCATTTACTGAAGATTAAGCTAACTGAATTATAAGATCTCTGGATATACGCGAGTTTCATTAGACACAGTAGCGTGTACACGCGGGTTCACTTAATTGAAGTAGCGTATATGTTTCTGAGTATGAAATTGGAAAGTTTTTACTGATCTGATAATACTGATTCACCCCCCCTCTCAGTATTATTTCCAACACTCAACACCTGACTGCTACTAGTCTACAACTGTCACTCATCAACTGACACTGATGCATCCTGTTACTGAATACTGTGGGCCCCTGTAGCAAGGTAATGATCCATGAGGAGGATACCTTAGTTGTTAAGTTTAGGTATGTTCTATGCTTAGAGCAATTTATTTCAATTTTCATAGTTAGCTCAATATCTTTTCCAGATTAGCAATCACATCAGCGTTAAAGTAAATTGTAGATAGAACATAAACATAAATCGTAGAAGACAAGCCAAGACAAGAGGACACAAGATGTGGCATTAGCCAAGGACAAACCCCAATGTGGGGAAACCCTTGAACAATTCTTCTTATATGTTCTTCAATAGTTCAGCGGAGGGAGAGAGAGAGAGAAATAGTACATTTACAACTGAAGTCAACACTTTGACTTATCTAGATGAGAGCATAGATCATCTCTAAGAAGATGATACATGAGATCAATTGAAGACATGCTACTTCAACTGATTCTCCAAGGTGACTCCTTCACCTATCATCGTGCTGCACCCATCATCACAACGCTGCATCTCATCATGATGGTACCATCATTGTACTGCATCATGTGCCATTGCTGCACCATGTTGCCATACTGACCTATGTGTTTGTTGCACCTAGCTAGCTTGTTTTCCTTTGCTTGCTTGTTGTCCCGAGCATGCTTGTTGTCCCTGGCATGCTAGTTGTACTTGCTACACTAAGTTATCATGCGTCCCAATGTGTTATACTAGCAGCACTATGAACTTGCTATATCATATCGTTGTACCTAACCATTGTGCTGCCCCTCATTATGCTATGATACACTTCATCGCTGTACCCATCACGCTGCATCATTCATCAACATGCTGCCACAATATATCTGCTGCTTGCAGCATCATGTTGCTTCAATGTATCATCACTGCTTTCTCCATCCAAGTGACTGTACTATTATCAACACAGTCCTAACATATGCTTCCTTGCTGGACAGACTTCAACGTATACCCTTCAGCACTCTTCTCCATGTCATACAAGCCGCTTTCAGACCTTCCTTCCTCCATGGCTATAACTGGGGCATGCTTGAATAGTCTTCCTTTATATCACCTGGAGGACTGTAGTTAGGATAGCATAGAGCTTCTCCATAACGTTGTGTATAGGGCAGCGTAGGGCTCTCCATAGAGCTGCGTATAGGGCAGCGTAGGGCTTCTCTTTTAGACCAGCAATTAGATCTCTCCTTGCTGCATTATGTAGGCTTCCTTCACTGTGTTAAAATCTCCTACTTGATAGTGTTAGGATCTAGGGCATCCTCTAGGGTAGCGTATCCTCTTTAGATCTCTCCTCCGACGAAAACACAAAGACAAGTGGAGAGGAAGAGATCACCAAGAGGATGTAGATCCAAATGACTTTCTAATTTAAAAGGTGACTTTATTAAAGTCAATGAAAAATTAGAAAGTGAAAAAGTGACTATGGAAATAAAAGGCTAAGTGTGTCTTTATTTAAGTGGGTGAGTTAAAAAAATAGAAAGTGAGAATTAAATGCACATTTATTCTCATCCATTGATCTAAATGAATCTCAACCATTAGATTCTAGAGTAACCCAAAAGGTCATTTAGAGAGTAAAAGGAGAAGAGAAGTGCAAAGATCAATTCATTCTTTCATGAGTATTTGAGAGAAAGAGGAGAGAGCAAGGAGAAATTTTTTGAGTAGTGAGGAAGTGAAGAAGAGCAGCAAGAAGACATTTCAGCAAATCTAGGAAACAACATTTATTGGCATGCATCCCAAGGCAAAACCGTACAACAGGTGAAAGGCACAGTAATCGAGGAAGAGGGACAACAGCAAGGGCATGAATTTCGAGGCAAATTTGGGCACAAATTTCGAGGAAGTCGTACTACTAAAATCTATATGGTCTGTACAGTCCATTTTTAGCACGTTTTTCGAGACAGGTCGTACAACATTTAATGCTGGAATTTTTTTTTTGGTTGTTTGCTAATTGGCACGATTTTCAAGGTGGAATGCAAGAACAAAAATCGAGATAAGTTGTAATTTGTGGTTGCTTGAATTTTTACTGTGCATTTCAGTTTTTCTGTAAAAGCATTTTCAGAAATAAAGAAGAGCTCTCAAACTAGTTTTCCCCAAGAGTTGTAAGGGATTTTTCCAGGGTCACATTGACAAAAAATCACTGTGTTATTTTCTATGTGTTGCTGTCATAATTTTGTTGTGTTTTATTTCTGCAATATCAGCGGTTGTGAAATCTCTAAATTTGTGTTTTCAGAAAAATAGTCATTTCCAGATTTTAGAATTTTCATCATGCTTGGATTTAAAACTAAATGCATGGAGTGATAAGAAAAATTGATAACCAGAGTGGGGGTTGAAATTTCTTCACTGTGGACATTAGTCCAAAAACAACGGTGTCACTTGTGTGCTTGTTTACTTTTAGTTGATGATCGGTATGTGTTGATACTGTACTTGTATTTATTTTCAGTATTTACATGGTAAATAATTTGTTAAGTAATTGAACAAGTAGGAAGAAATAAATCAGATAGTACAGGAAGAATTTCTAGCAGGTTAAACTTAAAAATTCCAACATGGTATCAGAGCGAGGTTGCAGATCACAGGATAACTGAAGACATTAGTCGAGCAGAGCAGTAGCAGCAGAAACAACTTTCCCGAGTGACAGAAGTTGTTCCTAGCGGAAAGCAACAAGGAAGGGGTGACGCAGAGGGCCTGTGTCATCAGTTCAAGCCAGGAGGAGGATCAACGCAGAGGCAGAGAGGAGCAGACCTAACCTACGCAGTGCTCGATCGTCTTTCTCAGTCAGGAAGGATCGACTCTATGGCCAGGAGGTGCAGATTTTGTTGGTGCCGGGATTGCGCAGAGCCTAGAGGCCCAGTCCTTCAAGTTGCTGGGGTATAGGAGGTTGCGGATAGTTTGCGGAGCGACGTTGGTGGGGTATTGTGGTCAGAACAGTACCTAACCTGGCAAGACCAAGGAGGGATGATTTCCAGAAAGGAAATCGAGACTCAGAGGGAGTCGAACCGAGGACTTTCAAGAGGGAAGTAAAGAGACTCAGAGGAGTCGGAAGAAGAGCAACATAATGGCCATGAATGGACTGAGAGATCAGGATAGGTTGGACAAAGCATCCAACTTCATGGTCTGGAAGGCTAGGATCGTGTCCATTCTAGACAGATATCGCGTCAAGGACTTCACCTTGAAAACAATAGCGATCCCAGTTGACCTAGCTAAAAATTAGAAGTAAGAGGAGGCAATGGCCAGGGCAAAGTACATCATTCTTGATGGGGTCAAGGATCATGTGGTGCCGCATATTGCCGAGAAGGACACAACAAATGAGATGTGGGATGCCTTGAAGAAATTGTACTAGCATACTTCCGTGCAGAGGAAGATGTTACTTGAAAATCAACTGCGGTCATACCAGATGCAGAAGGGAGAGCAGATAGATGTCTTCCCCGGTGGATTGAAGGAGATCCGTGATTAGCTAACTTCCATAGGGGCCACGCCGAATCAGGAATCGATGGTGAGGACCACATTGAACACAATCTTAGAGGATTGGGAGGTATTTGTCTAGAGCATACTGGGCAGGTCGAGCCTTCTAGATTGGGAGGAACTGTGGGCAACTTTTCGTCAAGAAGAGATCAAACGGATGACCAAGGTGGGGAGTAGCTGAAAATGGGTCAGAATCAAGAAGGAGGAAGAAGAAGATGCGGCTGTTGCATCTGCGGGAAAGCAGGAGAAGAGAAAGAAGAAGGGCCTCTCCAAGGTCAAGTGCTTCCATTGTGGGGAACTGGGTCACTATGCGAATCAGTGTCCGGGGAAAAAGAGTAAGGGAGAGGCTTTTGACTCGAAGGTAGCGCCAACAAAGGCAGAGAAAGAAGTCGAGGAGGATGATGACTATGCCATGAGTGCTCATGCACCACCTGAGAGGACGTGGGGTGACATCGAGCTATAGTCTAACAGACTACAGGCGATGAGGGGCAGGATCCTTGAGGTACTCAACCTCTTGGATTATACCTTGCTACGGGAGCCCCGAAGAGGAGTAGCAAGACTGGCAGATGTTGGTAGAGACAGATGCGGATGAAGTGACAAAGAGTGCTACAGTGCAGGAGTCTTGGGACAACAGGCTGCAACAGTACGAGAAGCATGGGAGTGTTGCACTAGTGCAGGATGGCACGGAGAGGTGTGTAACGGTGCAAGATGCATGGAGTTGTTGCAGCAGTGCAAAGGTCAATAGAGGGAGCACTTGTTAGCGGCAGAGGGAGATTCAGCATCAGGAGAGCCTCTAGCCTGACAGGGATGTCAAAGTTGGGTGGATCAGTTACTTCCTTCTCAATAACTGGGTTGCAGTGCCGCAGTTAGCAGTGGCAGTGCTATGGGCAACACGATGTAGCGTGAGGAGAAGGGGATGCAGTTCAGATGTAGTGCTGGGTATATGGACCAATAGCACACAGATGCAGAAGGAGCTGTCGTACGGATGTAGCAGTGGCAGTGGCAGGGTCATGGGCAACAGTACATGATGTAGCAGTGCAGAGGATGTTGGGCAGGAAGGCTTAGCATCAACACAGGAACCGATGTTGGATGATCAGGGTGATACTTAGTGAGGAGTATTACTAGAGCACAGTCCTCGCTAAGAGGGAGTGTTGATTTGTTGTAGCATCGGATGTGCTCTAGCCATGAAAATTGGTGGAGAGGCTAAAGCACATAAGATCTCCGAGACCCAAAAATGGTTTGGACAGATTCTAACCGGTTTGGGAGATATTAAAATAATTAATATTTTTAATGGAGTTCCGAAGTCTAGACTCTAAACTTAGGAAAAATAAAATATTAATGGGTATTAATATAAAACTGTGTTAGAAGGGTCCAAAAGTCATGGATCAAGCTAAATCTAATTTTAGTTGTTGATTAGAGATTTAATCTCGGCCGTTGATGGAACAACGAGAAAAGTATAAGAGGAGGCTTGAGGGTCAGTTGGAGAACACACCAAGAGAGATCAAGAATTTGATTTTCTGGGCAGGGTTTGCTGAGGAAATCGAGTGAGTGATCTGAGTTGCAGCTGAGGGGCAGTGAATACATAGCAGAGAGGCGGAGTTAGTACCAGGAGGATTAGCGCAGAGACGGGAGAGGTTGATGCAGAGCCAGCGAGAGGCCACGCAGAGGCAGCCAGGAGCTGCGCAGAGCCAGAGAGGCCAGTGTGTGAGACGCAGAGAGTCTAGGGGTTGACGCAGAGGCCAGAGAGGCTGACACAGGGCCTAGAGGCAACGCTGGAGGATTTCGTGGGACGGATTGGGTGCTGGAGAGCCAGATAGGATGATGCAGTCCCTATTAGAGTGACGTAGAGCAGTAGAAGCTGCATTGTCACTGTGGGATCGTTCATCCGATGATTTAGCCAGAATATCTATCTCCGACTGAGAGGTACTATTGCCAAGGGCATTCTCTGTTGGGTGAGCCATTTCTGGCACCCAAGTTGTATTCTGAAACTGCATAATAATAAAACCCTTTGAATAGTTGCACCAGTTTTCTCGTATTGGGTTTTTCCGAGGACATTAGTCCAAAAACAATGATGTGACTTGTGTGCTTGTTTACTTTCAGTTGATGATCTGTATGTGTTGATACTGTACTTCTATTTATTTTTAGTATTTACATGTTAAATAACTTGTTAAGTAATTGAACAAATAGGAAGAAATAAATCAGATAGTACATGAAGAATTTCTAACGGGTTAAACTTAGAAATTCCAACATCTTGGTCCATCTCAATCTGAATTACTGAAGAAAGAGTTCTCGACTGGGTTATCCCCTATATAGGGGTTTTAGCCTTGCCTGTACGCCTACATTTGGTGTCCTTGATCTTCATGTTTTGCTTTTGATAATTGCTTGATGAAACAAAGATAAAAGAACATAAGAAAGTCAATAAGAACATAAGAATATCACAAATAATTATCAACATAAGAAAATCTTTCTGCCTTTCTGATTTTCTAACACACCTTTCATGGCCTTGCTGCTGCTTCCGCTAATGGTGCTCTTTACTAGATCCCACCTCAACTCCTCCTGTTGTAGGTCAGACCACATCTTATCCCACCCAAGCAATGTGTCTCTGCCCAAGATACTTTAGAAAAACACTTGCCAGTCCTTTAAGACACTATTTAGTGCCAATCGTACAAGCTCTGTTGGTTGAGGTGCCTCCCCAATGGCTGAAACTGATCTCAGACCTCATAAAATCTGTGAGGAAGGGATCTATGCCTTCACCCTTCTGCATCCTAATGCTTCTCAACTTCTCCTGGAGAAACATCTTTTGCTGCTCAGAAGAACTATGATATAGCTGGGACAGAGCATCCCACATCTCCTTTGCAATATTCTTGCCAGATATATGTGACACTATATGATCTCGAACTCCATCCAAGATCATCCGCGTTGCCTTCGCCATTTCTTTTCTATACTCCTTCAGAGGATCGACATCCTGGGGTACTACCATCACATTATCCACATAGGCTTTCAGGCCATATTCATCCAAAAGGAAGGACATCCTAGCCTTCCAGATGACATAGTTGGAGACTTCCTCCAACCTATCTTGGTCTCTATGCCCAGCTGTGGCCATCTCTGAATTTGATCTAGAAATTCCCTCTTCCTCTACTCGGTTGCTGAATCTGCTGCTCGCACTCTTTTATGGAACGAAGAAATCTACTTGCAACAATTGCCAATTGCAACTGGGAAAATCATATTTCTGAAACTCAAAACCCTTTGAGAGAAATTTCCCTCTGTGTGCTATTTCTCTTCCACTTGGCACTGATTTTGCTTTTGCAAACTGCTGCAAGACCCTCTGCGCCCAAACAAGGAATTTGCTCAATGAAAATCTGAGCTGTCGTTGTTCCCTCTTCCTGCTGGAATCACTCAACTGGCAAGCCGAATTATTTATGCCAACCTGCACCGAAAAATCGAACTTCCCTAAGCAATTCGATTTGCCTGGCTTAGGCTCTCCGTGTTGAAGGAAATGTAACTAGGCTAGGTCTTCATAAATGTAATTTTGCTATTTGTACTTATTCAAGAAAAGAGAAATTATTTTTGTATTATTTGTCAATGAGTTTATTGCTCATTGACAATAGGTCAAACACATTTTGAAGTGCTTCTAGAGAGTCAAAGTCAAAATGTAATTATGATAAGACCCTTTGAGGGCATGTTACATCATGTATGACATCATACAAGGTCAAGGGAAGACCTTCAAGCATGGTCAAATCCTCTCCTAGCAGCAATGTGTTGATTTGGGGTAGCATCTGATGTGCTCTAGCCATGAAAATTGGTGGAGAGGCTAAAGCACATGAGATCTCCAAGACCCAGAAATGGTTTGGACAGGTTGTACACGGTATGGGAGATATGAAAATAATTAATATTTTTAATGGAGTTGCGAAGTCTAAACTTAGGAAAAATAAAATATTAATGGGTATTAATATAAAACTGGGTTAGAAAGTTCCAAAAGTCATGGATCAAGACAAATCTAATCTTAGCCATTGATTAGAGATTTAATCTCGGCCGTTGGAGGACCAACGAAAAAAGTATAAGAAGAGGCTTGAGGATCAGTTGGAGAATACACTAGAGTGATAAGTCATTCATTTTGCTAGAGCGGGGTTGCTAAGCAAAGTTGAATCAGTGATCAGCAACGAGGGGCAGTGAGTACGAGGCAGAGAGGTAGAGACAGTACTGAGAGACTAGTGCAGAAGCGGAGAGATTGAGAGCAGTAGCCAGTACAAGCTACACAGAGCCCAATAGAGTCAGCACAGAGGCCAGAGGGACTACATCATCCACGCAGAGGCTAGAGGGACTGCATCATCCACGCAGAGGCTGCTGTAGTGATACAGAGGGGCCTAGAGGCTGTGCAGTGCCTCAGAGGGCTGACGCAGAGGCCAGAAGGGCCAACGCTGAGCTTCAGTTGTGCCGGAGAGGGTTTCGTGTGACAGGGTTTCTGAATACCTATTTCTTAATATAGAGGTATTGCTGCCGTGTATTTTTCTCTGTCGAGTGAGCAGGTTAGGCACCCAATTGTACTCAGAAAGACTGCATAATAATATAACCCTCTGAATAGCTGCACCGGTTTTCCCGCATTGGGTTTTTTCCGGGGACATTTGTCCAAAAATAACGGTGTCACTTGTGTGCTTGTTTTTTCCAGTTGTTGATCTATAGATGTTGTGACTGTATTGTGTTTATTTCGGTATTTAATTGTATTAAATAACTTGTTCGAATTTAAACAAGTAGAAGAAATAGACCTGCAGAATACAAATTAATTTTCTAATAGATAGACTTAGAAAAATTCAACATGGTATCAGAGGGTGGTTGCAGATCACAGGAGGATTGAAGGCATCAACTGAGCAAAGCATTTGCAGCAGAATCAACTGTCTCGAGAGACAGTAGATAATACTTGCAAAAGCGACAGAGGAAGGGTTGAGGCAGAGGGACTGTGTCATCAGTCTGGGCCCCAGCAGAGACAGCGCAGAGGCAGAGGGCCTGCGTCATCCATGCAGGGGCTGCTAGAGTGACGTAGAGGGTCCTAGAGGTTGCGCAGTGCCTCAGAGGGTCTTGGGGCTGACACAGGAGGCTAACGCAGAGGCCAGAAGGGCTAGCGTTGAGCTTTAGTTGTGCTGGAGAGGGTTTCGTGGGACAAGTTTTCTGAATACCTGTTTTCGGATATAGAGGTACTGCTGTTGAGTATTTTTCTCTGTTGGGTTAGCCGGTTAGGCACCCAGTTGTACTCAGAAAGACTGCATAATAATATAACCCTCTGAATAGCTGCACTGGTTTTCCCACATTGGGTTTTTCCGGGGACATTTGTCCAAACATAACGGTGTCACTTGTGTGTTTGTTTTCTTTCAACTGATGATATGTAGATGTTGTGACTGTATTGTGTTTATTTCGGTATTTAAATGTTTTAAATAACTTGTTCAGAATTTACAAGTAGGAGAAATATACCAACAAAATACAGATTAATTTTCTAATGGTTAGACTTAGAAAATTCAACATGGTATCAGAGGAAGGGTTGACGCAAAGGGACAACGTCATTAGTCCGGGCTTGAGAGAGGCGAGCGCAGAGGTTGAGGAGGGTAGAAACAGGCTCACTCAGAGGCCAAGAGGGCTGACGCGGTTGACAGAGGGAGTTGTTTTGCCAGTGTTGGGATTGCGCAGAGCCAAGAGGCTCAATCCTTCAGTTGTTGGGACGAAAGAAGTTGTGGGCAGTTTGGGGGAGCAAAGCTGGTGGGGTACTGTGGTCAGAACAATACCTAACAGGGCAAAACCAAGGTAGAGGGAGTTGCTGCCGAGGCAGATTTCTAGCCAAGGAATTTGGATCAATGTTGCAGTTGCACAGACGATTGGAGAGGGGCAACTTGACGGTTGGCAGAAGAGAACTTCCAGATGGGAAGTAGAGAGACTCGGAGGAGTCGAACCGAGAACTTCTAGATAGAAAGTAGAGAAACTTGGAGGAGTTGAAACAGGAACTTCCAGATGGGAAGTAGAGAGACTCAGCAGGAGTCGAACAGAGAACTTCCAGACGAGAAGTAGAGAGACTCAGCAGGAGTCGAACAGAGAACTTCCAGACGAGAAGTAGAGAGACTCAGCGGGAGTCGAACAGAGAACATCCGGACGGGAAGTAGAGAGACTCAACAGGAGTCGAACAGAGAACTTCCAGACGGGAAGTAAAGAGACTCAGCAGGAGTTGAACAGAGAACTTCCAGACGGGAAGTAGAAAGACTCAGCTGGAGTCGAATAGGGAACTTCCAGATGGGAAGTAGAGAGACTCAGCAGGAGTCGAACAGAGAACTTCCAGGTGGGAAGTAGAGAGACTCAGCAGGAGTCGAATAGAGAACTTCTAGGCGG
Source organism: Pinus tabuliformis (assembly GCA_031772625.1). Classification (NCBI taxonomy): domain Eukaryota; kingdom Viridiplantae; phylum Streptophyta; class Pinopsida; order Pinales; family Pinaceae; genus Pinus; species Pinus tabuliformis. The sequence continues at coordinate 1,453,177,361 of CM062819.1, read as the reverse complement.
GAAGTAGAGAGAATCGAAGGAGTCGACAGAGAAGAGCAGAGAGATGGCTGAGAATGGGCTGAGGGATTAGGACAGGTTGGACTGAGTGTCCAACTTTGTGGTCTGGAAGGCCATGATCCTGTCTGTTCTGTGTGCCATGAGTACTCATGTGCCACTTGAGAAGAAGTGGGAAGACATCGAGCTATAGTTAGGAGGACTATCGGCAATGAGGGGCAGGATCCTTGAGGTACCCAACCTCTTGGATTATACTTTGCTATGGGAGCCCGAAGAGGAGTAGCAGGACTGACGGATGTAGGTAGAGATGGATGCGGATGAAACAACAGAGAGTGCTACAATGCAGGAGTCCCTGGGCAACACGACGCTAGTAGGCTATAACAGTGCGAGAGGCACTAGAGTGTTGCACCAGTGCAGGATGGCACAGAGAGGTGTGCAATGGTGCAAGATGCAGGGAGTTGTTGCAGTAGCGCAGAGGTCAGTAGAGGGAGCACTTGTTAGCGATAGGGAGAGCTTCATCATCGGGAGTGTTTCTAGCTTGACGTGGATGTTAGTAGTTGGATGGATCAGTTACTTCCTTCTTAGTAACTGAGTTGTAGTGCAGTAGCACGATGCAGCATGATCAAAGGGGATGCAGTGTTGGGAGGATGGACCAACAGCAGCATGGATGCAGAGGGAGCTGCCATACGGATGCAGTAGTGGCAGTGGCAGGACCATGGGTGAGTGCAGAGGATGTTGGGTGGGGAGGCCTAGCATCAGCACAGGTACCGGTGCCAGATAATCAGTGTGATGCTCAGTGAGGAGTATTACTAGAGCACAGTCCTCGCTAAGAGGGAGTGTTGATTTGGGGTAGCATCGAATGTGCTCTAGCCATGAAAATTGGTGGAGAGGCTAAAGCACATGAGATCTCCAAGACCCAGAAATGGTTTGGACAGATTGTACCCGGTTTGGAAGATATTAAAATAATTAATATTTTTAATGGAGTTCCTAGGTCTAAACTTAGGAAAAATAAAATATTAATGGGTATTAATATAAAACTGGGTTAGAAAATTCCAAAAGTCATGGATCAAGCCAAATTTAATCTTAGCCATTGATTAGAGATTTAATCCTGGTCGTTGAAGGACCAACGAGAAAAGTATAAGAAGAGGCTTGAGGGTCAGTTGGAGAATACACTAGAGTGATTAGTCATTCATTTTACTAGAGTGGGGTTGCTAAGCAAAGTTGAATCAATGATCAACAACAAGGGGCAGTGAGTACGAGGCAGAGAGGCAGAGACAATACTAAGAGACCAGTGCAGAAGCAGAGAGAGCGAGAGCAGCAGCCAGTCCAGGCTATGTAGAGCCCAACAGAGTCAGCGCAGAGGCTAGAGGGACTGCATCATCAATGCAGAGGTTGTTGGAGTGACGTAGAGGGTCTCTACTTCTGGACCAACGCAGAAGCAGAGAGAGTCAGCGCAGAGGCCAGAGGGGCTGCATCATCAACGTAGGTCAGCAGGAGGTTGACACAGAGGCCAGAAGGGCCAATGCTGAGCTTCAGTTGTGACAAAGAGGGTTTCGTGGGACAGATTTTCTGAATACCTGTTTCCGAATATAGAGGTATTGCTACCGTGTATTTTTCTCTATTTGGTGAGCCGGTTAGGCACCCAGTTGTACTCAGAAAGATTGTATAATAATATAACCCTCTGAATAGCTGCACCGGTTTTCCTGCATTGGGTTTTTCTGGGGACATTTGTTCAAAAATAATCGTGTCACTTGTGTGCTTGTTTTCTTTTAGTTGTTGATCTGTAGATGTTGTGATTATTTTATGTTTATTTCGGTATTTAACTGTATTAAATAAGTTGTTTGAATTTAAACAAGTAGAAGAAATAAACCAATAGAATACAAATTAATTTTCTAACGAATAGACTTAGAAAATTCAACACAACGAAGACTACAAGAAGAAAAATAATGAATAAAAATGAATTTAAGAGCAAACTGTCAAGTCGGCTTTAAGGACAGTCATGTCGGCTTGAATAGGAGGGACAGACCTCTATTTCTAGAGGTTGTCCACTCCCCAAAAGGACATCAATCTCTCTCTGAAATCCGCAGATAATAGAAGGGCTAAAAGGGACGAAGACAAGGTTGAAAAAGGGTAACAAGGACAGTGAAGGCAAGGAGACAAAACAACGAAGGGAAGGAGGTCATTTTTGAAGCTGTTACAGCCACACGTGCAGGGTCAAGGAAGGTTTGACTGCGACCATAGCAGTAGAAAAGGACAGGTCAATATATCTTACTGTTCTGGGTGCAAAAAAGGTCTATCAGGCCTCTCCCTACAAGCGAAGGAGAAGCCCTCATATAAGAAGGAAGAAAGATCGAGATTGAAGAAGATAGCACTGTTTCTAGGGTTAGAAACAATGACACGTGCGAAGTGGAGGAAGGATTTGGTAGCAGTTTAAGGCAGCAGCATGAATATCTTCATTCAAATGTATACCTAGGCCTACAAGGTATCCAAAGGAAAACAAAGGAGCCTTTATCTATAACAAAGTAAAGAAGCCCTAATATTCTAGGGTTTCCTAACCTAGAAGACAAAGTGTTGGAAGACAAAGTGCTGGAAGAAGTACTGGAAGATGTGCCAGAAGTGATAGTGCAAAAAGAGGAAGGATTTCACTGATACTTGGAGGATATCCTAGTCAAGGGTTTAGGGTTTGGCAGTTGTTCAAATAAGAAGCTTCAATAAGAGAAATCTTACAAAGAGTTTTCCTCTCAAGAGTGGAGAGGGTTTGTCCCTGACAGAGAGCCAAATTTTGTGTTCTTGTTATTTTGTTTTGGTAGCAGTTTGATGAAGCACACACATATGCACTAATAATAATAAGAAGAAGAATAAGCTAACAAGAAAAGTAAAAATACTTCACAAATTGATATCACAACACTACTTTGCCCTAGATTCTCAAACACTGCGCAACCTCCAGAAATTCATGCTACTACTCCCTCTGAACAACAAATTTCTTCTTCTGCTTCTGAGCTTCCCTGTTTGATCAATCACGTTCTGATACCATGTGAAAATTTCACCACTGTAAATCCTATTGCAGCAATTGAGATTAATTATTCTAATCATGAATTAATTAACAATTTATTTGCTATGACAAATATAAAATAAACCACATTGCAATCTTCACAAATAAAAAAAATAATAGTGTTGGAAACTGAGAAACATTCTAGCACACACACATAAAAATTGACACAATTATTTTTGGACAAATGTCCTCAGAAAAACCCAACTTGGGAAAATCAGTGCAACGGTTAAGGGTTTTATATTATTATGCAACAGTGAAATAATTTGAGTACAATCTGGATGTCGAATACAAGCTATCCTGTAGAGAAAATACTAGCAAAAATTTTCTGAGGGAAATTATCCTCATTCCGACCAATCCCGACACTTGACTTCCTTTGAAAAGCAAGCTGCCCACCTAGCTCTGCGCAGGCCTTGCATCACCTCTGTGTAGTCCCTCAAATGCTTCAACTCGGAACTAATGCAAATCAAGTTGTCTTGCCTGCTGCTGACTGGGAAATTGTCTCTTCGACACTCTAGAAATATCTTCCGGTCTCTGGAACTGATAAACGACTTCTCCCCAGCAAAATCAAACTACCCTTTGAAGCTTCTGCGCCGCCTTTGTGCAACTTTTTGGAGAAATTTCGACCTATCTGCAATGTACTCAACAAATCTGGAAAAATCTTCCTCCGGCTTCACTCTCCCTGCCCCTCTCTGTCTCTGCTTTCGTCTCTGGCTCAAAGTCTTCTAGCTATTGCCTCTGGAAAATCGAACTGCCCAAGGAAATCGATCTCTGTGTATTGTCCATATACCCATCGACTTCTTCTTATAATCTTCTGTTGGACCTCGACAACCATGATTAAAACTTAATCAAGGGCCAAGATCATATCTGGGTCGGTCCGCGTGAGTTTCTAGATTATTCACACCTTTTCTCAATTAATACTGATTAATTAACCAGTTTTCCTAAGAGTAGACTTAGGAAACATTTAAAAATAGGTTAATAATCTAGTTGAGACACTTCTAGGTGGAATTTCCATAAACGATTTTTGGGTTATGGAGAGCTCTTGTGTTTTAGCCTCTCCACAAATTTTTGAGACTAGAACACCTCCAATGCTACAAAAACTAACACTAATGTTCCACTAGTGATAGCACCTTGTAAAGGCTTTGCACTAAGGTGCTAGATTTTGTGATAACAAGCTCAATATGAGATATTTTTCATGTTGAACAACTTGAAATAGCTCCATCAAGGATTTTAGGTTCTGCACTATATTCATCAATGATTCAATCACATTCTTTCAAACAATAAACAAACAATCACAACGAACTTAAATGTACAGATCTTCTTTATCATTTACCATTTGGTTTTATAAGTTGTTACTAACTAAAAGTCAACACCTTTCCCCCTCCCATGCTTGATATTTTACACTTAGACCATTCTCTAGGCTATCCCCAAATAAACAACACTCTCAATAATGCATAAGTGAGTCCCTAGCCCTCGTTCAGAATATGACCTTTTCTTGAATATCCTTTCAATAGGACTTGTGATATCTCTGTCATGCAAATCATCATTATTTAAAGATATGGTGTTTATCTAGTTACAAAAAATAGTATTGTTTTATGATTTTACCAGTGAGTATCATCAATATTTATGGCATCCATAGTAGGCAAAATATCATTACTAAGGAGATGCTCACCAAGAAAAATGTGCTTACTTGCTAGGAAAGACATCTTCTTTGGGAAAGTTGTCCTTATTGAGCAAGGTGTTCTCTTCATTTGAGACAAACATAACGATAGAAAATTTTGTTAATGTTCACAAATGACCAAATTAGGTCCATCAAACTCAAAGGTAGATTGAGTGACAAAAATGCAGTAGCACCAAAGCCATCTTCTAAAAGGGTAATACAGAAAACAAGACTAGTTGTAGGACAAAAATCAAAGTAACAAAGGATTATACCTAAATAGGTAAACCCTAGAGAATGTGGTAGAGAGTGAGTCTGAGTTGGAGGTGAGGATAAACAAGCAATCCTACAATAGATAGTTTTATTGGATCATGACAAAGCAGTATGATAAAGATGCATATATGTTTGAGAAATATAGGTTTGAATGGGAATGCCCAAATGAAATTGGTAGGACGATGTTGCAGGCTGAATTGAGAAGTAGAATTGTTAGACACAAGAGGAAAATGATCTCCATGGAAAGGATAATGAATGTGAGGAAGATGTAGGAATCTCAAAAAGAGAAGAATCGGAGCGTGAAGATGAGGATGAGCATGAAGTGGAATTCAAGAATGAAGATGAGCATGGCGTTGAGGATGATCATCTAGTGAGAAAGATTCTAGTGGAGGGGGTTCTTGGATCCTCTTACTTATGCTTGTGCACAATGAAACCTCATGTATAAGAAAATTTTCAATTGTTGTGTGAGCATGATTGATTTGTGTTATTTCTAAAGAGGAATGGGAAGAGTAAAATTGTAATCGAGCTTGCTTTAATTGCACTTCAATATTTGGAGTCAAGTATAAATGCAAGTGATTTGTTGATTCATTTTTTGGGAAACATAATGGTGTTGATCTCCCAAACATTACTGTCAAAGGCTTAAGTTATGGTGATGTCCATGGTGTTAGCACCTTTTTAGGATTTGTGGGTTCTTAGATAGGTTTATTAAGATTTTTGTTGAGGTTAGTGATCCTTTGAATGAGCTGACATGGAAGGATATGCTATTCCTTTAGAGGGAAGTCTAATAATGATAAAATCAGATAACATAATTTTATTAATGTCCAACAAATGACCACAATAGTAGGTCAATGGGACCAATGCTTAGATATTTTAAATATTGATTTACATATGGTGAGTGTATGAGACTACATAAGGAGAGTATCAAATTTATTGACGAGAAGGTTGAAGAAGCACACGTGGAGGACTATACTACCAATGGTAACCTACTTAGATTTGAAGATAATTAGTGGATGATGAACAAATTGAGAACAAGCACAAGAGGAGCTCTAGCATTAGTAGCAACTTTGACATGAGAATTAGAGACATCACCAAAGAAGACTTTCTATTTATTGCTTGAGTAGGACATTGAAGCATAGCACAGGGGGGTAGATGTATAAAAGTTCTTATGATCTATTTTGTGTTGATTTGGAGTAGCATCGGATGTGCTCTAGCCACGAAAATTGATGGAGAGGCTAAAGCACATGAGATCTCCAATAGCCAGAAATGGTTTGGGCAGATTCTAAACAGTGTGGGAGATATTAAAATAATTAATATTTTTAATGGAGTCTCTAAGTCTAAACTTAAAAAAAAAAAAATATTAATGTGAATTAATATAAAACTATGTTAGAAGGGTCCAAAAGTCATGGATCAAGCCATAGTTAATCTTAGCCGTTGATTAGGGACTTAATCTCGGCCGTTGATTTGTCAACGAGAAAAGTATAAGAGGAGGTTTGAGGGTCACTTGGAGGACACACTGAGGGAGACCAGTCAGTTCAATTTCTGGAGCGGGGTTAGCTGAGAAATTCGAACTAGTGGTCTGATGAGTAGTTAGGAGGCAGCAAGTACGGAACAGAGAGCAGGAGACTGCGCAGTCACTAGAGTGTCTGCGTGGGTGACGCAGAGAGGCCCACGGCTGATGCAGTCAAGCAAAGGCTAAAACAGAGTGTCTGGGAGCCACACAGAGGCCAACCAAGCTGACGCTAGGACTAGGAGAAGTAATGGAGAATTTTTCTCCCTGTGGGTAACCCAGTTTGGCACCCTGTTGTATTGAAGAATTGCTGAATGATAAAATCTTCCCTTGTTGCACCGGTTTTCCCACATTGGGTTTTTCCGGGGAATATTGTCCAAAATATTTGTGTCAATGTGTTGATTCTTGTACATGTGTCTGTTTCTGTATTACGGTGTGATATCTGCAGTAGAATTTATTTTAATGTTTATTGAAGGAATTTCATAAATAACTTATAGAAGAATAAGTAGTAAAAGTAAATCAGATGTTGCAGTGATAGAATTTTGAAATTTTCACATTTTGTCCTATAGCTCTTTTCCCTTTAGTGACTTGTAAATGTGGTTGATGGAATAAATATTCCATGTGATCAATTTCTTTGTTACATTATGCTTAGGTGATGAGATAAATCGTGAGTCCATTACTGTGAAGATATCATTAGGTGGTCCTATTAGAAAGTCTTAATTTCTTTGGTAAAGGGTTGGTGATAGCCATTTATTCAAAGTTGCTTTAGGAGCTGTTAGCTCTTATAAAGGTTTGTTAAGAACTTTGCTGAGATTAGTGACCACTTGAAAGAGTTAAGAACAAAGGATGTCATATATCAATTAAGGGAAACTGAAAATGGATATTCATAGATATCAACAATTAATTGATGTATAATGAATGTAAGGGAATACGTATGAAGATAATCCAATATATCAATGAGAAGAATGAACATGCACAGGTGGAGAAATATTGTTTACTTGTTACTTGATGGGGATGATCACTTATTACTTGATTGTTGGAATTTCTAAGTTTAACTCGTTAGAAATTCTTCCTGTACTATCTGGTTTATTTCTTCCTACTTGTTTAATTACTTAAGAAGTTATTTACCATGTAAATACTGAAAATAAACACAAGTACAGTATCAACATCTACAGATCATCAACTGAAAGAAAACAAGCACACAAGTGACACCGTTATTTTTGGACCAATGTTCCCGGAAAAACCCAATGTGGGAAAACCGGTGCAACTATTTAGAGGGTTTTATTATTATGCGGTTTTCAGAATACAACCAAGGTGCCAAAAATGGCTCACCCAACAGAGAATGCCCTTGACAATAGTACCTCTCCTTGGAGACAAATATTCTGGCTAAATAATCACCGATGAATGATCCCACAGCAACAATTGCAGCTCCCACTACTTTGCGTCACTCTGATAGGGACTGTGTCACCCTATCCGGCTCACCATCACTCAGTCTGTCCCACAAAATCCTTCCAGCTCTGTCTCTTGGCCCTGCGTCAGCTTATGGAGCTCTTGTGTTAGCCCCTAGACCCTCTGCGTCTCACACGTTGGCCTCTCCTGGCTCTGCGCAACTCCTGGCTGCCTCTATGTAGCACCTAGCTGCCTATGCGTCAACCTTTCCGGGCTCTGTGTTGTCTCTCTGGTACCAATTCTGTCTCTTTGCTATGTATTCACTGCCCCTCGCTGCTGATCACTGATTCTATCTCTCTTAGCAAACCCCGCTCTAGAGAATAATGACTAATCACTCTAGTGTATTCTTCAACTGACCCTCAAACCTCCTCTTATACTTTTCTCGTTGGTCCATCAACGACCGAAATTAAATCTCTTGTCAACGACTAAGATAAGATTTGGCTTGATTTATGACTTTTGGAACCTTCTAACCCAGTTTTATATTAATACCCATTAATATTTTAGTTTTTCTAAGTTTAGACTTAGGAACTTCATTAAAAATATTAATTATTTTAATATCTTCCAAACCGGTTAGAATTTGCCCAAACCATTTCTGAGTCTTGGAGGTCTCATGTGCTTTAGCCTCTCCACCAATTTTCATGGCTAGAGCACATCCGATGCTACCCCAAATCAACACTTCCTCTTAGTGATGACTGTGCTCTAGTAATAATCCACACTGAGCATCGCCCTGATTATCTGGCATCGGTCCCTGTGCTGATGCTAGGCCTCCCTGCCCAACATCCTTTGCACTGTTGCATCCTGTACTGCTACGCATGGCCCTGCCACTGCCACTGTTGCATCCGTACGACAACTCCCTCTGCATCCGTGCTGCTACTAGTTCATCCTCCCAGCATTGCATCCTCTCTCATCATGCTGCATTGTGCTACTGCATACTGCTACTGCACTGCAACTCAGTTACTGAGAAGTAAATAACTGATCCACCCAACCTCTGACATCCTTGTCAGGCTAGAAACACTCCCGATGCTGAAGCTCTCTCTGCCGCTAACAGGTGCTCCCTCAACTAACCTATGCGCTGCTGCAACAACTCCCTACATTTCACACCGTTGCACACCTCTTTGTGCCATCCTGCACTGGTGCAACACTCCCGTGCCTCTTGCACTGTTGTACTTTGCTAGCCTCGCGCTGTCCGGGGAATCCTACACTGTATCACTCTCTGCCGCTCCATCCGCATCCGTCTTTATCGACATCCTCTAGTCCTGCTACTCCTCTTCAGGGCTCTAGTAGCAAGGTATAATCCAAGAGGTTGGGTACCTTAAGAATCCTGCCCCTCATCACCTGTAGTCCGTCAGACTACAACTCGATGTCTACCCATTTCTTCTCAAGTGGCACATGAGCACTCATGGCACAATCGTCCTCCTCCTCGACTTCTTTCTCTGCCTTTGCAGGCGCTGCCTTCGAGTCCGAAGCCTCTCCCTTGCTCTTCTTCCTAGGACACTGGTTCACAAAATGACATAGTTCCCCACAATGGAAGTACTTGACCTTGCAGAGGTCTTTCTTCCTCTTCTCCTGCTTTCCCGCAAATGCTAGAGTCACATCCTCTTCTTCCTCCTTCTTGATTCTGACCCCTTTGCCACTACTCCCCGCCTTGGTCAGCCATCTGATCTCTTCTTGACAAAGAGCCGCCCACAGTTCTTCCCAATCTGGAAGACTCATCCTGCCTAGTATGCTCTGGACAAATTCCTCCCAATCCTCAGAAACTGCGTTCATTGCGGTCCTCAACATCAATTCTTTATCCGGCGTGGCCCCTATGGAAGTTAGCTGGTCACGGATCTCCTTCAAGCGATCGAGGAAGACATCTATCTGCTCTCTCTTCTGCATCTGGTGTGCCCTTAGCTGATTCTCTAGGAGCATCTTCCTCTGCATGGAAGTATGTTGGTAGAATGTCTTCAAAGCATCCCACATCTCCTTTGTTGTTTCCTTCTCGGCATTATGTGGTACCACATGATCCTTGACCTCATCAAGGATGATGCACTTAGCCTTCGCCATTGCCTCCTCGTACCTTTCATTAGCTATCGGGTCAACTGAGACAACTATCACTCTTGTGACGAAGCCCTTGAGGCGATGTCTGTCTAGAATGGACAAGATCCTGGCCTTCCAGACCACAAAGTTGGACGCTTCGTCCAACCTATCCTGATCTCTCAGCCCATTCACAACCATCTCTCTACTCTTCTTTCGACTCCTCCGTGTCTCTCTACTTCCCTCCTGGAAGTCCTCTATTGGACTCCTGCTGAGTCTCTCAACATCCTATCTGGAAGTTCTCGGTTCGACTCCCTCCGAGTCTCAATTTCCCTTCTGGAAATCCCTCTGTCAACGTCAAGTTTCCCCACTTCGATCATCTATGCAACTGCACCACTGATCCGGATTCCTTGGCTAGAAATCCGCCTTGGTAGCAACTCCCTCCACCTTGGTCTTGCCCTATTAGGTATTGTTCTTACCATAATACCCCAACAGCTTCGCTCTGCAAATTACCCACAGCCTCCTATACCCCAACAACTGAAGGATTGAGCCACTTGGCTCTGCGCAATCCCAGCATCAGCAGATCAACTCCCCCAGGCAACTATGTCAGCCCTCTTGGCGTCTGCATGGCTCTGCATGAGCCCGATTCTGCCTCCCTTAGCTTCCGTGCTGTCTTTCTCTGGCCCAGAATGATGACGTAGTCCCTCTGTGTCACTCCTTCCTCTGTCGCCTTCTGTAAGGATCAAATTTGTCACTCGGGATAGCTGAATCTTCTGCAAATGCTCTGCTCGGCTGATGCCTTCAGTTTTCCTGTGATCTGCAACCACCCTCTGATACCATGTTGGAATTTCTAAGTTTAACTCGTTAGAAATTCTTCCTGTACTATCTGGTTTATTTCTTCCTACTTTTTTAATTATTTAACAATTTATTTACCATGTAAATTCTGAAAATAAACACAAGTACAGTATCAACATCTACAAATCATCAATTGAAAGAAAACAAGCACACAAGTGACACCATTATTTTTGGACCAATATCCACGGAAAAACCCAATGCGGGAAAATCAGTACAGCTATTCAGAGGGTTTTATTATTATGCAGTTTCCAGAATACAACCAGGGTGCCAGAAATGGCTCACCCAACAGAGAATGCCTCAGCAGTAGTACCTTTCCTTGGAGACAGATATTCCGACTGAATAATCACCAGATGAACGATCCCATAGCAACAATTGCAACTCTCACTCCTTTGCATCACTTTGATAGGGACTACATCACCCTATCCGGCTCACCAGCACCCAGTCTGCCCCACGAAATCCTTCCAGCGCTGCCTCTTGGCCCTGCTTCAGCTCTGCTAGCCTCTGCGTCAGCTTCTGGAGCTCCTGCATCAACCCGTAGACCCTCTGCGTCTCACACGCCGGCCTCTCCTGGCTCTGTGCAGCTCCTGGCTGCCTCTACATAGCAACCAACTACCTCAGCATCAACCTCTCCGGGATTTGCGCTGTCTCTCTGGTACCAACTCTGCCTCTTTGCTATGTATTCACTGCTCCTCGCTGCTGATCACTGATTCTATCTCTCTTAGAAAACCCCACTCTAGAGAATAGAATGACTGATCACTCTGGTGTATTCTCTAACTGACCCTCGAGCCTCTTCTTATACTTTTCTCGTTGGTCCATCAACGGCCGAGATTAAATCTCTAATCAACGGCTAAGATTAGATTTGGCTTGATCCATGACTTTTGGAACCTTCTAACCCAATTTTATATTAATACCCGTTAATATTTTATTTTTCTTAAGTTTAGACTTAGGAAATCCATTAAAAATATTAATTATTTTAATATCTCCCAAACCGGTTAGAATTTGCCCAAACCATTTCTGGGTCTTGGAGATCTCATGTGCTTTAGCCTCTCCACCAATTTTCATGGCTAGAGCACATCCGATGCTACCCCAAATCAACATTGATCAAGATGATCAAGTGTAGAGGAGGGGGTACATGTTAGGCCCAAAACAATTATCATGGTCTATTTTGTTTTGTCTTATTTTTTTCATCCTCTAGTTATTTATAAACGTGGTTGATGGAACGGCGATTATATGTTAATGATGCAATCTCTTTATTACTTATGAGTTGGTCATGAATTAAGTCACAAGGTCACGAGGAATTCCTTATTACTAAGGCTTACTTGGGTGAACGGTTTTGTCCCAATTGTCATATCCATGGTCCTTTATGTGTACAGAGGACACTCCCCATTTCCAGTTGAGTTATCATCACATGTTCAGGTAATATTATTGTATATTTTTTTTGTCATACATTCATCTCAGGATAGAGTCTTGCTTGAACATGAGCTTAATGCCATTTTCTGTGTTCTTATGGGTAATGCTATGATTGTTCTTTTTGGCATGTTTATTTAAGTCATGCAGACACATTTTTTCAGTTTATTTTTTCATTATTGTTGCTGTAAACCTATGAGTTCAGATGAAATTCTCATTTCACACACATGGCTTAAATGTGGCTGCTAGTCTCATTTGTTTTTCAACAAGTAATAAATGTTTTTGTACCTTTCGGAGACAAATATGCCATCACTTTTTTATCCTTCTTTCCATAAGGGATAAAGACTTTTTAGAATAGAATTTTGTGCTGGATGAGAATTTACACCATAATTTGGAAGGTTCTAACATGACATTCGTTTTGTTTGGAGGTACGAGGTATTTGCAATACAATGTTTCATTTCCGAGACAAGATTCCACCAATTAACTATGTAACAAACATTGCTTCAAACTTAGAGGTAAGTAATCCTTTGTTGGTTTCAGTTCTTTTTATGTACAGATATTGCCTAATTTTGAATGGCTATTGGGTCCACAATTTCTGTCTTGTTTATTGTCATAGCATATACTATCATCATTTTCTTTGTTATCTATCTCACTTCTATTTTATTTACAATGAGAAATTTGAATATAATCTACAATGATTCCCTTTTATGAGGAGGTCTGCATACTTCTTTCACGATCTCTTCTTAAAATTTTCAAGAATCAAATGATATTTGATCTACAGTTAAGTCTCTCACCCTTCACATCTTCAAAGAAAGGAAATTGAAGCAAGAAGAAAAAATGACAAGGAGCATAACATGGATATCATTTTTTTTTGGTCAAAATAAATTCAAACATTTATAAACACTAACAATAAGCACACACGATGTGGATATACCAAGACACCCAATTACAACAGCTAACATGCTTAGCACATCTAAGTTATAACTTATCATATGTTCATACATGAGAAATGAAATAAAATTATACTCGTGTCCTTGATCAATATGCATGTATGTATGTGTATATATGGATGTTTATGTTTGTGTTCATTAGGACTGAAATACAAATTAGTTTGCAAGTTAAATGCAATTAGGGTCTGCTAGATACTTATCGTAAAATTGATATATACCTAAGCTAAGCATAGGTGTAAAACACTACATTAGAAAATGAAGAGGGAAATGATAACTAAAATATTGATGGGCTCCAGATCTCCTACACATTAATGCTACAAAATCTCAAGAGTACACTTTATCTTTATCAATTTGGGTGTGTAAGCTTCAAGATATCATGCACTTTATATTCAACTACAAAGGTGTGGTAGTTGGGAGAACACTAATCTCTAAAAATGCCTAACATTGGCTTATGCAAACCTGATTTGACTTGAATAAAAAGTAGCTTAACTAGCTGTGAATTGATAAATTTAGAGCAACTATGTGAGCAGTTTATGATGAGCCCATAGTGGTAATTGGGTGGAACGGTGGTGTTCAGAAACACCCTTAAATAGTGAAGCACATCTTAATAAAAAGATCCCAAAGAGCATAATGTGCATATTGTTCACTGTCAAATGAGGCTAGAACCTCACCAATAAATAGTCTTTGGGTTTTCCTCTAAGACCCCAAAGTGTGGGACCGCAATAATTGCAATAATCACTAAACTGTTCAAAACAATATATGAAATGGTCCCAAAGGTCCCACAAATGCCTCAAGTTGGGTTTACATTAAATATTCTCACATCCTTTCTTAAACACAACTTGGAGGATGTCTAAAGGTGGCGTTAGCTCAACACCACCCATTAATTGTTGAAATTCTGGTGTTCTATGCTATAACAATCACTTATTACAAAACCTCTTTATGCTGCAATATTAGATAAACAATTGTAGATAGAACATAAATCAAATGCACAATAGAAGACAACCAAAAATACAATGAGAGATAGAGAATTTAAGTCCAATAACTAGGGAAAAATCCACAAGGGGAAAACCAAACCAGATTCTTCTTCTATTAGAAATCAATTGTTCAGCAGAGATACAAAGTACAATGAGAGATCAAGAGAATGAGTAAGTTCACCCAAATCTGAACAAGATGTAGCATTAAGATCATTGGTAGTAGCAACATATGCACACACTGAATCAACCTTCCCTTCAACTAAATCAGCACTGAAACACTGAAGCATTGAATCAACCTTGGCTCACCAAGTTCTGCTCTTACCCTCCAAGTCTCTCTCTCACAATCTTCTTTAACTCTCTCCACCTCTTTCTCAAGTTCAAATTCTTCTTTCACAATGCATAGGGAATGAGGGGAGAAAGAATTGGGCACATGTATATAGGAGGAGCAATGAATCCATGCCATAAAGGAGTAACTCGCATGCCAAGAGAGAAACATATGCCAATTTAGGAAGAGTAACTTAGCCATTATGGAGAGAGACAATGCATGCCTTCAATGGATGAATCTCACATGCCTTGAGTGTAACTCATGTCATTAAGGAGGTACACATGCCTTTGTAACTTATGCTTTTAAGGGAGAGTGTAACATATGCATTAAAAGGTGCATAAGAGGAATCTTTTATGACATGCTTTTATTGAGTGTAAGAGAATCTTTTATGACGTGCTTTAATGAAAGAGAGAGTAAGAGAACATTACTGAGAGCCATGATTGAGTGCCTTGAAATTTCTTTTAACAATAATAATAATATCTTAAAGAGAATAATAATGATATTGATGATAAAATATTAAGTCGAGATTGAACTATTAGGATTGATTAATGATAAGAAGTGATTTTTCATCAACAATACCTAATTACCAATTGATGCAAGGTGATTTACTATCTTGAGCCTTTCTATTTTTAGAAATTCATCCCTGAGATACCAATTTTCAACATTAATGACAACTTCCTGCAGAGAACCTCTTTTAGTTTTGTTTGAGGCACCACGAAGTCTATAGGGCATTCCCAGGCGCCAATGGATAGTACTACACCCTCTATGATTCCATTAGGCCCAATAGTATATCTGTGATCCATTTGGAATAATGTTTAGGTTTGTCTCAATTCGCAAAGGCATACTTTGTTCATTATTTCCTTCGTCATTACATTACTAATTTCCCTTAGATTGATCAATATGTTTTGAATCAATGTTCTATGCATGCAGACATCCATGATAGTACTAGGATCAAAATATTAGTGAGTGTTGAATTTTGACCACATTTTTATGAATATGATCATACATGATTGCATCTTTGAGCTCAACAAACTACCTTGCTGTCCATTTGATCGCACACCTCCCTATTCACTCGCTAATCTATAGCGGCCAACCAAATCATATTGTAAATGGGCTTGGTGAATTGCAAAATATACCTAGCATTTGCCCAAAATGACCATTAAGAATGGTGACCCCTATCTCTTGAAATTCATGTATATTAGATATGAATGCAACCTTGCCTTTAAAACCTTACAATGATTCACTTGAGACCATACTAGCCAATGTCTCTCTTATCTTCAAAAGGCACCTAAAAATGAGGTAATAGCTAGCAAATCTAGTCTTTACAACCTTAAGTATGTAATGTCCCCATTTTCAGTTTCCTTTATAGTACAACTAGGATGGATTTCTAGGGTATGTGATGGCCAGGTCACAAGTGAAGGATTATGTTATCAAACGTCCCAAAGGGGTTTTATGGGGTCTGATGGCATTCGCTTGGCATATTCCATCATTAGGGTTAGCTTCTCACAACTTTCTTTTGGCTCCGTTGTATTCCGATAATCCCATAAAACGGGGTTATTATTGAGCCTAACTTAATTAATTATGCTTAAGGTGGCATTCTGGGAGGAATATTTGATGGAAAACCTTAGTGTAATAGCTCGTTGGAACCAGAATGAGAAGATCTACAGGATGGGATTATGAGAAGTGACTTCCAACAGTCAGAGAAAGTATGGTGGGTGATTTACCAATTTCCCGGATTAAAAGTGACTTTTATTAGTCACTTAATTAAATAAAGGAAGAAGAAATGATTAATTGAAGGAAAAAGGCCAAAAGTGACTTAAGTAGAATAAAATTAAATTAAAAGTCACGTAGATGAAGTCAAGGGGGTGTTTCTAGAATAATACTAAAACAATCAAAATAAATACTTCTAGAAGATTATAGATCTATTTATCAGCCCTTTAAAAGGAGGAGAATGAGATCATTTGGTACATCTTGGTTTTGTTGTTTATTTGTTGTAGTGAGGTTTGGAGAACGAAGTTCCCAGTTTCAGCAAGCCCCAGGACAAAAACCCTTGGGTTTCCATTGTGTGTATGTGTTGGACAAAACCCCAACATTCCTTGAGGAGGCTTCATCCTGAAGTTTCATGGAGCTTCAGCGATATTGGAGTGAGGATCATTCAGATCGTCAACTAGTGCTTCATTTCTTTTTATTCCATCTCAACTATTTCTGTTGTAATAGCATGTATCATATAAATAAAGCTAAGTTTCCAGTAATTGTTCCATTTTTCTCTAAATTTGTAGTGTTTTTTATTCTAATTATCTCTGCAATTTTGTGAAAATTGCTGTTGTTGTAAATTTTCAAAATTAAAAGAATTTGTTGTAAACTCCTTTAAGTATCTCAAGTCTGCAATTAGTGAATGAATGATACTTGAAAACTTGCAATTGTGAGAACAATGAATATAGTCCTCCTTCAGGGCTGCATATTATGCTGCCTTTTTTTTTGGTTCGTAATACACAGTCCTCAATTATTTGGTACTTATGCTACTATGATCATTTTGTGAGGTCGACTTTATTTAGTGCTGCAAACATCTATATAAACTCGTGCTTGTAACAAATGATTTCGTAGTTAGTTTGCACACTATCTTGTAGCTTGAATAGAGCTAGGACTGAAGATTAACGTGACCCTTATAATTTATGCCACCCTCATCGAATCCTGTTATTTCAGAGAATCAAGTCTGTCATAATGATTGATTTAACTGGCTCGAGATAAATCTGGTATAGGTCAAGGAAAGTCTATTGCTTGAACTTCTACAGATCTTGATAAAAAATGATAACATCGAACCCCAAGAATAGCCGAGAGATAGTCTTGAAAAAAATGAGTAAGTTTCACTGGCCTACAGATAGATTAGTAATTTGAATGCAAGCCTTCGCAAATCTGTGAGCCTAGAGGACTGCCGCAGAAGGTAATCAACAAAGCTATTTGCCCTAGCTAAAATAATCTCAACGAACCAGGATATGAGGCAACCTTTTACTACTTTTGCTGAATTGAGATGGACGCAAGCAATTTAACCTTATTACTGTCTTGTAGTGATGAATTTTTGCTTGGATTTTGTTTCCCTAGAGGGCCAAAGGTGTGCTTCCTACAACACAACGAATCCCAAAAGAAACACCCAAAACTCCCAACAGATCCCAGAGTGATTTGCCACAAAACTGCTATTCTTGTAAGAACTCAACGCAACCCTGAGCCAAAAACCCTACCTTTTCTTTTGATAATTCACTACAGGGGTCTATAACAAGTTGCTTCTCACCTGTGATTAATGACTATCCCACACTCCTTTTAAAACTAGACTTCACTTGGTCTGCAATGAATTTGGATGCACTGTATTAAGAGTACCGAAAAGCTACACAATTCAAGTGTATGATGCTTCTGTGATAGTATCATCAATTGCTGCTTACTTTGATAAGGGTCAAGACCATAGTAGAGTTTAACATATAGCCTTAGGTGTCCACTTGTAATTAATCAACGAATCCCTAAATCAAAAACAAAATCAATAGAGTGCCATACATAATATCCTTGAGCTGTCAAACAAGCTTCCATTTTGTCTTTACAGAATACAAAACTTAATTCACTGAAGATAGGAGTTAGACCATCTTGTTTCTCTTCGCCAATGGTAATAGAATCTGAAACTATGTCAATACCTAGAAGTACCTTTGATTCCTTTGAATGCTTGTTAACTTCTTTGATTTTCTCTTTGATTTTCCCATCTTTGTACTAAGAGATCTGCCTCCCAACTGTTAAGCTGCTACTAAAGGAACCTACTATGATACCAATTGTTGGAAATACTAAGAAGGGGTGAATCAATAATTCTTTTTTTTAACAGTAATGAGTACATTCCACTAGGCACAATCGGTAACTTCATAGAAACTGCTGCCACTATTCCACCATTAGTAGAATTATTTCATAAATGTCACATGGGCCAACATGTCTCCCGAGACTTGAACCCATGCTACTTGGGACAAAAATCGTGGACCATACCACTTGAGCTATGTTCCTTTGATAGTGGATCAATATTTCTTATCAATTAGTATATTTTCAATTCCATAGAGCATTAATTGTTATTATCATCAGATAAACATAAACACCATCAACACCATTGAACAATGCATAACAAATAGAGAGAATAGACAGAGATTTTTAGGTGGAAACCCCTCCGGGACAAAATGTTAAAATTGGCAACTAGGGCCAAACTCCACCTTGGACAGCTCATATGATGCAACTGATATTTTTCTTGGATTCCTCTTTTCGAGAGGTGTAGGATTGATCTAAAGATCATCTCATTCTAACATGTACAAATGGAATAATGAATTTATTTCGTTTGTGGACAAATTGTCAAGGTCGGCCAACAACCTAATGTAGGCTCAGAAGTCCAAAAGACACGTCTATTCATCCTCAACGTTGCATATAAATAGAAGGTGCATCTACCTCATTTGGACACTCATCACTCACACCCCTCTCATTTGATTGGGTCATACACATTTCTGGGTAGCCTCTCTCTCCACATGTGTGAAAAACAAGTCTGCAATTTTGTTTTGGGTGTTGACCAAATTACAGAAGGGTTTGACCAGCATTGACCGAGCTGCAGTGGACTGAGTTTGATTGCATTTTTCTTGGGGAATATTTTGTTTGGGCAGACTGCATTTCTAGGCACAAAAATCGAGGCAAGCTGAGTTGTTTGACCAGTATTGACTGCAAAAAAGTTGACCACAGGTTTGACCTCTGCGTTGACTGATTTTGACTGATATTTTTCAGACTATTTTGCTGTTGGATGTCGAGTTGACTGGGTTTGACCGAGCTGATTTGTAGGAAAAATTCTGCCACGTTGACCAGTGTTGACTTTTTGGTTAGGGCTTCCTATTGGCTGTTATTTGATTGGACAAATTTTGACTTTGATTAGGCAAGTTAATTTTGTATATTGTACTCTCTCTCTTTGCTGAAATTTTGAAAAATAATAAGAAGAATTGATCAAAGGGTTTCCCCACATTGGGGTTTGTCCTTGGCATGCGCCACATCTTGTGTCCTCCTGTGTTGGCTCATCTTCTACTATTTTTATTTATGTTCTATCTGCATGTACTATCATGTATATGTGATTGCTAATCTGGAAATTGATATTGGGCTAATAAAAAAATTGAAGTAAATTGCTCTTAAGCATAGAACATACCATTATTACCTAAAATTAACATGGTATCAGAGCTGAGGTGAAGACAAAGCCCAAGCAAGAGTGAGAAGAGAAATCACTGAGATCTATTGATTAAGGACAAGATTCAATCGCCTCTTCATCCTACTTCAAATTTGATGACAATCTTCATGTTAAGTCTGATTATCATACATTGAAGATGTCTTTTGATTTGACTTTAGAAGAGCAAGATGTTATGGACTATGTGCAGGGAAAGATTATTGAACCTCCTTCAAATGCATGGGAAGCCGCTAAGACAAAGTACAAGAAAGGTGAAGTCAAAGCCAAGAAGATCATCAGGGATTCTATTCATAAGCATTTAGTTATTTACGTCTCCGATTTGAACACATCAAAGGAGATATATGACAGGTTGGTTGGCATGTTCAAAGCTAGCAATGCAAACCAAGTCCTCTTTCTCAAGAACAAATTGAAGGACATAAAGAAGGGAAGAGGTGAAGATATTCAATCCTACTTCATGAGGATTACCGAGATAAAAAATGATCTACTTTCAATAGGAGAAGTTATTGCTGATAGGGAACTCACTCTCATTTCCCTTGGAGGATTCCCTCGTGAATGGCACATGTTCAACACTACTATCCTCAACAACGATAGGATTCCAGGTTTTGAAGAATTGTTGACTAGATGGTCTTAAGAAGAGACAAGGATGATGGAAATGGACATGCCTTCAAATAGGAATGATCCTACTGCATTCTCTGCTCATGCTAAAAAGAAGAACAATGCAGGTTCAAAGAAGTAATGTCAAGGAAGACCGAGATTCAAAAATGGAGGGAAGGGAAGATGCTTCATTTGTAACAAGTTTGGCCACTATGCTAGGGAGTGTCCTAATAGAAGGGACACACTTCATGATGATGAAAACCACAACAACAATTTCATGGGCAACAACAATCAAAGGAATGGTAGATTCAACAACAAAGGGAAAAGGAATGCTCCCGTTACTCAACATGGAAATGGTCGACCTCCCAAAAGATCAAGAATCTCCAGGTATGGTGAATCTAATGTTGTTGATAACAAGAAAAACTAATTTTATCTTATATCTGCCATCTTTGTTGCCTCTCCTTTAGATACCTTGGGAAATTGGTCGATTGATAGTGGTGCCTCAAGGCACTTCACTAGGTATAAGGAAGCTCTTTCAAATCTGATAGAAAAGGATACAAATTTGGAAATCATTCTTGGGGACAATGCCACCTATCTCATGAAGGGAGTTGGGAATGTTACTCTTCAATTGAATCAAGGTAACACCATTCATCTACAAGAAGTTCTATATGTACTTGATCTAAAGAAGAACCTGGTATCTATCTCGGCGATGGAAGACAAAGGATTGAAGGTGGCATTCATTGATGGAAAGGTACATTTTTGGAAAAGGAATTTCAAAGATGCATTTACTCTTGGATTCAGGGTTGATAGCCTATATCAAGTTGGAGGAATCCCATTGGGAGCTGTGTCTTGCGACATTTCTCTCCAATCCGAATTATGGCACTGGAGGTTTGCTCATCTACATTATAAGGCTCTACCCGATGTGAGGAAGATGATGACAGGTATGCCCGAATTTAAAGTATAACATGAAGGTGTTTGTCAGCGATGTGCCGAAGGAAACATACTAGGGGACCATTCCCCTCAAGTGATAGCAAGACTACTGACACATTGCAATTGGTTCATTCTAATCTATTTGGTATGATGCCCGTGACATCTTTGGGAGGATATTTATATTATGCTATATTTGCGGATGATTTCTCTCGCAAAACTTGGATATATTTCTTGAAGAAGAATGACGAAGTATTCTCATGGTTCCATTCTTTCAAAGCCTTGGTCAAAATTTAAGCTGGGAAGAAGATCAAAATATTGAGGGCCGATAATGGAACCAAATATGAATCAAATGAGTTCAATGACTATTGTAGAGAAGCTGGCATTAAGAGGGAGACTACTACCGCATATACTCTTGAGAAAAATGGTGTTGCTGAAAGGAAGAACTGTTCTATTATAGAAGCCACTCGTGCGATCCTTCATGATCAAAGCCTTCCAAATTTCTTATGGGCGGAAGCTGTCAACACTGCTGTGTACGTTCAAAATAGATGCCCTCATCTAGCATTAGACTCCAAAACTCCCGAAGAAGTTTTCACCGGTAAGAAACCTGATGTTTCTCACTTTAGAATTTTTGGTAGTCCCATATATTTTCATGTGCCGAAAGAAAAGAGAAGCAAATTAGAAGCATCTGGGAAGAAAGGAACATTTGTGGGTTACAGTGAAACTTCTGAGGCATATAGAATCTATGTGCTTGGTCAAAGAGAAATGGAGATAAGTCATGATGTCACCTTTGATGAAGATGTTTCCCTTGGAAAGATTAGTAACCTTCCTATTCCAAGGAAGGACAAAGAAGCAGATTCAGGAAATCAAGGAGAACCACAGGATGAGTCGATGCCTGATGTTGAAGGACCAATTGATCCCATTGATCCACCTCTTCATGAGCCCTCCTCCTCAAAAAGGAGACCCTCATGGCTTAGGGAAACTCTTGAAGATGCCGAGAGACATGTTGCTCCAAGGGGGACATTTCGTGAAAGTAAGAAGCTGAATAGGTACCAAGGGTACTTAACTGCCATGAGCACCATTGTTCAATCTGAGCCTTGCACATTCGAAGAAGTTGTGAAGCACCAAGTTTGGAAGGATGCTATGAATGAAGAGTATGAGTCGATTATGAAGAATGATGTCTGGGATTTGGTCCTTAGACCCAAGGACAAATCTGTTGTCACCTCAAAATGGCTCTACAAGGTCAAGCATGGAGCTAATGGAAGTGCTAAAAAGTTCAAGGCTAGATTTGTTGCTTGAGGCTTCTCTCAAAAGGAAGGTGTGGACTACGATGAGATATTTGCACTTGTTGCCCGATATACCACCATCTGTTCGATTATAGCCCTTGTTGCCTCGCAAGGATGGAATCTACACTAGATGGATGTTAAGACAACTTTCTTGCATGGTTCAATTAAGGAGGAAGTCTATGTAGAACAACTCGAGGGGTTCGAAGTTCACGATCGTCAGACACATGTATGCAGGCTGAAGAAAGCCCTCTATGGGTTGAAGCAAGCTCCTCGAGCTTGGTATGATAGGATCGACAACTATCTGATGAAGTTGGGTTTTACAGGAAGTGAAACTGATCCAAACCTTTACTTTAAGGTTGAGAATGACAGACCTCTCATCTTGGTACTTTATGTGACGATCTCTTTCTGATAGGTGAAAACCCTCTTATTCATCAATGTAAGAGGGAGTTGGCTTCCGAGTTTGAAATGAAGGACCTAGGACTGATGCATCATTTTCTAGGGTTGGAGGTATGGAAAAAGACAGGTGAGATTTTCCTTTCTCAACGAAAATACATTGTGAAGCTACTTGAAAGATTTGGGATGGTGGATTGCAAGTCTGTGACTACTCCGATGGAACTTAACTTCAAGAAGTTATGCAGAAGTGCTGCTGGGCCCGATTTGGGAAATCTTTCTGAGTATCGTCAACTCGTGGGGGGGGCCCTGATGTTCTTAGTGAACTCCCGTTCGGACATATGTTTTGCAGTGAATACATTGAGTCAGTTTATGGTTGAGCCTCATCACATACATTGGATTGCTTCTAATAATCTCTTGAGATATGTCCGGGGCATAATCCCCTATGGACTGAAATACATTGCCGAGAATGTAAGGCTCCATGGTTATCCTGATGTTGACTACGCTGGTAGTGTGGTGGATCGTGAAAGCACATCGGGATGTTGCTTCTCTCTAGGTTCTGCTTCGATATCCTGGATGAGCAGGAAGACGAAGTCGGTTGGTTTGAGCACCGCTGAGGCCGAATATATTGCTGCTAGTATGGCTTCATGTGAAGTTGTTTGGTTGAGGAAGCTCTTTAGTGAGCTGTTTGAACTTTGGGCATGCGCTGGATACCACCATGATCTTCTGCGATAACCAAAGAGGGATTCATCTTTCTGAGAATCTCGTGTTTCATGACCGCTGCAAGCATATTGATATCAGGTACCACTTTATTCGAGATATGGTACAATGAGGAGCAATAAGGCTCTGTCATATTGGGACTGATGATCAGGTCACAAATAGCCTTACGAAGCCCCTGGGGAAGGTCAAATTCTTAACCTTCCATGAACAGCTTGGAGTCGTGGAGAGACCCTCTTATCAGAGTTCCGTTTGATTAGGATATCGAACTCTAGGAGCTTGGGGGGGCTTGGGGTACTTCTTGGAGGATGAGCAACCATAGGGTGAGTGGTTCACCTTCCCCTAGTGGTGCGCGATGTACAAGGTGAGTGGTTCACCTTCCCCTGTGATACCCCATGATGGTTGAGAATCTTGAGATATGCATAGGATAAGTGGTTCACCTTCTCCTATGGCATATGAGCAGGATGAGTGGTTCACCTTCTCCTACCGATACATCCTACCCATTCAATCTGGAACTCATGGGAAGTGCCTCTCATCTGGCCAATGAGTAGGGAAATGAGGATAGGAACCATAGTACTACCGATGGACATGTCGTGTACTACCGTGCTCCCTATGTTAGGATGTTTGATATTGATCTGGGATCAATGGAGATTGACTTCAGGTCAGTGGAGAGTGGTATGATACACTCTCGATTATTGGAGACTAACTTCAGGTTAGTGGAGAGTGGTATGATACACTCTCGATTATTGGAGGCTAACGTTGGGTCAGTGGAGAATGGTATGATACATTCTTGATCATTTCTTCTTCATTATTTCTTCATGGTTCAACAGAGCAGAGCAGAGCAAGGATGACAGGGATGGTATAGATTGTCAGATAGTTTGGCAGGTGGAGTTCTTCCTAGTTGAGAGGGAGTGTTAAAATTGGCAACTAGGGCCAAACCCTACCTTGGATAGCTCATATGATGCAACTGATATTTTTATTGGTTTCCTCTTCCCGAGAGGTGTAGGATTGGTCTAAAGATCATCTCATTCTGACATGTACAAATGGAATTATGAATTTATTTCGTTTATGGACAAATTGTCAAGGTCGGCCAACAATCTAATGTAGGCTCAGAAGCCCAAAAGACATGTCTATTCATCCTCAACGTTGCATATAAATAAAAGAAGAATCTACCTCATTTGGACACTCATCACTCACACATATTTCTCTCATCTAATTGGGTCGTACACATTTCTGGGAAGCCTCTCTCTCCACACGTGCGAAGGACAAGACAACAATGTTCTATTTTGGGTGTTGACCAAATTATAGGAGGGTTGGACCAATGTTGATTAAACTGCAGTTGACCAAGTTTGACTGCGTTTTTCTTGGGAATATTTTGTTTGGGAAGGCCGCATTTCTAGGCAAAAAATTCGAGGCAATTTAAGCTGTTTGACCAACGTTGACCGCAAAAAAGTTGGCTGCAGGTTTGACCTCTGTGTTGACCAGGTTTGACTGATATTTTCCAGACTGATTTGGATTGCTATTGGAGGCTCAGTTGACTGGGTTTGATCGAGCTGATTTGGAGGAAAATTTCTGCCACGTTGACCAGTGTTGATTTTCTAGTTAGGGCTTCTTGTTGACTGCTATTTGACTGGATAGATTTTGACTTTGATTGGGCAAGTGAATTTTGTATATTGGACTCTCTCTCTGCTGAACTTTTTGAAGAATAATAAGAAGAATTGATTAAAGGGTTTCCCCACATTGGGGTTTGTCCCTGGCATGCGGCACATCTTGTGTTCTATTGTGTTGGCTTGTCTTCTACTATTTTTATTTATGTTCTATCTGCATTTACTGTCATGTCAATGTGATTGCTAATCTGGAAATTGACATTGGGCTAATAAGAAAAATTGAAGTAAATTGCTCTTAAGCATAGAACATACCATTGTTACCTAAAATTAACACAAAGAGTACCAAACTCTTCTTAATTTTGGTCTTCAATAAGATTTACATCAAGTTTTCAGCTCCAACTGAAGGAAGCTCTGACCCCTTGGTTTACAGGCTCCAACCCCCTGGTTTACAAGCTCCAACCTGTAGGATGCTCGAACGCCGTGTTTACCAACTGCAACTGGGAGGACACTTTGAAGCCCTAGTTTACAAGCTCCAACACGAAGGACGCTCCAACACCCTGTTCACCAACTGCAACTGAATAGATGCTCCAATGCCCTGTGCAAGCTACAACATGCTCTAGCACCACCCTGCGACCCTGAAGTGTTCTCAAACTCCAACTTGAAGGAGACTCCACTCTCTTCCCTTGCACCACCCGACCACACTGATCAGCCAGCAGACCACGTTTCACAATTCTCAGATTGGATCCACCTGTGTTCTGAATCGATACAAAAGAACTGCAATACAATCTCTGTCAATCAAATATTCCTCTGCACATCAACCTCTAGTTGTCAATGTCAACCATTTCTATCTCTGTCGAAACTGCATATCAAATACTAGCTTCACAGCTATAACCAACACTGCTTGTCGTATAGATAAATCTGTTAATAACTCAAGTAGAAGTGTGTCCAATCATGAACACAAATAATCTGCAGCATATCTGCTCTGGCATCACAAACTTGTAATACTGTCATTGCTCTTACTGTTTACTGGTTCTCACGAGCACAAACCTAGATGCTACCAATCTGTCCTGTGCCGAGTCTTTAACTGTCCCAGCTGTTGCAACAAAAACATACAAGCCCCTTCTGCTGTCTCAAATCCTTGGCACTGTTACAATTCTCAATTCACATCACAATAAATGTCATTTATCAACAAGGTCATAGTCAAAATCACTATTACTGTCATTCATCAAGGTTATCTGTTATTATCAAGGTTAATGTTGTTGTATGGACACACTGTCATAAATATTACTATGTATCACACTATCTCAAACAGTCCAAACCTTGGCTGCTGCTATCCAATTTCCAACAAGCTACCAATACTGCGACTTACTGTCATATACCATATGTATCAATGTCAATTCAAGCTTTCACAGTTATCCTTCCTGCAAACTCTGGCACACATTCTTTGTACACCCAGTCCACTGTCACTGCTCAACATCAGTACATAAATGCCTCTTCTTTATTGCCTATCACATGCTACAAAGAAAAACCCTAGCACAATCCAAGATACCAAATCTGCTCTTGTTTAACCATAGCAATAAGTTTCTGTGTTGACAACTCTGCAAAACAGGACTAATAGTGTTTATGACCAGATGAACTTTGAGCCGGACTGCTTCATGATGCTTTGCCGCTTTGAGAATGATTGAAGAAACAAATAATGAGTCTTCTTACAGCTGGACAACTTCAACAGATGCAAGAGAATAATGATACTTGTCTACTGTTATCATTGTCCAGATCCCATGAGATATTCAACAATATCTGCCACTGTGCTAGGTTACACTTTCAAATCCTTTAACTATCTCAAGTCTGAAATTAGTGAATGAATGATACCTGAAAGCTTGCAATTGTGAGAACAATGAATAGTATTCCTTCAAGGCTGCATATGATGTCGCCTTTTTCTTTTGCTTCGTAATGCACA
This sequence comes from Pinus tabuliformis, assembly GCA_031772625.1. Lineage (NCBI taxonomy): Eukaryota > Viridiplantae > Streptophyta > Pinopsida > Pinales > Pinaceae > Pinus > Pinus tabuliformis. Next base: position 1,453,150,194 of record CM062819.1, on the reverse strand, counting down.
GTCCTCAATTATTTGGTCCTTATGCTACTGTGATCATTTTGTGAGGTCGACTTTATTTGGGGCTGCAAACATCTATACAAACTCATGCCTATAACAAATGATTGTCGTACTTAGTTTGCACGCTATCTTGTTAGCTTGAATAGGGCTAGGACTAAAGATTAAAATAACCCTTCTTATAATTTATGCCATCCTCATCGAATTGTGCTATTTCAGAGAGTCAAGTCTGTCATAATTATTGATTTAACTAGCTCGAGATGAATCTGGTATAGATCAAGGAAAGTCTATTGCTTGAACTCCTACAGATCTTGATAAAAAATTATAACACGGAGCCTCAAGAATAACTGAGAGATAGTCCTGAAACAAATGAGTAACTTTCGTTGGCCTTCAGATAGATTAGTAATTTGAACGCAAGCCTTCGCAGATCTGTGAGCCTAGAGGACTGCCTCAGAAGGTAATAAACAGAGTTATTAGCCCTAGCTAAAACGATCTCAATGAACCAGGATATGAGGCAACCTTTTACTACTTTCGCTGAATTGAGATGGCTGCAAGAAATTTAGCCTTTTTGCTGGCTTGTAGTGATGAATTTTTGCTCAGATTTTGTGGCTGTAGAGGGCCAAGGATGATCTTCTTGCAACACAACGAATCCCAAAAGAAACACCCAAAACTCCCAACAAATCCCAGGGTGATTTGCCACAGAATTGGTATTCTTGTAAGAATTCAATGCAACCCTGAGCCAAAAACCCTACCTTCTCTTTTGATAATTCGCTACAGGGGTCTATAACTAACCGCTGCTAAAAAATGATTAATGACTAGCCCTTGCTCTTGTTAAAAGTAGACTTTGCTTGGTCTGCAATGAATTCATATGCACTGTATTAAGAGTATCGAAAAGCTCCACAATTTGACTCTATGATGCTTCTGTGATAGTATCATCAATTGCTGCTTGCTTTGATAAGGACCGAGACCATTGTAGAGTTTAACATATAGCCTTAGATCTCCACATGCAATTAATCAACGGATCCCTAAATCAAAAATAAAATCAAACCCTAGTCACTCGAATAATGCTTCCTTTCTCCGCAGGGTCGAGAGTAGATTTCAGATCAATGTTCAGTAATGATTTTTCATTTTAAGTGCATACTTTTGAGGATGAAAGGAATGCCCTTTTTATAGTTTATGGAGGGGCTTCTAAGAGTGAGCCATAGGAGTTTCAAGATGGTAATTCCATTTTGAAATTAAATTTTATTTAAACTTGTAGCCCAAGGATTAGGTCGTCTACCTTTAGGTTCCAATTTGACTTTGAAGTCAAAGACCTTTTGAAAATATAAAATAATTTTCAAATCCCTTCAAGAATAAGTTAATGCTTAAATTGAGGAAAGCCCAACTCCCTTGATGTGAAAGATATGCTGGTCAATGAAAGATTGCCACATCATCTCCTTGTGGGGATTTTGCCCCCAAAATGGGTCCTTATTGTTCAATCTGGCATAACTCACAAACTGTGAGGCCTCTCGTGACGTGCCACATTCCACCAGAATCAGCTCGATGAGGAGAATCCAATGACGAGGATCTCTAAGGGGAATTCAATGATTTACTTCTTCAGAAAACTTCAACAAATGCGGAGTATGTCCATCATCTAGGGAATCCAAACCCCAGAGCTAGGGCTTCCAACCATCCTTCAATGGAGCTTCCAACTTGATGCAATCCAAAAAAATATAAGAACATTCATTAACTAACGTTGGCATCAATGACAATACCCTTCAACAATCTCCCGCTTTTTCATTAGTGGAAACACATGTACTCCCCCTACGATCACTGCTCCCCTTGACTTCATGCCTGGGTCTTATTCTCTTGATTTCTCTCCCCCTTTGACATCAATGGAAAAGGGTGACTCCCCTTGAAAATATGCCTAATTTTGTGGTCCTATAACTTGCCTGTACTCCACTAACGAAAAGCTTTCCTCTATCTCCTTGCAAGATGTCTGTCTTCCTTTAACTGCTTTTCTTCCTTAATGCTTGCTACATTAGACAACCTATCTCCCCCTATTATGCTATGCTTCATATTGATTGCCACTGTTGATTCTACCTGTCAATATGGATCAACTTTGCCTGCCAAAACTGTTACTCCACTGAAACTACTCATAGTGCCGAACAAAAACTTCCTTATATCTGCTACTGCACATACTCTGATCCACCATGTTGAAGGAAGTGTAACTAGGTTTGGTCTTCATAAATGTACTTTTGATATTTGTACTTATTCAAGAAAAGAAATATTATTTTTATAATATATGACAATGAATTTCTTGCTCATTGTAGTAGGTCTAGCACATGTCAAAGTGCTATAGGTGAGTCAAATAGTCAAGAAAAAATATTGAAGGCCTTAAGGGCATGTTACACTATGTATAAATATATATTAAAGTCAAAGGGAAACCTACAAGCAAGTCAAGTCTACTCCTAGGCAATGATACCTTCAACAAGCTCCTTCAAGCATGCTACAACACCATGGAAACTATCCGAAGTCTGCTCAACAAGTCAGCCACCAAACTGCCCTCAAAGTCGACCTACAATTAAGAAGACAAGTCAGCCTAAATGCAGTCAGTCAAGTCAGCTTAAATGGAGGGACAATCCTCTACTTATAGAGGATGTCCACTCCAAAGACAACGCATCAATTGTGCTCTGAAATCCACAAGAGAAAGAGAACAAGAAGGTTGAGGGAAGCCAAGGTAAAGGGGCTACTAGGGCAGCGAAGAGAAGAGGAGGAACAACGAAGAGTAAGGGACTGTTTCTAGGGTATACACAGTCACACGTGCGAGGGAATGAAGGATAGTCTGTGACTATAACAATAGTAAGATCACAGTTGGATATTTCTGTTTGTTTGGGGCTAAAACTAGGACCATAAAGGCCTCCTACTCCAACGTGGAAGAAGGACATCAAGCGAAGTAAGAAAGAAGGAGACCGAAGTATAAAGGACTATTTCTAGGGCTAGAAATACACATGCAAGGTGCAATAAGGGTATGTCTGAGCCATAACAACAACTAGTGAATAGTTCATTGTTTGGATGAGAGATCAAGCCTACAATGACTCCCAAGCCTAGCGAAGGAGCCTATCTCTCTAAGGTAAAAGGACTCTAATTGGAAGATGAAGTGCTAGAAGACAAAGTGCCGGAAGAAGTGTCGAGGTATATGGTGCAGAAAGAAGTAAAGACTTGACTTGTGCTGGGAGGATCTCTTAGTCAGGGGTCTAGGGTTTGGCATTGATCAATAGAAGCTTCAATAAGAGAAATGTAGTAAAGGGTTTTCCTCTCAAGAGAAGAGAGGTTTTGGCCCTGGCAGAGAGCCAACATCTTGTGTTCTTGTTTTTATGTTTTAGTAGCAGTTTGATGAAATACACACATATGCACTAATAAGAAGAAGAAGAATAAGCTAATAAGAAAAGTAAAAAGACGTCACAAATTGTTATCAAGTAAAGAAGAATCACACTACACTACTTTGCCCTAAGATTCTTCAACATTGTATGAGAGCTAAGGTGGCACATCAAGGAAAGGGCAACTCAAGAACACTCCTCAAGGAGAAGCATCTACAAGATTGAAGCATCAAGCCTATAAGTTTCAATCACTTCAAGGTCAAGAAGGGTTACAATCCATCATTCACCAAGGAGGTCTACAAAGCTAGAAGAAGAGCCTTATATAAAGGCACCCACAAAGAAGAGCAGATTGAAGCAGGACCTACAAGTCTTCAAACAAACCTCATCACCAAGCAAAGTCCATTTGAAGAAGGAAACTTGAAGAACATCAAGATCCAGGGTGGACAAGCCATCAAGCCTTCAAGGAGGAAGCAAATCCATTACATCTCAAAATCTATCAAGTAAGTACATGTCCCCTTCTGAATATACATCAATGTCTTTTGCAAGGAAAGCAATAAATTGGTAGGTACCAATAACTTTCTTGCATGGAAGAAGAGGATTGATCTACTACTCAAAGAGAATGAACTCCTAGATCATGTCAAAGGGAATATCACTATCCTTGCTAAGGAACAGACTCAAGCCTAAGCCAAGTACAATAAGGATGAGACAAGAGCGCAAAGGATTTTGATAGAATCAATCAAAGACTCTCTCATTCCTTATGTCTCCAAGTTTGAGACATTAAAAGAAATTTATGATAAGCTAGTAGAGCTATTCTCGGTATCCACAACCGAAGAAGTAATATCTTTGAGGAATGAATTATACAAGATAACGATAACAAAGGAAGGAATAGCTCCCTACTTCATGAAAATCTCTGAAATGACATATCAACTTCAAGGGCTTAGGGAAGTCATGTCTGACAGAGAAATGACAACTGTACTACTCAATGCTCTACTTGAGTGGGGAAACTTTAGATCTAGCATATATGCCAAGAAGGAAGCAACCACTCTTAGTGAAATGTGGTCTCTATGCGGAACAGAGGAAACCAAACTTAAGGCAAAAGAAGATGTGGGATCAAAGGAGCAAGCATTTGCTACCATGGCCAAAAGAAAGGGTAGATTTGGCAAGTTTGGTCCACGAAGAACAAACAACAAAGACATGTCCAAGATCCAATGTTTTGGATGCCAAGAATATGGACACTACAAAAGGAATTATCCTAAGCTTAAAAGGGATAACAACAAAAGGAAGAGGGAAGAAGCTCACATAACTCAAGAGATGAAAGAAGAAGGAAAGAAGCAAAAGAAGGAAGATCGTCCGGATCTCTACTGTGACTAGGTCAAACTCTTTACCTCCAAACTTCTTTCCAAGTTTTGAGTTGAATAGGAGCATGTAGAAATAAATTAAAATTGCATGGCTAGAAGCATCCTCTAGAATCTAGCAACATGATGTACATAGAGTTCTAGATATTCATGTAGATGTAGCATTTATGATAAGAACAAAAATGCATAAGTAAAAGTATCTTCTAGAATATAGGAGCATGGCAGATATAGCTCAAGATATTCGTGTAGAAGAAGCATACCTAGTATAGGACCTCAAACATGATAGAAAAATTGATCATGATAAGAATCTTAGAAGACCTACATCATCAAAAGAGAGGAAACATTTGCACGGCAAGGATCTTTAAGATCCTATGATGGAATCTTCAAAAGAAGGTTCATGGACCAAAGTAGATGTCTCATCGAGAATCCCATTCATGGGTTTCAAGAAAAGAATGATATGCAGGCAAGCTAAGATGAAGCAAGAAGGGCCACACCAACGGATGATCAAGGGAGAATCAAGATGGGGTATGCATGCATCAAAGTTTAACTCATGTTATCATTTGTATATTATTAAGTCATGGGTATAGTTCTATAACATGATCAAGCATGAAAGAATCTATTTCACAAAGAACATGCTCGAAGGAATATACCACAATGCAATGAAGGTCAACAAAAGAATATGCGCACATAAGGAGCATAAGATTGTTGACTAAGAAGCAAGAAGAAATGTTGACAAGTCCAGAAAGCAAGCAATGAAGGAATGCTCTCACAAGAAGCATTAGATGGTTTCCCTATCTATCTGAGAAGAAGCTAATGAAGAAAGAGATCAAGCATGTGAAGAACACCATGATCACCAAGAATCACTATCTAACAAAATGCCTTGAAAGATATCTCCCGAAAGAAGGCATGAACTACGATAAAGGAAGAAAGGACCCTTGACACCTATGAAGGCCTTGGAGATATAAAAGGTGCAGATAATTGATTCTACTCCACAAAGATGTCATGACAAAGAAGCCATCCAACAAAAGAAAAAGCAATGTTGAAGCAATATCAGGATAAAGTCATGATGGGCTACTAGGTCAAAGCATGTAACCTAGCAAGTACACCGAAGCATCCACGAGAAGAATATTCCGAAGCATGGACAAGATGACAAAGGAGTAGCCAACATGACAAGAAAACCTGATGGTCACTTTCCACGAAGCAATGACATGAAAAACCAAGAAGGATAGTGATCGATGGATGGTGCCCTACCTAGAAGAAGTTCGAACAAAGACTTCATGACATCAAGAAAGGAAGGAGATCAAGCAGTTGAAGAACCCATGAAGAAGAAGCTGCTAATGAAGGAAAGAGTCCCCAGTTAAGAGGGAGCTCTGACAGGTCCTTGATCAAGAGGGAGTTTTGGATCACCCCTGATTACAAAGGAGTGACAATTGTGTTTTCCATTTCATAGGTCATGCACTAGACTAAGATTAACAACTATAAGTCTAGATGAAGGTCATGAATGGAAATGTAGACACAAGTTAGACACAACATTCTTGTCTTCACTCAGAAAGAAAGAATGGGAGGATTGGGTAATCATTTGGCATCCGATACTCTTTGAGGATGTGTAGGGCATCCAAGACAAGAGTAGGCAAAAGGACCGATATTCTTTGAGGGCTAGGAACTTAAGATAAGAATAGTCCTAGAAGGTCATACTCGGTGAACACCCGGGTGAGTATGTACCTTGAGAGACAATGATGAAGGTGTCTATAAATCATTGGTCTCGCCAGCATTGTAGCTCATGGTCTCGTAAAGAGATGGAGCTGTTCATCAAGGCCTTGCACTATGACAATGCTGATGAATATGATGCTATAACAGATGGATTGCAAATCCGGTTTCTCTTATGTGAATTCTTCAAGATTGATAATAGCCAAACACCTTGTAATGTTGTATGAATACCTCCCTAGTTAAGAGGGAGTGTTGAAGGAAGTGTATCTAGGTTCGGTCTTCATAAATATACTTTTGATATTTGTACTTATTCAAGAAAAGAAATATTATTTTTATAATGACAATGAGTTTCTTATTCATTGTAGTAGGTCTAACACATGTCAAAGTGCTATAGGTGAGTCAAATAGTCAAGAGAAAATATTGAAGGCCTTAAGGGCATGTTACACTATGTATAATTATATATTAAAGTCAAAGGGAAACCTCCAAGCAAAGTCAAGTCTACTCCTAGGCAATGGCACCTTCAACAAGCTCCTTTAAGCACGCTACAACACCATGGAAACTATTCGAAGTCTGCTCAACAAGTCAGCCACCAAACTGCCCTCAAAGTCGACCTACAATTAAGAAGACGAGTCAACCTAAATGCAGTCAGTCAAGTCAGCTTAAATGGAGGGACAATCCTCTACCTATAGAGGTTGTCCACTCCAAAGACAACGCATCAATTGTGCTCTGAAATCCGCAAGAGAAAGAGAACAAGAAGGTTGAAGGAAGCCAAGGTAAAGGAGCTACTAGGGCAGCGAAGAGAAGAGGAGGAACAACGAAGAATAAGGGACTGTTTCTAGGGTATACACAGTCACACCTACGAGGGAATGAAGGACAGTCTGTAGCTATAACAACAGTAAGATCACAGTTTGATATTTCTATTTGTTTGGGGCTAAAACTAGGCCCATAAAGGCCTCCTACTCCAGCATGGAAGAAGGACATTAAGTGAAGTAAGAAAGAAGGAGACCGAATTATAAAGGACTGTTTCTAGGGCTAGAAACAGTCACACATGCGAGGTGCAGTAAGGGTATGTCTGAGCCATAACAACAACTAGTGAACAGTTCATTGTTTGGATGAGAGATCAAGCCTACAAGGAATCCCAAGCCTAGTGAAGGAGCCTATCTCTCTAGGGTAAAAGGACTCTAATTGGAAGACGAAGTGCTAGAAGACAAAATGCTGGAAGAAGACTGTAGTATCATACACTTCTTCCAGCACTGTAGTGTCGACACTTCTTGTAGACTGTAGTATCATACTATCATATTATTTTGGACTATAAAGGCCTTTTAGAGCATGCTTCTTGATATTTTTTGGTTCAACGATGTTTTGCACTAAGTGCTATTTTGGTTATATGCACTATTACTTGCTATATAAATGTGAACATTAGTATATTTGTGTATAAATGGTTTGGATTCATATGGATGCACATTAATATATATGTTTTTCTTTAAAATATGAATATTTTATGTGTTTTTGGTAAACTGTTTTTTTCCTGGTTTTTTACCGATCCCGGTCCACAAGGTTTTTTGGTTCATCGATGACATTTGTCATGAAGTCCTTCATGTTGGAGAGTCTAGGGCAAAGATAATTAAGATGATTCTTCTTATCATGATAACAATTTGTGAAGTATTTAAGCAATTTATATTACCTTGATATTTCATTCATTATTAGTGTGTGTTTTCATTATCAAACTGCTACCAAAAAAAAACAAAAGAGACAAGAACACAAATATTTGGCTTTCTGCTAGGGCCAAAACCTCTCCCTCTTGGAGAGGAAATTCCACACAAAATTCTTCTTATAGAGATTCCATTGATGAATACGTAGACCATGACTCTTGACACATTCTGCCTCTCCAAGACCAAGAAATCAATCCTCCTTCCTCAACATTGCTAAGATCATCATGATCGCTGTACCATTGAAGCTGTCACTGAGATCTTCTAATATCTGCTCCATGACTGATCTTTGATATTACCGCCGAGGTGATCTCTCCATCATTCATCAAGATTATGATCTTTCATAACAAGATCATGACAACATCTAGAGTTGATGTGTTACATCATGAGATCACAAAACCAGTGTGGAAAAAGTCGCGATTTAATCCTAAAAACCCAATTTTTTGACCAAAACGATTAATCACATGATTTTTTGGTGACTTTTTGGCAAACGAAAAAATCAAGATTTTTTTGTTATACTCCCGATTTAATCGGGAGTCGACCCAAAAAATCGGCCTCCCTTCCCAGGGCACGGATAAAAAGCCCGCAAAGGTGAAATTGGTCATTATTTTCGCTGTTTTCTCTCCCATTCAGCATTGTGGAGATACATAGGGTTTGCCATTGCGTTAGAGGAGAATATTTGAGTTTTCAGGTGGAGATTTGGATTGTAACAACTAACAACCACCTACAGCGAGCTGCCATATACATTGATCAACGATTCAACAATCTGTTGTAGATTTCTCTTGAGTCTTTTTATTGCTGGAGCCCGCTCTATTAAGGTATTTTACTATAATCATAATGCGAGATACTTGTTATTATTTAGTGTTGTCATGGTAAATCTGCGGGTATATTTTTCTTATCAGAGCTTTAACATGATGTCTTTTTGTGGATAGACTCATAGAGGCTAAGTGGTAAACTGTAATATAAATATTGTACAAATTTAGGAGCATCATTGTGAATGAATTAGAATTTAGAACTCGTGGAATGCTGTGCCTATAATTACTTTGTCTGCCCAAGAACTGATGGTCCCATCACTACAATATCCTTTACATATCCGTCTAGGTCCACAGGCTTTGACAGTAAAAGTGAGGGCCCAGTCATTGCCAACAGCAGTCCAACTAAGCATGTCAACAATGGGGAATGGAGGTATGAGATGAGATCTACTGCTGCTAACTAAATAGTAAATACAATTTTCTGCCTGGCGACTGTGAATAGTAGGTGTATAAGGATGCTGCACTTGTAAAATATGTTGTTGAGTTTACTCATTAAGAGGAACTTTAAACCAGGTCCAAGCACTATTTGAGTTCCAACTTCCATCCACTTCACTTGTTGTAGCCATGCATATCCTTTTTTGCTTCCTCAGGCTGCTCAATCATAATATGAAATATGCTAGAATTTGAGTTGGCAATCTTTTCAACTCCAATGCCTGTTGGCACTAGAATAATAGAATTACATTAATGTGCACACTTTCTTTCTCGACTTCAGACTGCTCGTCATTTTCAACTGCAAGTTCATCCTTATGAATGTCCAATTCTACTTGAATATTCAATAAACTTCAAAATAGCTACTATGTATTGTAATTTGTTTCTGAGTGCAATACAAATTATATTTTGCTGAGTTGAAGGCTGAAGCAATTTAATTTGTTTCAATTTTTTTTGTGCCCAGGTTTAAATTCAAGTTCAAAGTTTAAAACAAAATGCCAAGGATTTTGGACGCTATGTGGGAATTTGGTGAACCTGATACTACACACGAAACTGGGGGGATCAATAGAATGTATTTGACTTGCAAGTTGTGTGGCAAGCATATGTCAGGAGGTATCAACAGATTAAAATTCCATTTGGGGCAAATTCCGGGGCAAAATGTTGACCTTTGCCCAAATACAACTCTAGAAATCATCCGACGGGCCATTCAATCATTGATGGATAAAGAGGACGGAAAAGACACCAGGGCAACACTAAAAATCCAACTTGTAGGGGCCTCAAGAGTGGGGGGAATTGAGAGTGGCAGTGCTTCTTCAGCATCACCTTCCTCACCCATAGGTCCCAACCCCTCATCTATCTCATCTTTTTTTGTTCCTAGAACCACAACTAGTGCACAACCTGGGATCAAATCAGCAATGAAAAAAAAGGAAAAGGCAGAAGCTGACAGGTTGGTCAGTAAGTGTCTTCTATGGAGTGATGTTCCTTTCAACATTGCCAAGACAAACCCATTCTACCAGCCTATGTTTGATGCTGTTGCTATCATTGGCCTGGGGTACAAAACCCCCACCTTTGCAGAATTGAGAGGGCCTCTTCTTCAAGATAAAAAGACTGATTGCACTGCTAGATTGGCGGAGTTTAGGGCATCATGGGAACAAACTGGATGCACGGTCATGTCAGATGGTTAGACTGACCAGAAGGGTAGGACCCTTCTTAACTTCTTGGTTAGTTGTCCCAAGGGGACAATGTTTATGAAATCCGTTGATGCATCTGCACACATTAAAGATGCACGTACATTATGTGAGTTGTTGGACATCTTCATTCAAGAAGTAGGCCCAAGCAATGTTGTCCAAGTCATAACAGACAATGTTGCAAATTATGTTGCAGTTGGCAAGTTGCTTATGGAGAGGTATCCTAACTTGTTTTGGACACCTTGTGCTGCTCATTGCATTGACTTGACGTTGGAGGATATAGGTAAGATTCCTATTGTGAGGGATATTGTTGAATCATCCAAGAGCATAACAAAATTTATATATAATCATGCATCTGTGCTTAGCTTGATGACAAAATACACCAAAAACAAAGAGTTGGTGCGTCCTGCCATTACACGATTTGCCACTACTTTCATATCTCTTCAGTTTGTTGAATTCTATGTGGGATGTGAAGAGCATGTTTCTTTCAGCAGATTGGTGTTCTTTATCTATTAGCCGCAAACCAAAGGGAGAGGACATATGCAGACTAGTTTCATATGATTAGAGCTTTTGGGCAGGAGTAGAGGAGGTGTGTGCCATTTCAGAACCTTTGGTAAGGGTTCTTTAGTTGGTTGATGGAGACAAGCCCGCAATGGGCTACTTGTATGAGGCCATGGATAGGGCCAAAAAAGCCATTCGTGCTTATTATGAAAATAAGGGAGATGAGGGGTTAGAGAAACAACAGGTCATATGGAGAGTGATTGATCAGCAATGGAACAATACCCTCCATCGCCCTATTCATGCTGCAGGTATCTACCTCAACCCTGCATTTTCTTACACCTGTGGTTTCAGATTTGATGCCAAGGTGATGGATGGATTCTTCACTTGTGTCGAGAGGATGGTGTCATTTGAGCAAGAACGTGAAGATATTTCTAAAGAAATGGAGGTCTATAGGATGGGAGGTGGCACATTTGGTTTTAACATGGCTATTAAGAATAGGATGACCAAAATGCCAGGTAAGCTTCAGTTTGTTTCAAACTTTCAAGTTTAGAATTTCAATGTTTTTTTTTATGTTTCTCATTTTTCTTTTAACTTGTAGATGCTTGGTGGATAAGCTATGGTGCCAGAGTACCCCATCTCCAAAATCTTGCCATTCGTGTGCTCAGCTAAACATGCAGTTCCTGTGGGTGTGAGCGCAACTGGAGTGTATTTGACAAAATACACAGCAAAAAGTGCAACAGGTAAAAAAATTTCAAATTAAATTTTTTGAATTCATTTGATTATTTTTAATATTTAAATTTTCTAAGTACTAATTTACAATCTATGACCCTAATACCGATTGGAGTCCCAACGCCTCAATGACATGGTCTACGTCTACTACATCTTCGATTGTGGGTGAGACAGCTTCAGAAACCTACTGATGTGGAAGTCATCTCATTGGACAATATTGATACCACCTCTTCATGGAGAGTCGAGGTTGAGAGGATCGTGGACTCGATCCCGGATTGGTCGACTGATAAGGAGAGGTCCGACAGGGTGAGGGTGAGCCTGTCGAACTCTCGACCTATGGGAGAGGTAACGAACGCTCGACTAAAAGGCCGCCATCGCCCTTTTTTTTACTTATTTGAGAGGGGCCACCCAATAAGTAAAATGAAGGCATGGCTCGACTAAAAGGAGAGGAACGTAGTCGCTCGACCATAAGGGAGAGGGGAGAGGTAGACTGCCTTGAGGGTAGGCGTCTACAGTGACCTAAATAGTTCCTTCCGTGCTTGGGTAGAATGAATTCATACGGGTGAGTGCGCTGAAATGGTCATTTGCGTGCGTTTTATCGCCACTTTAGCCACACGTTGGGGGCCCATGTTATATCCTAGGATGAAGGCAGTAATCCAGTCAAGGGTAAGGTGATCCATCAATCCGATGCTTCTAAAAGAAAGTAAGTAATTGATAAGGCTTGTCCGAACCATAAGTTAATACGTGGTACCCAGAAGGTTCTATGTGGTACCCGGAAGAATTCATAAGGCAAGGCAGTAAGTAAAGGGACGGAGTCACTCACTATTCATATGGTGAGGGTGAGGTAACGAACCCTAGATGCTGCCGAAGTAAAAGATCGTCAACAAGGGCGTTCTAGTGCGTTGTATATTCTTACTTATCTAATACTTGTATCATTTCATGATGCTGCCATGTGAATTGCTAGGAACATGTTAAGTATATAGCTAACCTAATAACGAACGTTTTGTAAGGGGACTAGAGCAGGCTACCGTGAAAAAAAAACACGATCTTATTTTTCATTGGAACTATTATATGTCCAAGGTTCAATATTGAAATCATTTTCGAAGTTTTCCCTGATTGTTTCAACAGAAAATTCAAAAATACCTTGACCTTATTAGAACGGGTTCAAGTCAAATAGCAATGATTTGAAACACTTTTTTATACACTATTTTGTAAACGTAAGGACTTGATCGTATAGATATGTAAAATACAGGATTTCCAATCATAGCAAAAGAAAGAAAGGGAACGGATACTCAATTGAGAGTGAGTAAACAGAATTATATGCATAAAGAATATATCTCATCTATGCAGATATAATAATGTGGAAAGCCGTATTCGATGAAAGTCGTATGTACGGTTTGGCGGGAGATCTTTCATACCTTTAGAGATCCACCCTACAATATGGAGTAAAAAAGCAAAAATAAATGATTTTCAGCCTTTAAGGTGTGGATCTAGAGGATGTAGCAGTTGCAGGGGAGGGAGAGCCAGAGGTAGAGGAGGAGGAGCAACATCAGGGTCAGGAGGCACTGGCAGAGCTGGATGAGGATGATGAGGAGGAGGTGACACCATCTAGGATGGGCAGCAGCAGCATAGGACAGAGGCCACCTCTTCCATCGACTTCTAGAGGACGATTGAGTCCATTTGTATCCCCAGGGGCAGGGCCTTCTTCCTCTAGAGGAAAAGGCAAAGCCGTTCCCTATTCCCGTAAAAGGGGAAGAGGATCTCAGTGACTGATTACTTGATGACTTTTAGATGACTCATGATATACATTTATTATATTTTTTGTTGATATTTTGACTCTTGAGAGTTGAGACTCAGACAAGACTCAAAATTCAGGAGTTGATTCACTATTTTGATATGTGATGTAGCACTAGACTTCATATACATATTATATATTAGCTTTATTTAAATGTTTATGTGGAAATGCATTTATTTGATGTTGTGGACACTTTAGACGTTAAAAAAAAATGAATAATTTTGTGTTTTTTTTAATTTTGCTGACTTTTTCAAAAAACTCTCGATTTTGCCGAGTTTTTCAACTTTTGGACTCTTGCCGAATTAATGTTGACTTCGACTTTTTCCACATTGCATGCAACTATTTATCCTAGTCATCATTATCACAACTCCCTTCTTTATGACAAGGTTGTAACTATCATGGTTTCTTACTACTCCCTTTGAGTATACCAAGATTGCAACTCTTGACTTGATTGTCATTGCTTAAATTGCAGTAGACATAGTGATCACTGAAATTCTCTTCAACGTGATTATATGTCGAGACTGAGATAATACCTTCAGGATCGCTGTGATTTCTAATAGGCCGTGATAGTAAGGGCAACAAGGATTCTGAAGTTTACATTGATTGTTCATGAAGTAGATCCACCGAGATCTACTTTCCATCTAGGCCAAGAATACATGTATATAAGATATATATATATATATATATATATATATATATGATGAGGCAGATTCATTCACATGTGTGTCGTAAGGGAGATCTCTGCTGCATTTCCCATGCGAGATTCATCTTCAGGTATGCCAAGATAAGATATAGCCTAGATCTTAAGTCAATGCGAAGTCTGCCAATACTGCTCCTTGCCATGCGAGGTCAGTCTATCTTTGATGCCGAGATTGCCATCATGAAGATCAATTATACGCCGAGAATGTGTTGAGCCCAGACTTCAACTCACTGTTGCGTCCTCATCCGAAGTTATTTCTGCTCCATACATCCGAGATCATGACTGCACCTAAACCCCAAACGAGGTGCAGTCAAACCCTACTGTGACTCTGCTCCTATATGCAAAATTTCAAAGGCATACAAAATTTTCCTTGTGTCATTTGCGATGACCCTTCGTGGGTATTTACTATTTATGGTAGTGTGTGCTCTTAATTTGAGCTGACTTGAACTTGCGAACCGACATGTCTTTATGCTAAGCCAACATGACTTCCATTTATACATTTAATTCATTTTGTTAGGATATTCTGACACATAGGAAATAGTTAAGTATAACTTGGTCTAGTGTAGAGTTAGGTAAAGTGTGTTTCTTTACTATGTACTTTTGTAACTTACAATCTGACGGTTCATTCTCTCCTCGGTATTACCGACACTTGATCCGTGGCTTAACACCTGATTGGTCCATGATCTCTATTTAAAGAGCATGGAGGGTCATTTGTAGGGGAACCGTTCATGAGAGAAGCTTATGTAAATTTTCATTCTTTTATTAATAAATTGCCTGAAGTGGCCGCGTTGGCTCAAGCCGTGGACTGTTTCCCTCTTTGAGAGTTTTAACCACATCAAGAATACTGGTGTATTGATCTGTGATCTATTTGTGAGCGGTGTCCTTTGGTGTTCTGTCTAAGGAACTTACCCTGTAAATTCCTACATGGTATCAGAGCTATTTGAGGGCCGCATCTATTGGTGATCCAAATCTGAAGCTGGTAGAACTGCATCCGATTATCGTTTCCTATATCTATTGTTTCTAACTGCTTTTGGGCCGAGAGGACTGCTCTATTGTGTTAGGAGCATCTGTTCCAGTGAGGAACCCCTTTTGTTTGATGCGAAAAGGTTTTCGGTAGCCCTAGCTATGTCATTTTTAATATCTGGAGGTATACAGTGTTTATTTGCAATTTTTAGTTATTTTCTCTCTATTTATTTCGGTTTATTTAGCTCTCTGTTTTTTTACCGGATCTATACCTTTCATTTCTGCGTATGCTCTTTGCCCCACGACTTTGTGCGATCTGGGCAAATCAGAAACAGAAAGGAAGGATTTTTCTCATGCGTATGCTCTTTTCTGCTGCGCCTTTGTGTGATCTAGGGAAATTAGAAACATTGAGGAAAATTTATAGTTTCCGGGTAAAGCTAAATTCAAACCATAAGGTTTGTTTTTTTTCTTTGGTATGTCCGTGTTGGGTTTTGTGGTTTTTGTTTTGTAGGCAAAAAAGAGCTTTCTCAAGTAAGCACGCACCCCAAAGCTTCAGTGACTTAAAAAAAAAACCCCTTTCTCTTTTCCAAAAATTACTAACCTTTTAAACTAGCTCACTTGGTCCAGAGTTTATGAGAATAGAGGTCTTGGGTTCAAGTCTTTCTTTTTGTTGAGTTACTTTTTCAAAAAGCACATGTAGCTTGTGTTTTAAAGTTACTTTATGTAAAAGTGTTATCACCCATTATAAAAAGTGAGTCACTTATAATTCTAAAGTCTCTTTATCTTTTATTTAAGTTACAATTTAGTGAGTAGTTCATAAAGTACCATTGTAAAAGTGACTTTCACTTATTTATAAAAGTGAGTCACATAATTTTTTTTTTAAAAGTGAGCTAATTAGATTTATGTTTGGAAAGGGGGGGGGATTTTTTTTAAATATAACATTATCATTCATTTCCGCACATTCACGCACTTCGTTGGCATCTTCAACAACTTTTCTTCAAAAAGCCATAACTTCATCTGGAAGCCATTTTCAGAGCCTTTTTTTTTTAATCAGCGTAATTTTTCGATATCTTTCCATTGGAACACTTAGTTTCAGCATCTACAACTTCAGTTTCTGTTAAAATGGAAAGTCCATGCCAAGTTATTCTTGACAGCACCAACTACTTCCAATGGTGGTCCTACATTGTGGATTTACTTAGAAGTAAAGGTATTTACAGAATAGCCTCAGGCCAAGAAACCAATCCTCAAGATGAAGATAAGGCAGCCAAATGGGAAAATAGGCAGGATCAAGCACATGGGTTGATAGGGATGTCTATTTCTCCAGACCTTAGATTCCATATCACAGAACTTGATACTCCTAATGAAGCAATGAAACAAATCACTAAAGTTTTTGGAATTAAAAATGAAATTAGAGCCCATCAACTCGAAGATGAGTTGCTTACATTGGACACCAATAATTTTTCTTCCATTGAAGATTTTTTGTCCAAGTTCAAGACCCTTAGACTTCTCTTGGAAGGTGTTAAGGTAAAGAAAGAAGATGGTAGCCTTATCTATTCCATTCTTACTAAGTTGGGACCAGCCTACTCTGTGTTTGTTTCCACCTTCCATTCTACAAGAGAAGCCTTCATTTTTCAAGGACAAGATGTAATATCCCCTATCAGGGGAATCCCTCAAACACAAGCAAACTCCAACTAGAGAAATAATAGTAGTGCAACATACAATAATGTCTACATGGAATATAAGCAAATACTCAAAAAATGCAGAGAGAAATGCTAAGCCATTTTATTATACTGAGTAATGGAAAGAGTACAAGCGGTGATCAGAAAGATAGCACCTCGACTTGCACAAGGCAAGTGAAGAAATATACTCAGAATGGTAAGGAAATGGCCTCTCTTTGAACTGCGTCCAAGCTGCCGGAGAACTGCTGTGCTGTTGCTATTGCTGGAATCAAGTGAGGACTTGGGTCTGTTCCCCTCCTTTGAAAATACTGAAACTCTGGAATCAGCCTCTACTCAATAAACCCAGAAAAGCCCAGAAAGATTTTCTAAAATAGCTGACCGTCGAAAATCACCCCCTTGAGGATCTACGCTATCCCTCAAGGTTCTGCGCTGCTCCTGAAGAGAATCCCCCAAAACTCTACCCGAAAAATCTGCCAAAATCCTCCAATATGCAAGGGCTGATCCCTTGCTCAATCTCTAAGCTCAAATCCTCCACAAAACCCCAATCTGGAGCTCCTACCAAAAGTGAATGCGTCCTCCCTCCTCAAGACTGCGCAGTCATCAAAATGCTCAGCTCTTCAACTCCAAAAATCA
Source organism: Pinus tabuliformis (assembly GCA_031772625.1). Taxonomy (NCBI): domain Eukaryota; kingdom Viridiplantae; phylum Streptophyta; class Pinopsida; order Pinales; family Pinaceae; genus Pinus; species Pinus tabuliformis. The sequence goes on along the minus strand of CM062819.1, from coordinate 1,453,132,642 downwards.
CTCCTCCTGCAAAATACTGATGAAACTACCTTGCTCGAGCAGGCACTCGAAGTCCCTCGGGGCTAAGGGTGAGATCTCCGAACGGAGACACTCGATGCACTAAACAGTGCTGCAGACAGGCTAAACAGCCAGCATGCTCTAAGTCGAAATGACTAGCTCAAATGCAACATAATCGAATGATCAAAATGAGGAGGCTCCTCTCTCCTTTATAGCATTGGCCTATCTCAAAACCCTAAGGCCCACCTCCTCCAACGTAGCCTCTCTCTTGCCACGTGTTCCTTCTCCATTTGCGTAGTCCCTCCAAGTGTCTACATGGGCCCCTTCTCTACGTGGCCCTTGGGCCCCCTTGGCTCCCCTTTTAAGTTACAACGTTGTGCTACTAGGGAGTGACTTTATTCATAAAGTGAGTTATGTCCCCCTTACCTCACCTTTTTATTTATAAATAACTATAGAAGGCAAAATTGAGCAAAATCGAATATTCCAATTAGCCATGGTTAATTAGGAATATTACAATCTCCCCTGGCAAAATTTTGTTTGTCCTCAAGCAACTGAAGTGATGGATGCTGCAAAATTTTCTCACTCTCCCAAGTGGCATCCTCATCCAGTAAATTCTTCCACCTCACCAAGAATTCCCAGACCATCCTACTCCATAGCTGCCTCTCCCTAGTATCAATAATAGCCTCTAGCTGCAACACCAAATGCCCCTCATCATCCGTGGGTGGTAGCTCATCTGTCACTGTCACCTGCTGCCCCAATGCCTTCTTCAGGCATGATACATGAAAAACGTTATGAATCTTGCTGCCTTGGGGCAGCTCCAATTCATACGCAACCTGTCCAATCCTGCATATCACCCTGTATGGCCCATAAAAGCGGGGCTTGAGCTTATCAGCTCCCTTCTGCTTCAGTGACGACTGTTGGTATGGCTGTAATCGTAGGTAGACCAAGTCCCCTACCTCAAACTGTCTCTCCACCCGACCCTTGTCAGCATACAGCTTTTGCTTGTTCTGCGCTGTAGCCATATTATCCTTGAGAGCTCGAAGGATATCCTGATTCTCTTGGATCCAAATCTTGGCTCTCGGAGCCTTGCTAGCACCAAACATCACGTCAGCAAAAGATAAAGGATGATATCCATACAAAGCATAGAATGGTGACATACCAATGGACATGTGATGTGTAGTGTTGTAGCAGTACTCCCCCAAATGCAGCCACTTCAGCCATGCTCGCTGCTGCCCACTGACATAGTTACGCAAGTAGCCCTCCAGCCACTTGTTAACTATCTCCGTCTGCCCGTCCGTCTGTGGGTGATAACTGGTACTCGGTGTCAACTCCGTCCCCACCAACCGGAAAAGCTCTAGCCAAAACCCGCCCATGAAACGACTGTCCCTGTCACTGATGATGGTCTTAGGAAGACCATGTAGCCTGAAGACCTCTCTGAAGAACATCTCAACCACCTGCGCCGATGTGTAGTGTACGGATATGGCGAAAAAATGTGCGTATTTTGTCAGTCGATCAACGGCGACAAAGATACAATCCTTGCCCTGCACCATGGGCAACTCTGTGATGAAGTCCATCGAAATACTCTCCCATTTCCCCTTCGGAATGGGAAGAGGCTGCAATAATCCCGCGGGATGGCTCATCTCCCCCTTGTTCCTCTGGCAAATATCGCACTCCCTAACATGCTGGAGTACATCCTCCTTGAGGCCCTTTCATGAGGACCTCTCTCTAATGGCCCTGTAGGTTTTGGTAAACCCCTGATAGTCGGCCAATGGTGAATCATGTGATGCTTGAAGTATCTTCTTCTTGAGCTGAGATCCCTCAGTCAAGAAGATCCGGTCCCTATAGTAGATGATCTCATCGATTGCCCTGTACCTATCATCTGCCACTTGCCCATCCAAAACCTCACATGCAAATCTGTCCTTGGAGTACTCTACTAAGAGTCGAGCCCTCCAGTCTGTGTCCAATCTCATAAGAGACAACGTGGCTGGTCTACATGAAAGGGCATCTGCTACCACATTGTTCTTACCCTTGACATACTCAATGTCAAAGTCATATGCTTGGATCTTACTGATCCACTTCTGCTGCCTCTCCTGTAGCTGTTTCTGCTCCAAAAAGAACCTGAGGTTGTTGTGATCAGTCCTCACCCTGAACCTGTTACCCACTAAATACTGCCGGAATTTGGCCAATGCATGCATAATGGCCAACATCTCCTTGTCGTATATAGAATACAACCTCTCATGCGGAAGGAGCTTCCGGCTCTCAAAGGCTATAGGGTGACCTCCTTGCATCAACACTGCGCCGATCCCCTCTCCCGACGCATCACACTCCAAAACAAATGGCTGCGAAAAATCTGGCAATACAAGCACTGGGCAGCTGCGCACAACCTCCTTGAGCCTGTCAAAGGCTCGCTGCGTTGTATCCGACCAATTGAATGCCCCTTTCCTCGTCAGATCTGTCAGGGGTGCAATAAGCTGTGAGAAAATCTTGACAAACTTCCGGTAGTAGGTACAAATGCCAATGAATCCGCGGAGTTCTGTCACGTTTCTCGGCTCCGGCCAATCTCTGATGGCCCTGATCTTCTCCTCGTGGACTCTCACTCCATCCACCCCTATGATGTGTCCCAAGTACAACATCTCGTCAACCCAAACTCACACTTGGAGAGCTTGGCATAGAACTGTTGCTCCTCCAAAATGCGCAACACTGTCTCAATGTGCTGGAGATGCTCCTCCCAAGTCCTGTTGTAAATGAGAATATCATCAAAGAACACCAACACACAAACTTCCTTAAGTGACTGCGGAAGAAGTGATTCATGCAGGACAGGAATGTGGTTGGGGCATTGGTTAGCTCGAAGGGCATCACCAAAAACTTAAAATGCCCATAGTGACACCTCAAGGCAGTCTTGGGAATGTCCTGCTCCCTCACGTAAATCTGATGGTACCTAGATCTCAAATCAATCTTTGAGAAGAACCATGCTCCTCTCAACTCATCCATCAACTCATTGATCCTGGGTATGGGGTACCTGTTCTTCAGGGTCTTCTTGCTCAGGGCCCTGTAGTCAATGCACATCCTCAATGTGTCGTCCTTCTTCTTCACCAACACCACGGAAGAAGCAAAAGGACTCGTGCTCGCCAAATGTGCCCAAGAGCCAGCAACTCCTAAATGGCCCGCTCAATCTCATCCCGATAGGCCTTGGGATGCCTATAGGGGGTAGTAATCACTGCCTGTATGCCTGGCTCAAGCTCAATGGTGTGCTCAAACCTCCGGTCCAATGGTTGTCCTGGCGGAATCTCCCCAAACATTGTGGCATACTAGTCAAGGATGGACTGTATCTTTGGGTGCACCGTCTGTCCTGTGGTCCCTGCCTCTGATGCACGCAGCTCCACTGCCCACTCTACGTCTCCCTTTTGGAAGACTGCCTCCATCCGATGAGCCGAAACAGTCTGAGGCGGATATGTGTGCTGTCCTCGTATCTTCTCATGCCGCCCTGTCTTCTCATCATCCCACTCCATCTCTAAGGCCTTCCAATTTGTCGTGACCTTCCCTAGAGTGATAAGCCACTGAACACCCAGTATCATGTTGGTGTCTGGATTATCGACCACGAAAAAGTGGTCAGTCAGTTTGTAGGTGCCCATCGTCACTGATAACTCTGGAACATAATGAGCACACACCATGGTCTGATCTCCTGGGACCAAAACTGAAAATCCATCGAAGCTCTCTGTCTGTATACCTCTCCGCTCAACGATCTGTGCATCGATGAAGTTGTGGGTTGCCCCACTATCAACCAAAACTGATACTCGCTGGCCACGTACTGTCCCCTGTACGCGCAGTGTAAAATACTTGGGAACTCCTCGCAATGCTGCAAGGGCCCCTCTGGTAGGTGCAAAAGCTGCACCACCTGCTGCTGGTGTTGGAGGTGGCAAAGGATCTTGCGCAGCATGACTATCTCCTACCTCCGCATCATCCTCCTCATCCTCTTCCCCGCTGCTCTCGGAGAAGACCTCAATAAAATGTTCTTTGCCAGCAACACATCTATGTCCCGATGCCCACGACGCCTAACAGGTAAAGCACAACCGATTCTTCTTCAGCTCCCTCTTGGCATCATCATCAATCTGTGCTTGTCCTGGATTCCCCTTTGGAGGCGGAATCCTCACATCCTTCCCCTTAGGCTAGAAAGCCTGTCTCTGTGGGTAAGGTGTCTGGGTCCTGGGTAAGGCATCCTGTAAGTACCGGGTCCTGCTAATAGCATCCTGGAGTGTGGCTGGTCTAGTGGATCTGACTAGACCCCGAAGTGGCTCTGCTAAACCCTCAACAAACATGTAGATCCTCCGTGCCGCGGATAGATTTGGCACCATCATTGAAACCCTTAAGAAGTCTGCAATGTAGGTCTCTGGGTTCCCGGTCTGTTTGAGCCTCGTCAGCTCAACAAAGTGTTGTTCTGGATCCCTCCGGTCAAACCTCTCTATCAGTCTCCTGGTGAACTCGGCATATGTCGTCACTGTGGAGTGTCCGAGTGTAACCAACCCATGGAACCACCAGTCCTGGGCCTCACCATCCAAATGTAATGTTGCCACCTTGATGGCCTCTGTCTCCGACATCTGGTTAAGCTGGAAATAGATGTCCAGCTTCTCCACCCAAGACTTTGCCGAACTGTTTGATGAGCCATCAAACGTAGGCAAGTGGAATCTACTAGCTGTGCGGTGGGTGTCTCCATCATGATAATGTCGGTATCCTTTGTGATGGTCGCGGGGTCTACTATCCCGCTGGAGCTGAACAAAGTCTCTGAATGAAAGAGCATCCCTGAACTCCTGCCCATAGGCCTGGTACTCCGCAAAATAATCTCCCATATGACCGGGCTCTGCCTCCTACTGTGCTTCGGCCCCCGTGTCTGCACCTAGGAAAGTGGGCATGGTAGAGTGTGTAGGGGCATGTGAGGCCGTCTACTGAGTAGTATCACGCTAAGTGGCACCCTGCTCTGGCAAATGGTGGGATGTACCCAATCCCTCACCAACCTGGAAAACCCGTGGGTTCTCATGCTGCCTAGCCTCCACTGCAGTGAATCTCTGCCCCATCACCTCGATCTGCCTCGACAGATCCTGCACTGATTTGAGGAGCATGTCCGCAAATCTCTTCTCGTCCTCATCTGCCATCAGATCCTCTTTCTCTGCGTCCACCACAGGTTCCTCCTGTTCTGTGTTCACCACAGGCTCCTCCTGTTCTATGTCCACCACCCTAACACAGTCTCCTTCTCCATAGGTGTTCTCCAACCTACGCTCAATATCCCTGTATTTCCTACCTCTGTAACAGATGTAGGGCTTCTCCCTCGGTGTCATAGATTGCTAGCTCCACAGGCTGAGCCAAATCTATGCTCTGATACCACTGTAATATCCCCTATTAGGGGAATCGCTCAAACACAAGCAAACTCCAACCAGAGAAGTAACAGTAGTGCAACATACAATAATGTCTACATGGAATATAAGCAGATACTCGAAAAATGCAGAGAGAAATGCTAAGCCATTTCATTATATTGAGTAATGGAAAGAGTACAAGAGGTGATCAGAAAGATAACACCTCGACTTGCACAAGGCAAGTGAAGAAATACACTCAGAATGGTAAGGAAATGGCCTCTCTCTGAACTGCGTCCAAGCTACCGGAAAACTGCTGTGTTGTTGCTACTTCTGGAATCAAGTGAGGATTTGGGTCTGTTCCCCTCCTCTGAAAATGCTGAAACTCTGGAATCAGCCTCTACTCAATAAACCAAGAAAAGTCCAGAAAGCTTTTCTAAAATAGCTGACCCTTGAAAATCACCCCCTTGAGGATCTACGCTATCCCTCAAGGCTCTGTGCTGCTCCTGAAGAGAATCCCCCAAAACTCCACCTGAAAACTCTGCCAAAATCTTCCAATATGCAAGGGCTGATCCCTTGCTCAATCCCCAAGCTCAAATCCTCCACAAAACCCCAATCCGGAGCTCCTACCAAAAGTGACTGCGTCCTCCCTCCTCAAGACTACGTAGTCATCAAAATGCTCAGCTCCTCAACTCCAGAAATCGCTTCTCCTGCAAAATACTGATGAAACTACCTTGCCCAAGCAGGCACTTGAAGTCCCTCGGGGCTAAAGGTGAGATCTCCGAACAGAGACACTCGATGCACTAAATAGTGCTGTAGACAGGCTACAGCCAGCGTGCTCTAAGTCGAAGTGTCTAGCTCAAATGCAACATAATCGAATGATCGAAGGATCCTCTCTTCTTTACAGTGTTGGCCTCTCTCAAAACCCTAAGGCCCACCTCCTCCAACGTAGCCTCTCTCTTGCCACGTGTTCCTTCTCCATTTGCGCAGTCCCTCCAAGTGTCTACGTGGGCCCCTTCTCTACGTGGTCCTTGGGCCCCCTTGGCTCCCCTTTTAAGTTACAACGTTGTGCTACTAGGGAGTGACTTTATTCATAAAGTGAGTTATGCCCCCCTTACCTCACCTTTTTATTTATAAATAACTATAGAAGGCAAAATTGAGCAAAATCGAATATTCCAATTAGTCATGGTTAATTAGGAATATTACACAAGATTACAAGTCCCCTTCCTTTGATTCCTTTTGTGATTCTTTAATAAGAGAACAAGGAAAACTCTTACATCTTGGTCTTCTTAATCTTGTAAACTCTTCTAAGAAAGCCTTAGCCACCCAGCAGCAACCAAATTCAAAGAACCCTAAGAAGCCATATCCTAAAAAAAATGGTCCTAAACCAAACAAGGGTCCTAAGCAATTTTAGTCTCAAAAATGAAAAATCATTTCAACAAAATGATAAGGCAAATAAAAACAAAGGGAAGAAGACTGATAGGCATTGCCACTTTTGTAATCAAGATGGCCACTTAGATTCCAAATGCTTTAAGAAGATGGAAGCCTTGGAAGTAGCAATGAAGAAGCATAACATCCATTTGGAGCACTCTTCAACTTCAACTTCATCTTCAGGAATAGCACTTTCTACATGTGGTTATCAAGCATCTCGGTCTGGTTATGCACTAAATGTATCTTCTTCTTCTCATTCTCATGAGTGGCCCATTGATTCTGGAGCTTCTTATCTCATGGCCAAAAACAAAGCCATGTTTTCTTCTTTAAATGATTGTAACACCAAAAATATATATGTTGGTGATGATAGATCTCTTAGTGTTGTAGGGATTGGAATTGTTCATCTAGACAATGCTCAATTTAATGATGTATTATGTGTTTCAAGCTTATCTTGCAACCTTCTATGTGTATATCAAATAACTCATTCAGGTGAAGGTAAAAGCGTTGAATTTTCACCTCACGATGTTGTAATTAAGGACCTAGGAGATCCTAGACAGATTTTAGCTACCGGCATTGTTGATGATTCGACAAGGTTGTATAAGTTTAACAACTTTGGGTCATCGAATCTTCCCTCGGTATTTGTTGCTCATAATGATGAAGTGAGCAAACTTTGGAATGAATGATTTGGTCACTTAAACTCTCGCTCCCTTCAGAATCTATGTAAAGAAAATATGGTGACAGGTCTTCCAATGGTATCTTGCAGAGATGGTGTTTGTTCCGGATGTGTACTCGCAAAACATCATCGGCATAGTTTTGAAAAATGTGCCTCTTGGCACGCCTCAGCCCCTTTACAGCTTGTGCATAGTGATTTGTGTGGTCCACTTCCAGTTGTTTCATTCTCTGGCTACAAGTATTTCTTAACTTTCATTGATGATTTCTCCAGACACACTTGGGTATACTTCTTAAAAATCAAGAGTGAAGTATTTAACATGTTCTTGGCCTTTAAGGCCTTTGTTGAAAAACAATCTGGACATCAAATTCTTAAGCTAAGATCTGATAATGGCGCAAAATATGTTAACAACAAATTCATCAACTTTTGCACTGAGAATGGAATTCAAATGCAACATATTGTTCCGTATACTCCACAACGAAATGGTGTAGTTGAAAGGAAGAATCACACCTTAAAGGAAATGGCTAATTGTATGCTTCAATCTAAAGGACTTAGTCTTAATTTTTGGGCAGAAGCAATTAACTGTGCAAATTACATAGTAAATCGCACTCCTATTAAGGTTTTAAAGAATATCACTCCAGAAGAAGCATGGAGCTCAATTAAACCAGATGTAATTCACTTTCGTGTTTTTGGAAGTGAAGCATGGGCCCATATTCCAGATGAGAAACATAAAGTTTTAGAACCTAAGAGTGAAAATTGTATTTTTGTTGGATATTCTGAAGATGTCAAAGGATATAGACTTATTCCACTTAAGTCCAAAAATGTTATCATTAGAAGAGATGTAAAGTTTGCTAAAAATATGTCGGCCTACAAGCGTAGTTTGGCGGATGTGCCACCTCTCTCTATGCCTTCTACTTCTAAAAATATTTCTTCTTCAGATGATGACAGCAAGGATGACAATCCTCCCCCACCTTCTCAGGATCCTCCTTCAGCTCCTCAGCTTCCAAAATGGGTCCGTGCTGCTCGGGATGTAGCTCGTGCTCTTGCTGGTGATCCTATAGATCAACGACATACACGTTCTCAGATCGATAGAGCCTCTTCTTTACTGGCTCAAGCTTCATCTAATTATGATCCTGACACCTTTGTCAAAGGTTCAGGCCATCCAGATTGGGACGCAGCTATGAATGAAGAATATTGTTCATTTTTGGCAAATGATACATGGGATCTTGTTCCTCTTCCAAAGGGACGAAAACTTGTTAGATGCAAATGGGTTTACAGAACCAAGTATGGACTAGATGGAAAAGTTGATAAACATAAAGCTCGTCTTGTTGCTAAGAGCTTTTCACAAGTTGAAGGCATTGAATATACTGAAACCTTCTCTCCTGTTGCCAAAATGAACTCTATCTGCCTTGTTCCTTCCCTTGCTGCCTCTTTCAAATGGGAAGTCCATCATATGGATGTTAAATCTGCCTTCTTGCATGGTGACTTGCATGAAGAAATCTATATGGAACAACCTACTGGCTTTATACAAACAGACTCCAGTCTTGTATGTCGGCTTAAGAAATCTCTTTACGGTCTCAAGCAAGCCCCTCGGGCTTGGTATGCCAAAATGGATAGCTTTCTTTTAGAAACTGGCTTTTCTATGTGTGATTCTGACAATACTGTCTACACCAAGAAAGTGGGCAAGTCTCTTATCATTCTTGTTCTTTATGTTGATGATCTTATCGTTACTGGTAGTGATCCCAACCTTACAAACCATGTGAAGTCCAGCCTTAAAAAGAAGTTTGAAATGACAGACTTAGGACACTTGCATTATTTTCTTGGTCTTCAAGTCTTGCAATCCAAGGAAGGTATTTCCCTTTCCCAGTCCAAGTATGCTTGTGATCTTCTATGCCATTTTCACATGGAACATTGTAAGCCAGCCCCTTCTCCCTTTCAGTCTGGAGCCAAACTTTCAGTCACTTGTACTTCCCCTGAAGTTGATGCTACCTTATACCGTCAACTTGTAGGAAAACTTTTGTATCTGACCCATGCTCATCCTGATCTTTCCTTTGTTGTTGGCCTTATTGCTCGGTTTATGCAAAACCCACATGAAAGTCATTGGAAAACAGATAAAAGAATACTTTGTTATGTTCGAGGTACAGTTCAGTTTGGGATTCATTACAGTGCAGAAGCATCTACTCTATTGGTTGGTTTCACTAATTCTGATTGGGTTGGTGACCCTGATGATTGGAGGTCTACTGTAGGTTATGTGTTCACTCTTGGTTCAGGACCTATTACATGGACTTGCAAGAAACAAAGTGCCATTTCTCTTTCTTCAGCAGAAGCAGAGTATCGTTTTGCCGTAGAAGCTAGTAAAAAAGCCCTGTGGTTTCGTCAGATCCTGTCAGAGTTTGGCTTTCAGCAGTAGCATCCGACTACACTTTGGTGTGATAATCAAAGTGCCATTCAACTATGCAAAGATCCAGTCCAACATCAGCGCAGCAAACACATTGAACTGCACGTGCACTTCATCAGAAAGCTCATTCATGACCATGTTCTTGAAGTGCAATATTGTTCAATAGATGATCAAGTTGCAGACATCTTTACAAAGGCTCTCACAGAGGAAAAGTTTACTAAACTTCGATTTATGGTTGGAGTTCAGGAAGTTGTCACTAAGGGGGGATAGGCTCTAATGCCTCCTTCCTTCTCCTATTGTGTCATATTTGTACATCCTTCAATCCTATCCCAAGTTGTTCTTAAGGGGGGATGTTAGGATATTCCGACACACAGGAAATAGTTAAGTATAACTTGGTCTAGTGTAGAGTTAGGTAAAGTGTGTTTCTTTACTATGTACTTTTGTAACTTACAATCTGACGGTCACGATATGTAGTGATCCGACAGTTCATTCTCTCCACGGTATTACCGACACTTGATCCATGACTTAACACCCGATTGGTACATGATCTCTATTTAAAGAGCATGGAGGGTCATTTGTAGGGGAATCGTTCATGAGAGAAGCTTATGTAAATTTTCATTCTTTTATTAATAAATTGCCTGAAGTGGCCACGTTGGCTCAGGCCATGGACTGTTTCCCTCTTTGAGGGTTTTAACCACGTCAAGAATACTGGTGTATTGATCTGTGATCTATTTGTGGGCAGTGTCCTTTGGTGTTCTGTCTAAGGAACTTACCCTGTAAATTCCTACACATTTTTGGAGCCGACATTAGGATTCCTTTAATGTTTTGCTTGCAGACTTCGATAAGCTACGTTTGAGGTATTGATCTTGGCCTTGGAGGGTTGTTACACAACTTTGAGGACATGAATACATTTACATAAACTCATGAAGAGTTTCTGTACACATGACATGACTCTTTGACATATAAATAAATCCTAAAGACATCAAGAAAACGTCTTTCACCTAGTGACACTTCTTGCTCATGAAATCCATGTAGCAAGGCATAAAAATAACTTATTTCCTTTTATTACATCATTTACAAAGATCATGTCATTATGAATACCGAACCTAGTTATACTTTCTTCAACACTCCCTCTTAACTAGGGAGGTATTCATAATGGTACTTGGTCATTCTCAATCTAAAGAATTTCTCATAAGAAGAATTGGATTTGCAATCCATTTGTTATAGTATCATTGAACCAACATTTTTTCCATATAGAAAGGCCTTGACTAACAACTCTATCTCTCAAACAGATCAGAGCACACAATGTTGGCGAGACCAATGATTGATAGACACACATCATCATTGTCTCTCTTAGGGTCATACCCACCTGGGTGTTCTCCGAGTATGCCCTACTAGGACTATTCTCATCTTGGGTTCCCAACCCTCAAGAATATCAGTCCTCTTGCCCACTCTTATCTTGGATGCCCTACCACATCCTCAAAGAGTGTCAGATGCCAGATGATTACACAATCCTCCATTCTTTCTTCCAAACTGAAGACAAGAATGTCGTGTCTAACTCTCCCTTTTAACCAGGGATGAGTTTCAAGTTTCTCTTCATTCAGAAACTTGCTCAAGTTCCTTTTACTTATAGGAACTTCCCAGAGCTCCCTCTTACCTAGGGACTCTATCATTAGTGCTTTATAGGGTCTTCTAGTTGACTGACGATCCAAGACTTCGATGTCGTCAATTTCTTCACGTGTAGGGTTCAACCGTCCATCACTTTCCTCTGTCATGTCATTCCTTCTTTCCCGGAAAGTATCCTCCTTGGCTTTGCATTTGGGGCTTCCTTCATAAGGCCATCTATCTTCACCCTTTTCTTCAACAATGATTTACAAGGTACATAGTTGTGACATCCTTGACAACTCTCCTTACCTTGGCCTTGCACACATACCTAGTCTTTTCCAAGAGGTCAGACACCAAAAAAAATTCACATGGTACCTTTTGGTGATGGCCTTCTATTAATGACATCTTCTTGTAGGCATCAACATCCTGCATACATGTTGACAAATCTCCCAATGATATCTGTTGTCAAGGGTCTTGATCTTTTCAGACTTCTATCAGAGTCTTCACATCGTTCTAGGAGATTTCCTGGTCAAGTCTTCTTGATCTTCCGGATGTTGATTGCCTTCATCAAGGTTGCATACTTCACAGTCTCTTTCATCCTCACATCTTTCATTCCCAGGAGCTCTCAGAGTTCTTCAATTGTAGTCAACTACCTGATACTTCATATGAGGACATATTATGTTGATTTCATCTAGTTAGACTTATGTCTTTCTGCATCCTTTCGGAGGAGGAGATCCTTTCTGTTTTGATCATTCTTGATCCATTTTACCTGCAACCAATATCATGACATTACAACATCAAATACAAATACAAGTATACATACCTCATTTACGCTTCAGGCTACTTTCAACAACTTTCTTGATTGAACGGATCTTCAATCTCTTGGTATGCTTCATCATGTCATCAGTCCTTCATCTCATGATTTCCATAAGTTGGAAATCCTGATGAAACATTTGCTGCCTTCCCAGACTAAGAGATCCTCCACTGAAATTTCCATCAGATATCCTTCAGGATCTAGTATGTCCCCATCTGGCAAATGTTTCCTTTGTCCTGGATGACTTATTCCTTTCTGTTGATATTCAATGAGATTCGCAAGAGCTATGCTCTTCTTGATTCTCATGCAAGCACTTGTTTCCATGATGCCACGATGCATCTTCTTACCATGATCATATCTACAAAGACTTCTGATAGGACCCTTTTGAGAGGGACTCCATTTCACTCATAATGGAGATCTACTATTCCCTCTTTTTCTGATCCCTTTCTTCAGCTTCCTCCATCCTTCCGGTGATATGAGTTTTTCTTCCATAGTACTATTCTGTCTTGTCAACTTTCCTTTACTTATCTGCACTTGTTTGAGTCCTATCAGCTTGTCTTTCTCTATTTGACATAGAGACCACAAATTGTTGATCGAGGTAACCTCCTTGTCCATGGACATTTATTACCGTGCTTATCAATATCAATATCAATGATGTTTATTTGTTAAGTTATGGTATGTTCTATGCTTATAACAATTTACTTCTTTTTCTTATTATATTCCACAGATTAGCAATCACATATACATAAAGTAAAGTGCAGATAGAACATTAAACAATCGACAGAAAACAAGCCAAGACAAGAGACACAAGATGTGGCGGCTAGCCAGGGACAAACCCCACAATGTTTGGGGAAACCCTTTGATCAAATCTTTTTTTATCTTCAATAATTTAGCAGAGAGAAATAGTACAATAAATCTGATTCATATCAGTAGTAGCAAACCCTAGATCAGCAGCATCAGCATTAGCGGCTTCATTATCAGAGTAGGGCAGACGATATCTCACAAACCGACCGTCGGATTGACTTCATTCCACCACCAAAAGTTTCGGCTTCTAGAGGAGGTTTAGATGAACCTACAGCGCAGTTCAGATGAGGAGATCTTCTAGGCCACGCAGGTCAATCTTTACTTCTGCAGTTGCAGCTTCAAATTCAGCAGTTTCCGGCTTCAAACTAGGGCAGTCGATATCTTGCAAACCGTTCGTCGGATTGACTTCATTCCACCACCAAAAGTTGCGGCTTTCAGAGGAGGTTTAGATGAACCTACAGCGCAGTTCCAAAGAGGAGATCTTCTAGGCCACGCAAGTCAATCTTTACTTCTGCAGTTGCAGCTTCAAATTCAACAGCTTCCGGCTTCACATGTGTGAGAGAGAGACCCATTTTAGCGCAGTAGAGAAGAGACTCATTTCTGTGCAGTAGAGAGAGAGAGATGTGATGAGATGAGTGAGTCCAAATGAGGAAAAGTCCTCTTATATTTATACACAACGTTGGTGGGTGAATAGATGCGACTGTTGGGCTTCTGAGCCTACATGAGTTGTAGGTCGGCTTGATAATAATTCCATAATCAAAATAAATTCATATCTCCATGAATACTTATCGGAATCAGATGATCTTTATATCAATCCTACACCTCTCGACGAGAGGAATCTAATAAAAATATTATCAGCCATGAATAAGATGACCCACATGAAGTTTTGCCCTGGTTGCCAATTTTAACACTCCCTCTCAACCAGGGAGAACTTCATCTGCAATCTGTCTATCGGTCGTTACTATTCATCAATCAAATGCACTGCCCTATACAGCCTGACCCTTGCCCTGCTCTGCTCTATTCTACCTATTCTGCTTTGTCTTGTTCTGCCCTATACTGATCGGTACTGTTTTTCTCTGTTCTGCTCTGCTCTTGCATTGTTCTGTTCTGCTCTGCTTTTGTCCGAATTATGAAGAAGAAGAAATGATCGAGGATGTATCATACTGACTCAAAGTCAGTCTCAGAGTATGTACCACTGGTCCCAAACCAGTCTCAACCAACCCGAAGTCAGCGTCATAGTGAGTACAACTCCACTGGTCCTAGACCAGTATCATCCTCCACTGACTCAAAGTCAGTCTCAGAGTGCGTACCACTGGTCCCAGACCAGTCTCAGCCGACCCGAAGTCAGCTTCATAGTAAGTACCACTCCTACCACTGGTCCCAGACCAGTATCGCAGTCTCAGAGAGTGTACCACTGGTCCCAGACTAATCTCAACTGACCCGAAGTTAGTGTCATAGTATGTACCACTCTCACTAGTCCCAGACCAGTACTGCACTGACACGAAGTCAGTCTCAGAGTATGTACCACTGGTCCCAGACCAGTCTCAACCGACCCGAAGTCAGTGTCATAGTATGGTACAACTCCTACCACTGGTCCCAGACCAGTATCGCAGTCTTGGAGAGTGTACCACTGGTCTCAGACCAGTCTCAACCGACCCGAAGTCAGTGTCAGTATGTACCACTCTCACTGGTCCCAGACCAGTACTGCACTGACATGAAGTCAATCTCGGAGTATGTACCACTGGTCCCAAACTAGTCTCAACCGACCCGAAGTCAGCGTCATAGTATGGTACAACTCCTACCACTGGTCCCAGACCAGTATCATTGATCCCAGATCAATGGAGGTCATCCTAGCGTAGGGAGTACGGTAGATACAACGATGCGTCCATCGGTACTACTATGGTCCCTAACTTCATTTCCTTGCTCATTGATCAGATGAGAGGTACTTCCCATGAGTCCCAGACTGCATGGGTAGGATGCCTCGACAGGAGAACTAATCAATCCTGTCCTCACAGGAGAACACATCAATCCTGCTACAATTGCCATGGAGAACACATCAATCCAGGCCTCACAGGAGAACTAATCATCCTGCTACACAGGAGAGTGAATCATCCTGTTCCACAAGAGAGTGAATCATCTTGTCCCACAAGAGAGCGAATCATCTTGTTCCAGTGCACACCACTAGGGGAGGGTGAGTCACCCTGTGGTCATATGTTGCTCCAGTAATAACCGCAAGCCCTCAGAGCTCCCAGAGCTCAATGTATGCAACATGCTCAACATGCAGGACCCTTGTACAAGGGTTTCTTGCCGACTCCAAGTCGTTTGGGAAAATCACAGATTAGATCTTTCCTCGGGGCTTTGACAAGGTGTATCAACCTGTACATCATCTTAATGCGATGGAGCCTCCTTGCTCATCAACTTACCATATCCCAGATGATGTCTATCTGCTGGGGCAATCGACGAAATGGGATTCCTCAATAATCGAATCCCACCTCTGGTTGTTATAGAGAATCACAGTGGTATCCAATGTAAATCCAAACAGCTCACTGAAGAGCTTTCGCAACCAGACTGCCTCACACGAGGTCATGCTAGCAACAATATATCCTGCTTCCGCGGTGCTCAAAGCCACCGACTTCTGCTTCCTGCTCATCCAGGATATCGGAGCAGATCCCAAGGTGAAACAGCACCCGGAAGTGCTCTTACGGTCCACCACACTGCCTGCCCAATCAACATCAGTATATCCAAGTAGTCTCACATCTCCGACAGTGTATCTTAATCCATGAGAGATTGTGTTCTGAAGACATCTCAGAAGATTCCTGGCATCAATGCAGTGAGGCTCAACCAAATATGATCTCACAGTGCTAACTGCAAAGCATATATTCGGACGGAGGTTCACCAAGAACATCAATGCGAATGAATTTTTGAAACTCAGAGGCATTTCCCAAGTCTGGTCCGACATCACTACCATATAACTTCTAAAAGTTAAGATCCTCGAGGTAGTCACAGGCTTGCAGTCCATCATACCAAATCTTTCCAATATCTTTACCACATATTTTCCTTGAGATAGGGAAATTTCCCTTGGCTTCTTCCATACTTCAAGTCCTTGGTCCTTTATTTCAAATTCAGAAGCCAGCTCCCTCTTACATTTGTGAATGAGAGGGTTTGCACCTATTAGAAAGAGGTCATCCACATACAACACCAGTATGAGAGGCTTGTCATCTTCAACCTTAAAGTAAAGGTTAGGATCGACTTCACTCCTAGTGAATCCCAGCTTCATCAAGTAGCTATCGATCCTCTCATACCATGCTCAGGGTGCTTGCTGCAACCCATAGAGAGCCTTCTTCAACCTGCATACATGAGATTTTCAATCATAAATCTCAAATCCTTTAGGTTGCTCCACATAGACCTCTTCTTTGATAGAACCATGCAAGAATGCGGTCTTGACATCCATCTGATGTAGGTTCCATCCTTGTGAAGCCACAAGGGCTATGATCAAGCGGATGGTCGTATATCTGGCAACAGGTGCAAATATCATAGTCTATACCTTCCTTCTGGGATAAACCACGAGCAACAAAATGAACCTTATACTTTTCCATACTTCCATTTGCTGCATGCTTTATCTTTTAAAGCCATTTTGAAGTAACAATTGTCTTGTCCAGGTTCTGGGAACTACTTCCCAGACATCATTCTCCATAATAGACTCATATTCTATGGTCATAGCACCCTTCCATAGTTAATGCTTGACGACATCTAAGAATGATGAAGGCTCATTTTGTATGATCGTGCTCATGATGGTTAGGTATCCTTGATACCTGTTAAGTTTCTTACTTTGATGGAAGGTTCCTCAGGGTGCAGCATGTCCTTCAGCATCATCAAGTATCCCCCTAAGCCATGAAGGCCTCTTCCTAGAAGAGGAAGGCTCATGTGGATGAGAATCAATCAGATCCATGGGTTCTTCTACATCAAGCATTGATTCATCATCCTTTTCTTTCGGTTCCCTGGTGTCGGCTTCTTGAGAGCTCCTCAAAGTCAGAAGATTGTTCACCTTGCGGTGAACTTTTCTTCAGGAGTCTTGGAACCCAATGCTTGATGAGGGCATCGATTTTGTACATATACGGCGGTGATTGTAGTTTCAGCCCATAGAAACTTCGGAAGTCTTTGATCATGTAGCATGGCCCGGACAGCTTCCATCATCGTGCGGTTCTTCCTTCCCACCACACCATTCTGCTCAGGAGTATGTGGTGTAGTAGTCTCCCTCTTAATGCCAACCTTAGGTATGCCTGAGTGAACCAATTGTAATATATCAGAGGTCTTGCTTTGGCTTGAGGGGAATGGTCCCCTTTTGAGCTTTCCTTCGGCACATCCTGGACATACACCTTCTTTCTCTACTCAGAATTCGGGCATCCCTGTCACCATTTGTCTTACACCAAGTATAGCTTTATAATGAAGGGGGGCAAACCTCTAATGCCAAAGTTCGGACTGAAGAGATGTGTCATAAGACATGACACCTAGCAGACTTCCATCGACCTGATATAATGAATCAACACTAAACCCAAGAGTAAAGGCATCTTTAACATTATTTTTCCATATACGTACCTTGCCATCGCTGAAGGTTACCTTGTAGCCTTTGTCTTCCGTTGCCGAGATGGACACTAGGTTCTTTTTGAGGTCAGGTGCATTTAATACATCCTGGAATTTCTAGCCTTCTTGAATGCTTGTCCTCTTCCTTGATTCCCAGCTCTCCTCTTACCTTTGCTATTGAATTTGTCATTCCTTTGATTGCCATCAGAGGGATTTCTAGTTGCACCGCTGCATACTGTACCATGCTGCTCTAATCATGATTATCATCATGCTGCCCATGTCCATGATTTTATCCATCATAATGCTGCTCAAACTAGTGTGCATCATCATCATGCTGTCCTATATGTCCATGATCTCATGTTGCCCTTTATGTCCATGATCTCATTCATCATGATGCTCATGATCTCATACATAGTGACTTGCTTTATTGCAAATGTAACATCGTCATTTTCTTCTAGCCTTAGGTCCAGCCTTTCCTTTTGATTTAGTCCTGGAATTATTTCTTTTCTTAGCATGAGAAGAAAAGGCAACAGGAGGACCTTTAGGCATGGGCATTTCTTGCACTTCTTCCCTTGTTTCTTCTTGAATGCATCTAGCCATTAATTCCTTGAAACCAGGAATTACATTATAGTTCAAAAGAGTAGTCCTGAACATGTACCATTCGGATGGTAATCTAGTCTATCGTAGATTTCCTTAGAGGTGTCTAGTTCAGAGATGTAGGCCACCAAGTGCTTGTCGATAGAGTCCCGGATGATCTTCTATTGTTTTGACTTCTCCATTTTTCCATTTGTTCCAGGCAGCAGCGGATGCATTTGATGGAGGCTCAACAATATTGCCTCTCACATGATCCAACACTCCTTGATTCTCAAGGGTTAGATCGATAGACATCTTCCATCCGTGATAGTCAGCTTTCTCACGGAGCTTGTCTTCGGCAGGAAAGAGTGTTGAGGACCCCATAGTTCTTTTAGGATAGCCTTGCCAATCTTCTCTTCGATGATTGCTCTTGCTCTTGCTCGAGCTTTGTCTTCACCTCAACTCTGATACCATGTTAAGTTATGGTATGTTCTATGCTTATAACAGTTTACTTCTTTTTCTTATTATATTCCACAGATTAGCAATCACATATACATAAAGTAAAGTGCAGATAGAACATTAAACGATCGACAGAAAACAAGCCAAGACAAGAGACACAAGATGTGGTGGCTAGCCAGGGACAAACCCCACAATGTGTGGGGAAACCCTTTGATCAAATCTTCTTTTATCTTCAATAATTCAGCAGAGATAAATAGTACAATAAATCTAATTCATATCAGCAGTAGCAAACCCTAGATCAGCAGCATCAGCATTAGCGGCTTCATTATCAAACTAGGGCAGACGATATCTCACAAACCGACTGTCGGATTGACTTCATTCCACCACCAAAAGTTTCGGCTTCCAGAGGAGGTTCAGATGAACCTACAGCGCAGTACAAATGAGGAGATCTTCTAGGCCACGCAGGTCAATCTTTACTTCTGCAGTTGCAGCTTCAAATTCAGCAGTTTCCGGCTTCAAACTAGGGCAGTCGATATCTTGCAAACCGTTCGTCGGATTGACTTCATTCCACCACCAAAAGTTGCAACTTTCAGAGGATGTTCAGATGAACCTACAGTGCAGTTCCAAAGAGGAGATCTTCTAGGCCACGCAGGTCAATCTTTACTTCTGCAGTTGCAGCTTTAAATTCAACAGTTTCCGGCTTCAAACTAGGGCAGTCGATATCTTGCAAACCGTTCGTCGGATTGACTTCATTCCACCACCAAAAGTTGCGGCTTTCAGAGGAGGTTCAGATGAACCTACAACACAGTTCCAAAGAGGAGATCTTCTAGGCCACGCAAGTCAATCTTTACTTCTGCAGTTGCAGCTTCAAATTCAACAGCTTCCGGCTTCACATGTGTGAGAGAGAGACCCATTTCAGCGCAGTAGAGAAGAGACTCATTTCTGTGCAGTAGAGAGAGAGAGAGATGTGATGAGATGAGTGAGTCCAAATGAGGAAAAGTCCTCTTATATTGATACACAACGTTGGTGGGTGAATAGATGCGACTGTTGGGCTTCTGAGCCTACATGAGTTGTATGTCGGCTTGATAATAATTCCATATTCAAAATAAATTCATATCTCCATGAATACTTATCGGAATCGAATGATCTTTATATCAATCCTACACCTCTCGACGAGAGGAATCTAATAAAAATATTATCAGCCATGAATAAGATGACCCACATGAAGTTTTGCCTTGGTTGCCAATTTTAACATTATTTCATCATTATTCCCAAATCGCGTAACTGAGATCTCATGAAGATGTTTCTTCATTCTTCTTTACTGTATTTCAGATAGTATATCCTCTAGCATTTCATGTATCCTTCTTATGTCTCCTTTCTTACTTTATAGAACCTTAAGAGCTCTCATGACTTCAAAGGAGACCTCAATGTACTGACTTCACCTTTTTATAAGGATTTTGTCAATCCTACTGCAAGAACTTTTGATGACCCATCTAACCCATATATCTTCTTGCAATGATGAAGTCAATGAACCAAACTTGATTATAGAATGAAAAGATACTTACTTGATATGTGAAGATGAGATCTTCACCTTGATCATTTGATGCTTCCTCCGGATAGGATCCTTGTTGAGGCTTATCTTCAAGTCTTCAAATTAATTGACTTGAATATCTGATCCTTGCAGCATTGACTTGAGGTTGCTTGCCATGATGTAGAGATCCATCAATTAGTGTTATTATGATTGTGGCAACGAACACCTTCATTCTACATCGAGTACTGTCCATACAATTCATGCTGTAGATGATCTGCTTCTTTGAGTAGGAATCCGAGTTGTTCTCTATTGAAAGGATCAATCATTGTAATGTTGAGGTCATGCCATGATGTGGATTGTGGGAGTCATCAAGGCTGTTGCTATGCATCTTGAGATCTGACTATTTCATCCTCTGATTAATGTCTCTCAAGACCCTTTGCTGTAGACTGCCCCTTAGATCTAGATCTTGTTCCTTTAGCTAATTCACTGTCTTGACCTCTAAATGTCTCTTTTCTGCCCCTTTCCTTGGCTGCTAAACCTTCCCTCGATACCATGTTGAAGAATCTAGGGCAAACAAAATTAAGATGATTCTTCTTATTGTGATAACAATTTGTGAAGTATTTAAGCAATTTATATTAGCTTGATCTTTCATTCATTATTAGTGTGTGTTTTCACTTCATCAAACTGCTACCAAAAAAAAAACAAAAGAGACATGAACACAAATATTTGGTTTTCTGCCAAGGCCAAAACCTCTCCCTCTTGGAGAGGAAAACCCATGCAAAATTCTTCTTATAGAGATTCCATTGATAAATACCGAGACCATGACTCTTGACACATTCTTCCTCTCCAAGACCAAGAAATCAATCCTCTTCCTTTGATACTGCTAAGATCATTATGATTGCTGCACCATTGAAGCTGTCACTGAGATCTTCTAATATCTGCTCCATGGCTAATCTTTGATATTGCTGCCGAGGTGTTCTCTCCATCATTCATCAAGATTATGATCTTTCATAACAAGATCATGACAACATCTAGAGTTGATGTGTTACATCATGAGATCATGAGACTGTTTATCCTAGTCATCATTATCACAGCGCCCTTCTTTATGACAAGTTTGTAACTATCATGGTTTCTTACTACTTCCTTTGAGTATACTGAGACTGCAGCTCTTGACTTGATTGTCACTACTTAGATTGCAGTAGACACAGTGATCACTGAAATTCTCTTTAATGTGATTATATGCCGAGACTGAGACAATACCTTCAGGATCACTGTGATTTCTATTAGGTCGTGACAGTAAGGGCAACAAGGATTCTGAAGTTTACATTGATTGCTCATGAAGTAGATCCACTGAGATCTACTTTCCATCTAGGCCGAGAATACATGCATATCAGATATATATATGACGAGACAGAATCATTCACATGTATGCCGTAAGGGAGATCTCTGCTCCATCTTCCATGCGAGATTCATCTTCAAATATGCCGAGATAAGATATAGCCCAGATCTTTAGTCAATGCGAAGTCTGCCAAGACTACTCCTTGTCATGCCAGGTCAGTCTATCTTTGATGTCGAGATTGTCATTATGAAGATCAGCTATATGCCGAGAATGTGTTGAGCCCAAACTTCAACTCACTGTTGCGTCCTCCTTCGAAGTTATTTTTGCCCCATACATCCGAGATCATGACTGCACCTAAACCCCAAACGAGGTGCAGTCAAACCCTACCACGGTTCTGCTCCTATATGCGAAATTTCTGAGGCATACGAAATTTTCCTTGTGTCATTTGCATTGACCCTTCGTGGGTATTTATAGTAGTGTGTGCTCTTAATTTGAGCCGACTTGAACTTATGAACCGACATGTCTTTATGCCAAGCCGACATCACTTCCATTAATACATTTAATTCATTTTTGGAGCCGACATTAGGATTCCTTTCGTGTTTTGCTTGCATACTTTGGTAGGCTGCTTTTGAGGTATTGATCTTGGTCTTGGAGGGCTGTTACACAACTTTGAGGACATGAATACATTTACATAAACTCATGAAGAGTTTCTATACACATGACATGACTCTTTGACATATAAATAAATCCTAAAGACATCAAGAAGAAGTCTGTCACCTAGTGACACTTCTTGCTCATGAAACCCATGTAGTAGGGCATAAAAATAATTTATTTCCTTTTATTACATCATTTACAAAGATCATGTCATTAAGAAGACCGAACCTAGTTATACCTTCTTCAACATTTCAAGCCATGCTCATCCAATAGGAATTGCGTTCTGGCTTTCCAGAGGCCAAACTTTGGCCATCTCTGCAAAACTCAAATCAATTGGTGAATTATACGCTGGAAATATGCTTCTTCTGACAACTTGGCCTTCTCTCTGCAACACACACTCCTTCTGAAATACACAGATCTACTTATGCTCTTGCATTCTTGTGTCCTTCCCGGAATTCGCACTACCTATTGCTTCTACTAGGTATCTTGCTCTACCTTCCGGATGTCCTTCTTTGGATGTTGCACACGCACTGCTGATCCTGAAATTCACACTGTTGGACTGGCAAGTGTCCTACAACTTGTTGCAGCTAGAAACCATGACCTCCTTTCCTGGAACATGAAAATTGGAAACCCTCTGAGAAATAAAATGGAAATTCCGCTCGTGTGTTTTTCTCTCCCTTACCTACGCAGATATGCAACTGCAAACCCTTGCTACAAATCTTTGTGCCCAGTCTACTCTACGAATTCACTGATCTGCTCACCGATACCTTCTCTCTAGTAAATCCACTGCTTGCTGCTACTGCTTTGAGGCAAATCAAACTTTTGCTTCACCCTGAACTGGAAATCGCTTTTCCTACCCCAATAATTTTCACTCCCTAGATGGCTTGCGTAGATCCAAAAATAGTGCTTTAGATATCCCTCCGAAACTGCACGCTTTCTTTTCCTTTCACTCCTGAGCATCAAATCTGATCAACAACGCTCTGATACCATGTGAAATTTCCACAAATTCACCAATTGGAGTTTAATCTTCTAACTTGTTAGCAATTTATTTGTTTATGGCAAATAAAGATTAAATCACTGATGAATTATTCACAATAAGAACGCTGCGGAATTATAAATCAAGAACTAAGAAATAGATGCACACACAAAATAAAAATGACACCAATATTTTTTGGGCTAAACATCCCCAAAAAAACCCTAAAGGGAAAATAGGTGCAACAAATGAGGGTTTATATTATTATGCAACAATTTGAGAGAATTACACCTAGATTCCCAACTAGCAATCCTTTGTCAATTTATCTCAATTGGGAAAATACTTTTCCCTCACAGCAACTCGATCTGGCCCTCTAGAATATTTTCACTTCCCAGCTAATTTGCACAACTGGACTAGAAATGCGTACTATCTGCTCCAGAGAAATTGATCTGCCCTGGAAATACCTCCAGGCAAGTCGTTTTTCCTCCTTCTGCCCTTAGATCAAATTTGCTCTGCCTTTAGGATGTAGATCCGGGATCTTATACTTCGCTCTAGATCCCACACTCACATTTTCTAGGCAACTCGCATTACATATTTTCAGCCTCCTTGCTAGATAATTCAGTCTCCCTTTCCTGGATCTGGAAACTAGAAAACCACCTGAGAATTTCTCCATAAATTCCCACTTTTGCAAACCTCTACTAGTCTCTTTCCTTGGCTCGAACTACGTCATCGCTAAAAAATGCAAACTGGGTAGCTCGATCTGCCTCTCACAACTTGATCACACTAATGCTATCTCCAAACCCTTTGACTTGCTCTTATAATCTCTCGTTGGAGTCTCAACGACCACGATTTAATCTCCATCTACAGCTAAGATCAGCTAGACTTCATCAATAGAAGTCTTTAGAGCAATCTCGAACATCCTTAATTAAATAACTTTAATTTACCACTTTTTCCTAAGTTAGACTTAGGAAATATTTTAATTATGTAAAATTAATTTAATCAAGGTGTTTCCTAAGCTTATCTTGCAAAACCTTTTTTGGGTCTTGGAGATCTCGTGTTCCTTAGCCTCTTAGCATCATCTGAAACTAGAACACATGTCCAATAAAAACCATATCCATCACTAAGACTAATAGGTAGGGCTTAGAACTTTGCCCTGGGAGGTTGATGCAGCTAAAAGAAAAGGAAAAAGCATATAATGGCCATAAGCAAAAAAAAGAAAAGAATATCAAAATGCAAAATCTGGCTGGGACATGCACATTAGCACATGGGCAAAAGCCTAGCATGAGCTCTACATCACCCATTATGGCAATCACTCGATTCCATCACTCAATTTCTGAGCACCATATTGCTCCTATACATCTTGAAAGGAACCCTTGCATGTACCAAACCCGATGGGAAATGAGCTGCCTCATCATTAAGGGGTAGTATAATTGCTATACATCATACAAAGCAAGCTCTAACCCTTTCAACTACAAGCAATAATACAAAGAAAAAATAAGCAAAAGTAAAGGGTGCACAAGAGGGGTGGAAAAACAAAAGCCGAGTTGGTAACTCATGAATCCACGATTGTCCCCTTCACACATTTGTACACTCAGGATGTGGATCCCAACCATGTTGGTCCCTTTGACCATGAAGTCTTCTCCCCTTCGTTACCATCATTATTCACATAACACCTATTGATTGAAGGGTGGACTGAGCAAATCTTACTTCCCCTTAGGGGCTGGAAACACCTAATAGGGTTTTCCTTTAGCCACTCCTACCTAGGGAGGAAACACCATTGTGAGTTCAAAGCCTCAATTTGGAAGGGAAGCCTTGTTTGAAGTATTGAGTAGCCCTTCATATTCAAGCTTGGTTCACTTAGATGCAAAAAATGATAATTGTACATGATGACTGATTGCTTTCACTAGACTTTATGTTGTAATTGTCAGGTGCTTCTGTAGGCTAGGCTTTGGACACCTTACCCATAGGTGCACAAGACATCTGAGAAGCATATTGGAACCCACAGGTGAAGCGTTGAGAGCCATGTGACTCCAAGCAACAACAGAGCATCACATACACCCTTGGGCACCTCCAATATTGGCACTTTGCCTCGCATTTGATGAGTTTTGGTATGATGCACTTGGACCCAACATGCCCTCAGACTGGCCTTAGCACTTTGAGAGGGATGGCCACTGATCCAGGGCCTAGATGAGGATGGTCTCACCTCGTGAGGCATGGGAGGGCTAGCACCACCTTGGAAGTCCTCAACGTTGGAACAAAGACTGACACTATGGCCATTTGGAGACCCATGAGAACCCTCCTGTGGTGCCTAAACTAGATTCTAGGACCACAATGAGCCATTGTCAGAGATTCGAGGGCCAACCCTCAAAGGATGAATTTTAGATGCTTCTACATCAAGTTTGGCACCTAGAGGCACTAACACATACCTATTGGAGCTCATTTCATTGGTGATGTCGGCTTCATGATGCCCTACGACTCGCAGGTGTGGGATCTCACTTGATTTATTCTCTAGGCTAGTTGGGTTGGCTTGTAACCCAATTCATCATTGTAATTTTACTTGAGATTTAGGGGCTTTTAGGCTAATTAGACATTGTTCCTCCTCATATAAATAGAGGTGAGGATCATCTTGTCATTCATCATCACTTGGACTTGTTGGATAATTCGACCTCTTTGGAGGTTTTGGCCTCTTGTTCTAATGGGAAAGATGTGCTCTATGGAGCAGAAGTTGTCTTGAACATTTGTTCTTTTCTTTGGAGAAGTCACTTCGGATCAATAATTGAATTGTTTCATACATATCATCTTGTAAGTACCTTGTTTATTGCAAATTTCTGATTTCATGTCTAATGTATGGAATGAATTGATGATCTAATGTAACTTTGGTGCCCTAATTTTGTTGAAGATCAATTTATTGGAAACTAGGTCATATTATTGCATGCATTACTCATAGTATGATATGTGAATGACAATCCCCTTGGTGATCTCATGTTAGCTCTCCCAAGTGATCTTTGATCCCCCACAAAGGTGATAGTTAGGGTTTTGATGCTAGGGCATCAAAATATCCTTACTCCTTTGCAAGATTAAATCAATTTTAAGAACCCATAGACTCCATTGACCCTAGGACTAGGCACTAGCCTTCCTTGTTGGTGATCAACTCAACTTTTTATCCATAAATTTTCTCCCTTTTTCTCTTGACCTAATTCAACCCCTTTAAGGCCAAGCAACCAAGCTAAGGCTTGGTGCAAATTCCTAGAGAAGAGGAATTTTCAGTGTTGGAGAGTCTAAATACCAAGAGGATAGGGATTACCACAAAATCAGCCCTTTTGGTAGGCATTCACTTCAATTTTCGTCCATAAATTTCTTTGCCCTAGTTGTTTGCCTTAAGGTAAACCCTAGTTTAGTTTTAGCTTCAACTTGGGGGATTTTTGAGGGTTTCATGTGCCTTGAACTTGCTAAGACATTGTGGGAAACCCTTTCTCTTCACCTTGGCCTTTGGCCACTCCAACTCTCAACCCACTAATTGAGCCCTAGGTTTTCTGTGCATAAATTTGGCCTCTCTAAGGAAAGTGTATTCCCTTCATTTGGTGATTGGAACCTTGTAGTTGAGTTGTGTCTTTCCTTAGAAGCCCTTACGTCACCTCATACCTTCATACCTAGAATAGCCCTTATAGGTGACCTCATGTCGGGACTCCTCCCATTGGTGAAAGTCCATAAAGAGCAAGGGGGTTTTGGATTTGTACTTGTGACAGTGGGCAATTACCCCATTGTTGTCACTTGGTCTAGAAATAGCCTTGTAGGGTACCCCTCTCTAAGGCCTACTAGATTTTACGGCAACACTACCCATATTCTAGCCATGGCACTCGTTCTTTCTGAATCCTTGCATTTAGACTAGCCATACTGACTCTGTGTCCAAGGAACTTCCTCGCTAGGGTTTTCTTTGTGAGAAATCCTCTCTACACGACACAAATATTGTCACCAACAGCTAGCGACACTCTCCCCATAGATTTGATGATATTCCTCTTCCGTTTCCCTTTGGCTATCACAAGAAGCCTACAACGACCTTCATCTGGCTCCTCCACCTAAGTTCTAGAGCTTACAAAACTTCTCCCAAATCTCCAGCTTTCGACTCCTTACTAGATTCAGTGTGAGAAGCCACCATGTTGACTGTAGTAGTGGGTACTCCAAGGCATTTGTTGGTGTCTTTACTCACCACCTCACCCATAAGTGAGAACTTGTGTGAAGATATCACGGTGCCACAAGGGGAAATAAATGGTACTATCTACTCTGGCTTCCATCCTTGACATGTTGTTAGATATGGCCGTAACAACACTAGGCTAGCCGACGAGGAGGTTATGTGCCTTGTCTCCCACTCAAAAGTTTTCGAGAGTGAAAAGGAGTAAGCCTCTTGCTAATCAACCACTAGTGCTGCAAAGGATGAACCACCACATGCCCTATCACCATAGTATGCCCCAAAAATTTCCTCCTTTGATAGGGTGTCATATGAATAGTCAACCAATATATAATCGAAACCTTAGTACATCATCTTAGAAATAGTAGCTCCTTTGTGTACAAAGCATCTCATATCTGATTCAATACATGTTTTACTTTTATGTTAAAAAGCATATATATATTACTATAGTGAATCTGTAACTCATTGGAGTAATCTGGGCGAGGCATAGGATCAAGCCTAGCAGCTGCCACTATAACACCAAGAGTATATCCAACAACCTGTTAGTCAGATATGCCAAGAATTTATGACTTAGCAAGAGCCGAGACTCCATGAGGGTAGGGGAGCCTACTCCTTGAGCCTTATCACAACAGGCCAAAGATGTCCCCCATGGGATTTGAAACTAGGTGGAGGGGATAACATCCCATTGTGCCAACCGCTCGGTTGTCCCATGAGCAGACAACATTAATTATTATTTTGAAGAGCTAAAACTCTCAAACTACTTGGAGTGAAGTTATTGCATTTGCTACCAAAAAGAGGGGCTGGGTGCCATTCACATGGGTTAGATGATGGTGTAATTGACATAGAACATAGTTTAGGAGAAGGCATCTAGTCAGGTATATATTTAATTCAGTGTCAACAATAACTGTTACAATGGTATCACCTAGGGTTATATATTGTGCTTGTACCTTTTTGTCAAAGGTTATTTCCCTTCATTGTGAATATTTTAATATTATTATTAATCTGACTATTATAAGTTCAAGTTTTGGTTTTGAGCTTGAGAAAATTGGGACTAAAATGCAACTTTGTATTAACTATAATTAATCTTGTCAGTATTATTTAAATTTTATTACTACTGAGGTGCATTACAATAAACTTGCAGTTGTTTACGTCATATGATAAGTAGAGATTGGTTAGATAAAGTTTCTTAATATTTGTCAAACTGAAAGAAATAGATGTCAATGCACTTTAATTTTATTCAGATGCTGAAATTTTACTTTCAAATTCAGTATATATTTCCTTTAACTTTGATTTCTCATTCAAGTTCAACTATTAGACTATGTTGGCATGTGAAATCTTTAAATGCCAGATTTGGCTAGTTAGTCTGTACTGTATTTTACAAAAGATATTATTGAAAATCCTATTTTGGTGCCGTACAATGTATTGGTTTTGGTTCGTAGGATTTAGTTTAGGTAGTAATTTTAGATGGATTGGACAAGATTTGGAGAATGCATAATTTATGGTGGCTATTGATGTTATTGGCAAGTCTTGGTATTTACTATTTGCAAGGGAGTATGTCTAATGATTATGTCTAAGGGGCCAGTGGTCTTCAGAGTGCAATTGTCATGCTTCTGTATATGCATGTAATTGAATGTCTGGAGTTTTAGTGCTTACTAGTTGTGTGTTAGTGTTTGTGCCAATGGCCTTAGGTCAATAAAATGATTTAAAACTTGGGAAAACTTGGTGGCTAAGATTGATATTTTTCTGTATGTCTTATATGTTCAGAGATATCCACCGCAAGACTGGCTTGTGGCTTCGTCGTTGCCTTCCAATTTCAATGCAATTACAATTCAAATGGTTTTGGAGCAGCTAGTTCCTAATAAGTCCAGGTAATGGTATGTTAGCATGTATGTTCTTTTTGTTAAATTCAGGCATTTCATGCTAATTTCTAGATTCACTGTCGGCACAATGGTCCATGTGATGTTATCGTGTTCAAATGTTTGGAGCCATAGCTGATGTACCTGCAATAAGTTCAGCAAATAGAAAGTATACTATTTACAGGATTATAAATTAATGAGAAGGCATTGAACGATGATAGAAATGTGCATATCCTTGGCATTTTAAAGATCATGCCACACAAATTTGTTAGAACTACTACATTCATCCCTGGCATGTGAAATTTATGTGCTTTCTAGGTCATATGGTTGATAGGCATCATTGTTGTTGAAGAGTAATTTTACAGAAGTTGCTATTTCTGGTGTGCATTTTATGGGAAATAAATCTAGCAATATTTCACTTATATTTTGTGTGATTGGTTATATTCAATATTACTTTTCCCTATCATTTGTTTTAAAAATGACTATTTTGCAAATATAAAGCTGTGGCCTGTCTCATTTATTTGGAAATATGCACATGGGTTGGAGGTTTTCCACCATTGCTTTTAGTCACGAAAGTGGAGCTTCACTAGTCATAGAATTGCTATAAAGAAGGAAGCATATATACATTTTTCTTTGAATAGTTGTTTTGACCTCTACTGGTCAACTACCCATGCAGTACATCCCCCTTTTCTTTGCAAAAAGGGGCAGCACCTGATCAGCGTTTCCGTGCCATCCTGCAGTCATCAGCAGCTTGATCATTTTGATTGTAAACCCAGTCTGCATGTATGAATTGTAAATAATCTTAGCAGACATGAGTCGTGTATGTGTATTGCCTAGGTGGACCTAACTTTCTAGTGGTAATCTACGTCCCGGAAGGTTTTTCGTCTCACCGATCCATGGATCGGCAGAGTTTTCCTTCAAACCTGACCCCAAAGCCGGGATGGATTTTGTCATTGGAACTTTAGGAGAATCCTAGTGTGTTGATCTACTAGATTATAGTTGTGTCGCAGAACTGGGTGATTTGTGAGGGTCTATATTAAGTGGGTTTGTCCCCTTGAGATGTAAATTGTAAAAAGTCATCATGAAATGTGTCTTGAGGGTTGAAAATGTTTTAAATCCCCTCGTGAGTCCTAAGTCCTAGGTCCTAGGTGATGTTTCCAAAGGCTTAGTTCGATGATCCATTTAAAAAATGAAATAAAATAATAAAATAAATAAAAATTAAGAAATTAAAAAAATAAAAAATAAAATAAAATAATAAATAATAAAAACATTTAAAAATTTAAAAAATGAAATAAATAAAAAATAATAAAAAATTTAAAAAATTAAAAAATTTAAAAAATTTAAAAATTTAAAAAATAAAATAAAATAATAAATAATAAAAAATTTAAAAATTTAAAAAATAAAATAAAATAATATTTTAAGTGAATAAATCGACGGATGAGATCAAGAGATGTCTTGATCCTCATCAACGGTCGAGATCATTTCTACATGGATCATTCGAACTAGCCGTTGGGATCATTTCCTTTATATAGGGTCTTAAGTGGTCATTTCAGGGAATTCGATCTGTGAGTCTAAGACTGAAGAAGCTCTATTGTAAATCTGTTTCTGGTTAATAAAAGAAGACTTTGGGGTCCATATCTTACTGGTGTTACTCTCTTGAAATGCTGTGAGATTGTTTTAATTTTCTGCATATGTTATTTTCAGCTGTTAATAATAGCTTTTTGTAGAGTATTGTGAGCACAGGTATCTTGTTCACTTGCTAGGGTTTGGGTGTTGTTAGGGTTTCTGAAGTAATGGCAGGTATCTCCATTACTGTTTGAGATCTAGCAGCATTTTTGCCCTCTTTGTTGACGGTTGTTTTGAGCTGTGCAGAAAACTTTTTCTGAAGGAATTTTGTGGGCGTTCGGGGAAGTTCTCGGCTGAACCAGCCAACTCCCGCAAGCATTTTTTGCTGAGCCCAGTTGGATCTGATCCTGGGTCTATCATTCGGTTTATTTTTCTAATTTGCATGAGAGATTTTCTGAAGTTCTTCACAGTGAAAATCTGAAATCTTTATTTCTTTAAAAATATTCCTGTGCTCATTGCTGAATCTGGCTGTTAAGGGGCCAAATCTGTACATTAATAAACTGTTCTAGGGTTTTAATTTTTCTGATCTAGGGTTTTAAACTTCTGTTTTTTTTACAAAGATTTTTTCATTTGGGTTTTGTTTTCTTTTGTGTTTGCAGGTGTAGGGTTTTGTCTTTTTGCAATTGCAGGACTGCACATCAAAGAATTGATCCGAAAGTGCCACTGTCAGGCAAACTGCTACACTAAAGTTCGTCCGGGAAATCTCTTCGTTTACAAAGAAGACCAGCTGCTTCAATACACAAGTTTTTCCGCAGACAGCGTGTCCCTCTGACGTTTCTGCGTAAGAAATTCTTTTGGGTTTCATCAATCGATCAATCAAAAATTTTCAGTTGAATATCGGGCACCATTCAATATCAGATCCTTCAGCATCAGGGATACAGCCTTTGCCCAGAACTGCAGCTTCAAACCATACTTCATCACCGTCGTTTGGCGTAAACATTTCTTCTCCGCAGACGGATCAGATCCCAATCAAGACGGAACAGGTAAACGAAATTCTCCTTGCAGACAATCAGATAAATGTCAGGCCATCACGCAGGTAATGTATGAGTGGCAATGCGCTTGCCTCCTTCTGTCAGCGTTAAAATTTGCCTGCGTTTTTTTTTTGGTTGACGGCTAAGTTTTTCTCTGCAATATTCGTTCAAAGACTTCTCGTCCCGCGTTTCCCTTTAGAATTCACGCGCAGGTAAATGCCTCCGTGGTCTTTGTGTCTATCTTTCGGCGTGAATATGAGGGTATACGCAGGCGATTGTCCACATAGGTATTTCTGCAGCGCTATTCGATGCGTTCCTCAGGTGATTCTAGTGTAGTTTCGATTTAGGTTTTATGCGTTGATCCCTTTGCATATTCGATGCGTGTTGGTTTTTGTTATTTACCTCATGCTAATAGCGTAGGGTTTAGTTTGTTTTATATTTCAATTAATGATTAGATTTTAATTTATGTTTTAGATTTTTTTAATTAGATTTTATTTTTTATTTGGTTTTTGTTTTAATTAATTTTTAATATGTTAGTGTTAGTTTTATGCTATAGCTAGATTTTAGATTATAATGTTTTAATTAGATTTTGATTTATGTTTTAGTTTAGTTTAGAGTTTTGTTTTTTTTATAGATTTTAATTTTATGTTTTATATTTATGTTTTAGAATTTAGATTTAGCAATTAGTTTTAAATTAGAAATTTTTTATTTTAATTAGATTTTTGATTTTTGACTTAGTTTGGTTTTAAAAAATAAATAAAAAATAAAAAAATAAAAAGGGACTTATTTTATTTAATTTTGGTTTAGTTTAGTTTTAGTTTAATTTAGTTTTAGAATAGATTTTAAATTTTAAATTTTTAGATTTTTAATTTTCATCTTTATAATAAAAAATTTAAAAAGATTTAAAAAATTAAAAAAAAAAATATTAAAATTTTGTGGAAAATTAGTTTTCCCAGTATCAGTGGTTTTTCATGTTATATCTCTCATGCTGAGATCTGAAATTTTTCAAGTCGAGATACGAATATGATGTCTGGTTAATAATTCATGATTCTCATGGTGGTTCTAAGCATTTCTCAGTCGCTGGATATCGTTTTGGTTATGTGATTTCGCTGATACCTTTTTGATGACAAATGATTGCTGTTCACGTCATTCTTTCTTATCATTTAACAAGTAATCATTGCAATAATAATCTCTTAAGGCACTGGTCTGCTCAATTAATCAAATCCATCAAGTGCTTTTTACATCGTATCTCGTGTCTCCCAACCAACTGGTCGACAGTTGGTCTTCATCATCTCACAGGGTCTACCCCCCTTAGCCGCGGGAGACAGGCTTATACGGAGGGATCGGAGATCAGAGTGATAGCCCCCGGTCTGAGCGTTGTCGTGCCAATCCGCGCGACAACAAGTTGAAAATTAATTAGATGATAAATTGAATTACTAAGCATGCCAACTGGCAAAAATTGTAGCAACTTTATGGTTTTGTTGAGCATGGCACTTGTAATCATGTTTATAGCTTGAAGAAGTCTTTGTATGGATTCAAGCAAGCTCCCTGTTGAGAAATCTAAAGGGCAATGATTATAATGATTTCTCTTTACTTGATAACTCCTTGTGATGTATTTTTACTTATTAGCTTTGTTACTTATTATTATATGTGTGTATCATCAAACAACTACCAAAACGAGAAGAACAAGAACACAGAATATAGGATGCAAGCTAGGGCCAAAATCTCTCCACTTGAGTGGAAAACCCGCAAATCTCTTCTCTTCCTTATAGATTCTTCAATTGATGAATTCCAAGACCTTAACACTAATCTCAATACCCTCCAAAACCAAGATCAACCTCTCTGGGTGATGTGCTAACCTTGATCCAGTCAAACCCAGTCAAATCTCTTCCAGTAGCACTTCTTCGACCTCTAGTTGCAGAATTTCAGCCTCCACCGCAGATCTGAAATTTCGGCCCCACCAGCGGTTGTTGCTGCCACAACATGTGAGCTTCGATCTACCTTTTGAGCCTTCCTTTGACCTTCTCTTGCCTTTCCTTCACTTCTGGAGCTTGAGGATGACCCTTGGTAACCTTTTCTTGACCTACTTGCCTTCTTTACTCCAAGATTGAACTTGTAGATAGAAACCCTAGATTTGTTGTAGAAACCCTAGTTCTCCTTAGCACGTGTGAGAGAGAAATAGCCCAAACAAAGATCTTCTTCATCCTCTTCCTTTTCCACTGCCTTCTTCCTTCTTCTTCGCTAGAATGAGGGATGAGTGAATGTGTCTCAAGGAGGACGAGTTCCCTCCTATATATAGGGTCTTCAAGGTGGACGTGACTCTTCCTTTAGGCCAACTTGCCAATTGCTAGGCCAACTTGGTCTTGGAGGGTATCTGGACACTTTTTAAGACAAAAATAATTATCTTTACAAGTTACAATGTGCTCGATGGGGTCTTCAACTTATGACAATGACTCTTTTGACATCTTGACCTAGGACAAGCCCTAGAAGCACTCAATGGGTGCTTGACCTATAAAATAAAAGACCTTGAGCATGAAACCCATGCTCCGAAAATAATAATAATAATTTTCTTTCATTTTACACTTTACAAGAATCAAAAGTACATTTCATCTTTACGAAGACCGAACCTAGTTACACATTTTTCAACACTCTCTCTTAACTAGGGAGGTATTCGTAAATGTTACATGGACATTCTCAATCTGAAGAGATCTCATAAGAAGAGTTGGATAGGTAATCCATCTTTTTAGCATCATACGAACCAGCATTGTCACATAGAGGCCTTGACTAACAACTCTATCTCTCTACAAGATCAAAGCAAAGTGCTGGTGAGGCCAATGATTTTAGACACCATCATCATTGTCTCTCAAGGTGCATAATCCACTTGGGTGTTCACAGAGTATGAGCTTCTTTGGACTATCCTTATCTTGGATAGCTAGTCCTCAAAGAATATCGGTGCACGACTACTCTCATCTTGGATGCCCTGCCACATCCTCAGAGAGTATCAAATGCCAAATGCTTACCCAATCCTCCATTTCGTCTTCCCGAGTGAAGACAAGAATGATGTGCTTATCTCTCCCTCTCAACTAGGGAGGATACATCAACCAAACCAAGCCTGTCTCTCAAATACACAAACATCTTATTAGGAAGAGATTTTTTCAATATGTCAGCTCCCTGTTCATCAATTGAGAGATACTATAGCTGCAATACACCATCTTGTACTATCTTCCGAATATAGTGATACTTGTTGTTGATATGCTTTGTCTTTCCATGAAATACCGGGTCTTCAGACAATCGTATACAACTGGTGTTATCACAATGTATCACTGTAGGGTCCATAGGTCCTGCAAATAGGTCGAATAGCAGCTTCCTTAACCAGACCGCTTCTTTGCTTACTTCACAGGCTGCAATATACTCAATCTCAACACTAATCAAAGCAACCGTATCTTGCTTTCTGCTCATCCATGAGACCATGGAGGATCCCAAATTGAAACATCCTCCTGTCGTGCTCCTATCTTGCTCACTACCTCCCCATTCGGAATCTGTATATCCAATCAGGTGGACATCATTCCTTCTATCGTACTTCAGGTTGTAGTGGATAGTTCCTTGTAGATATCTCAGAATATGTTTTGCTGCCATCCATTGGTCATGTTTCTACTCCACTTGCAATTGACTGAGAACATTTACTACAAAGCATATGTCTGGTCAAGTATTCACCAAGTACACCAGTGAGCCAATCAGTTTTCTATACTTGGAAGGATCCACTGGGCTCGATTCAGAACTCCTTAGCTGATCTGATAATCACCCTATGAGTGACCTCAGTTAAAGATTTATTAAACAAAAGGTATTACAGACTCATGTGATGGTGTGTGTTCTGTGTTATTTAAGCAACGGATCGATGAGATTGCCAATACACAGAAAATAAGTGGAAAGACAACAGAGAAACACAGTAAGCAACACAAAGACACAAACAATTTTTAATAAGGAGTTCACCCTATCCTCTAGGGCTACGTCTCTGGTCCAGCTTCAGTGGTGGCCTTGTTTTATTGTGTCTTACAGCAGAGAAATTACAATACAGGGACTCAATGTGAGTTTTCCTAAAGCAGATTTTGCTTTTTAGGGTGGTTCTTGGATTCCCCAAGCCACTCGGAGTTCACAGACTCTTTTTCTTCCTACCAGCTCTGTGACCCTTGGTCTACAGTGGAAAGATCCAAATGTGATGCTCAGTCCGGACAGATTCCTCTAGGGAAAGGCTTGAATCTTCAAGCTCTCTGGTGCTCGATGCTGCTTGTGGTCAACTCGGCCCTCTGTCTCCTCTGCTTGGATTTACTGTTCTCTGTGTTCAGTCCTCCTCTCAGGGTTCACTGTTCACTGTCTCTCTTGGTCGCTTGGACTCCTCTCTATTCCTCCTCTTCTAAATCTGCATTCGACTGTCTCTGTTCATGGCTTTAGTCATTCGATCCCTATGCTTGTTCGGTTCCTCTCCCGCCTACGTTGATTCGCCTACCGCCTGCGTGCTTGGAGTTCCCTGTTCGGCGTTAGCATGAACGCTCGGGAAGTAGCCCCGTGTCCCCATCTAACTGGTGCTAGCACACTCCATCGGTTCGTTTCTTCGGTTATGTCGTGGATACGTTCTTTCTCCACCGTGGCGGTCAAACGGATTCCAAATCCCCTTAAATCGCGGCTTAATTCCCTGTCAATTCCGCTTCTTTCTATCGGGTGCAATCTCAGCCGTCCGATTTGGGCTCCTCCAGATCCAACGTCATACGCACGTCAAGTGCGGTTGACTTTTTCGACCGATAACGCGCGATCAACGGCGGTTTTTCTCTCACCTCCGCTGCCACGCGTCAATCGCTGAGTGGGATCGCTCCGCTTTCCTCCAAAACCGCTTACTGTTCAAGGGCGCCCCGATCAAAACCGCCAGTTTTCCAAAGCGCGGGTCCCGCCTTTGTCCTTTAGCGCTTTTTGTTTCTCCGCTCGCGGTTCTCCGGCTCCCAACGCGACCGAGTGCTTAAGGCTCTTCCATTTTGGCCCTGTTTGCCCAGTGACACTAATTGCGCATCGAAAGTCAGCTCCTTTTCCCAATCTGGGGCTCCCAGGGGCTATTTTGGCATCGCGCGCAGTCTCCATGGGCCTCGGTCAGCGTGCTTTGACCGAGGTCCTCATCGTTCCACGTCGGCTGCCATGGCCATTGGTTCAGGGTGTTTTCAACTGCTGTTTTAGATTTTTCAAGGATTTGTTCAACTCGATACAGTCATGGTTCTTTGACAGTCGTTAATGGATCCGATTCGGATCACGACCTCCCTACTGAAAAAACTTTTGAACCACCAAAAGTTGGTTTTTTTTTTTTCAAGCATCGACTAAGTGAGGAAACTACTGTCTCATTTGTCCAATCTCAATCCACTTCGCACTGCTTGGCTTCGAACCTTTAAACCCAATCCTGAGGTACTCCACTTGTCCACTGCGTGTCGTCCTTACCTTCCTGTCCAGCACTGTGTCTTCCTGTAACTCATTAAGATATTCAAGTAGCAGGTCATGAACAGAAGGTAATTGACTTTGCTCTTTGGGGTCCTCAACCATTGAAGGTTCAAACAACCTCAAACAGTCTGCATTTACGACTGAGTAGATGTGCATGTAAGCTGGCAGATCAAGGCGAAAAGCATTTTCACCAATCTTCTCAAGTATCCTGAAGGGTCCATACCTTATAGGTTTTAGCTTTTTACCTTCACCTTGCATCCTATCCTTGCTGATATACAACCAAACTTGGTCTCCAACTTGAAAACTATGCTCCATCCGATGCTTATCATGCCTAGCCTTGTACTTGGCCTGGCTCTTTTCCAGTTGTTCCTGTACTGCCTGGTGGATCTCCTGGATCTGTTCAATGAACCTAGTTGCCTTGTCCACATCATTGTGTCTATCAACCATGGTATCTTTACCAAAGACAAAATCCAAAGGAGACCTTGGTATGAAACCAAAACAGGTCTCAAAAGGAGATCTCTGTGTAGAAGAGTGTTTGGCTCTATTGTAAGCATGCTGCACATAGCACAAGTGTTCATCCCAAAGCTTAGGATGTTTGCTGCAATATCCTCTCATTAACTACATCACTGTCCTGTTAACTACTTCTGTCTGGCCATATGTTTGTGGATGAAAAGCTGTGCTTTTCTTTAATTTGGTGTCTATTAGTTCCCACAGACTAGACCAAAACTTTCCCACAAATCGGCTGTCTCGATCAGATATAATAGAAGTGGGTAATCCAAAATGAACCCATACATGTTCAAAGAATAATTTTGTAGTTTGTTCAGCTGTAATCTGTTTACTACAGGGTATCAAAATACACATTTTGCTAAATCTATCCACAACAACATACAGATAATCATGACCTTTTCTAGATTTAGGCAGTCCTCCCACGAAATCCATGGAAATGCTTTCCCAAGGGTGAGAAGGAACTGGCAAGGGAGTGTATAAGCCTAGTTTTCTATTGTCGGGCTTGCTTTTAGCACACATAGCACACTCCTTTACATATCTAGAAACTGTCTCACTCATTCTCGGCCAATAGCAGAACCTTTGCAGTTGTGCAACTGTTTTACTTACCCCAAAGTGACCTGATATCAGAGAAGTGTGTGCTTCCCTAATTATCTTTGCTCTCTCAGTTTGTGGAATGCAGAGTTTACCACAATGATATAAGAGTCAGTCCTTCACATGATAGTCCAATTCTTCTACTCTTTTGCCTCGACTCAAAGTTGCATATACATCTTTAAAGTCCATGTCCTGAGCATACTGTTCTATGTAGCTTTCATGCAGCACAAAATTATGCTTAAGTATGGTAGATGCATTTATAATGGGTCTAGATAACATGTCTGCAACCTTGTTATGTATGCCATTTTTATATCTGATGACTAAATGAAACTGTTGTAGAAAACCCATCCATCTGTAATGTCTTGATTGTTGCAACTTGGTTTGAGAG
This sequence comes from Pinus tabuliformis, assembly GCA_031772625.1. Taxonomy (NCBI): domain Eukaryota; kingdom Viridiplantae; phylum Streptophyta; class Pinopsida; order Pinales; family Pinaceae; genus Pinus; species Pinus tabuliformis. The sequence goes on along the minus strand of CM062819.1, from coordinate 1,453,093,871 downwards.
TGTAGATATTGAAGTGGCTGATGATCAGTATGTATCACTGTTTCTTTGCCCATTAAGTAATGTTTCCACTTTTTGACACTTTGAACTAATGCATATAATTCTTTATCATAGGTAGGATAGTTAACTACTGCAGGATTAAAAGTCTCAGAATGATAACATATGGGTTTACCGTGCTGTGTCAATTGCTCCCATGGCATAGTCACTGCCATCAGTTTGGATCTCAAATGGTCTTTGTAGATCTAGCAGTGCTAGTACAGGTGCTATACTAATCTTTTCTTTCAAGGTGTCGAAGGCTTTCTGTTGTTTGCCTCCCCACTGAAACACCTTGTTCAATCCTGTCAAAGCATGTAAGGGAGCTGCAATTGAGGGAAAATTTGAAATGAACTTCCTCCAATATTGTGCTGCTCCTAAGAAGCTTCTCACTTTTGTAGCAGACTTGGGTTTAGGCCAGTTTATGATGACTACCACTTTAGAGGGATCTATTTTCAATTCACCTCCCCCTACTATATGACTCAAATAATTTAGAGAGGTTTTGCCAAATTCACATTTGGAGAGTTTAACATAAATTTTTTCTCTTTTCAAAACATCTAATGTTTGCTTAACATGCTTTAAATGTTCTTCCCACATTTTACTAAAAATCAGAATGTCATCCAGATACACAATAACAAAATCATCAAGAAAAGGTCTGAGTACATCATTCATTAATCTCATGAAAGTAGAAAGGGCATTGGTCAAGCCAAAAGGCATAACCAGCCATTCATACAATCCCTGCTTTGTTTTGAAAGCAGTCTTCCATGCATTTTGCTTTGCAACTCTGACCTGATGGTATCCACTGTGCAAATCCATCTTGGTGAAATAAACAGCTTCCTTCAATTGATCTAAAAGATCATCTATGCGAGGAAGGGGATAATGATTTTTGATTGTTATCTTATTCAGTGCTCGGCATAGTTTTTAAAACCGGAACCGGTGACCGGACCGGTCCACCTAATGAACCGGTTTACCGACCGGAACCGGTCTAACCGGGACTGGTTTGGTCTAAACGAACCGGTTTTAGAAAAATACATTAAATAATTATTTTTTAATGAAAAAAACTATTTTTAAGATTTAAAACCATGATTCCAAGCCAATAGAGACAAAATATGCAAAGATTGCTCATTGATATACCATGTAAAGCCTTAAAGGTGAATATATCAAAATGGCACCGAGTGCAATACATATCATCGACAAAATACATAAGCAATGAGGCTCTAAATGGCCACTAGAGTGCAAAAATAAAGCCTACAAACTATGGGGCCAGTGGCCTACTACAAGACTTCAGTCTAGACTCTACATATATGATAATAGTAATACTATAATAGTGATCAACATTATCACTTGAAGTTGAAACTTCTCATGAGTCTCAGTCATCATGATCAAACTCAGTTGGTTGAGTCTCGACTCCCAAACTGTGTAGCCACAAACTTCTCTATTGGTTCAGTGACTTGAGTCTCAAACTTCTGAAGGTATTCTGCCCTAATATGCCCTATTATTTCATTTGGTGCTCCACATGGCTTTACATGGCCTCCTATCCCAGCCAAGTGTTGCTTGAACCTGTTAATACCCCCTCCTTGAATGGATTTTTGGCAATAGTTGCAGATCATTTTGCCATCAATCATATCACAATGAGCCCATGCAGTATCTTCGGCTTTTGGAGGCATGATGACTCCTTGGATGGTAGATCATAGAAGTGAGAAGTTTATAACACAAAAAAAAAACTCATGGACAGCAGACTCAAATGAGGAATTATCAAGTGCAAATCCTTACCTGGAAATGCAAACTAGCTCCCTTAGCCTCCTCTTGAAGATGGCAACTCCACTGACAGCTACACACTTTCTCCAAAATAGCTCCAACTCCAACTCCAAGATGACTACTTCAGCATAAACTCCACACTCTCCAAGCTCACAAACAAACTCACAAACACTCCAAATCAGTTGTGTGAGACAAATGAGAGTGAGAGGGGTCTCTTATAGCTTGGAGAGGGCCTTTTTGGAGGGAAAATACCTTTCCCTCCCCCCCAAAACCCCTAAACCACAAACTGCCTGCGCTTTTTCATAAGTTACGGTGGGCTTGCCATAAACCGGCCGGTTTGCTACAAACCGGCCGGTTCCGTCCTAAACCGGCCGGTTTTGACCGGTTAGGGCTAAATTTCGGTCACAAGGCAGGGTTAACCGGGTTTTTAGGCCGGTTTCGACCGGCAGGCTAGCTAACCGGCCGGTTGGACCGGTAACCGGTTTTTGTGAGCGGTTTTAAAAACTTTGGTGCTCGGTAATCAATGCACATTCTCCATGAGCCATCTTTCTTTCTCACCAAGAGGATGGGTGACCCACAGGGTGATGTGCTAGGCCTGATGAACCCTTTCTCGAGCAACTCCTGCACCTGCCTCTTGATTTCAGCATTCTCTAAAGTAGATAACCTGTACATCCCAATGTTAGGCAAAGGAACATCTTGCTGCAAAATAATATCATGTACTATTCCCTTTTTGGGTGGCAGACCTTGAGGTTCTTGAAACAATACATCATACTCGGAAACAATCTTTTCTCTATCAGCTTGCTGATCAGAATTACAGCCTTCAAATACATTGATTTTATCAGTTTTCCTTTCCTTTACAACCATTAGTAAGAATTGTTTGCATGAATTTATCATTCTTTTCATCTGTCCTGAGTTTATGAGAGTATAATTATTCTTGAGCTTATGAGCTCTTACAAAGTATTCGATTCCCTCTTTAACAAGTAGATACTTGTTCTTAGCTCTATGGAAAATAGCCTTTCTATCATACAAGTAAGGACTTCCTAAAACAATTCCACATATATCCAAAGGAATTACATCTAACTCAACCTCATCTACAAATGCTGACCCAAAAGAAAACTTGAGTTTGCACTGTCTAGTCACTTGTAGTTGTGCTTTATCATTCAACCATCCTAATGGGTATGGCTTCTTATGAGGTGTAGTTGCTAACCCCAATTTCTTTACAATTGCTTCAGAAATCAAATTTACTTGTGAGCCACTATCAAACAAAGTATCAATCTTTTGATTTTTGGAAACAACTCGAATATGGAAAAACTCATGCCTTTTTTTCTCATGTTCTTCATCAATAACAGATTGAGCAGAATTACTAGTAGATGCTTCAGAATTCTTACCTTTTATACCTGTGGCTGCAATGATTGTTTCATCTCCCGAGTCTGACCCCAAATCTTTCTGAATAGTTGCAACAGTATTCTTCTTCTTGCCCTCGGACGTCTTAGGTCTCAGCGCTGGATGCAGAATCCAACAATGCTCATCATCATGCCCCTCCTTTTTACAGTGAGTGCATGAAGCTTTGCCTTTCTGTGCAGTGTTAGCCTTCCTTGCTTTCCACTTCTGCTTTCTTTTCTCCTTGCTCTTGCTTACAGTGGGTTGGGATGGTCCCCCAACTTCTGGATTTCCATTCTTTCCTCTAGCTTCTAGATGGGTAGCTTGTACAGATACCTCATCTATACTAGTGGGATTAAACATGAGGATGGTATGCCTCATGTAGCTGTGTAAACCACCAATGTACTTCAAAAGAGTCTCTAGTGAGTCTAATGAAATACCCAACATCAATGCTCTCTTTCTAAATTCTTGAGTATACCCTTGTACACTTTGCCCTTTCAACTGCTGAAGAGTTTGCCAACTCATCATGGCTTGTTGCATGTAGGCCAATGGATAGAACTGCTTTTTGATTGCAGCAACAAATTCACTCCAGACAGAGATGGTCTTACCATGCTTCTTCATATCAGCTTTGGTTCTGCCTTCCCACCAAACCAAGGCAGTGCCTCCTAGGCATAGTCTTGCCAGCTGAATCTTACTCTTGTCTGAGTCTATGTTTTGTACCCTGCAATACACATCAATTTGTCTTATCCAATTGTCTAGCTTTTCAACATTAAGCTCTCCATCATATATAGGAAAATCAAATTTAACATCTAACTTAATCAAAGATGCTTTCTTATTATGCACAGGGCTATTAGGAGGTGTGAGAAAGCTTTCCTCTTTTCCCTTTCCTTTGGAGTGGTCATGGGAATGAGATTCATCTTCTTCTTTATCTTGCTTAGAGCCTGATGAATCTTCATCCTTATGCTTTCTAAAGTCTCTATACATTTCCTCTACCATAGACTTTATAGCTAGGAAACTTTCTATGAATTGAGGGTCTGGCCCTATAGAACCTTCTTCTGACATTGTCTTTCGAGAATAGACTCTCCTGATTTCAGGATTAGTTTCCACCAACTCTCCTTCTCCTAATTTGAGCTTTGATCTAGTGAGCATTCACAACTAAACCAACACAAGCTTGTCTAACCTTATAGCCTAGAGCTCTGATACCACTTGATCTGATAATCACCCTATGAGTGACCTCAGTTAAAGATTTATTAAACAAAAGGTATTACAGACTCATGTGATGGTGTGTGTTCTGTGTTATTTAAGCAATGGATCGATCAGATTGCCAATACACAGAAAATAAGTGGAAAGACAGTAGAGAAATACAGTAAGCAACACAAAGACACAAACAGTTTTTAATAAGGAGTTCACCCTATTCTCTAGGGCTACGTCTCCGGTCCAGCTTCAGTGGTGGCCTTGTTTTATTGTGTCTTACAGCAGAGAAATTACAATACAGGGACTCAATGTGAGTTCTCCTGAAGCAGATTTTGCTTGGTAGGGTGGTTCTTGGATTCCCCAAGCCACTCGGAGTTCACAGACTCTTTTTCTTCCTACCAGCTCTGTGACCCTTGGTCTACAGTGGAAAGAGCCAAATGTGATGCTCAGTCCGGACAGATTCCTCTAGGGAAAGGCTTGAATCTTCAAGCTCTCTGGTGCTCGACGCTGCCTGTGGTTAGCTTGACCCTCTATCTCCTCTGCTTGGCTTTACTGTTCTCTGTGTTCAGTCCTCCTCTCAGGGTTCACTGTTCACTGTCTCTCTTGGTCGCTTGGACTCCTCTCTATTCCTCCTCTTCTGAATCTGCATTCAATTGTCTCTGTTCATGGCTTTAGTCATTCGATCCCTATGCCTGTTCGGTTCCTCTCCTGTCTACGTCGATTCGCCTACTGCCTGCGTGCTTGGAGTTCCCAGTTCAGCGTCAGCATGAACGCTCGGGAAGTAGCCACGTGTCCCCATCTAACTAGTGCCAGCACACTCCATCGGTTTGTTTCTTCGGTTATGTCGTGGATACGTTCTTTCTCCACCGTGGCAGTCAAACGGATTCCAAATCCCCTTAAATCGCGGCTTAATTCCCTGTCGATTCCGCTTCTTTCAATCTCAACCGTCCGATCTGGGCTCCTCCAGATCCAACGTCATACGCACGTCGAGCGCGGTTGACTTGCTCGACCAATAACCCGCGATCAACGGCGGTTTTTCTCTCACCTCCGCTGCCACGCGTCAATCGCTGAGTGGGATCGCTCTGCTTTCCTCCAAAACTGCTTATCGTTCAAGGGCACCCCGAACAAAACCGTCGGTTTTCCAGAGCGCGGGTCCCGCCTTTGTCCTTTAGCGCTTTTTGTTTCTCCACCCGCGGTTCTCCGGCTCCCAACGCGACCAAGTGCTTAAGGATCTTCCATTTTGGCCTTGTTCGCCCAGCGATGCGTGATTAGCGTAGGCGTTAATCGCACATCGAAAATCAGCTCCTTTTCTCAATTCGAGGCTCCCAGGGGCTATTTTGGCATCCCGCGCAGTCTCCATGGGCCTCGGTCAGCGTGCTTTGACCGAGGTCCTCGTCGTTCCACACCGGCTGCCATGGCCACTGGTTCAGGGTGTTTTAGACTGTTGTTTTAGATTTTTCAAGGATTTGTTCAACTTGATACAGTCATGGTTCTTTGACAGTCGTTAATGGATCCAATTCGGATCATTAGCCTTTTCAAGTTTGTGATCATTGGAGTTGTCATTGGTTTGAAATCCATCATGTCAAACCTCTTCAACATCTTGATCACATACTTCCCTTGACCCAGATAAATCTCATCAGGGCCTTGCCAGACTTCTAATCCCAAATGGTAAAGCATCAACCCTAGATTCTGTTGAAGAAAGTGTAACTAGGTTTGGTCTTCATAAATGTAATTTTGATCTTTGTACTTGTAAAAGAAAGGAAATATTATTTTTGTAAATTATGACAATGAGTTTCTTGCTCATTGCATAGGTCTAGCACGTATTGAAGTGCTATATTGAAGTCAAAGAGTCAAAAGAAAATTGAAGGGCTCTTCTTGAGCATATATGTAATGTATATGAGTCAACCTAGTGTTTAGATCAGCCCTCCAAGACAAGCATAATCCTCTTGAAAAAGGCAGCAAGCAAAATGATGTAAAATGCAGTCATGTCGACCAACAAAACAAATTAAATGTAGTCATGTCGGCTCAAATAAAAGACACAACGGTTCCCTCACTCATATCGGCTTATTATGGAGATGTAACAACTATGGATACCCTGCTAGGATCACCATAGAAAACATAGAACTCATATTTCTCTCTGAACTTCGGATGGGGATAGGAAGTACAGGAGAATAGTATTTTTGGATCTCTGAAATATCGGACAAGTACAAGAGTCTGCAATTCGCATTACAAGAGGACACATTTCGGATGTCTCTAAAACAATCTCGGTGTAGGTGCAGGAAGAATACTATTATAGTCTCGGTGAATATCAACTGTCTTGGCATGAGAAGAATCTTGGTAATCCTCACTGTCTCAACTAGCATACACAGTCTCGACATACTTGAGGATAATACACTCTCGGCATGTTCACAGTCACAGTCTCATTGCAATGATAAGGACCTTGATGATCCTACAGTAATACTAGTTGTCTCGACATACATTCTAAGTACAAATATACTTTCAATATAGAAGTAATCATGAACACACAGTCATAATATCAATAAAGACAAGGTCGTTGACATAATGATGATCTCAGTAAGAGTGTAGTAATTATCTAAGTGAAGATGGGGATATGGTGCAACAGTCAACTCAGTGATGGTGCATGAATGATGACCTCGGTGAAGCAGCAGTTTTGATGATGATCTTAGCAGTAACAAAGAAGAGGATTGTTGTCTTGGTCTTGGAGTGGCCTCATAGGTCAAGGGTCATGGTCTTAGTATCCGTCAATTGGAATCTCTATAAGAAGAATTTTGTGCGGTTTTTCCTCTCCAAGAGGGAGAGGTTTTGGCCTTGGCAAAAAGCCAACATCTTGTGTTCTTGTCTCTTTGTTTTGGTAGCTATTTGATGAACTAAAGAAGACACACTCTAATGATAACAAATGACGATTGTGCTAATAAGAAAAGTTAAAAATACCTCACAAATAGTTATCATGGCGAGAAGAATCTCATTAACTTGATTTGCCCTAGATTCTTCAACAGATCCTTCATGTCAAATTCTGCTACTAGTTGCTTCTTACATTCTTCAATTCGACCTTCTACACCTGTCAAGAGATAATCATCTACATACAGAAGAATGATTACTGGTTCACCCTTAACAACCTTAATATAAAGGTTCGGATCAACAAAACTCTTTGTGAAGCCTAATCTCTGAAGGTATGCATCCATCCTAGCATACCATGCCCTTGGTGCTTGTTTGAGGCCATATAATGCCTTCTTCAATTTGCAAAAATATGCCTTTCTGTTTTTAAATTCAAATCCCAAGGGTTGTTCTATATATATATATTTCCTCATCAATTGTGCCATTCACAATCTTGATATCCATTTGGTGGATGTTCCATCCCATTGATGCTGCTAAAGAGACCAACGAACTTATAGTTGTATACCTTGCTGTTAGAGCAAATGTCTCTTCATAGTCAATGCCTTCAAGTTGAGAGAAACCCCTAGCCACAAATCCTGCCTTATACTTGTCAGTACTTGCATCTGTTGCATGTTTGATCTTATAGATCCATTTGGAAGTTACCACAAATTTGCCATCGGGCCTAGGCACGATCTCCCGAACTCCATTCTTCATTATAGATTCATATTCTTCATTCATGGCATCCTTCCCTTCTTGATGATTGACAACTTCTTCAAAAGTGGATGGCCCTGCTTCTATTAGTTTTTTCATGTAGGCTGCATACCCAGAATATCGTTTGGGCTTCTTTCTTTCCCTAAATGTGCCTTGATTTGCTCCATGACCTTCTGCATCAAGTAGTGTTGACTTCAACCAATTAGGTTTCTTTCTTGATTCTGGGATGACCTCGGGTTGAATAGGTTCACTAGGACCTTCCTCTTCATGGCGAGATTCTTCTTCTTCCCTGTCAACTTGTTCTTCAAATACTGGAAGTTCTTCATCATCAGAGTCCATGGGAAGTTCCTTTGATTTCTTGAATGCAATACTTTCATCAAATATGACATCTCAACTGACTTCTATATGGTGTCCTTCTTTTATGTAGATTCTATAGGCCTTAGAGGAGTTGCTGTAGCCAACAAATGTTCCTCTCATGCCTGATGGATCCAACTTCTTTCTTTTGTCCTTCGGTATATGAATATATACAGGACAACCAAAGATTCAAAGATGATCTACAATTGGTTTCTTCCCAGTGAATACTTCTTCGAGAGTTCTGTTATCCAGTGACCTGTGGGGACTTCGATTTTGAATATATACAGTTGTCGCCGTGGCTTCTTCGCATAGAAATTTTGGTAGATCTTGATCATGTAACATTGCTTTTACACTTTCTTCAATGGATCGGTTCTTTCGCTCTACAACTCCATTTTGTTCCGGATTATATGGGACTATCAACTCCCTCTTAATCCCAGACTCCTTACAGAAAGCTATAATTTCCTTGGATGTATACTCTCCTCCATTATCGAATCTTAGTATCTTGATTTTCCTTTCTGTAAGGTTCTCAACTTCAACTTTGAATTCTTGAAATTTTGTAAATACTTCGTCCTTGGATTTCATCAAGTAAACCCAAGTTTTCCTTGAATGATCATCTATAAATGTGACATAATATAGATGACCTCCAAGTGATTTAGGAGTCATAGGACCACAAACATCATAATGAATAAGATCCAAGATTTCTTTTGACCGTGAAGCACTGCTTCCAAATGGTCTCTTGGTATTCTTACCCAATGCACATCCTTTGCATATTCCTTAGTGATCTTCTTTCAATTTGGGGATTCCTTCTACTACAGAATTTAGAGTTGGAAGGATTTTGAAATGAAGATGGCCAAATCTTTTATGCCAGAGTTCACATGGGCTGATTTCAATGTGAACCAAAGCTTGTGCAAGAGGAGATATCAACCTGTAAAGTCTTCCTTCACAAATACCAATTACTCTAGAATTCTCTATGTTTGAGTTCTTACTCCATACTACAACTCTTCCATCATTGGAAGCTACTCTATCACCGTAATCTTCTAAACTTGAAATAGAAAGTAAGTTCTTATGCAAACCTGGAACAAATAGGATGTTGTTGAGATGAATGTTGCTTCCATTTTCCAGCTCTATAGAGGTTGATCCAATTCCTCTTACAGGATAGCTTTTATTATCTCCAAGTTCCACTGAGCAAGAATATTTTCCCTTTGACAATGTCTTCAGTTGTTTGTGATAACCAGTCATGTGTCTAGATGCACCACTATCGATTACCTAAATATTCTCGTCTTGGAATGTGCTAGTGAGTGCTGAGAAGAGTCCTTCATCCTTAATCTTGGTTACTTCCTTCTTTGCAGTGAATAGAAGATTCCACGCTTCCTTGACGCGTTTCTTGAGATGGCTTGCTACCTTTGAACACTTCTTGAAGAGCTTCCTCAATGTTGTAGAGATCTTCATAATGCCCTTAGCCAACCTTAGCTCTGATACCATGTTGAGAAATCTAAAGGGCAATGATTATTGTGATTTCTCTTTACTTGATAACTACTGGTGATGTATTTTTACTTATTAGCTTTATTAATTATTATTATGTGTGTATCATCAACCAACTACCAAAACAAGAAGAACAAGAACACAAAATATATGCTGCAAGCCAGGGCCAAAACCTCTCCACTTGAGAGGAAAGCCCACAAATCTCTTCTCCTCCTTATAGATTCTTCAATTGACGAATTCCAAGACCTTAAGATTGTCCTCAATACCCTCCAAGACCATGACCAACCTCTCCGGGTGATGTGCTAACCTTCATCTTGTCAAACCTAGTCAAATATCTTCCTGTTAAAATTGGCAACTAGGGCCAAAATCCATGTGGTTCATCTTATTTATGGCAACTGATATTTTTTTTGGATTCTTTTTGTCAAGAGGTGTAGGATTGATCTAAAGATCATCCGATTCCGACATGTATTCATGGAGATATGAATTTATTTGTGTTATGGGACAATTCGTCAAGGTTGGCTAGCAACCAAATTGCCCCCACTTATCCTCCAGGTTTTAGTATAAATAGAAGAGGACTTTAAGTCATTTGACACACACACTCTTGTGATCTCTCTTGATTTTGTTTTGTGTTTGATGAAGATGAGATCCAGAGGGATTGCCCTAGGTGATATGCTGCCCTAATAGGAGACGCCCTAGAAGCTATGATGGAGAAGGCTCTACGCTATCATGGAGAAGGCTCTACATTGCCCTAATGGAGAAGCCTAATGCAACCATGGAAGAAGCCTTATTGTTATCATGGAGAAACACCTACACTGGCTTGGAAATAAAGCCCTAACGCTGAAGCCTCCTAAACGTAGTCATGGAATAAGGGTTCTAATGCTGTCATGCCCTAAATGCAGAGAGACCTAAACTTTGTCCTAGAGGAATCATGGCTCCAACCTAACGTTGTCAAGGATGACCCTATGGAGATTGCAGTCTCCTAGCCGCAACATTTAAGTGTCTAAGCCACAATCTGGCCGCTGTCCTGGCCCTAGAAGCAGTCTCCTAACTGCTGTCCTGAGGAGAGGTCTACATGCTGGTCTAAAAGGGACCTAGCTGCATTACGGGTATGCCCTAGTCACAGTGTGGATGCAGTCTAAACGCTGGCCTCATTCCGCATCAAAAGAAGGGCTCTATGCTTCCCTAACCGCAGTCCTCCTAGGAGATAATATACGCTGGAAAGAGGAGGTCTTAATAACTCTAGACACAATCAAAAGGAAGTGTATTTAAGAGTGCCCTAGCCGCAGTCATACCACAACTATATGATGCCTAATTTGACATCTGTTTGGACAGGGACATCGTCAAAGGAAGGTCTAGAAGTAACTTGAATGACATGGTGAAGATGCCCTCATCCGTTGTCACATCTAGTCATAACTACAACTATCTAACTGTTGTTCTAAAGCTTGGATGAGGTACATTTGGGAGCAACTATCATTAGATTAGAAGTCAAAGGGCTAAGCTAGTAACTATAGCCTAGCTGCTCTGCTAGGTTGCAAGCCATAGCAAGCAACTAAGGCTGGTATGCATTTGCAGCAAGAGCATAAGGATTACACTAGCATGATGTGAGTAGTGTAGCAGCAAGGATGTATTATAGTATGCAACATATAGATGACAGTGAGGATGAGTGCTGTATGGTGCAGCACCGTGATGATGGGCATGGATGTATAGCAAGAATGTATTGCAGCAACATGATGATGATGTATTGCAGTATGAATTTGGGTGCAGCATAGTGTAATGAAGGGTACAACATAGTGCAGCATGAAGTATGCAGCATAATGATGATGAAGAGCAGCTTGATGGGTACAACATGATGATGAGGTACTGCTCAGTGATGGGAGCAGCATAGTGATGAGAGCAACTTAAGTGATTGGGTGCAGCACAGTGTCAGGTGCAGCATGATGATGAGGTGCAGCGCAGTGATGGGTGCAACATGTTGATGGAATCACCTTGGAGGATCAGTTGACGTAGTATGCCTTCACCTGAGTTCAGATCAACTACCTCATTACGTTATCTTCATGGTGAAGATCTCTACTCTTATTTTGTCAAGTCAAAATGTTGACTTCTGATGTATATGTACTATCTCTTTCTCTGTTGAACTATTGAAGAACATAAGAAGAATTGATCAAGGGTTCCCCACATTGGGGTTTGTCCCTGGTTGGCGCCACATCTTGTGTCCTCTTGTCTTGGCTTGTTTTCTGCGATTTATGTTTATGTTCTATCTGCATTTTACTATCATGCTAAATGTGATTGCTAATCTGGAATTGATATTGAGCTAATATGGAAAATTGAAGTAAATTTGCTCTCAGCATAGAACATACCTAAAATTAACACTTCTAGTAGCACTTCTTCGACCTCCAGTTGTATAATTTCGGCCCCCACTGTAGATCTGAAATTTTGGCCCCCCTAGCAGTTGTTGTTGCCACACCTGTGAGCTTCGATTTGCCTTTTGAGCCTTCCTTAGACCTTTGCTTGCCTTTCCTTCACTTTTGGAGATTGAGGATGACCCTTGGTAACCTTTGCTTGACCTACTTGACTTCTTTTCTCCAAGATTGAACTTTTAGATAGAAACCCTAGATTTGGTGCAGAAACCTTAGTTCTCCTTGGCACATGTGAGAGAGAAATAACCCAAACAAAGGTCTTTTTTGTCCTCTTCCTTCTTCATTGCCTTCTTCTTTCTTCTTCTTCCTTAAAATGAGAGATGAGTGAATGTGTCTCAAGGAGGACGAGTTCCCTCCTATATATAGGGTCTTCAAGGTGGACGTCGCTCTTCCTTTTAGGCTGACTTGCCAACTACCGGGCTGATTTGGTCTCGGAGGGTATCTGGACACTTTTTAAGACAAAAATAATTTTGTTTACAAGTTACAATGTGACCGATGGGGTCTTCAACTTATGACAAACATTGTTTTGACTTCTTGACCTAGGACAAACCCTAGAAGCACTCAATGGATGCTTGACCTATAAAATAAAAGACCTTGAGCATGAAACCCATGCTCCAAAAATAATAATAATAATTTTATTTCATTTTACACTTTACAAGAATCAAAAGTACATTTCATCTTTATGAAGCCGAACCTAGTTACACATTTTTGAACACCCCCATGGTGTGGTATGAGAATATTCATAAATTCTTTCTTGCTAATGGTTTCACACTTTGCCATTTAGATTCTAACCTTAGTGTCAAACGTGTGAATGAGAAAGTTTGATACTTGTCCTCTGTATAGATGATTTGATTCTTACAGGTAATGATGGAAACATAATTGTTGACATGGAGAAGAAGCTTTAGAGTACATATGAAATCACTTTTTTGGGTTCTTTTGCATTACTATTTGGAATTTTTAATTTTGCAATTGGATGATGGCATTGTTATTTTGTAGTAGTGTTATCATGACTGGACTAGACCAGTTTGAACCAGCTGGTCAGACCATTTGAGGGAAAAAATTAATTCAGACCACTATATCAGACTGGAAATGGTCGATTCCATGCAAATGCATACAGAGCGAATCATGGGCCCATAAAATGCAAGAGAGAAATAAAGCAAACACTTAATTTGTGAGCTGGCCTACATAACAAGGAACCTTAATCACCTCTCAAACTTATTCAAAGACACCCCCTGTCTATTTCACTCACAATGAAGATATTTGACAAGGGAGACCTTTCTTGGATGGACTTGGACCCACCTCCACCTTCAAGGCCATGGGAATCAAGTCAGAATCCCACTATAGAGTCTCATTCTACTGATTCTAAGGATGAAGATGAGGAGGAGGACAAGGATGATGATTTTGATTAGTACTAGTAGTATTGTAGTTTAGTACTATGCTTATTTTTGGACTCTAGAGGCCATTTAGAGCCCGTTTCTTGATGTATTTTGGTTTAGAGGCGTATTGCATTAAGCACTATTTTGCTTATATGCACTCTTACTTGCTATTTCATATTTGTGTATAAATGGTTTGGATTTATGTGGATGCACATGAATATATATGATTTTCTTTAAAGTTTGAATGTTTTATGTATTTTTTGGTCGACTTGTTTTTTGGTCTGTTTTTTTTACTGGTTCCAACTTGTTCTCAGTTTGGGGGGTCTACCAATTTGATGGTTGGTCTGGTTCTGATAAACATTGTTTCATAGTCTAAGTAATTCTTGACCTTTTATAAAGGTTTCACTTGGAGGATTACAAACTTTGTTCTAACCTCTTTTAGTCTGGTGACTTTATAGTCAAATTGTGTTCTAACCTCTCTTAGTTTGGTGACTTTGGAGTCAAATTGATTGCTGACTGTACTTGGTTGATGATTGATGCTAGTTTTGTGAAAATTCTATCACTATAGCAACTGATTTATTTTTCCTACTTATTCCACAATAAGTTATTTATGAAATTACTTCAACAAACATTAAAATAAATACTGCTGCAGATATCACACCGTAATACAGAAACAAACATATGCACAAGCATTAACACATTGACACAAATATTTTGGACAACAGTCCCTGGAAAAACCTAATGTGGGAAAATTGGTGCAACAAGGGAGGATTTTATTATTCAGCATTTTTTTCTGTACAACAGGGTGCCAAACTGGCTTACCCACAGAGAGAAATAATTCTCTAGCGCTTCTCCCAATCACAGTGTCAGCCCGCCTGACCTCTGCGTTGCTCTCAAACCCTCTGCGTCAGCCCCTGCTTGACTATGTCAGCGCTGGGCCTCTCCGCGTCACTCACGCAGGCCAGGTAAGTGATTGCGCAGTGTTCTGCTGCCTCTGCGTTTGCCTCTCCTACCTCGGCGCTGATCTCCGGTGGCTGATCCCGCCTCTCTGCTTCGTACTTGCTGCTTCCTGACTGCTCACTAGACCACTGGTTCAATTTCTCAGCTAACCCTGCTCCAGAAATTGAACTGACTGCTCTCCCTCAGTGTATTTTCCAAGTGACCCTCAAGTCTCCTCTTATACTTTTCTTGTTGACAAATAAACGACTGAGATTAAGTCCCTAATCAACGACTAAGATTAGATCTAGCTTGATCCATGACTTTTGGACCATTCTAACACAATTTTATATTAATACACATTAATATTTTATTTTCCCTAAGTTTAGACTTAGGGACTCCATTAAAAATATTAATTATTTTAATCTCTTCCAAACTGCTTAGAATCTGCCCAAACCCTTTCTAGGTATTTGAGATCTCATGAGACTTAGCCTCTCCACCAATTTTCGTGGCTAGAGCACATCCGATGCTACCCCAAATCAACAACTTTGTATTAACAACTTTGTATTCTCTTATACTTGACTCATAATAGTCTAGTCTCTTGTTTCCAGATATATGTTGGAGCTGGTGGGAAGCCATTGACCTACAACAAACATGTATTTTACATATTTTAAGGGTACATAGTAATTTTGTATGGGGTTTGGGGGAATTTGGTTGGATACACTGATTTTGACTATAGGATGGAGATCATGATGAGGGGAAGTCTACTTCCTATTATGCCTTCTTTGTTTCTTGGTCATGCATGAAATAATGTATGATATCTCTTTCTTCCACTAAGTTCAAGTACATTGATGAAACTATCATCAAAATCTTCTTCTTCCACATTCTCAGCGTTGCAATAATATACATGTTCTTGGTTAGTTTTATTGAAGACTTTTCTATCTTGTCTCTTTATAATTTATTCGAACATGGATCCATCTTTTGTTTACCCTAGCCTCCATCTCCTTTCTTTTTGGGAAACGCATATGATGGGGTTTATATTTTGGTGACTCAAGCTTTAATTGTTCCCTTGTAGATACTACTTGTTTTTTCTCCTTTAAAATTTAGCATTGAACCACATGAGCCTTTTGCATTTCTTTTGGAAGATCATTTATAACATGATTCCTTCACATCATGTGGTATTCAGAGGCTACGAACTAAATACAAATTGCAATCTCAAAAACATGAAAGCACATGAATTAAACACCAGAAATATGAGGCAAGCTCTTAGCCATTTTATTAATATGAGCAGAATGGGTACAATATGGTAATAGTAGAACCTGGGCTTCCTACAAGCAAACAAGGCAAAACTCAGGTGATAATAATGAAGCCCAAGTGTTGTAGAAGCTCCTCCCCAATTTCTGCACTGACCCAATAAATTTCTGTTACTGCAGTCAGATAGGAAATGGTAAATATGCCCTCAGAGTGCTCATAAAATTATGAGAAATTAGCTGGTGCACTTTCTCAACAAGGCGAGAAAAACCCAAAAAGGAATTGGCCCCAAACCAACTCTCCAGGAAACCCCCAAAGTGGTGCAATTTGCCAGCTAACTAAGAAAACACGCTACTGAAAGAAAGTGGATTTTTGGTGCAAATATTGCCTGGATCACGCTGAAAATGCAGCCACATACTCCTCTCCAATTACCCACAAAAACCCAGAAAGAATTTGGGCTGATTTCGGGTGATTAGACAACCCACCAAATAGTGTGAGTGGCCCTCTAGCTGGCTACATGCACTACTAAGAAATAATGCTCCAAAAACTCCCAATTCCTCGGCTGTAATGCCACTGAAATTCCACACAAAATCCCCTCCAGAATCTACCTTCTCTTCTAGCCAATCTCCTCCAGAAATTAGTTTTTCTCTTCCCCTGCACAAGCATTCTCTAGTGAGCTCTGCACACTGCCAGAATGGAGAAATTTGGCCCACCAAATGGCCAAGACTTTTGCCCTGCGAAACACTGCCAAAATTCCGGTCTCAAGGTAGGAAATCTCTTTGCAAATCATCGGATCTCTCAATGCACTCGAGCTAAAATTTGTGCTCAACAAACTACCTCTATGTCAAGGAAGTGCGTAGAACTAGGTGAACACCTGCAATTTTTTATGGTTGTTGTTCCTTGTACATGTTTCTGTTATTTGCTATAAATTTTCAATTTGGAATATTACACACCAGGTCTACAATGGAAAATAGAGTTAGGGCTGAGGTTTGTTAGGTGCCAAGGAGGGTAGGCTGAGGCCTACATAGTGCTGGCAGGGCCTAGTAGAGGGCATAACAGGAAGACTGTGGGCTGCTGAAGAAGGCTAGGGCTAACAGAAGGTTGAAGAGAGTTGGTTGCAAGGGACAACAACAACAGTGGAGGACAGTGGGCTAAAGGAACATGCCCAGGTGAGTGAATTGGTTTTCTAGTTAACCTAGTTTGCTACAACAATATTATTTGAGTGTTGTAGTTTTTGTATGTTGGGAAGATGAGAGCCTAAGGGACTTTGCCTCAACCCTAAGAGTTTTGATCAGGGGGGTTTCTCTAGATATTGGCATTGTATAGGGATTGCAAAGGGCCATGATCCCTAGTACAGGAGCCCTGTGTGTATTCTTATTAATGGACTTGTAAGAAACTTTTATGGGCAATAAAATCTTGTGTACTATCATTGATTTGATTGCTTGTATATTCCACTGTGCAAAAATTTTAAAGTTAGGCATTTCCAGTGTGTTTATGTTTCCTAGTGTTAATTTTAGGTATGTTTTATGCTTAGAGCAATTTATTTCAATTTTCAGAGTTAGCTCAATATCTTTTCCAGATTAGCAATCACATCAGCATTAAAGTATACTGCAGATAGAACATAAACATAAATCGCAGAAGATAAGCCAAGACAAGAGGACACAAGATGTGGCGCTAGCCAAGGACAAACCCCAATGTGGGGAAACCCTTGATCAATTCTTCTTATATGTTCTTCAATAGTTCAACAGAGAGAGAGAGAGAGAGATAGTACACTGACAACAAAAATCAACACTTTGACTTATCTAGATAAGAGCATAAATCATCTCTAAGAAGATGATACATGAGATCAGTTGAAGACATGCTGCTTCAATTGATTCTCCAAGGCTACTCCTTAACCTATCATTGTGCTGCATCTCGTCATCATGTTGCACCTCACCATGCTGCACCCATCATCACAACGCTGAACCTCATGACCATGCTGTACACATCATACTGATGCACCTTATGCTGCACTGCTGTCCCATGTGCCATTGTTGCACCATGTTGCCATAGCTATACCATGTGCCATTGCTGTACCATGCTACCACAGTTGTCCCATGTGCCATATCTGCATCATGTTGCCACACTATTGTCCCATGTGGTATGCTAAACCAAGTTGACATACAACATGTCTCATGTGCTTGCAGCACCATGCTTGTCATGCTGTCCATGCTTCCCGTCGTCCCATGTTTGCCTTAGCATTCCTTTGCTGTCCCATTTACTATGCAGTTGTCCCTTGCCATTGCTGCTTAGATATATTGCTGTAGTTGCTGTCTGTAACAGCCATGCTATACCTTGCTACTGTCCCCTTAGCCTTGCCATACCTTGCTGCTGTCCCATGTGTCTTAGCAGCACCATGTAGCCCAACTGTCCCATTTACTAGCACTGCTGTCCTGGGCATGTTTGAGCCCTCAAACTCTCCATGTCGTCCCTGTTTTGAGGTGGTTAGGACTGCAGCCTACCACAGTCCCATGCTGTCACCTATAGCTCACCTTTTCGCTGCCCCAAACAACCCTTCTTCAACTCGGCTACCCTTGGCCTCCTTTCAGCAGCTTGGTGCCTTGTTTTAGGCCTTAAAAGTTAAAACAATCCTCCCTTTCAGCCACATTAGGCCTGCATCTAGGGCACCATATGCCTGCGGCTAGGGCACCATTGGTATGTTTAGGACAACGTCTATCTTCATCTTAACAACGGCTAGGATACCCTTGAGATAGCGTAGATTGGGGCTGCCTAAGGATAGCGTTAGGGCTGCCTTCTTGGACTGTGTTAGGGCTGCCTTTAGGACAGCGTTCAGGGCTGCCTTTAGGACAGCGTTCAGGGCTGCCTTAGGATTGCGTTAGGGATTCCTTTAGGACAACATTTAGGCTTCTTCCTTAAGCTCCTTTAGGTCCACGCATAGAACCCTTCCATCGCTTTGCTGGCCTGCCTTCTTTGTTGCGGCTAGGGAAGCCTCTTTTCCTCCAATGTCTAGGGCTTCCACTCCTGGATTTCTCTTCCACTAAAATCCAAGACGAGTGGAGAGAAATCAAGGTAGAAGTGTGTGTGAAATGACCCTCAAGTCATCTCCATTTATACTAAAACGTTGAGCACATGTGGGGTTTATTTGGTTGCTGGCCAACCTTGACGAATTGTCTTGTAACACAACTAAATTCATAACTCCATGAATACTTATCAGAATCAAATGATCTTTAGATCAATCCTACACCTCTCGATGAGAAGGATCCAAGAAAAATATCAGCTGCCATAAATAAGATGATCCACATGGAGTTTGGCCCTAGTTGCCAATTTTAACACCTAGCTAAAGTCGTAGACCAAACTTGGGGCGTGTTGATTTCTAACGCGAAATGCTTCGCTTCCGAAGTTCTTTGGAAAATGATTCTTTTGACACTTTGCTTCCAAAAGACGCATCCACTTTGCTCCCGCTTCGTGCAACATTTTTTGAACTAGGCCTGCTAGATTTTGCGGTAACAGGGCTAATTACTCATAGTTGTTTCTCAGGTTTGCACATGGTAGATTTGAAATACAAAAATGATGAAAATCACAATTTTACCTTGCATGGAATATGAGGGGTAACAACTATCTCCAACTTGGGGACGTGCCGTTTGAAGAAGAGTGCATGAGATCCCTAGAAACTCCAGTGATATTTGTTGAGAAAGCTTTCCAAGCAATTGAAAGAAAACCATGTGCCGGGATGGATTCATCTCATTCGCTTAAACACTATATACAAATATCAACATAGTCCATTACATAGCTCAAAATTGGCTTTAGAAAAAAAAATACGAGGGGTAACAAAGCTCATTATACTTCTAGCCTAAAATAAACTTACATTACGAATAAAATTTTCTTATATAGAGAGAACTGAAGATAAGTTAGTTGGGCAAGAAATCAGTTAAAAGTATATGTATTTCTAGTGCTTGTTAACTGCTTACAGAAAGAAACATAGAAGTCATGGGAAAGAAGCAATATGAAGATTAGACAAACAGCAGGTCTGGTGCCTCGGCATTTCTGTTTTAATTTGTTCTGCAGATTCCACATGTTTGAATAGTTTCCTTTTTTTCTTTGAAGCATGACAACTAGATTATAGATTTTCGAATACAGGACTGGAAGAGAGAGAACTTTGTCTAATCTTTAATTTTGTAAACTTGCAATGGCACCACTATGAGCTTCATTGGTGGACATATCCACAGATGCATTAATGTCCTTTTAATCACCCCTACTTATGGTACATACTTTTTTGCATCAGTGCAGTCGATGGTCACACATCCTATTATTTTCTATTTCATTTTCTTTCAAAAGCATCCATTTTAACTTTTTTGTTTTTCTATGTAGTTGCTACTAGACAATTCGATAATTAGGCTTATGTCATCCTTTTGTGACAGAATATTCTGGGCCTCAAAACGGTTTGAAGGACAGACAAATGAAATTGAACCATGGTATGGAACTGCGTTCTCAGTTGAAAAAATAAAGGATGATTTAGTGAAGGTGGGAAATATCATTGTTTAATACTCATCTTCGATGAGTTTTCATTTGAAGTACCTTGATAGCTTTTCCTTTTGAATTTTGTTAGTGTTCAATGAGAAGAAAGTGAAAGAAAGTGGGCTTCATTTGTTTTTGATCCTAATTTTGTTCCTTTTGCATGGAGAGTAAAGTATTTCTGGCATTAATGAAAATGTTGGTTTTATTTATCTGTTTTTATAGCCATCTTGATTATCTACTTGATGCAGCAATGGGAAGTTTCACAACCAGATGCAAGATTAGGATTACCCTTGCCAAATATGTTTATACCTACAGACTTAACGCTCAAACAAATGGAGGAAAAGGTTATGAAAATGTATCTTCATGGCAAATTTAAGATATGTAGTATTTCTGTTTGTTCTGGCAGGACTCAGGATGGGTCTTATTTTAGCTGCTTCAACTACTAATACCTAATAGATTCTTTGACAATGACAAGCAGGTCGAACATCCTGTGTTGCTGTGGAAATCTGAATTTTCAAGGTTATGGTATAAGCCAGATACAATGTTCTTTACACCGAAGGCTTACGTCAAGCTGGATTTCAACTGTCCTGAATCAAATTGTTCACCAGAAGCAGAAGTTCTAACACAGATTTTTACAATGTTATTGTTGGATTACTTAAATGAATATGGTTAGTAATATATTACTCTACTCCAGAACTTGTGAGAATTCTCTCTCTTGGTTTTTTAGTTGATAGTTGGGAGACAGGAATTTCAAGTTTAACTAGAATAGTTAGTAGTTTCGAGACAAAATTATCAGTCAAAACTCAATGCCAGTTAAACTGTGAGGTATTGGTGTGTTGTAACTTCTCAGTTAAGAACTAGAAGACAACTATAGGGCTCCTAATGAAGCTTTAACTATTATGGAGCAGGGACATTGGATTGGAGCTTTTACGCTTAACAATCAAGTCGAACACAGAAATATATATCTGAGAAGTCAGATTGGTTGTCTATCATATGGAAAGCTTAGATTATCTAAGTATCATATTAAGAGCCTCTGAGGTTATCTGTATTAAAATATTGCTCTTCCTTGGTTAATCTGAAGCCAAAGATTTTGATGGATTAACATCCAAGAATGATGACTTGAGAAACATGAACTTTCTACAGTTAGATATCTTCAACATAGCACCAGTGCCTTGATATGGAACTATGTATTATCCGATATGCTGTCTTTTAATAGCAATTCTATTGTATTCTTTGAAGGCTGAAACTTTTATGCTCGAGATGACAGCCTCAAGAAATTCATAATTTTTCTCTAGCAGGAAGCCTAGAACTTTGCTATTTTGAACACAAAGGAAACATTTCTCATGCTTCCACAGATAGAATGCTTGATCTGTTCTAGTTTCTGGCATCAAAGGATAAGTATATAATTGTTTCCTGTTCGTTTTAGTTCCTTGCAGATCACTTTTGTTTCCATTGACTTGAACTACATTTATCTATTTTCAGCTTATTATGCCAGGGTTGCTGGACTTTCTTATGGTATTCATCACACTGGTACAGGGTTCCAGGTACTTATTTTGTTAATGCTATATTTTAATTAAGGATCTTTCACGCAAATTGAAAATTTGGCATCCTTTCATTTCAAAAGATGAGTGCATGATACTGAACAGAAAGGAGGAATGAATTAAAGCATTCCTGGAAGAATGCTTGGAAGGGTTTGCACCTAGAAGTTTCACATTTCCTATTATGAAAAATGGATTAGGTTCTTGCTTCTGTGGGACGTATATAAGATATGCTATTCAGAGGAAAGTCTGTTTTGTATGCTTTATTTTTTTCAGAAGATACAATGTATATTGCATGAAGAGTATCATGCTTGTGCTATCTGACCTCGGAGTCCATCATACATCCAGTACATCTTATTTAATTAATATAGCTTTCCACCACATTTATAATGCATATAAAAGGAAATAAATAAATTACATAAATTCAACAAATGATGGTGACTGGGACAGACCAACAGTTGCAGTAATAATACACTAGATGGTCACGTGTCACAAATTCCACATGTCAGATATGGTTTGACATGTGTCGCACAAGAGTTTGGCTAGTCTTTTTAATAAGACATGTGCCAAAACCTGTATCTGAGATGTGCCCTACATGTGTACCGGGTTTAGGAAACATGTCCTATCAAAAAGTAGATGTGGGATGTGTTTTTAGGCAGAGGGAGGAGTGGTTGAAGAGAAAGTTAAAGATGTAGGATGTGTTTCCTGATGATATGGGTGTGTACAACAGTGTTAAGTTGGTATTAACCAACTTGGTTCTAAATAAACTTGTGCTAGAGCTAGTCACTTTGATGATGGTGATCCTCTTGAGGGGTCATCCTCCACACCAGTGGATGTGTAATATTCCTTTATAATTTATTTGGTAAATTTGCTAGAAAATTTTAGCAAGAAATATTTCATTAAAAATTACCAGAAAACATCATAAATTTCTCTGATAGAAATTGTGAGCACTTAAATAAATATTGCAATTCAAACCTGTTGACCACTACGTGTCAACTACCCATAGCAGTACACCCCCTTTTTTCGCGAAAGGGATAGCGCCTAATCGATGTGTTCCTGCCATCATCATTAGCTTGATCATGTTATATTGTAAACCCAATCTGCATGTGTAAGTTGTAAATAATCTCAGCAGATCTCTGTCATGCATAGAATTGCCTAGGTAAGCCTAATTTTCTAGTGATGATCTACATTCCGGAAGCTTTTTTGTCTCACCGATCCATGATCGGCAGAGTTTTCCTTCAGCCTAACCCCAAAGCCAGAATGGATTTTGTCATTGGAATCTTAGGGGAGTCCTAGTGTGCTAGATCGAGTCTATGTAAAAGTGATTTGGGAATAATCCTAACTATTTGGTTAGGTTATTTTATTACAAATTGCTTGATCTACTAGATTATATTTGTGTCGCAAGACTGGGTAGTCTGTGAGGGTCTATATCAAATGGGTTTTCCCCCTTGAGATGTAAAAATGTAAAAATCATGATGTAAAGTGTCTTGAGGGTTAGAAAAATATTTTATCCTCATAAGTCCTAAGTCCTAAGTCCTAGGTCCTAGGTAATTTTAAATTTTCCAAAGGCTAAGATCGAGGGTCCTTTAAAAAATTAAATTTTAAGAGGTCCAGGGACTAAGGTTAAATGATTATTTTGCTAAATTTTATGCCCTTGGTCCCTAGGGTTAAGTCAAAGTCAAAATTTTGAGGAAATTAATTCAAAAATTAAATTTTTGAATTAATTAAAATGCATTTAAATGATAATTTCGAATTTCCTTATTATTTTAATTTTGACGGATGAGATTAAAAGATTTTTTGATCCTCATCAATGGTCGAAATCGCTTTGCCAAGGATCACTCGAACTAGCCGTTGGGAATTTTTTCATTAAATAGGAGGTCAGTGGTCAGTTAAGATGATTCGATCTTGGAGTCGTGTGCTAAGTGAAAGCTCTCTTGTAATCGTTTTTCATGGAAAGACTTTGGGGTTAATTTCTGTTGATGTTACTCTTCGTGGAAACGCTGTAAGATGTTTTATTTTCATGCATAAATTTCCTTTCAGCTATTGATGATAGCTTTATGAAGAGTGATTTAAGCACAAGTATCTTGTTTGATCACTGGGGTTTGAATGGTAGTTTAAATTCTAAATTATAATGGCAGGTATCTCCATTAAATCTGAATTTTATTGTCGTTTTCTCTCTCTACGTTAATGGTTGAATTGAGCTGTGCAGGGAATCCTTGATTTTGAGATCATCGGGCGTTTGGGGAAGTTTTCAGTTGGACCAGCCAACTCCTGATTTGCATTTTCTGAAGAGCCCAGCTTGATTGAATCCCGGGCTTATCATTAGAAATTTCATTGTCGATGCATGAAGGGTTTTCTCTGAAGCACCTCATTTTAAATCATAAAGTTAAAAAAAATATGCGTGGCATAATGATAAATCTCGCTACTTAGAGCCTTCAGCTTGTAATTACTGTAATTATTTAGCTAGGGTTTTTTTTTTTTTTTTAAATTTCATCATTGTATATATTGTTTCTGGGTGTTTTGTTTTTGTCATTGCAGATTGCAGATTTGAAGGTGAAGTTCAAGCTTGAAGCCAGATCTAGGCCCTGGAGGGTAAGATCTGGCCTCAAAACTAGTTTTTCGCAGGTGTACGGTTCTGTTGTCCAAGGGTTTGAAATTAAAAAAAAAAAAAAAAATCCGGAAATTTTTTATAGGGGTTTAATTGATAAATTTGAAGCAGAAGAATTTGACATTTTTTTGTTGAGGTTTCCTGGCTATCATTTATCCGATTGCTCTTAATCTACTGCTTGGGTTTTGGGTTTGTTGCAAAATTCAATTTTTTTTAGGACCCTCAAGCCTCTCTCATCGCTGTTGGTGCCTTCAAAATCCCTCTGTGGCTGCCTCATCTGGTTCCCATCGTTCATTTCCCCTTTTTGTCACCTCCGCACCTGTAAAACACATCAAAATCACGCGGCATCCATTATTTTCTGCCTACGCTGGCCATTCCACTCCATTCCGTAGCTCCCATACCTTCCACGCATTCATCATCTACTCCTCCCTCCATCGTTTTACCAAAAATCCCTCGCAGTCCCTATTTCCTCACACTGCATTTCTTTCTGCCTGTTGAATTTTCCCTTGCTACTGCCATATCTGCCCAACCTCCACGCTGCTAGCATTGCTTCACCCTCCACGCAGTTCTGCCCTACGCACAACCTTCATCCTCTTTCCGCAGCCTCCATCCACATGCTATCTCCCTGGCTGCGTGTCCATTCCCTCTGCGTATCCAAGCTCACCTCTCCACGCTGCCAGAGGGTCGAAGTCTCCTCCATACTCTGCGTCCTTCTCATTGCATTTCCCCGCTGCCATCCCTGCGGCTCTCCCATAGAACCCTCATTTGCTGCCATCTCCACGCATTGCCATACCTGTTCCACGTCCCTAGCTCCATCCTTCATGCACATTTACGTTGCTCTCAAACCTGCAGACACATCAACGCAAAACACATTACGACTTTGTATTCCCTTTTTTTGTTTTTTATTTGTTTGTGAGTGGGTGGGGTTAGTTAGGGTAGATTAGGTTTAACGTATTTTGATTTTCATTTCGTTTTGTTTCATTTATTTTTATTTTTTATTTGAAATCTAAAGCATAAACAAAACAAACAAAAAAAGCTTTTGACTTTTATTTTATGTATGTGTATTATATTTGTGGGTTAGTTTAAGTCTTCTTCTTAGGTAATTTAGTCAGTCCCTTTTTGTTTTAATTTTATCTATTTACATTTGTATATAATGGTTAGAGTTAATTTTGAATTTCGATTTTGACTTGCCTTTTTCAATTTTCATCATTTGCGTTAACTAGATTCATTTCTCTATTTTGATTTTCTATTTTCACTTTTATTTATTTTTTATTTTGAATTCTTCCTTTATTTGACTTTTATTCATTAAAATAAAAATAAACAAAAAATCGATTTTGTTTTCTTTTGATTTCATTTCATTTCATTTTTTTTATATATTTTTTTAAGTTTAAAAAATCCAAAAAAATTAAAAAAATATATAAAATTAGAAAAATTTTAAAACATTAAAATTTTATAAAAGATTAAGAAAATCTAAAAAGATTTTGTGACTGAGAATAAACAAAATTAAGGGGTTTATTCGCTTAAACTTTGTAATTTTTAATGTGGCCTATGGCCCATTAAAAATTTTAATTTTTAACTCTTTGATTAAATTAAATTCCCAAGGAATAATTAAAAAATTTTAACTTAAAAGTTACGTAGTGTCATTTGGTCATTAAATGCCTTTTTTATGATTTTCCTATGGTCAAAGTGGGATAAATATTTTTAATCATATTTGGCTGTTGAAGAAAATTTATTAAATCTAGATTTGGGCAGTTAATGAAAACCATTTAAAATCTAGAATATCTTGCGTGATAAAGTGTTCGGCATTTATATGGATTATTTATGATTGTCACTTTTCGTCACATATTGAAAATCGTTTTGGGTAACTTGTTTTATTTGATGGTTAATTCAAATATCAAAGGCACTGGTCTATAATTGTTTTTATCTTGTGGTCGTGTCTTGTTTACGTTGGCGTTTAATCTATCAATCTGATTTAATCATTTAGATTCATCAAGTTATCCATCCTTAAAATCTCCTAGAGCCCGTGATCCACAGGCTTTCTCATCCAATTACCTTAGGGACTACCCCCCTTGACTTACCTAGGAGAGAGTCTAAATGGAGTGATTAAGGATTAACAGTGACAGCCCTTACTCTGAGTGTTGTCGCGCTGCCTAAACACTTTGTGCGACAACAAGACCCAAAAAAATGAAGAGGAAATTCTGCAAAGCCCAATTAATTGTATTAATAAATACTAGGAGGAGATTAGATTGAAATTTGAGGAAACCTAGTAAATTAATTAACTGGAAATTCTCGGCTTCTAGCTCCCTTATTTTTGCAACTTGTCACTTCCGATGAACTCGGAATGTGCTCTGGCCCTATTACCGACCATTTTGTGGTTGATATCCTTAGGAGAAAATTTTTCTCCAAGATGGTTCTCAACCGACAATTTTTCTCCAAGATGGTCCTCAACCGACAACCAACAACCCTTCGAAGCCACCAGCTAGCTCGTTGCGCCACTTCTTCGCCACCTGAGCCAGCGATGTGGTCCCTCACCCATCTGTTATGATTGTATGTTTGAAGGTGGGCCTCACAAACCTAAAGTTATGCCTTGTCATTTGATAATTGAGTATTGTAGTTTTCTTATCATGGATACTTTTGGGCATGGATTAATGGGGGGATTCGGCAGAAAGAGTGGGCTAGGTCTGTGCTCTTTTCTCCTAGACCTCTTTTGGGTGTTAACCTTGGACCCTAGTCCCGTGGGATCTCTTTTATTGACCTTTGGGCTTTAGGGATGGTACTACATGGGAAACCCTAATTTTGGTTGCGTGGTCCCTCTCTCTCATCTACATATATCACTCCCCTTCCACTCATTATAACCCCATTCATCATTTCTCCCACATGGGTCCACGTAGGGTTAGCCTTCCCCTTCCCTTTGCCCACACCTTGGGTTGAGCCTCGAATGATGCCCCGGAGGTTGATGCAACTGAAAAGAAAAGTAAAAGCATAATTAGCCACATTCAACAAGAAGATGTACCACAAAATGCAAAAGATGGCCGGGACAAACACTTTTAGCACATGGGAAAAAGCTAATACATGAGCTCAACCCCATCATCAGGGCCATCACCCTCGTTCCTACATGCCCTAGATGAGCCTCCTTTATCATTCAGGAAGCCATGATTGTCCCAACCCCTGGTAGGCAATGAATCATCGTACCTTAAAGGGGGTATCCACTGCTATATCTTACACATCATGCTCTTATCCCTTGAGCCCCGAGCAATTAATTAAAGAAAAATCATAAAAGGCAAAAGGCATATAAATAAGGGTGGAAAAATCAAGGTCGAGGCACCTCATGTACACCGATTTTTCCCTCCTATATGTTATATTAGCTGCCCTTGTACCCCAGCATGTCGCCCAGGGCTGCCCCTTTCGTTCCCTACTCCATTCATCTCTTTATCACATGCCATCACCCTTTAAAGAATGTACCTTGGACATACTATCCCCTTTAAAAGTAGAAACCACCTAATAGGATGCTTGGTTAGCCCCATTTGGAGGTTGGAGACATTAACACCTGCCAAAACCCACTATGGAAGGACATGCCATTATGAAGTGCCCACTTGTTGTCCATGGTTTGTAAGCTCTTTTACTTGATTTCCTTTGATGACTTGTTGGAAATAATACTGAGAGGGGGGGTGAATCAGTATTATCAGATCAATCAAACTTTTTCAATGCTCAGAAACATATACGCTACTTCAGTTAGGTGAAACAGCGTGTACACGCTACTGTGACTAAATAAAACAGCGTATAAGAAGAAAACTCATAATTTAGTTAGCTTATTCTTCAGTTAAGTTCATCAGGACATTATTCACCACATTAACAGTAAACTGGTGCAGCATAACAGAACAGATCAAAAGCCACACACATGAACACCAAGATGTAAGGTGGAAACCCAATGTGGGTGAAAACCACCTGCTGCAAGTTGTCTCTATCTTTCTTTAATATGAAACTTCAGTTTACAATCTTTTGTACTGGTGCAGCCTTATACCAGTACGCAGGCTACAACCTGCAGAAGGCTACAACCTTCTCTCGTTCTCCAATCTTCCTTGGAAGGGAGCTCCAACCCCCTTTGCTCTTGTACTAGCCAAGATACTAGTACGTAGGTGCTGACCTACAATCTTCTTTCCTTCAGGTACCACCTTTCATACATTTTCAGACTGGATATTCCTGAAGCACAACATTACAATCTGTAGACCCCAATTCATTCAACTTTCACAACAGATCATTGAAGCATAAAACAACCAATACTAGTATTATCAAACTTTGAATCACTGAACCACTGAACCCTGTCAATCACCAGATACCAGAACACAGAGCAGTCTACAGAACTCAGTAATAACAGTCAGATCCAACTGCAAACCCAAAAATCAAGCTTTAAGAGATATACGCTACTTCAATGAGCGAAACCCGCGTATACACGCGCTTTTACCTAAGCCAACCTGCGTACAGATCTAAAAATAGATTTTCTCAACTTGCAGCTGTACCAGACATCAGTTAGATCCAGAACATAATATTGCGACAGTATGCAGATCTAGAAATACGCATAATCAACCATATCATAATAGTGCATTTCAAACCATTAGATCCCGATTTATCCTTAGATCTAGTCTTCCATCCGCCGATGTGATTTCTCCTTAGCTCATATCAAGCAACCCAGATCCTGCATATCAGATCTCTTTCTCTCTTAGATATTCAAGCCTTGTCGAAAGATGATTTTGCCTAATGATCTTCTTCTCCTTATATAGCCTTAGGCCTTGCTCAATACCAAGAGCCAAAACCATAGTAACACAATACCATCAACTTCAAAACTAGGGATCGACACGCCCGTCGAGACACAATGGTCCGAAAACATAGGCACAACTTCCAAGGACTAACCACCATGGACCAAAGGTACTTTTCCACATACACGCGCTTTTTCTGAATCCAACTAGCGTGTACACGCGACTTGGGCTTAACGAACCTGCGTATATGAACTTCCTTGGCATGCTGTACTAAGATCTGTCTTCTGATTAAGTTGCCATCACCTGTACCAACCTCTGAGCACCTGTACCAACCTCTGAGTGAGTTGCCATCAAGGACAACACTTGAATCATAATGCCAACAATCTCCCCCTTTGGACTTGATGGCAACCACCACACCAAGTCACTCTCCCCCTTTGACATCAAGGGCAAAGGGCTGTGCTCCCCCTGAGGACATGCTGATACCTCTGCTTGGCTGTGCTGACTCATGCTCCCCCTGACAGTAGGCCAGATCTGCAAAAGATGTTCTTCAACAAGAACCAAGACTTATACACCATAAGGGACCTTCCTATCACCAAAAGACTCAATACATACATCCATACTCCCTACCAAGAGGGGACATATCAGAAACGACCAATTATATTACAGCATTCATCCCAGGCATAGTGGGGAAACCAACATAGGCCGTTACATGACCTTGACACCATAAAAGAGATATCACAAGAGAGATACATGACATAGAGACAACAGATCTAGATCAAGACTTATGACAGTCACCAGCAGCATATGATAAACATCTTTTTAGATCAGCAACCAGGATTTCTTTCTGAGCTCCTTTTCCTGAAATCAACAACCAAAACATCTGAATGCCAACAATACTTTATGAGACTTTTAAGCTGCTCCCCCTGAACCTGTGCCTGCTGCACCCCCTGAAACCGTGCCTGAAGAATTCTGACATACCCATTGCTGTTCAGAACTCCAGAGTTTGCCCTTGCTGTTCAAAACTTCATATACGCGATTTCTCCTGCATGAAACAGCATATGGACGCAGATATAATCTCTGCAACATGCGTACACCATACACGCGACTTTCTCAGCACAAATCCGCGTGTATACGCGTATATACCTTTCGTAACTTGCGTATACCAACTTTTCTGTAGAACAGACAAGCTTCAACAGCAGGATGAAGCATCAACTACTCCCAGCTTTTGTCTGAGATATTCAAAAGTTTCCCTGGGCAGTGGTTTTGTGAGAATATCAGCAACTTGTTCCTTAGAAGGAACATACTCCAACTTGACCTTCTGCTCAAGCACTTGTTCCCGAAGAAAATGGTACTTGATTGGTATGTGCTTGGTCTTTGAGTGCATGACTGGATTCTTTGAAATGCTGATTGCACTTGTATTATCACATAAGATAGAGACGGGTGGAGTGCAAGTGATTTGAAAGTCCTGCAAGGTCTGCATCATCCAAAGAAGTTGTGTGCAACAAGATGCTGCAGCCACATATTCTGCTTCAGCTGTAGATAAGGCAATCGAACTCTGTTTCTTGCTGAACCAAGATACTAATCTGGAACCCATGAAGAAAGCACCACCACTTGTGCTTTTCCTATCATCCACACTTCCAGCCCAATCTGCATCTGTGTAAGCATGAAGAGTGAGATCTGTATTTCTAGGATACCATAAGCCATAGTTTTGGGTCCCTTGAAGATATTTGAAGATTCTTTTGACTGCCTGAAGATGAGTTTCCTTTGGGTTGGCTTGAAATCTTCCAACCATTCCTACTGCATGTGTAATATCTGGTCGAGTACCTGTCAAATAAAGCAAACTCCCAATCATGGATCTATAAGTGGGTTGGTGAACTGCTGCTGATTCATCATTTGCACTGAGGCTGCATCCTGTAACCATGGGTGTACATACTGGCTTTGACTCTTCCATGCCATACTTCTTCAAGATCTGCTTGAGGTATTTGGTTTGAGACAAGAAGATACCTCCTTCATTTTGTTGGATTTGCAATCCAAGAAAATATGTCAATTCTCCAAGAAGTGACATTTCGAATTCTTTCTGCATAACCAAGGCAAAGTTTTGACTCATAGTCTCTTCATTGCTGCCAAAAATAATATCATCTACATAAACAACAAGAATTAGCAATTTGTTATTTTCAACTTTTATATAGAGATTGCTATCTGCTGATCCTTTTGAAAAGCCTTGTTGGTGAAGATATTTGTCCAACCGATAGTACCAAGCCCTTGGAGCTTGTTTGAGTCCATAGAGTGCCTTTTTCAATCTGCATACAAGGTTTGGATCATTCCCAAGAATGAAACCATCTGGCTGCTCAATATATACTTCTTCTTCTAAGTCTCCATTCAGGAAGGCTGATTTCACGTCCATTTGAAATACCTTGAAGTTTTGAAAGCTTGAGAGAGCAAGGAACATTCGGATGGCCTCAAGTCTTGCCACAGGAGCAAAGGTCTCTTCAAAATCTATTCCTTCTTGCTGTGCATACCCTTTACAAACAAGTCTGGCCTTGTTTCTAATTACTTCTCCATTTTCATTTAATTTATTCTTGAAGACCCATTTTGTTCCTATTACATTCTTATCTTTTGGTCTAGGAACTAATTCCCAAGTGTTGTTCTTTTCGATTTGCTCAAGTTCTTCATCCATTGCTTTGACCCAACATTCATCTTTGCATGCCTCTTTCACATTTTGTGGTTCAGTGGAGGAGAGTAATGCCAAGTAGCTTGAAGCTTCTGCAAGTGTCCTTCTTGTTTGTACTCCTGCTTCTTTCTGCCCCATAATCTGAGTTTCTGGATGATTCTTTTGAACATATCTGGATGGAGTCTTCTCTTCTATTCTTGTCTGCTCCTCTGGTTCTTCTTGAGATTCTTCTTCTTCTTGAGGTTCTTCTTCTTCATCATTTCGCCTTTGAGAGTAACCTTCATCTTCTTCAATGTCTTCATGATGAACTTGCCTAGGAACATATCCCTTCTCATCAACCACTATATCAATACTGTCAACAATTCTGCCAAGTCTTTTATTGTAGCACTTGTATGCTTTGCTATGTGGAGAATAACCAAGAAGAATGCCCTCATCTGCTCTAGGTTCAAGTTTGCCAAGTTGCTCATCAGTATTCTTAATATAACATTTGCTCCCAAAGATTTTGAAGTGCTTCACGGAAGGAGTTTTACCACTCCAAAGCTCATGAGGTGTTTGAGTGCTGTTTACTCGGACATTTGTTTTGTTAAGAATAATAACAGCAGCATGTGCAGCTTCACCCCAGAAGGTTGCAGGAGTACCTGATTCATCGAGCATAGCACGAGCCATTTGTTGGATAGTTCTGTTCATTCTTTCCACAACCCCATTTTGCTGAGGAGTTCTAGCTGTAGAGAATTCTCTTCTTATCCCATGTTCATCGCAGAAATCGAAAAATTCATTTGATGTGAACTCCCCACCTCTGTCAGATCTGAGGCACTTAATTTTGTGTCCTGATTCATTTTCAGCCAATGCTTTGAAGGATTTGAATTTTTCGAATGCTTCATCTTTGTGCTTCATAAGCCCTAACCAAACAAACCTTGAGAAATCATCAATGAATAATATCAGATATTCTTCTCCTCGAGGTGTCCTTTTCCTAAATGGACCACATACATCTGTATGGACTAGCTCAAGAGGCAAGCTAGCTGATCCTTCCTTCTCTGGAAAGTTAGTTCTGGTTTGCTTTCCAAACTGACAAGATTTGCATATGGTGTTGTCTGGAATTTTGATATCTGGAAGATCGCGAACTGCCTGATATTTGCATGCTTTCCTTATTTGTGAGAAGCTTAGATGTCCCAACCTTCGATGCCATAACCAGTGCTCTTCATCCTTGCTAAGATAGCATTGTTGTTGTCCTTCTTCAAATATGTACAGATTATTTGGAGTTCTTTTGCCTTTGAGAACTGTTTTACCTGTATCAAGATCACGAACAAGACATCCATTCGATCTGAAAATAACCTCGGTTTTTTGATCACACATCTGGCTGACACTTAGTAGATTATGCTTCAATCCATCAACATACAAAACATTTCCAGCCTTGACCTTTTCTTTCAAAGGAGCAATACCTTTTCCTTTTATAGTTGCAGGAGTATCATTTCCAAAAGAAACTTTCTTTCCCTTTTCTAAAGTAGAATAAGATTCAAGTTTTTCTTTATCCCCTGTCATATGTTTCGAACATCCACTGTCAATGTACCATAGATTTTCCTGTCCTTCTGCATAAAAAGCTATCCCACATCTTTCTGTTTGAGTTTCCTTTATTCTCCATTTTTTGGTGCTCGTGGCTTGTTCCTTTTTCTCCTGAAACCTGCTCCTGCATTCAGAGTCTTTATGACCAAAATTATTGCAAATAGAACATTCAACTTCATTTTCAAGAACCGAAAAGTTGTTATAGGTCCTCTTTGTAATCCCTGTCATACTTCTTTGTTTTTGAGCTTCCCTAGTCATGATTGTTTTATATGCAACACATTGAGCTGCTTTGTGACCAAAGTTATGGCAAGAAAAGCATTGTCCATTGAAGAAGCTTCTGCAGTTATTGAATCTACCAGCCAACTGATTGTAATTTCTATTTTCATCTATTCTTGAGCCAAACTGAGAAGATTTTACCTGTGGTTGGTTGTAGCTTTTGTTCACCCTTAAGAAGGATTGTCCCTGATAGTTTCTGTTTGTAATTCGTCCCTGCTTTACCTGATTATCTTCATTGTTCTTCTGCTCATTTCTTCTTGCTGCATCAAGATAACTTTTTGAGGTGGATGCTTGAGAGGTTTCTCCATTATAGCCCAAACCTGTCTTGTTTAGAGGAGACCGCTGCACATTGATAATCTCATCCAAAGTTTCAGATCCTTTGACAAACTTAAGATTAATAGCTTTTGTTTTCTCAATTTCTTTTCTGAGACCAACAATTTCACCTTCTAGTTTTTCAAGATGTTTTTCCTTTTCATCAATTTGAAATTGCAAAGTATCAATGATCACACTCTTTTCTTCTATGCATCTCTTGAGTCTAGTAATTTCATTATAGAGATTATCCACATCTACAGCATCCTCATAATCATCATCTTCAAATGCCATTAATAGCTTATATTTATTACCTTGTTCATCTTCATCACTGTTTGATAAGCCATCACTATCTTCATGGGTGTAGTAGCTTTTCTTATTTGCACTTTGTTTCTTGTTCCATCTAGCAGGTTCTTTTCCTTTATCCTTATAAGGACATTTTGCAGCATAATGACCTACTCTTCCACAAGCAAAGCATTTGAAAGGTAGCTTACCTCTGAACCTTCCAGAACCCCTTTGAAGATTTCTGACAAAATTTGATTCTTCTTCCTCTTCTTCTGGAACATGGCTTGCTTCATAGTAATCTTCTTTTCCTGATGCCTTAAAAGCAGCTTCCCTTCTGTCAGATGGACCTCCCTTTCTCATTTCATAAGCAGTTAGAATTCCATGTAGCTGAGACATAGTGAGAACACGGAGATTTTCTTTTTCTTCTATTGCAGATACTTTAGATTCAAACTTGGGGGATAATGATCTTAGAATCTTTTGAACTACTATAGTCTCTTTTATTTCTTCACCCAAATTTTTCATGCAATTAACAATCTCATCTACCCGAAGAAAATAATTAGCCACACTTTCATCATTATACATCTTGAGAGTCTCATATTGAATCCTGAGAGTTTGAAGTTTAGCTTGCTTTACCTGTTCATCTCCTTCATAGCTAGTGATCATTTTGTCCCATATCTCTTTTGCTGATTTGAAGTGCATGACCTTCATGAATTCTGTTTGGGATATACTTCCTAGTAGAGTACTGACTGCTTTTGCATTTGTTTCATACTGCTTTTTCTCAGCTGGATCTGTAGGAGTAGCTGAAGGAAAAGCATAGCCTGTTTCTACAATGTTCCAAACTTCGGTACCAAGAGATTGAAGATATGCAGTAACTCTTACCTTCCAATAATTGAAATTTGTCCCATCAAAAATCGGTGGCCTGATTGATGCTTCTTTCTCGTAGTTGCTCATGATGAATGATCTACCTTCAAGCGGTCAAGCTTCTCTGAAGGACCTGCTCTGATACCAATTGTTGGAAATAATACTGAGAGGGGGGGTGAATCAGTATTATCAGATCAATCAAACTTTTTCAATGCTCAGAAACATATACGCTACTTCAGTTAGGTGAAACAGCGTGTACACGCTACTGTGACTAAATAAAACAGCGTATAAGAAGAAAACTCATAATTTAGTTAGCTTATTCTTCAGTTAAGTTCATCAGGACATTATTCACCACATTAACAGTAAACTGGTGCAGCATAACAGAACAGATCAAAAGCCACACACATGAACACCAAGATGTAAGGTGGAAACCCAATGTGGGTGAAAACCACCTGCTGCAAGTTGTCTCTATCTTTCTTTAATATGAAACTTCAGTTTACAATCTTTTGTACTGGTGCAGCCTTATACCAGTACGCAGGCTACAACCTGCAGAAGGCTACAACCTTCTCTCGTTCTCCAATCTTCCTTGGAAGGGAGCTCCAACCCCCTTTGCTCTTGTACTAGCCAAGATACTAGTACGTAGGTGCTGACCTACAATCTTCTTTCCTTCAGGTACCACCTTTCATACATTTTCAGACTGGATATTCCTGAAGCACAACATTACAATCTGTAGACCCCAATTCATTCAACTTTCACAACAGATCATTGAAGCATAAAACAACCAATACTAGTATTATCAAACTTTGAATCACTGAACCACTGAACCCTGTCAATCACCAGATACCAGAACACAGAGCAGTCTACAGAACTCAGTAATAACAGTCAGATCCAACTGCAAACCCAAAAATCAAGCTTTAAGAGATATACGCTACTTCAATGAGCGAAACCCGCGTATACACGCGCTTTTACCTAAGCCAACCTGCGTACAGATCTAAAAATAGATTTTCTCAACTTGCAGCTGTACCAGACATCAGTTAGATCCAGAACATAATATTGCGACAGTATGCAGATCTAGAAATACGCATAATCAACCATATCATAATAGTGCATTTCAAACCATTAGATCCCGATTTATCCTTAGATCTAGTCTTCCATCCGCCGATGTGATTTCTCCTTAGCTCATATCAAGCAACCCAGATCCTGCATATCAGATCTCTTTCTCTCTTAGATATTCAAGCCTTGTCGAAAGATGATTTTGCCTAATGATCTTCTTCTCCTTATATAGCCTTAGGCCTTGCTCAATACCAAGAGCCAAAACCATAGTAACACAATACCATCAACTTCAAAACTAGGGATCGACACGCCCGTCGAGACACAATGGTCCGAAAACATAGGCACAACTTCCAAGGACTAACCACCATGGACCAAAGGTACTTTTCCACATACA
Organism: Pinus tabuliformis; assembly: GCA_031772625.1. Taxonomy (NCBI): domain Eukaryota; kingdom Viridiplantae; phylum Streptophyta; class Pinopsida; order Pinales; family Pinaceae; genus Pinus; species Pinus tabuliformis. The sequence goes on along the minus strand of CM062819.1, from coordinate 1,453,057,263 downwards.
CGCGCTTTTTCTGAATCCAACTAGCGTGTACACGCGACTTGGGCTTAACGAACCTGCGTATATGAACTTCCTTGGCATGCTGTACTAAGATCTGTCTTCTGATTAAGTTGCCATCACCTGTACCAACCTCTGAGCATCTGTACCAACCTCTGAGTGAGTTGCCATCAAGGACAACACTTGAATCATAATGCCAACATTGTTGTACTAGAAGGCTAGGGTATACATTGGATCTTATGCAGGATTGCAGATGGTCTCCATTTTGGGTTTGGTATCCCTATACGGGTCCTAACCTCCAGAGGGCTACATTCCATGGGCCTCCACAATAGTAAACCACACTCCATGGATCCCCAAAGATGTTCAGAGATTGCTCGAGATTCGTGTATTGGACGAGGAAGATGCACCTAGTTCACCATGCCCAGTCGGCCCCACAGTTGTACCATGCACTTGTCAGATGACCCACGACTTGTACGCTGATGTGGCACCACTTACACCATCATTTGAGCCCTTACAAATGGTCTACAAGCATCTTCGACCTACTTGGAGATGCATGAGGTCACTTGTGTGCCCTCACACCCATTGGGAGCACCATAGCTTTATTATTTGGAGAACAAGGGGCCAACCCCTTTTCCACTACTTTTGGGAGTCCTATTCATCATTGTGGCACTTATGGACTTCATCAGGCTTCTTAGATGGCCGAACAACATGTATTGTTGATCATTCGACCTCTTGAGAGGCTTGCTATTTTGTTTATGAGCTAGTTTGGTGGGCTTGTCAGCAACTGTTAGTTATTTTGCACGTTATTTTATTTTAAGGGCTAATGTAGGCCCAAGTAGCTAAATCAAACTCATTAGAAGTGTATAAATAGAAGTGATGAGGATTCATTTTAGCATCATCACTTGGATTTGGAACTTATATCTCTTTAGAGATTTTCACTATCCTTCCTGGAGGACGAATTTTTGGAGCATGGAATGAATTTTGATGTTTGGATAATTTTCATGTCTTGGAGCTTCTTGATGGCAAGTTTTTTGGATGGTTGGATATATTCTTGTACATGTAAGTTCATTTTAATACTATTCTTTCTTTCTAATTTTGTCACATACATTGTTGCTGGGATTTCGCTATACTAGGACTTATTTGTTGCATCTCTCATGCGAAGTTGTGGAAATTTTGTTTCCGAATAGTGAATGCTTCATGTATGGGCCATGTATAATGAATGAATGTTCCTAGGGATGTTTCATTACTGAAATTCATCTTGATAAGCCATTTATCTTGCAAAACGAAGTATAAAGTCTTTGAAGCTACTTTTGTTGCTGCCCTAGTGCCAAGCGAAGTTGTCTTTGAGGCCTCCTTGACCTAGAAAATTTGAAGGTCCATAGTCATAATTCTACTTGACTCCATTTCTCCCCAAAGGATTAGGCACTGGTCCACCCAAAGGTGATCATCTTAAACCTTTCTCATCCAACTCCCTCTCCTTTTCTAGGCCTAGCCCATTAGGTCTCCTAGGGCATCATTTATCTTTCAAACCACCCATCAAGAAGGTTTGATCTCTTGGCCCCTACTACGCTGGTGTGTCTCTTAGGTGCCCTCCAATTTGGAAGAAATTCCGATAGTGGGATTTTGAGATATCTCAAGCCTTAACCTCGAGATTGAATCTTGCCCTTGGTTTCCCTGGGCTAGAAACCTCATTGGGACCCTCACATTTTCTTGCATTACAAATTATTTCTTTTGTCTCTTCCCCCCTCCGGAATAGGTCAAGCACATCATTGGTTGCTGAACCCTACCCCCTTGACCTACCCCCGGGTCCACTTGGTCCCATGTGGTCCCATATCTTATCATATTCAACTCTTCAAAAACCACTTGGGAAACTGAGTTCCATTAGAATTTTAGTGTTTAGGAAGCTCCATTGCAAGTCACATTCCCTAAGCCAATCCCACAAATCCCTATTTCCCCTATCCTAGAGAACCTTGTACCTTGCTTAAGAAGCAGGTAAGTCTGACTCTTGAGTTTCTCCTAGGAAAGGGTCATCGAGATCACTTCACATCCATCTTAGTCGACCTATCCTTCATAAGTGATTCTCTATATATCGGTTCTCCTCCCATTGGTGAAAGTTCGTAAAGAGTAGGAAGCTTTAGCTGTTGTGACAATGGGCTTTAGCTTCATTGTTGCTCTTAACCTAGCAAGTGCCCCTCTAGGACCCCTGCTAGTTTGAGCGGTAAAAGACCCTTCTGAATAAACCAATTCGGCCCTCTGGGATTATATAAATTGGGCCTCACAAGCAAACTAAATGATCAGTTAAGGTGGCTTGACAACCACCGAAACTGGCCACCACTAGCTAGGGTTTATATTTCAACACCAAAATCGGGAAATGCTGAGGGTTTCTCCCTCATATCGTAACCTACTAGAGATCTTGGAATAATTATTAAAATAGAAATACTCAATCATATCCCAATTGAACTCTCATCTTCCTTTTTATAGCTTTCCTTGTTCAAAATACCGTGGGTAATCCAAATACCATGGTCAATACTATGGGTCATCAAAAATCATATATTTTTTCATTATATCCCCTCTTAATTTAATTATTCATTTCACTTTTTGATGTGGCTTTTCTCTCCAAGTGAAAATGAACCTTTGTTTTAAAAAATGGCCGAGCCAGCTCTGACTCGGTCGAGCCAACTGAGCTTGACCCCCGGCCAATTCGACTTGGTAAAGAAAACGACATGGCGGTCGGTTTGTTAACGAACTAGCTGGCTCGATCGAGCCCGATCTAACCTGACTGGTTTGGCCAGTCACGCCCACGCACTCCGAACGTGATTTTTTGGGGGGAAAGCAGACCCCCCACTGCATCCTAATTTGGTTTTAGGTTTCTTTGAGGTCCATTTACCTCTCCCAAGCCTATAAAAGCTACCCAACCCCTTACATTTCCTCACAACTATCTCATTGCATTTGTGTGAGAATTTGCGAGGAGTTTTTGAAGAGTTGTGGAGTTTGTTTTTGGAGCAGCAGTGAGGAGTCTTGGGCAATCATTGGAACAACAATGAGGAGCTTCTTGGGAAGCCATTGGAGCAAAATTGAGGAGTTGTTTTGTTGGAGCAGCATTGAGGAGGTCGTTTGTGGCAACTTTGTGCCTAGAGGTTTTTTTTTTTTCACTTCTAAAATCTGTTTTTGTTTTTTTTTTGTGCAAATCTAGAAATTGAAAAGCGTCTTTTTTGTAAAAGAAATGAACATTGAAGCCATGCTATTTTTTTGTTTTCATTTTCAGATTTTTTCCTTTCATTTCCAAGTCCAAAAATGGCTCCTAGAGTGAAAGATGTTGCTTGGGCATATGCTGAAATGATTGATAATAAAATGCATTCCAAATTTTGTCATAGAAAAATTAAGGAGGGGGCATTCATAGGCTGAAACAACACTTGGCTGGTATTAGAGGCGAAATTACTACATCTGAAGCACCATCAGAACAAATTGGGCAGATTAAGAAGGAGTTGCTAAATAAATTTGAGAAGTTTTAGCAAGAAAAAGCTAGGAATAAAGAAATAGAGGCTTAAATTGGGAGGAAGACTAGTATACAACAAATGATGGCTGCCAACCCCAATTTTGATTATGAGGGCTCTTCATCTATCCCTTGCACTAATGCATCCAACCCCTTTTGCTATGTTCCTCCCTCTTTGGAGTCTATGCAAGAAAAGGGTAAGGGTAAAATGAAAAAGAGGGGTGATATCAAAAGTTATTTCACACCCTCCTCTCCATCAGATGCACATGGTCCTCAAGCTAGTAGATGTCATATGCAGCCCACTTTAGATGACCATTGGAAGAAAGAATTGAGAGAGACTGCCTGTGATTACATAGCTAGATGGTGGTATGATTCTGATATCCCCTTCAATGCTTCTCGTTCACCATATTATGAACCTATGTTTGATGCCATATTTGTTGTTGGAAAGGGCTTCAAAGGCCCTACTTTGCATGAGTTAAGGGGATCTCTTTTGCGAAAATAAGTTTCCTCCATTGATGAATATTTGAAAGATTTCAAAAGCTCATGGGCAAAAACAGGATGCACCATCATGTTAGATGGATGGTGATCAAAGGAACCGTACCATCATAAACTTCTTATCTTTTGCCCACATCAAAAATCAGTTGATGCATCTGATAGGGTGAAAGATGTACACTTGTTGTTTCAGCTTTTGGATGAGGTTGTTGAAGAGGTGGGGGTGGCTAATGTTGTTCAAATCATCACAGATAATGCCTCTAACTATGTTCTTGCTGGTAAAATGTTAGAGGAAAAACACAAAACCATCTTTTGGACCCCATGTGCTACACATTGCATAGACCTCATGCTTGAAGATATTGGCAAAATAGATTGGGTCAAGAACACTATAGAGCATGCCAAAAGCATAACAAAATATATCTACAATCACTCATGGATTTTGAGCTTGATGAGGAAACACACAAGGGGCAGGGATATTATTAGGTCTACCATCACTAGGTTTGCAACTCATTTTTTGATATTGCAATCTATGCTTTCCCAACATAGAAACTTGCAAAGGCTGTTTTCCAGTAATGAATGGAATGAATGCCAATGGTCTCGCAAACAGGATGGCAAAGATGTGAAAAAGAAAGTTAATGAGGAAATATTTTGGAAAAAGGCAGCAAAGATTGTGAAGGTTGCTGAGCCACTGGTTAAGATGTTGCGGCTGGTGGATGGGGAAAGATTGGCTACGAGCTTCATTTATGAGGCTATGGATCAAGCAAAGGAGAAAATAAAGGAAGTATACAAGGATAGAGTGGCTAAGTATGGGCCCATTTGGGAAATCATTGACGAAAGATGGAATAATCAATTCCATCGCCCTATACATGCAGTTGGGTATTTTCTCAACCCAAGGTATCATTATAAAGCTCTGGAGGCAGACGCTTTGACTGGGGAAGTCAAAGATGGATTGATTGATTGCATTGAATGCATGATCCCTAAGGAGAGTGATCAGCTGGAGATACACCGACAGATCACTTGTTTCAGCAGAGCCACAGGTACCTTTGGCAAGAACCTAGTAAGGATTGCAAGGGAAGTAGGTGAGCTAGGTAAACAAAAATTTCAATTTTCAAATTCTTATTTTTTAAAATTGTTATAATTTGAAAGTTAGATATAATTTGTTGAGCTAACTCATTACACTACTATGTTTTTTGTAGCACAATGGTGGGAGGCTTTTGGTAGCCATTTTCCTCAATTGCAAAAGTTTGCAATCCGTATTTTGAGTCAAACTTGCAGTGCTACTGGGTGTGAGCGCAACTGGATTTTCTTTGAGAGGATTCACACGAAGAAGAGAAACCGTTTGGAACAAAAACGGTTAAATGATCTAGTCTATGTTCAATACAACCTCCGACTAAGACGCAACCAATTGCTGAACAAAAGACCTAATACAGATCCCATTGTGTTGGGAGATATTGATCCAGCATCAGATTGGGTAGTGGATGTTGAAGAATGGTCTTCATAATGACACAAGCCAATGTAAATGATGTAATTTGTATCTAGCAATTTTTTGTGTATTTGAATCATGGGTTTCATGATCAAAATATTTGTTTTAGTAGCTCTCATTATGAGCTCTAGGCTAGGTGATAGGTTGTTTCATTTATGTAAATGTTTACACTTGAAATATACAAGTATGACTCCAAGATCAAGGTTAGAATCATATGGCAAAACTCCTTCAAAGGCAAGATCAAAAGAGCTACGAAATGATCCCTCCAAACGAATGCAAAAGAAATAATATATTTTCGGCATATATATTATAGTTATAATAGATGATCATGTCAGCGTCAAGTTGGCTAAGGAACAGATCATGTTGGCTTGATAAGAAGGCCTCATACACTATAAATAGGCCTCCTCTCATACCAATTTGGAGGCACAAAACTTGACGTGGGGTCATCTCCTATATCACGAAGTCTATTGGGTCTCATCCTAAGTGAAGAAGTCTGTCCAAGAGAGCGAGGAAACGTAGTTGTAGTAGAAGTCTGTTCATGACCGCAGAGGAGCCTTTCCATAGCTGCAGAAGTATGTTCCCTCGTACGAATATATCAACGAGTCTGCTCTCCCTCACGGCATACAGATCCGGATTAGGGCTTGACATTTCGTAACTGTATGGTTGTTCTAGCTGCAAATTCAAGGAGAAGATTTCTATTGAAAAGAGCGAAGTTATCATAGGGCTAGAAGAGCCCTAACACTAGTCGCGTTCTGAAATCAAAGGGTTTTCCTTTCGCTGTTTTTGAACAGTCAATGTTGTTGCCTTTCGAAGCCTTCTAATCAACCCTAATCATCGCTCTATCAACGTATGGAGGATCTACATAAAGTGTGAGGGTAGAACAAGGCTAGAAGAGCCTATCTGAAATTGTTGGTGTGAAGGCGCTGTGCATAACTAGGACTGAGTTACAGTACATGAAAACTTCATGATTAAGGTATTCGTTTCAGACCTACAGTTAGGGTTACTGAACAGTCATTTCAAAACGACAGATCATCTTGTTTAAGGGTAGCGTTAAAGGAGATTCTCTAGGTTAGTGGACTATCCTAAGTAAGGGAAAGCTTGGAGGAGGAAGAGAAGGGAGAAGGTAGCCAGATCATCCATGTGTAGCAGTAGATCTGATCCATATTGTAGTAAGTGAAGAGAACAACAGTAAGGAGGGATTCTAGCCTTGATCTTGGAGTCACTTGGTCTCAAGGGTCTTCGTATTGGTCTTGGAAATTTTGTCAAGAGAAGAAACTATAAGAAGAATTACTATGGGTTTTCCTCTAACATATAAAAATTTATGGTTTTGAATTATTTAAAGCTTGAAATTACTTCACAAGTAGTTATCATAATAGAGAAATCATTAACATCTCAAGCCCTTAGGTTTCTCAACATGGTATTAGAGGGTTGGTAGCAGATCAAGAAAGTGCTGATATAGAGAACATTTAGGAAGAGGTAAGGCAGCTAAAGTTGAAGGCAAAGCAAGATTCAAAATTCAGATCCACATTCTAAAACTCCAAGATCTATCAAAGTGAGGGATCTATAATTAAATAGCAGATCCTGAAGGATAAGGCAAGCAGATCTGAGGTTCCCTAGCAGTGAAGTGTAATCATGCTTCCTCAAGCTCCTTCAAGGCAGCCATCTACAATCAAACTTCAAGGATCACTACATCAAGTAAGTATCTTATTGATTTGAGCAAATCTAATCTTGAAAAATGATGTCTTCTTGCAAGGAAAGAAATAAGTTAGTTGGGGTTGCTAACTTCCTTGCTTGGAAGAAGAGGACTGATCTCACTTTGAAAGAACAAGAAGTTATTCACTATGTACAAAAGAAAATTGTTGCTCCTTCTGACAATCAAGAACTAGCCAAGCATAACAAGAACGAAGTGAGAGCTCAAAAGATTCTCATAGAATGTATCAAGGACTCTCTGATTCCTTATGTAGCCAAACTTGAAATAGCCAAAGAGATCTATGACAAACTGATAGATTTATTCTCTGTCAGCACTGAAGGAGAAGGGATCTCTCTGAGGAACGAGTTATACAAAATGCAGATCAGAAAAGAAGAAGTTATAACGTCATATTTTATGAGGGTCTCTGAAATAAGAGATCAGTTGTAGGAACGAGGAGAAATCATGTTTGATCAAGAGATGACTACGATAGTGCTGAATGCATTACCTGAGGAATGGGGAAACTTTACAGCAAGCATATGGGCCAAGAAGGAGGCATCCTCACTCAATGATTTATAGGCAATATGCAAAGTGGAAGAAGCACGATTAAAGGCCAAGGAAGATATTGCAGTTGGATCTAAAGAGCAAGCATTCGCTACCAAGTTTAAAAGAAAAGAGAAGTTCGAAAAGTTTGAAAGATCTAGCCACCAACAACATCCCAAAAATGACATGTCAAAGATTCAATGCTTTGAATGTCATAAATATGGACACTATCGAAGATATTGTCCCAAGCGAAAGAAGAATGGCAAGAGGAAGCATGAAGCAACTCATGTCGCTTAGGAAACAAAAGACAATGAAAAGAAGCCGAAGAAGGAGGAGCCTAAGGAACTTTACTATGATTAAAAGATCACCTCCTGTTTTTCTTTCATAGGTCTTAGTTAGCGTAGCATGTTGTGAATCATGAACATTCTTATGTGTTGTTTAAATAACTCTTTTAGAGAATGAATTGATTATGGATTTGGTAACATTCATGGATGAACTATTGATGAATGGGGATATGTTGAATGTTGATTTGGGGTAGCATTGGATGTGCTCTAGCAACGAAAATTGTTGGAGAGACTAAAGCACATGAGATCTCCAAGACTCAGAAATGGTTTGGGCACAATCTAACTGGTTTGAGAGATATTAAAATAATTAATATTTTTAATGGAGTTCCTAAGTCTAAACTTAGGAAAAATAAAATATTAATGGGTATTAATATAAAACTGGGTTAGAATGGTCCAAAAGTCATGGATCAAGCCAAATCTAATCTTAGCCGTTAATTAGAGATTTAATCTCAGCCATTGATGGACCAGCGAGAAAAGTATAAGAGGAGGCTTGAGGGTTAGTTGGAGAACACACCGAGAGAGATCAAGAACTCAATTTTCTGGGGTAGGGTTTGTTGAGGAAATTGAGTGAGTGATCAGAGTTGCAGCTGAGGAGCAGTCAATACATAGTAGAGAGGCAGAGTTAGTACCGAGAGGATCAGCGCAGAAGTCGGGTGAGGTTGACGCAGAGCCAGCTAGAGGCCACGCAGAGCTAGCAAGAGGCCACGCAGAGGTCGCTAGGAGCTGCGCAGAGCTAGAGAGGGCCAACGTGTGAGACGCAGAGGCTCCAGAGGCTGACGTAGAGCCTAGAGAGGCTGACGCTGGGCCTAGAGAGACTGACACTGGGCTAGAGAGGCTGACGCAAGGCCTAGAGGCAGCGCTGGGAGATTTTTCGTGGGACAGACTGGAGCTGGAGAACTGGATAGGGTGACACAGTCCTTATCAGAGTGATGCAGAGCAGTAGAAGTTGCATTGTTGTTGTGGGATCATTCATCCGGTGATTTAGCCGAAATATCTGTCTCCAACTGAGAGGTACTACTACCGAGGGAATTCTTTGTTGGGTGAGCCATTTCTGGCACCCAGGTTGTATTCTGAAACTACATAATAATAAAACACTTTGAATAGTTGCACCGGTTTTCCCACATTCGGTTTTTCCGGGGACATTAGTCCAAAAACAACGGTGTCACTTGTGTGCTTGTTTACTTTCAGTTGATGATCTATATGTGTTGATACTATACTTGTATTTATTTTCAATATTTACATGGTAAATAACTTGTTAGGTAATTGAACAAGTAGGAAGAAATAAATCAGATAGTACAAGAAGAATTTCTAATAGGTTAAACTTGGAAATTCCAACATGGTATCAGAGGGTGGTTGCAGATCACAGGATAACTGAAGGCATCAACCAAGCAGAGCAGTAGCAGCAGAAACAACTGTCTCGAGTGACAGAAGTTGTAAGCAGCAAGGAAGGGGTGACGCATCATCAGTTCGAGCCAAGAGGAGGATCAACGTTGAAGCGGAGAGGAGAAAACTTGACCTACGTAGTGCCCGATCATCTTTCTCAGTCAGGAAGGATCGACGCTGTGGCCAGGAGGTGTAGATTTTGCTGGTGCCGGGATTGCGCAGAGCCTAGAGGCTCAGACGTTCATATTGCTGAGGCATAGGAGGCTGTGGGTAAGTTGCGGAGCGAAGCTGGTGGAGTACTGTGATCAGAACAATACCTAACAAGGCAAGACCAAGGAGGAGGGAGTTGCTGCCGAGGATTTCTAGCCAAGAAGTCCGAACCAGTGGTGCAATTGCACAAACGATCGGAGTGGGGCATCTCGACATTGGCAGAGGGCTTTCCAGGAGGGAAATCGAGGCCCATAGGGAGTCAAACCGAGAACTTCCAGAAAGGAAGTTGAGAAACTCAAAAGAGTCGAAAGAGGAGCAGTGAAATGGCAGTGAATGGGCTGAGAGACTGGGATAGACTGGACAGAGCTTTCAACTTCGTAGTCTGGAAGGCTATGATCTTGTCCATTTTAGATAGGTATCGTATCAAGCACTTCACCTTGAAAACGATAGCGATCCCAGTTGACCTAACTGAATATGAGAAGTACGAAGAAGTAATGGCTAGGGCTAAGTGCATCATCCTTGATGGGGTCAAGGATCATGTGGTAACACATATTTCCGAGAAGGGTACGACAAATGAGATGTGGAATGCCCCGAAGAAGTTGTATCAGCATACTTCTGTGCAGAGGAAGATGCTTCTAGAAAATCAGTTGTGGTCATACTAGATGCAAAGGGGAGAGCAGATAGATATCTTCCTTGGGCGATTGACAAAGATCCGGGACCAATTGACTTCCATAGGGGCCACGCCAGATGAGGAGATGTTGGTGAGGACCGCACTGAACGCAGTCTCAGAGGACTAGGAGGTATTTGTCCAGAGCTTACTAGGTAGGTTGAACCTTTCGGATTGGGAGGAACTGTGGGCGGCTCTTCGTCAAGAAGAGATCAGATGACTGACCAAGGCAGGGAGTAGCGGTAATGGGGTCAAAATCAAGAAGGAGGAAGAGGTGGATGCTGCTCTAGCAGCTGAAGGAAAGCAGGAGAAACGAAAGAAGTTCCTCTCCAAGGTCAAGTGCTTCCACTATGGGGAACTGGGTCACTATGCGAACCAGTGTCCAAGGAAGAAGAGCAAGGGAGAGGCTTCTGATACCAAGGCAGCACCAGTGAGGGCGGAGAAAGAATTGGAGATAGATGACAACTGTGCCATGAGTGCTCATGCGCCACTTGAGAGGTAGTGGGGAGACATCGAGTTGTAGTCAGACGGACGATAGACGATGAGGGACAGGATCCTTGAGGTACCCAACCTCTTGGATTATACCTTGCTACGGGAGCCCCAAAGAGAAGTAGCAGGACTGGCAGATGTCAGTAGAGACGGATGCAGATGGAGTGACAGAGGGTGCTATAGTGCAGGAGTCCTGGGACAACATGAGCCAACAATGTGAGATCCATGGAGCTGTTGCAGCAGCGAAAAGTTCAGTAGAGGGAGCACTTGTGAGGGACAGAGGGAGCTTCAGCATAAGGAGTGTTTCTACCCTGACAGAAATGCCAGAGTTGGGAGGATCAGTTACTTACTTCTTAGTAACTGAGTTGGAGTGCAGCAATTAGCAGTGGCAGTGCTATGGGTAGCATGATGTAGCATGATGAGAGGGGATGCAGTGCAGATGCAGCAGTGGCAGTGGCAGGGCCATGGGCAACAACATGGATGCAGAGGGAGCTTCTGTACAGATGCAGCAGTGGTAGTGGCAGGGCCATGGGCAACAATACAGGATGCAATAGTGCAGAGGATGTTGGGCAGGGAGGCCTAGCATCAGCACAGGGACCGATGCTGGATGATCAGGGTGATACTCAGTGAGGAGTATTACTAGAGCACAATCCTCGCTAAGAGGGAGTGTTGATTTGGGGTAGCATCGGATGTGCTCTAGCCACGAAAATTGGTGGAGAGGCTAAAGCACATGAGATCTCCAAGACCTAGAAATGGTTTGGGCAAAATCTAACCGGTTTGGGAGATATTAAAATAATTAATATTTTTAATGGAGTTCCTAAGTCTAAACTTAGGAAAAATAAAATATTAATGGGTATTAATATAAAACTATGTTAGAATGGTCCAAAAGTCATGGATCAAGCCAAATCTAATCTTAGCCGTTGATTAGAGATTTAATCTCGGCCGTTGGTGGACCAACGAGAAAAGTATAAGTGGAGGCTTGAGAGTCAGTTGGAGAACACACCGAGAGAGATCAAGAACTTGATTTTCTGGGGCAGGGTTTGCTGAGGAAATGGAGTGAGTGATCAGAGTTGCAACTGAGGGACAGTGAATACATAGCAGAGGGGCAGAGTTAGTACCAGGAGGATCAACATAGAAGCCGGGTGAGGTTGACGCAAAGCCAGCTAGAGGCCATGCAGAGCCAGCCAGAGGCCACGTAGAGGCATCCAGGAGCTGTGCAAAGGCAGAGAGGGCCAGCGTGTGAGACGTAGAGGCTCCAAAGGCTGACACAGAGCCTAGAGAGGCTGACGCTAGGCCTAGAGAGACTAACGCTAGGCCAGAGAGGCTGACGCAGGACCTAGAGGCAGCGCTTGGAGATTTTTCATGGGACAGTCTGGAGCTGGAGAGCTAGATAGGGTGGCACAGTCCCTATCAGAGTGACACAGAGCGATAGGAGCTGCGTTGTTGCTGTGGGATCATTCATCGGTTGATTTAGTCAAAATATATGTCTCCGACTGAGAGGTACTACTGTTGAGGGCACTCTCTGTTGGGTGAGCCATTTCTAGCACCTAGGTTGTATTCTGAAACTGCATAATATTAAAACCCTCTGAATAACTGGACCGGTTTTCTCGCATTGGGTTTTTCCAGGGACATTAGTCCAAAAAAAACTGTCACTTGTGTGCTTGTTTACTTTCAGTTGATGATCCGTATGTGTTGGTACTGTACTTTTATTTATTTTTAGTATTTACATGGTAAATAACTTGTTAAGTAATTGAACAAGTAGGAAGAAATAAATCAAATAGTACAGGAAGAATTTCTAATGGGTTAAACTTAGAAATTCCAACATTGAATCCTCTGGAAATACTGTTAATGGTTATGATTAACGTACATTGTATTTATTTATGTAAGGATTCTAGGTAGAAATGAAATTGTTACGTGTTTGAAATTCTAAGATGAGAAAATCTTGGTTCTCTGAATCTTTGAAGAATTTCTACAAGCAAATATCCTCTGTAAAGAATCCAGGTCAATGGTACTTTTTCAACTACATTTGCAGGTCAAAGATCCCTCAAGAAGTCCGCTGCAAGAATCATGATATGATTCAAGACAAATGAGGTATGTATATTTTGTTTGATATTATAATATCATGTCACATGGTTGCAGGTAGCATGGATCAAGCATGATCAAGATCTCCTCCTATGAAAGGTTTAAAGATGAAATCAACATAATATGTCCTCATAATATGGTATGAGGTAGTTGGTGACCATTGAAGAACTATGAGAGTTCCTGGGAATGAAAGGCATGAGGATGAAAGAGATCGTGAGACATGCAACCATGACGAAGGCAGTCAACATCCAGAGGATCAGGAAGACTTGACCAAGAAACCTCCCGGAATGATGTGAAGACTTTGATGGAAGTCTGAAAAGATGAGGACCCTTGACGACAGATATCATCGGGAGATGTGTCAACATGAATGCAGGATGATTGATGCTTACTAGAAGATGTCACTAGAAGAAGGCCATCACCAAAAGGTAATATGTGATTTGTTTTTGGTGTCTGACCTCTTGGAAAAGTCTGGGTATGTGTGCAGGATCAAGGAAAGGAGAGTTGTGAAGGATGTCACAACTACGTACCTTGTGATCCAGAGCAATCACTGTCGAAGAAAAGTGAAGACAGATGAGCTTATGAAGGAAGCCCCAGATGTAAAGCCAAGGAGGATACTTTCCGGGAAACGAAGGAATGACATGACGAAGGAAAGTGATGGATGGCTGAGCCCTACATATGAAGGAATTGATGACATCGAAGTCTTAAATCGTCAGTCAACTAGAAGACCCTATAAAGCACTGATGATAGAGTCCCTGAGTAAGAGGGAGCTCTGGGAAGTTCCTATGAGCAAAGGAACTCGAGCATGTTTCTAAGTAAAGAGAAACTTGGAATTTGCCCTTGATTAAGAGGGAGAGTTAGACATGACAGTCTTGTCTTTAGTCTGGAAGAAAGAATGGACGATTGTTTAATCATCTGGCATCCGACACTCTTTGAGGATGTGGTAGGGCATCCAAGACAAGAGTGGGCAAGAGGATCGATATTCTTGCGGGTTGGAAACCCAAGATGAGAATAGTCCTAGTAGGGCATACTTGGAGAACACCCGGGTGGGTATGACCCTATGAGAGACAATGATGATGCGTGTCTATCAGTCATTGGTCTCGCCAACATTGTGTGCTCTAATCTAAGTGAGAGATAGAGCTGTTAGTCAAGGCCTTGCTAAATGGAAACAATGTTGGTTGAAATGATGCTATAACAGATGGATTGCGAATCCGATCTTCTTATGAGAATTCTTTTGTGAACTTGAAAAATTGTCCAAGATCCATGTATGTATGAATACCTCCCTAGTTAAGAGGGAGTTTTGAAGAAAGTGTAACTAGGTTCGGTCTTCATAATGACACAAGCCAATGTAAATGATGTAATTTGTATCTAGCAATTTTTTGTGTACTTGAATCATGGGTTTCATGATCAAAATATTTGTTTTCGTAGCTCTCATTATGAGCTCTAGGGTAGGTTATAGGTTGTGTCATTTATGTAAATGTTTACACTCGAAATGTACAAGTATGACTCCAAGATCAAGGTTAGAATTGTATGTTAAAACTCCTTCAAAGGCAAGATCAAAAGAGCTACGAAATGGTCCCTCCAAACGAATGCAAAAGAAATAATATATTTTCTGCATATATATTATAGTTATAATAGATGATCATGTCGGCTTCAAGTCGGCTAAGGAACAGATCACGTCGGCTTGATAAGAAGGCCTCGTACACTATAAATAGGCCTCCTCTCATACCAATTCAGAGGTACAAAACTTGACGTGGGGTCCTCTCCTATATCACGAAGTCTATTGGGTCTCATTCTAAGCGAAGAAGTCTGTCCAAGAGAGCAAGGAAACGTAGCCGCAGTAGAAGTCTGTTCATGACCGCAAAGGAGCCTTTCCGTAGACACAGAAGTCTGTTCCATCATACGGATATATCAACGAGTCTGCTCTCCCTCACGGCATATAGATCCAGATTAGGGCTTGACATTTTGTAACTGTATGGCCGTTCTTGCCGCAAATTCAAGGAGAAGATTGCTGTTGAAAAGAGCAAAGTTATCATAGGGCTAGAAGAGCCCTAACACTATTCTCATATATGACTGCGTTTTGAAATCAAAGGGTTCTGCTTTCGCTGTTTTTGAACAGTCAATGTTGTTTCCTTTCGAAGCCTTCTAATCAAGCCTAATCATCGATCTATCAATGTATGGAGGATCTACATAAAGTGCGAGGGTAGAACAAGGTTGGAAGAGCCCATCTGAAATTGTTGGTGCGAAGGCACTGTGCATAGCTAGGATTGAGTTGCGGTCCATGAAAACTTCATGATTAAGGTATCCATTTCAGATCTACAGTTAGGGTTTCTGAACAGTCATTTCAAAAGGACAGATCATCTTGTTTAAGGGCAACGTTAAAGAAGATTCTCTAGGCTAGTGGACTATCTTGAGTAAGGGAAAACTTGGAGGCGGAAGAGAAGGGAGAAGGTAGCCATATCATCCATGTGTAGTAGCAAATCTGATCCGTATTGCAGTAAGTGAAGAGAACAACAGTAAGGTGGGATTCTAGCCTTGATCCTGGAGTCAGTTGGTCTCAAGGGTCTTCGTATTGGTCTGGGAAATTTTGTCAAGAGAAGAAATTATAAGAAGAATTAACGTGGGTTTTCCTCTCAGGTTTGGAGAGGTTTTTCCCTGGCTACTGCCTATATCTTGTGTTACTGTTCTTTTGTTTATTATGCATGGTAGCCGGTTGATGAAATTAATAATCACTAACATATAAAAATTCATGGTTTTGAATTATTTAAAGCTTGAAATTACTTCACAAGCAATCATCATAACAGAGAAATCATTAACATCTCAAGCCCTTAGATTTTTCAACATGGTATCAGAGGGTTGGTAGTAGATCAAGAAAGGGCTGATATAGACAACATTCAGGAAGAGGTAAGGCAACTGAAGTTGAAGGCAAAGCAAAGATGTGAAAAAGAAATTTAATGAAGAAATATTTTGGAAAAAGGTAGCAGTGGTTGTGAAGGTTGTTGAGCCACTGGTTAAGGTGTTGTGGTTGGTGGATGGGGAAAGATTGGCTATAGGCTTCATTTATGAGGCTATGGATCAAGCAAAGGAGAAAATAAAGGAAGTATACAAGAATAGAGTGGCTAAGTATGGGCCCATTTGGGCAATCATTGATGAAAGATGTAATAATCAACTCCATCGCCCTATACATGCAGCTGGGTATTTTCTCAAACCAAGGTATCATTATAAAGCTCTGAAGGCAGATGCTTTGACTGGGGAAGTTAGAGATGGATTGATTGATTGCATTGACTGCATGATCCCTAAGGAGAGTGATCAGCTGGAGATACACCGACAGATCACTTGTTTCAGCTGTTAAAATTTGGGTACCAGAGGACAAGTGGTTCCCTAAGGCTTTGATCTTTGGCCTAGGGAAAGGTGTCCAAATTTATTTGTACTTTTCTCCTAAAGTGACTTTATAAGTGGTAAAGTCAATTTAATTTAAAAGTGACTTTATAAGTTGTAAAGTTACATTCTAATTTAAAAGTGGCTTTATAGGTGGTAAAGTGATATTCTAATTTAAAGGTGACTTTATTCAAGTCAATGAAGAATTAGAAAGTGAAAAGTGACTATGGAAATAAAAGGCTAAGTGGGTCTTTATTTAAGTGGGGTGAGTTAAAAAATAGAAAGTGAGAATTAAATGCACATTTATTCTCATCCCTAGATCTAAATGAATCTTAGCCATTAGATCTTAGGGTAACCCAAAAGGTCATTTTGAGAGTAAAAGGAGAAGAGAAGAGAGAGAGATAAATTCATTCTTTCATGAGCATTTGAGAGAAAGAGGAGAGAGCAAGGAGAAAATTTATGAGTAGTGAGGAAGTGAAGGAGAGCAACAAGAAGACATTTCAACAAATCTGGGCAGCAACATTTATTGACACGCATCCCAAGGCAAAACCGTACAGCAGGAAAAAGACACAGAAATCGAGGAAGAGGGACAACAACAAGGGCACGAATTTTCAGGCAGATTTGAGCACAATTTTTGAGGCAACCGTACTGTTGAAATCCGTACGGTCCGTACAAGTTATGGGCATGTTTTTCGAGGCATGCCATACAACATTTAATGCTGTTTTATTGCTGGAAAATTTCTGTTTTGGCTGTTTGCTGATTGGCACGATTTTTGAGGTGGAGTTGAAGCACAAAAATTGAGATAAGTTGTAATTTGTGGTTGCTGGAATTTTCACTCTGTATTTCAGTTTCTCTATAAAAGCATTTTCAGAAATAAAGAAGAGCTCTCAAACTGGTTTTCCCCAAGAGTTGTAGGGGGTTTTTCAGGGTCACATTGACCAAAAATCACTGTGTTATTTTCTGTGTGTGGCTGTCATAATTTTAATGTGTTTTATTTCGGCAATTTCAGCAGTTGTGAAATCTCTAAATTTGTGTTTTTAGAAAATATTGTCATTTCCAAATTTTAGAATTTTTATCATGCTTGGATTTAAAACTAAATGCATGGAGTGATAAGGAAAACTGATAACCGGAGCGGGGGTTGAAATTTCTTCATCAGCAGAGCCACAGGTACTTTTGGCAAGAACCTAGTAAGGATTGCAAGGGAAGCAGATGAGCCAGGTAAACGAAAAATTCAATTTTCAAATTCTTATTTTGTTAAATTGTTTATAATTTTAAAGTTGGATATAATTTGTTGAGCTACCTCATTACACTACTATGTTTTTGCAGCACAATGGTGGGAGACTTTTGGTAGCCATTGTCCTCAATTGCAAAAGTTTGCAATCCGTATTTTGAGTCAAACTTGCAGTGCTACTGGGTGTGAGCGTAGTTGGTCTTTCTTTGAGAGGATTCACACGAGGAAGAGAAACCATTCGGAACAAAAATGATTAAATGATCTAGTCTATTTCCAATACAACCTTCGACTCAGACACAACCAATTGCTAAACAAAAGACCTGATACAGATCCCATTGTGTTGGAAGATATTGATCCAACATCAGATTGGGTAGTGGAGAGTCATCCAGCAAAGTTTGATTCTGATGAGGATATTGGTCTTGATTTGGATTTACATATGGAGGCATTAGTTGAACATAATGTTCAGTTGAATGCAGATCCACTTGTACCAAGCCCAGCCCCAAGTCCTCCAGTTGTAGGCACTTCCTCTACTAAGCCACGACGAAAGCACATATCTCGTCTATCTCAGCGTGCAGTTGTTGCCCCTGCTAGTGCTACTACTTCTACAGTTGGAGTTGGAGATGGTGATGAGGAGGAGAAGTAGCCATGGGTTTCCCTGTCTGACTCTGATTCAAAATATGAGCCAGATGATGTTGGCTTCTCTAGCAATAGCCAGTAATACTGGTGACTAGTGATGTTTTACAATTTACTTTTGTTGTAGAGGCCATTTAGAGCCTCCTTGGTTATGTGTTTTTGTTTTGATCTCTATATCATGTATGTATTGGTTGTGCACTGGGTGCCATTTTGATATAATGGATATATTCATGAGCCTAATTTGATCATATGTTGTCTTCTCTCTTTATTCTAATGCTTTGTGTTTGGAAACATGAATGAAAATATTTAAAATTATGTTTTTTCGTAAAAAAATAAATATTTAATGTATTTTTTACAACGATCAAGTTGTTGAAATCAAACCGACTGATCGATACCGAGTTGGAGCTAACCCTCGGTCATTTCCCAACCAAAGTCAGTTTTTTAAAACATTGAAATGAATAATTAGATTGATCTTCTTGGAAAGGGATATCACCTCCCTTCCTGTGATTGCTTTCCTTCAAGGAATCCAGACTTGCATGTCAATACCAGGATCCCAAATTCGCTTTTAGAATGCTCCAAATTATAGCTGTTGTACCATCCTAAGATAATTGAATCCAATATCAGTGTCATGCTTTGCCATCCCATGAAACAACCCACTATAATGTAGACTAGGAGATAAAAGTGACGCTGACGCTTTGCACAAATGTATATTTTTATGAAAAGTAATAATCCTGGAGCATGTATTTGCTTCAAACAATGTACCTTTGTGGGGTGCACTTGATTGCTTGCTACTTGCACTATTGAGATGCTGCTCAGTACATCAATATTGTAGAGTTGTCGGAAATGCAATAATCTCATCCCTTCTTTCTTGTTTGACCAAATCCTCTAATAGAATGGCAACATTATATCGTAGAATTTCTATCATTTCGCCTCTTAAGTAAATTGTAAGTATGTATTATTGGCCTCTCCAAAACTTGGGCTCGCATCTCTTGCATTGACATCTCCCCGAATTGTTGAGGCAGAAGCAATCTAGCAACAACTATTCCATCTTCCCGCTGAAAGAAATCCACTAAGTTATAAGTTAAATAACAAAAAGGAAAATCGAATTTTTGATTTTAATTTTTATACACCTAAATCAGATCAAACAAACAGAAAGACCTACGCTATGAAATAAAATGACGTTGAAAACTAAACCTATGCTAAACATCTAAACTATAATCTGACTTACGTATAACAGTTATAAAATTTACCTAGCCCGTGTTATAACAATTACCTGGCTCATAAAAAACGTGATTTCTTACAGTGCGTTGCAGGTGACGACGGATTTTGCGCAGTTTGAAAACGACGAGCAGTTGCAGGCGTGGATCGAAGGGCAGGTCAGCAATTAGATTTAAAGTGAGTTTGTTGTGTGTAATGTGTGCAGGAGGAACGCAGGTCTTCAACAGCAGCAAAATGGAACTCCGACATTCGAAGGTGAGTAGCACGTGAAAGAGAAATGCACGCAGGGAGCTGTGGCAACGTTTTGTGGCAGAAGTATGGTGCTGCGTTTTGATTTTTGCTATGCTGGCATCTAAATTTTGCAGAGAGGAGCTCATATGGCAGTAGAATAAGAGATGGGGGCTACGTGGATGATGCGTTGGGTTTGCAAGCTTGTACAGGACCTCGAATTTCTCCAGAAAATTTGAAAATATTTTTGGAGAATGTCCCCGCAAAAAATGAAACCCCAGATGGTAGACTGCTTGAGATTATCTGATGAAACCCTAAAAAATTCTCATAGCCTGTGCCTGCAACCTGCAATGGGAAAACGAAAAACCCAGAAAATATATGCAATGATTGAAAATAAAACCTTAAAAACCAGCTACAAAATTTACAGTATTTACAGATCTAAGGCTCTAAGCAGCCAGATTTGTCAATAATCCATAGTAATATTTTCAGAATTTTAAACTTAATGTGAGATACTAAAGAAAACCCTGCATGCATTCATAAAAATAATTTCGAATGATTAGCCCGGGATCAAGAACTGGTTGGGCTCTTTCGGAAAACACAATCCGGGAGTTGGTTGGTTCAGCCGAGAACTTCCCCTAACGCCTGGTAATTTGAAAAAGGGATTTCCTGCACAGCTTAAAATCAACCATTAACATAGAGGGAGAAAACAATAGTGAAACCCCGATCAAATGGAGATGCCTGCCACTATATTTCAAAATCTAAACTATCATTCAAACCCCAAAGATCAAACAAGATATCTGTGCCTAGATCAATCTTCATTAAGCTATCATCAATGGCTGAAAATAAAATTATGCAGAAAAAATAGAACAATCTTACAACACTTTTATAAGAGTAACACCAGCAAGATTTTTAACCCCAAAGTCTTCTTTATTACACAAAAAATGACTACAAGAGAGCTTTCTTTAGCGCCAGACTCTCAGATCAAATCTGATCTCAAATGACCCCTAGCAACCTATTTAAAAGAAAAATTCCCAACAGCTAGTTCGAGTGATCCACGTCAAAATGATCTCGACCGTCGATGAGGAACATGACATCTCTTAATCTCATCCATCGAATTTTTTAATGCATTAAAAATTGAAATTCTGCATTTATTTACTCAAAAATATTATTATTTTATTATTTTTAGGTTTTTACTTTATTTTATTATTTTTATTTATTTATTTATTTTTAATTTATTTTATAAATTTTATTATTTTTTATTTTTTTAAATTTTTATTTTTTAGTTATTTTTTAATTTTTTAATTTTTAATTTCTTTTTAAATGGATCCTCGAACTTAGCCTTTGGAAAAATCACCTAGGACCTAGGACTTAGGACTTATGAGGGGATTAAAACATTTTGTAACCCTCAAGACACATTACATCATGACTTTTACAACTTTACATCTCAAGGGGGAGAACCCATTTGACATAGACCCTCATAAACCACCCAATTCTGCGACACAACTATAATCTAGCAGATTAACACACTAGGATTCTCCTAAGATTCTAATGACAAAATCCATTCCGGCTTTGGGGTTAGGCTGAAGGAAAACTCTGCCGATCATAGATCGGTGAGACAAAAAACATTCCGGAACGTAGATTATCACTAGGAAATTAGGTCCACCTAGGCAATTTTACATACATGACTCATATCTGCTAAGATTATTTACAATTCACACATGCAGACTGGGTTTACAACATAATATGATCAAGTCGACGATGACTGTCGAATGGCACGGACATGTCAATCAAGCGCTATCCCTTTTTTCGAAGAAAAGAGGGTGTACTGCTATGGGTAGTTGACACGTAGTGGTCAACATCTGGCTCTACTTGGGGACACGTTGCTGCACTGTAGGAATGTGAGAATCCAGAATCTGCATCCACACAACACACAATAAAACATAAGTAGCGTCCATCCAAAAATCATCATATAACGTTAAGCATAGGAAAGATAAAAGCTCTTCATTTATTAACTATCTAGTAACATGAAAAGTAAATCTAATCCTAAAACAGAAATGAAATGCTGAAATGACAAGGAGTAGGGTTAGAAATACAATGCAAAGGATGCCCCATGGCATCAAATGTGTTCAATATAGTGTATACTGAGCATTTGCCTGCTTTCAGGCAAATCTGTCAGCTGCTTGTTAGATGTGCCATGTCCAATTCTGCATATGGTAGGACTTTTTCCTATCCGAAAATCAAGCTGCTCGCGGCCGTCTGATGCATCAAATCTTCTCCTCGTTTTCTTCCTCTTGCGCTTTTTCTTCCTGGTAGGCTGTATTATTGATGACGTGGAACTTTTTTCTTCAAAGCTATCAGATAAAGTATGTAAGATATGCGTGACATGTCTTTCTTCATCCTGCATCTGATCTTTATCGTTTTTAATTTTATCTGGATCACCTTCAATTAACCACCTTTCAATCGAACCAATGACCTCCTCATAATAAGATGGAGCTTGTTGCAGCAAATGAGAAGGCTCCTGATCTATTGATATTTCCTAGTTTCTCTCATCCTTAATCCGCTGTTGAAATTTATGTACCTGTATTGTAATGGCATTTATCTGGCTAGAATGTTCAACTTTCATAGCATTGATTTCCCTGGCATGATCTTCTTCCATGGTCAATAACTTTTTCTGAAGACATATCTGATTAGCTTCCATATCTTTTATTACTTTATCGTTTTTTTCTTTTATGGTCATTAAGCAATGCTGCATAGAGTTTATCTCTTCCTTATGATTTGCTTGCATGGTCGTCATATTTTCCTCTAAGCCTGATAACTTGCTTTGCATAAAACTAATTTCTTTGTCATGATTAGTCTTCATGGCCTCAATTTCCTTAGTATGCTGATTTTGCATGATCTCTATCTCCCTATTACGCTTTTCCAGGTGGGTGCATAAAATTCTCACATCATTGGCGTAATTAGTTTGATTGACCTCCATATTTTTCACCAGCAGCATTAGTTCTTGTATAATTTGCTTACGATCTTCCTTTTCATTGTCAACACTGTTTTTACAATTTGTTCCTACCTTTCCACTATGATCTGCAATGGTACAAGTGGATGGCAAATTCTGATATGAAGCATTGTCTTGAAATCTTTCATTGACAGCTAGACCTTTTATAAGATTATTTTCATTCTGTTGCACAATTTTAGGGGCACAAGACGAGCTATCTGGATCACCATATCTATCTTTAAAAGCATCGAAAATGTCTTGTAAAGAAGTGAAGGAATCTTCAAGACAACTATTAAACCAATTCAAAGCATCATCTTCTAAAGAAAGGACAAATAGACGCATTTTGACATCTTCATGATTATACTGAGGAGATCTACAATACATGATCATTATACGAGTAAACCAGCCTAGATGCTTTTTAACAGTGACTGAATCACCACCCAAGAACACAGGTAATTTAGAAATGGCCACCTCCGGAATATCATGGCGAACACCAGTAAAATGACATGGTTTAAACTAGTGTGGAAAAATTCGAAGTAAAGATTAATTCGGCAAGGGTCCAAAAGTTGAAAAACTCGGCAAAGTCAGGAGTTTTTCGAAAAAGTCGGCAAAAAGTCGGCAAAATTAAAAAAACACAAAATTATTCATTTTTTTTAATTTTTTTTTAACATCTAGAGTATCCACAACATCAAATAAATGCATTTCCACATAAACATGTAAAGAAAGCTAATATATAATATGTATATGAAGTCTAGTGCTACATCACATATCAAAATAGTGAATCCACTCCTGAATTTTGAGTCCTGTCTGAGTCTCAACTCTCAAGAGTCAAAATATCAACAAAAAATATAATAAATGTACATCATGAGTCATCTAAAAGTCATCAAGTAATCACTAATCAGTCACTGAGATCCTCTTCCCCTTTTACGGGAATAGGGAATGGCTTTGCCTTTTCCTCTAGAGGAAGAAGACCCTGCCCCTGGGATACAGAAGGAAATGGACTCAATCGTCCTCTAGAAGCTGATGGAAGAGGTGGCCTCTGTGCTACGTTGCCGCTGCTGCTGCCCACCCTAGATGGTGTCACCTCCTCCTCAGCATCCTCATCCAGCTCTGCTACTGCCTCCTGACCCTGATGTTGCTCCGCCTCCTCCTCCTCTATCTCTGGCTCTCCTTCCTCTGCAACTGCTACATCCTCTAGATCCACACCTAACCAATCTGGGATCATGTCCAAGATTGGCCTCTCAGTCTCGACTCTCCATGCAGCGGTGGTATCAATATTGTCCAATGAGATGGCTTCCACATCAGTAGGTTTCTGAAGCTGTCTCACCCACAATCGAAGATTGTAGTAGACGTATACCATGTCATTGAGGCGTTGGGATTCCAATCTGTATTAGGGTCATAGATTGTAAATTAGTACTTAGAAAATTTAAATATTAAAATTAATCAAACGAATTCAAAAAATTTAATTTGAAATCTTTTTAGTTTTTACCTGTTGCGCTTTTTGGAGTGTATTTTGTCAAATACACTCCAGTTGCGCTCACACCCAGAGGAACTGCATGTTTGGCTGAGCACTCGAATGGCAAGCTTTTGGAGATGGGGTACTCTGGCACCATAGCTTGTCCACCAAGCATCTACAAGTTAAAAGAAAAATGAGAAACATAAAAAAAAACATTGAAATTCAAAACTTGAAAGTTTGAAACAAACTGAAGCTTACCTGGCATTTTGGTCGTCCTATTCTTAATAGCCATGTTAAAACCAAATGTGCCACCTCCCATCCTATAGACCTCCATTTCTTTAGAAATCTCCTCACGTTCTTGCTCAGATGACACCATCCTCTCGACACAAGTGAAGAATCCATCCATCACCTCGGCATCAAATCTGAAACCACAAGCATAAGAAAATGCAGGGTTGAGGTAGACACCTGCAGCATGAATGGGGCGATGGAGGGTATTGTTCCATCGCTGATCAATCACTCTCCATATGACCTGTTGTTTCTCTAACCCCTCGTCTCCCTTATCTGCATAATAAGCACGGATGGCTTCTTTGGCCCTATCCATGGCCTCATACAAGTAGCCTATTGCGGGCTTCTCTCCATCAACCAACCGAAGAACCTTTACCAAAGGTTCTGAAATGGCACACACCTCCTTTACTCCTACCCAAAAGCTCTGATCATATGAAACTAGTCTAGATATGCCCTCTCCCTCCGGTTTGCGGCTAATAGATAAAGAACGCCAATCCGCTGAGAGAAACATGCTCTTCACCTCCCACATAGAATTCAACAGAGACTGAAGAGATATGAAAGTAGTGGCAAATCGTGTAATGGCAGGCCGCACCAACTCTTTGTTGTTGGTGAATTTTCTCATCAAGCTAAGCACAGATGAATGATTATAAATAAATTTTGTTATGCTCTTGGCTGATTCAACAATATCCCTCACAGTAGGAATTTTACCTATATCCTCCAACATCAAGTCAATGCAATGAGCAGCACAAGGTGTCCAAAACAAGTTAGGATACCTCTCCATAAGCATCTTGCCAGCGGCAACATAATTTGCAGCGTTGTCCGTTATGACTTGGACAACATTGCTTGGGCCTACTTCCTGAATGAAGAGGTCCAACAACTCACATAATAAACGTGCATCTTTAATGTGTGCAGATACATCAACAGATTTCATAAACATTGTCCCCTTGGGACAACTAACCAAGAAGTTAAGAAGGGTCCTACCCTTCTGGTCAGTCCAACCATCTTACATGATTGTGCATCCAGTGTGCTCCCATGATGCCCTAAACTCTGCCAATCTAGCAGTGCACTCAGTCTTTTCATCTTGAAGAAGAGGCCCTCTCAATTCTGCAAAGGTGGGGGCTTTGAAGTTTGTACCCCGGGCCAACGACAGCAACAGCATCAAACATAGGCTGGTAGAATGGGTTTGTCTTGGCAATATTGAAAGGAACATCACTCCATAGAAGACACCTACTGCCAACTTGTCAGCTTCTGCCTTTTCCTTTTTTTTCATTGATGATCTGATCCCAGGTTGTGAACCAGTTGTTGTTCTAGGAACAAAAAAAGATGAGATAGAAGGATGAGTACCCATGGGTGAGGAAGGTGATGCTGTTGTAGAAGCACTGCCACTCTCAATTCCCCCCACTCTTGAGCCCCATACAAGTTGTTTTGTTATTGCTGCCCTGGTCTCTTTTCCCTCCTCTTTATCCATCAATGATTGAATGGCCCGTCGGATGATTTCTGGAGTTGTGTTTTTGCAAAGTTCAACATTTTGCCCCGAAATTTGCCCCAAATGGAATTTTAATCTGTTGATGCCTCCTGACATATGCTTGCCACACAACTTTCAAGTCAAATACATTCTATTGACCCCCCCAATTTCGGGTGTAGCATCAGGCTCACCAAACTCCCACATAGAATCCAAAATCCTCGGCATTTTGTTTTAAACTTTGAGCCGGAATTTAAATTTTAAACCTGGGCACAAAAAAAATTGAAACAACTTCAATTAGCAATGGTCCATCAAAAATTAAAATAGTAGCAAATTAGCAATGAAAAGAATGCAAAGAAAGTGGTACTGTCACTGTGATTTCAATTTTCAGCCCTTGTGTATATATTTTTTATTTATTTTGTGAATATATATTTGGGATTTTATTTCACTGTTTTCGCATTTTCTTTGAATGGAAAGAATGCATGAAAGTGGTACTGTCACTGTGATTTCAATTTTCAGCCCTTGTGTATATATTTTTTATTTATTTTAATATTTTGTGAATATATTTTTGGGATTTTACTTCACTGTTTGCTTGCAGATTTGAAGGGTAGGGCGTAGATCTCTTAAACAAGTTTTTACAGGTGGATATGGCCTCATAAGAAGAGAAACAAATTAATTTTTTAAAGGGCAAGCCCTCCTCCTCCTTTGTGACCTAAGTTATCAATTTTTTTTGGGAATTTTTGAGGGCTGCAGACCTTTCCTAGTCTCTCTACGAAGCCACAAGCCTTCTAAGGCTACCCTCTGCTACTGTAATGTTTTTTAAATTTTTTGCAATTTTTAATTTTTTTTCGAGGTTATTAACTTTGACATGCCACTATCTTCACCACAATGGGCTAGGCATCTATGAACCCATTGACAATAATCCAACTGTGTTTTAACTTTTTTTTTAAATACTTCCATTTCAGGCTTCTGGTACTTTTCCAATTAGTTGTGGGTTCAAAACTGGTTATTTAACTGCCATGATTTATTCTGTCTAATTAAAAGATAAACAGTGAACACTACTATTATCATTGTACACATCATGTTTGAGAGCGAAGGACTTCTAGAGGTTTTTCATGTTTGTAGATGAAGCAGACAACTCAAACAGTTCATTCAATAAAAAAAATTTGATTTTCTCAAGCTGCAGCTTATTTATCACTTGCCACCACTTTCTGCCATTACATCACAGGCTTGACACAGAAATAAAACAAAGGCCCACAACGCTAAACCATAATTTTCAAATAAAGCTAGTCCTTCCCTGTACAAACAACTTTACATTATGCAGCATATGTTCATGAGCTGAAAGTTCTGTGTGACATAGACATTAGCGTTACAAGTTGTGAATATCATAGGTATCACTTTGTCATTTTTCGCAGATCATGGAAGAGTTCCTTATTTCTCTTCTTAGTATTATGAGCCAACCGATAGCCAAAGCAGTGAGAAAAGTCTTGTAGAGATGGAGGGCTGTCCAAATTATTTGGACAGAGCATTGATGCCCTAGTTAGGGTTGTTTCCAGCTCATAGAATCAGCCTAAAAGATCTGCTCCTGAGACCTGGTTTAGTGGTCTATACTTATGCAAAAGAGAGAGCCGAGACCCTACAAGTGGAGACATAAATCTTTGTGGTAGACTTGGTAACATTAGGGTATTTGCACAGGTGCACCGTGAGCAGAAGACGACAGATTGGTGGGTTGATCATGCAAGGAAATGTATGAGGTAAATTTTATGGTGAACCATGAGACCACAGACTCTTTCAGAAATACGTAAGTTTCCAACGAAAATTTTCAAAGTTCCAAACCCACAAAATTGAGAAATCAAAAGCAATAAATATTAAATATTAAACAGGAAAGATTTATTATTTAACATTGGATGAGGATCTACGCTACCGGCAATGTTGACAGTTGAACTGGAAGTTGGAACTTGGAACAGTTATCCAACGGCAGATTGTTCAAACTTCAACGGTCAACCTTGGCAAATGCAGCAATGCTATCAATGATTCAATCCGGCTCCTCTCCATGCTTGCACGATGCAAACCCTTGTTCTCTCGGTTCTCCAAATGCAATGAAAAACGCACAAACCAAATCGCAAAAACTAAACCGAGTTATAACCATTTGCGGCATTTTATCAGCGAAAAAAATTTCACGCCGATTTTTTCGATTGACTCGCGATTTAATCGGGAGTATTTAGAAAAAATCGCGATTTTTTCGTTTATGAAAAAATCGCCAAAAAATTGACCAATTTAATCCTTTCGCTGAAAAAATCGCGTTTTTAGGAATAAATCCCGATTTTTTCGGGACTTTTTCCACACTGGCTTAAACGAATAATCCATGATGAATAATAAGGGATCAAATGGATGATAGAAAGAGATCTCTGCTCAAGAAAATCAATAGATGAAAGAAGTGGAGTCACCACTTGAACAATGAATCTAATTCTAGGATCCAAAAAGCAACAAACAAGCAGATATGAGGAAGGCTTCTTATCTGGGAAAAATAAGAAAATGGAGTCGCCACCCAAACAAGAAACAAACCGAAGAGAAGTTGTTGATATGACGAAAGATAAGGTGATGAAAAGACCAAAAGACGCCAAAGAATGTTGGCCGTTTGACAGGCTAATGAATGGCGTAAAAGATGAGATGATGCCAAAAAAATTTGACTCTGCCAGCTCAAATGAAAAATAAGAAAGAAGAAATAATGATGAATGTCTAATAAACCAAGGACAAAAAAAACTCTGTCCCCAGCAACGGCGCCAAAAAATTTTGTCGCACAGATTGTCACGACAACGCTCAGACTGGGGGCTGTCACTTTGATCCCCGATCTCTCCGTTTAAGCCTGTCTCCCGCGGCTAAGGGGGGTAGACCCTATGGGAAAATGAATGACCAACTGTGAAACAGTTGGGTTGGGAGACACGAGGAAACAAGCACTAAAATGATTTTACTAAGTAAATAGACCAGTGCCTTATAGAGTTGATGACTGAATAATTAAATGTTGCAGAAATATGAACCATGTAAAACAAACATTTATCATCAAATAACCCGAGCAATGCAAGATATCCAGTAAATTCACAATGCCTTAATGATGCTCCAGCAATTAAAATTTCGAAAAAAAAGTTAGATGCTTTAAACAACCACGTAATTTCAAATGCTAACCAGATATCACATTCATGATCATTTAAGCATGTTTAAATGAATGATAAACATTAATTCCCACATCAAAATTTTAATCTGAGCAGGAAACGTGATAAATCCCCGAGCTAATACTGAATCTGGCAAAAATTTCCAAAATATTTTTATATTTTTCAGACAAAAATTTAAAACAAAAATTAAAATTAAATGAAACTAAAAAATCTAAATCTACACTAAAATTTTAGTTCTAAAAAAATTAACCAAAACCCTAACTAAAGGGGCTTTTTATATTTTTTTAATTATTTTTATGATTTTAAAATTTAAATTTTTTTTATGTTTTTTAAAACTTTAAACTTAAAACTAAAACATGAAAAAAATAAAATCCTATTTAATCTCATCTAACATTTAAAACTATAAGAAATCCAATCTGAAACTAAAGCTTAAACTCTAACTAAACCTAACGAATTTTTTATGAATTTTTATTTTTTATATTTTTTTATGATTTTTTTTTATTTGATTTTATAAAATAAAATTCCTTTTTTATTTAAATTTTAAATGTCAAACTAAAATTTAACTAAAGGAAAGAGAAGAAAAAAAAAATTCAAGACCAAACTTAGGCTAATATATACATGCACTAAGTTATAAGTTAAATAACAAAAAGGAAAATCGAATTTTTGATTTTAATTTTTATACACCTAAATCAGATCAAACAAACAGAAAGACCTACGCTATAAAATAAAATGACGTTGAAAACTAAACCTACGCTAAACATCTAAACTATAATCTGAAATAAAAAAAAGTCAAAGTCTAAATTCATCTAATTGCACTTACGCTGAAACCAAAAACGCAGGCAAACTTACGTATAATAGTTATAAAATTTACCTGGCCTGTGTTATAACAATTACCTGGCTCATAAAAAACGTGATTTCTTACAGTGCATTGCAGGTGACGACAGATTTTGCGCAGTTTGAAAACGACGAGCAGTGGCAGGCGTGGATCGAAGGGCAGGTTAGCAATTAGATTTAAAGCGAGTTTGTTGTGCATAATGTGTGCAGGAGGAACGCAGGTCTTCGACAGCAGCAAAATGGAGCTCTGGCATTCGAAGGTGAGCAGCACGTGAAAGAGAAATGCACGCAGGGAGCTGTGGCAACGTTTTGTGGCAGAAGTATGGTGCTGCGTTTTGATTTTTGCTATGCTGGCATCTAAATTTTGCAGAGAGGAGCTCATATGGTAGCGGAATAAGAGATGGGGGCTACGTGGATGATGCGTTGGGTTTGCAAGCTTGTACAGGACCTCGAATTTCTCCAGAAAATTTGAAAATCTTTTTGGAGAATGTCCCTGCAAAAAATGAAACCCCGGATGGCAGAATGCTTGAGATTATCTGATGAAACCCTAAAAAATTCTCATAGCCTGTGCCTGCAACCTGCAATGGAAAACGAAAACCCAGAAAATATATGCAATGATTGAAAATAAAACCTTAAAAACCAGCTACAAAATTTACACTATTTACAGATCTAAGGCTCTAAGCAGCCAGATTTGTCAATAATCCATAGTAATATTTTCAGAATTTTAAACTTAATGTGAGATACTAAAGAAAACCCTGCATGCATTCATAAAAATAATTTCGAATGATTAGCCCGGGATCAAGAACTGGTTGGGCTCTTTCGGAAAACACAATCCGGGAGTTGGCTGGTTCAGCCGAGAACTTCCCCTAATGCCCGGTAATCTGAAAAAGGGATTTCCTGCACAGCTTAAAATCAACCATTAACATAGAGGGAGAAAACAATAGTGAAACCCTGATCAAATGGAGATACTTGCCACTATATTTCAGAATCTAAATTATCATTCAAACCCCAAAGATCAGACAAGATACCTGTGCCTAGATCAATCTTCATTAAGCTATCATCAATGGCTGAAAATAAAATTATGCAGAAAAAATAGAACAATCTTACAGTATTTTCAGAAGAGTAACACCAGCGAGATTTTTAACCCCAAAGTCTTCTTTATTGCACAAAAAATGACTACAAGAGAGCTTTCTTTAGCACCAGACTCTCAGATCAAATCTGATCTCAAATGACCCCTAGCACCCTATTTAAAGGAAAAATTCCCAACGGCTAGTTCGAGTGATCCACGTCAAAATGATCTCGACCGTCGATGAGGATCAAGACATCTCTTAATCTCATCCGTCGAATTTTTTAATGCATTAAAAATTGAAATTCTACATTTATTTACTCAAAAATATTATTATTTTATTATTTTTAGGTTTTTACTTTATTTTATTATTTTATTATTTTTATTTTTTTAATTTATTTTATAAATTTTATTATTTTTTATTTTCTAGTTATTTTTTATTTTTTTAATTTTTAATTTATTTTTAAATGGATCCTCGAACTTAGCCTTTGGAAAAATCACCTAGGACCTAGGACTTAGGACTTATGAGGGGATTAAAACATTTTATAACCCTCAGGACACTTTACATTATGACTTTTACAACTTTACATCTCAAGGGGGAGAACCCATTTGACATAGACCCTCATAAACCACCCAGTTCTGCGACACAACTATAATCTAGCAGATTAACACACTAGGATTCTCCTAAGATTCTAATGACAAAATCCATTCCGGCTTTGGGGTTAGGCTGAAGGAAAACTCTGCCGATCATAGATCGGTGAGACAAAAAACCTTCCGGAACGTAGATTATCACTAGGAAATTAGGTCCACCTAGGCAATTTTACATACATGACTCATATCTGCTAAGATTATTTACAATTCACACATGCAGACTGGGTTTACAACATAATATGATCAAGTCGACAATGACTGTCGAATGGCACGGACATGTCAATCAAGCGCTATCCCTTTTTTCGAAGAAAAGGGGGTGTACTGCTATGGGTAGTTGACACGTAGTGGTCAACAAGATCCTCGAACTTAGCCTTTGGAAAAATCACCTAGGACCTAGGACTTAGGACTTATGAGGGGATTAAAACATTTTCTAACCCTCAAGACACTTTACATCATGACTTTTACAATTTTACATCTAAAGGGGGAAAACCCATTTGACATAGACCCTCATAGACCACCCAGTTCTGCGACATAACTATAATCTAGCAGATCAACACACTAGGATTCTCCTAAGATTCTAATGACAAAATCCATTCCGGCTTTGGAGTTAGGCTGAAGGAAAACTCTGCCGATCATGGATCGGTGAGACAAAAAACCTTCCGGAACATAGATTATCACTAGAAAATTAGGTCCGCCTAGGCAATTTACATACATGACTCAACTCTGCTAAGATTATTTACAATTCACACATGCAGATTGGGTTTACAACATAAATTGATCAAGTCGACGATGATTGTTGAATGGCACGGACACGTCAATCAAGCGCTATCCCTTTTGCGAAGAAAAGGGGGTGTACTGCTATGGGAAGTTGACACGTAGTGGTCAACAAACCTCTCATGCACCTTCCTTTGCTTGATGCACCTTACTTCCGGAGGTGTTAGACTTGTTTTTCACGAACAAGGTCCTTCAGAGAGTTGGAGTTCTACCAATGTGTCGCCAAGTGTTGTAGCGGCTACAACCACCCTCCAAAATTTTGTCTTAGTTTCGTTTTGGAGCCTCCCTACCAACCTTCACAGCAGCATGTCTTGCTTCGTCAAGTACACAAGCTCCAATGATTTTCTTGTAGAGAGACAGCCTGTTGATCAGACCTTGATGCCTTCCCCCTGTTCATCCAGACTTGGTTCAACAGCAGGTTAAGCAGCTCCTTCACGAATTTGCTCAAATCTGGAGGGCAACTAGCCTTCCCTCCAGAAATTGCGCAATCCTGATTGGCAACCTGCTGGGCCCCAGAATTACGCAATTCTGCTGAGCAAGCTTCGCCCAAAAAATTACACAATCCTTCCCAGTTGGGCTGCTTAGCCCAGAATTTGCGCAAATCTTCTGAGCAGCCAACCCAGCTCCCAGCGAGAAATGCGCATTTCCTCCTAGCAGTTGAGCAGCCTCTTGCATGTGCAGCTGAGTTGATCGGTTCCCTCCGGGACCGAGGAAAACAGACTTGCATGCATGGGTTGCTTCTCCCAAGGCAGCATGCAAAGGAATTCCTTGTTTCAAGGACCTATTTTTGGCAGTTGGAGGTTACATGCAAGGATCATTTCAGAAACCTCCCACCAAGTGTCGCTTTCCCTAGATTTGTGGCATGCGCGTCACTCACAACCTCGATTTTATCAAACTCATCAATTGGACGTTTCAGAGCTCATTCCTCACATCAACCTTGTAGCTCTGACATCCCACATCGCATCTAGGAGCTGTCGACACATTCAACTCAGTTGTTTTGGGGTAAGCCCGCTTTCCATGTCTTGTGTACAGTGTTGCATTTCTGGCGCTTTTTTTTTGCTTCGTAGGAACGTTGTCTGCTTGATTTCAGTGAACGCTTGCTGTCGTTTTGATACATACTAGCTTGTACTAGCACCGTTTCAGTTTTCATTAACATCTCACTGTTGTCGCATGCATGAAATTGTTTTTCACGAATGGTCGTCGATTCGGCGACTCGCCTCACTCACATGCATGTTGTTCCGTTTCCTGAATTTGTCATTTACCGTTTGCATGCACGATCATTCATTCATGATTACACTCAATATCGCCATGCGTTCGCATTCACATTCGTGTTCAGTTGCCCGTCGGCGAGTCTGGGCAGCCTTGGCCCGGACTCTGCCTCACCAAGACAGCATTGCGCAATCCTGAGAGGGAAGGCTTTGTCTTCCTCTTAGGAAATACGCATTTCTTCCCAGTGACTGTCCTCTAGTCTTGCATTGCGCAATTCTAAGGGACAGTGACTGCTGGCCCAGAAAATTGCGCAATGCAGTCATTGAGCCTGCAACCATTGCCAGCTGAGATTGCGCATTGCGCAATTCTAGTAGTCAGCAACCAGACTGGACTGTGCATTGCACAGTTCCAACAATCAGTCAGCCTCCCAGTAGCCCAAACTATGCCTTGCGCAGTTTTGGCACTGAGTCTCCCGACCTCCCAGCCGAAATTGCACAACCTTCATGATCAATCACACATGTATGTTGCAAGTCAGTTTCAAGTTCATTTTGGTTTTCGACTAACAGATTGCTTGCCATGAGTGTTGCCAGGTATCTATGTATCGCAAGTGTTCATCTGCCTCTCAGCAGCACAAGTACAATGGTTTCCAGGAGAGCAGAGTCGAAGACACCATTCAAAGCACACTTGGGGATGCAGTCGATCAAGTATCTATGAGCTTGCCTGCTCACGAAGACATCAAGTTGTTCGTAGACAAGGACATCAAGATATGACGGTAGTAGCATCACAGCGAGCAACATCATGAACAACACCTGAAGGCTGCATATCGAATGCAACAAATGCAAGAGGAAGGTTGTTGACACCACGGAGGTGGAACAAAGTTGCAAGCTCAAGCAGGTCCACTGATGATGAAAGCAACTTTGGAGACTTAGGCTCTGAAGTGACGACGCGATCGTGCAAAGACAAAGAATGGAACAAAGGAGTTGCATGCGCTGAAGCAGTAACTCAAGGAAGAACATGAGCTGCACAGAAGAGCGAGTGAGTTGCAGCAAGAACAGGAACAACAGGGGGCGCAACATGCACTCACGGATGAAACTGCGCCCGTACAAGTTATAGATCCATCCCAACAGCTGGCACGGAGTAGACATGGTGAGCAGTGTTGTTGATCACATCCAAGGGATTCAGCAGCATGCATGTCATTTTGCACACACATGCAATCCAACCCATTCAGTGCACTCACCAAGGCGAAGACAAGAAGCAAGTCCAACTGGAGTTGAGCATGTAGTTGACAATTGATGCGCATGACCACCAGCACACACTGGAAGATTAGCACAGACACTATGCATCAGTGTGTTGCCGGTTCGGTTGCACCAAGAAGACCATGTGCATGCTAGCAAACGAGTTGGATGAAGGAGCCACACCAATGCACCCGGATGCAACGGAGGCAAGAGTTCGCTTCAGCAAGATGTCACCATGGGGTGCATGCACACCATCACGGACGACCAAGCTTGGCATTAGCTCACCACCTTCACCATCACAAGCATGTCAAAGAGTTGGTCTCACCACAATGGACCGAGTGTCAGTGATGTCTTGCATGGCTTGCTCAAGCCATTTTGTCTCACATGAGCACATGTGCATTGTAATGTAATGTCATGTCAAGTGGAAGTTCAAGTGTCAATAGTTGGATGTAACAGTCATAGAGTAGATGAAGAGTCATGAGGGTAGATGAACTGTCACAAAGGGGAATGTCAAGGGTCACCCCACCCTTTGCTATAAATAGAACCTCATAACTCATTGTAAAGGCTTTTGGTTAGCCAAGCTTCGATAGGAGTATCTTAGAGAAAGCTTGGACAGTATTGTAACGAGCCTTGGCTTCTCCACTGCGCAGAGCTAGTACATCTCTTTGGAGGAGCAGGCAGTTGTGGCTGTAACGTTCCACTATTGGAACTAGTGGTTGGACATGGATGTATTGTATGACTGGAACTTACACTTAATATAACAGAGCCAACACGTTTCATGCATATGTTGTATTGTATTCTATGCTATCTGGTTTACTCTAAATGATATATGTATTTGTTTGCTTATGCATGCATGTATGGACTATTCTGTATAAGTATGTATGAATCTTTCTGAAATGTGCTGTTGGTTTAACCATCACTTTGGATTGCTCACTAACTTGCTTTCCAGCTTGTGATGCATCTTCGCTCGTGTGTTCCCTTCCAAGCCGCGTACTATTACAGGTTTCCAAGGGGCGCACTCACCTCACCCTCAGTGTGTTAGAACCTCTCATGCACCTTCCTTGGCTTACTGCAGCTGTCACACCCTTGCTACCAATAGAGACATCTTACTTGCCTCTGTGTGAAATCGCAATCAATGCATTACCGTACGACCCACTACTGGGACTCCTACACCAAATGGTCTGAGGTATAATTGGGACTTCTTACCGAGGAGATCCCCTTACATGTTGGCGGGTCCAGCACCATCAACAAGTCTCTTTGAGCATCCTAAGTGCTCCATGGTGCAACTGTCCCATCCTCTTGTGCCATACTTCATTCAGTTCCTTCCTAGTGTTGTTGTCACTGCTTATCAGGTCATGTTCATTCAGTTCCTTCCTATGTTGTTATCACTACCTATAAGTGCCATTGGAGAATCCATCTGCAATCTATATAGCTGTTGCTTCGAGCTCCAATCTATCTCACCTTCTTCCAGGTAGGATGCTTGACATATACTTTCCTTTCCACAAAGTATACATCGTATCCCTTGTCCTGCAACTGGGACACTGAAATTAGGTTCATACCCAATCTTGGCACATGCAATACATTCATGGCGCTAATACTGGTTCCTTCTTCCGTCTGAAAATCTATGGTGCCTCTCCCTAGTCCCTACTGGAGTACACTTAGTTCTGTTGCCCATATGATTTGGAATTCCATTTGCTCCTCTTGATAGCTCGATAAGTATTCCCTTACTCCAGTCATGTGAGTTGAAGTTCCGCTGTTAATATACCAGACAGCAACTGAAGCCGATCCTAACAGACAGGCAAACTCATCTTCCAATCTGGAAGATAATTCTAAGACTTCTTGATTATCCTTAATTTTCTGTGCTATTTTCCTTCCCAACACTGAATTCGGAGCTGCAAAAATACATGTCCTGCTCTGCGTGGAAATTGTTGCGTTGCTCCCTCTGCTTCTGAAAAATCTCAATCCAAAAAATTTTATTCTCTGTTGACTTACTCAGAGAATTATTTTTCCATGAAATTTTTTTCCCACTTAGCAAATGGGTTTCTCAACCTCTCTGGGGTTTCAAACTGCTGCCTACACAGTGCTTTTCGAAATCCTTCTTCCATCTGCAACTGAGCTCTTCTTGCTTTACTAGTGCTCCGATACCATGTGAAAATTCGGTGATCCCGAATCCTACTGTAGTAACTAATAATATTTCTTCTATTTGTTAAATTACTTAAACAAATCATTTGCAGTTTTCTACGACAAATATCAAAATACATACACTACAACCTTCACAAATAAAATTATGTGGAAAGTAAATACAAGGAAAATACGAGCACGTATATAACCACCGTGACAGTTATTTTTGGACAATTGTCCCCGAAAAAACCCAATGTGGGAAAACTGATGCAGTAGATGATGGCTTCTTTTATTAATCTTCAACAATAATTTATGTACAAGACACGGATAGACAAAATAGAGGAAGAATCACTGAGAGAAATTTATAGGTGAATTTCTCACACTCCACAACGTTTTTCTGACCCCGAAGAGGACCTCCTGCCCTTTCGCTGGCCTTTCTGAGTCACCCTCTGCACAGTGACTGCGTAGGCCTTGCATCAACCCTTTGCACTGATGATCTGTGTCCCTCCTTTGTGCTGCCCCCTCCAAGTTTGTCTTGCACTCTCAGACTATGTTGATGCCCTCTCTCTCCCACTTGCAACTCACCCTCTGACTTGATTTTCTCTTGCCGAACTTCATCCACTGAGAAAATCGATCTACTTAAGCAACTGAGTCTCTACCCTGGTGTGTTCTCCATCTACCCATCGACTTCTTCTTATAATCTTCTGTTGGCGCACCAACGACCAAGATTAAAACATATTCAATGGCTAAGATTAACAAGAAATCAATCCATTTCTTCTTTTAGAAGATTCTCACTATGACTTAATTAATACCCTTTAATTAACCAGATTTCCTAAGTTTAGACTTAGGAACCATTAAAAAAAAATTAATTATTTTAATTAAGTTGTCTTTATGTGGAATTTCCAGAAACGATTTTTGGGTTTTGGAAAATACATGTATTCTAGCCTCTCCACACAATTTTGTAGCTAGAACACATCCGATGCTACAAAAATCAACAAATCTCCCCACTAATCCATGCCTAGATGTGCCCAAGAGAAGCAAGCATAAACAACCAATTACATAATGAAAAGTCATACCTTTGGGGTTTGATTGTCCACCTTCAAAGATATGATCATGATAGATGAGCGAGGGCACACAGTAACTAGCTCAGGTGGCGAAGAATAGGCGCACATCGAGCTATCAGGTAGCTGCAAGGGGCTGTTGGCTACCAGCTGAAGACAAATCTCAGAGAAAAATTATCCTATAGGGGTCACCCATAGGTGGTGGGTAACAGGGTTGTTTCCAATGACATTGTTTCTTGCAGAGGGCTGCATAAGTTGCTCAGCTGGTCCATTCACACTAGTTGGTGGACTTCACACTTTTAGGGATCGGGCCAAACCCTTTCTCAGTTTTTCTGGGTTCTTGAAGAGGATTTGGCAGGTGTATTTTCAGGGTGATCCAGTCATTTTCCAGGGTAACTGCCCTTATTCATTCAGTGAACTTTCAGCAGATAATTTCCTGGGCAGTGCACATTCTCATCTTGGGCTATACTTCACTTGGGTTAGAGGCATCTTTCTTGGTTTTTCTCTGCTTGCTTAGCAAGCCCAACTTCCTCTATTTCTTCCTACTGATGTACTCCTTCTGGCAACTTAATAAAATGGCTCAGTGATTTTGTTGGTCTCCACTGTGTATCTAATTGTTGGTTGTGTTATTTTTGTTGAAAAGTAACTAGGTTTGGTCTTCATAATGACATGTGTAATTGTGATTTTATGTAATTGATGAAAAGAAAGAAAAATAAAATTATCGTAATGCTTGTCTCATGGGTTTCATGAGCAAGGAATTTTATTTTAGTAATGGCTCCCATTGTGAGTCCATAGGAATGGTCATAAAGTCAAATTGAGTCTATGTCATGCATGAAGGACCCTTCTTGGGCATATTACACTTATGTATAAGTCAATAGAAATGTAAAGTATCCCTCCAAGACAAGCAGTCATCCCTCTTCAAGTCGGCTTCAAATGAAATTAAATTTTAATTATCTCCTCCTAACAGTCATGTCGGCTTACCTTCTTCAGGTCGGATTATTTCAGTGGCAAACCACTATAAATAGAGCCATCCGAATTTCAGTTAGGGACAGATTTTCAAACAAGAGTTTAAGGGGTCTGCAATTCAGACAAGATTATAGTGCGAAGATAAGACTACAGTAAGGGTGCAGTGCAAGGTAAGTACTGAAGTAGAAGTGCGAGGTACAGCAGAAGAAAGAGCCGAGAAAAGGGTAGCCAAGAAAGAGCGTAATCTGAAGCATAAAGCAGCAGTACAGTGTGAGATAAGGCAGCAGTGTAGTGCGAGATGAAATAGCAGTACAGTGTGAGGTAAGGTAGCAGTACAGTAAGTAGTGCAGGGGCAGAAGACCAGTGCAAAGGTAAGAAGGTAAGGGCAGAAGTACAGTCCTCTAAGTTCCTCAAGGAAGCCGAAGTAAGGAACAGTTCTGAAGCAGTGAAGAGGAAACCGAATTCTAAAAAGTAGCCAAGAAAGAGGAAGAAAAGCAAGAAGAATCTTATCAAGGAAGTTTTGTGTCTTGGTCTTGGAAGGGCAAATAGGTCCAATGTTTTAAAACTCCGACTCCGACTCCGACTCGGCCGAGGGTCGACTCCGACTCCGACTCCGACTCGGTATTGACTCGGCCGGCTCGATTTTAGTGACTCGGTCGTTGTAAAAAATACATTAAATATTTATTTTTTATAAAAACACATAATTTTAAAGATTTTCATTCATGTTTCCAAACACACAGCATTAGAATATAGATAGAAGATAACATATGATCAAAGTAGGCTTGTGAATATATCCATTATCAAAATGGCACCCAGTGCATTGTCCAATACATACACGATGTTGATATAGAGATCAAAACAAAAACACATAACCAAGGAGGCTATAAATGGCCTGTACAACAAAAGTTTGTGACCAGTACTACTGGCAACTGCTAGAGTTGCCAACATCATTTGGTTCAGTGTTACTTGGGAGCGGCAGCAAAAGTGGGGAGCGAGAGCGAAAATGGGAGTGGGAGTGACAATTTCAGAAGCCCCTGGTTTGGGAGTGAATCCCGGAGGAGTTTGACAACCAATGTCACTAACATCAAAGTACATAGAGGGATTGGTGCTCTTGATTAAATACGAGTTCCATACCCTAATACATGACAAAATTCAATGGAAACATTGCAATCGTCCAATCCTGAAATCCTGAAAAACTGATAAGTCTGCTGGATTTTGAATGAAATCTAAAATTCTACTTTCTCCATATGAAATCCAATGAGGCCAGAACCACTCTCAAACATCCTGAGTCATTTCATGGTAATGTTAAAAATTTAAGTAACTTTAAGAATTTAACATTACCATGAAATTTGAATAACATATCAATACTAGGAGAGGGGAATGGACCCCAAATAGCACTTAACCAATTTAGAAAACACCTTGGAGTCCCCAACAATCAGCTAAATGTTAAGAAGTTAAAAAAAAATTAGAAAAATCCCTTTTTTTGGGTGACTGGCCGGATTTAATGACTCGGCTGAGTAGATGTGGAAACGGCCGAGTTGGCCAAGTCAGCCATGATTCGGCCGAATCATTCAATGACTCGGCCGAGTCATGGCTGACTCGGCCTCCCGAACCGTTTCCTCCACCGAGTCATATTTCTGGGCAATGAAACGGATCAACTCGGCCGTTTCCGTTTCGAATCAGCCGAATTTTAAAACTATGAATAGGTCAAGGGTCTTGGTCTTTATATTCGTCAGTTGGAATCTCTATAAGAAGAGTTTGTGCTGGTTTTCCTCTGAAAGAGTGAGAGGTTTTAACCCTGTCTGACAGCTTATATTTTGTGTCTCTTGTCTCTTTATGGTTTGTGCATTGGTAGCTGTTTGATGAAGCAGAACACTAATAACCTGAGTAAAAGATGATCCTAATCTAAAGAAGTAAAAACACTCACAAGCAGTTACTAATAGAAGAGAAATCACCTAATATCATTGCCCTAGATTTCTCAACAATTTTGTTATTAGTTTCTGATTCAAGTTCATCTTTATTATTTACTGCATTTTTCCCTAAAGGAATATTACAACTAATGGCCACGATTTTTCATTATGAACCATATTTTATCAAAGAATACTATTTTTATCTTTTTGGTTTTCATGACTTGCCTTATAATTTAATGATGGTTACTCGTGAGTACCACCAGGTACATCATAACCTTCTAGCATATCACTAACAATTGTTTTCATGCCCCAATTGTGTATACCCATGTTGTTGTACTCCACCCATCAGTTTTATGCTCTATCAACAATTCTACACTTCAATAAATTGTCAATATGCAGTCACCAGAAGACATACAAATTACACCTCTTCCTTTTTCCTTAGAAGATTGAAAAAATGGAAAGGTATCTAGAACCCATTTTCCCTTTTACCAGAAGAAAACTAGCACCACAATATCATGTATCTTTGACATTATATCTTATAATCGGGAATTGAGTTATTTTTTCACAGTCGTCCAACATTTGCAACTTTTTCAATGTAGACAAATTGATGGAATCTTTGTCAATGTGTAATTTGGGGCTTTCTTTGATGAAATGAATGCTGCTTGTATATAAAAGTTACCTTCAAGTACCACTTGTACATAATAATGTTGTTTCTATGCTATTTCATTATGGCTGTTACTAATAATTGCAATGGA
Source organism: Pinus tabuliformis (assembly GCA_031772625.1). Taxonomy (NCBI): domain Eukaryota; kingdom Viridiplantae; phylum Streptophyta; class Pinopsida; order Pinales; family Pinaceae; genus Pinus; species Pinus tabuliformis. The sequence goes on along the minus strand of CM062819.1, from coordinate 1,453,015,767 downwards.
ACATTTTCAGGTGACTATTGTCGGTTACAATCATAAGATGAGAATTTTATTGGAGAAGATTTTGGAAAAGATAGTACACTTCGAAGTCAAGGAGGATAGATTTTCCGTGATCAAGGTAAGAGCTTACTTCTTTCTTATATGTAATAGATCGAAAATATATTAATGCCATCTATCCATAAATCTAAAAGTGTATAATGTTTAAATCATCAAAAGATGTGATGGAAGGTATGTCTATGCTATGTTCAAAAGCAATATTAATAAAAATATTCTTGTATAATAATACAAGCTGGCCTGTAATTTGGCACAACAGTTGTGATGCAATCTACAGATAATCACGAATAGCTTGGTATAAAAATGGAAACTTATGGATAAAGATATAGACATAAAGATCCATTTAAAGAAATAAATAGAACATTCATAAAGTATTGATACAGGTAGTTACTACATGAATGATAATCAAATGCATAGGAAATTAGAATATTCAATACATGTCATAAAATAGAAGTTTAGAGTTAGAACCATAAACTGCAGTTTTCTCATTAAGTCATTTAATGTCATCAAAATCAAATGTATTACATAGATATTGAATCACTGATACTATAGCTGGAGATGCCAATAGCAAATTATTTCAGTTGTCCCCTCTCCAAATACAAAAGAGGGTAGATACTAGAACCATTGATGGAAGAATCTCATAGCTCATTACTGTCAGTTGTCCCCTCTCCATGTCTGAATAATCAAAATCCCCACTACTGTCATTTCTCTCTCTTCCATCCTCCTCTTCTATGTCTAATCCGAGACATCCTCTTCTATGTCTAATCCAAGATCTGCATCTGCTAGTGTGGAGGATGAACCCTTAGGAAGATCACCATCATCAAAGGTGACCAGTTCTAGAATTGGTTCATTAAGCTCCAAGTTGGCTAATGCAAACTCAACACTGCTATCCAAATCCATATCATCAAAATACACATCTTTTCATCCCTTGGTGTTTGGCATGATAGGACATGTCTAGGGCACATGTCAGACACATTTTTTTCATGTGTCCTATTTTAAGACGTGCCAAACACATGTTAGACATACATCCTAGCATGCCACATGTCGGACATGCATGATAGGGACACAAGGTCCTTGAGGGACATGTCATATTACTTAGGCTATAGGTTTTATATTGATGCTTCCTTAACTACTTAGTTAAGTTTCAAGTTAAGTTTTAATAAATTTGTCTTAAAGTGATTTTGCATAAAAGCATGGGGTCTAGTAAGGTGTTGTGCATGAAAACGATTTTTTCTCCTCAGACAATTTATTTTTTATTTGATCAAGTTCCAGGTGACCTTAGAAGAGGAGGATTTCATGTCTCCAAAACTACTATGTTATCATCATCCTTTATTCAAGTGCAAGAGATAACTAATAGCAGATTTGGAAAAACAAAATTTTAATGTCTGAAATAATAGATGATGTTGGATTCAAGTAGATGAGTGCCTTATCCATTGAGCAGAGGAGTCCAAGACAATTGTACATAAAGGAAAATTGACTATCAAGCATATTAAACCAACACAGATGCTGGAATACTAGGGTGGAGTGATGGCATCGAGGGTTTTTCGTTTGTTGATACTCCTGTTGCATCGGGGATGGCTAGATCTCTCTATAATAGAGCCATGGGGCGGCTCCAAGCGGTTTGACTTCTCTCTCCATGAGGTCGATTTTATTTCCAGGGACTCCATTATAGCTTTTGGAGCCTATATTGGTGTTGGAGCTCAACTTTTCCTTTCTGAAAATGGCAGACGAAGGTGACATGACTCCAGAAGAGTTTTTGGCCTAGTTTTTGTCTCTAGTGCTAAATCATCGTCTAAGATTGCCCTAGAGGCTCATGGCAGTCACCATTGGGTAGATCTGTTGCCAAGTGGACCATACATGCTTGTGCTCTAGACCATCTTTGAGTTACATGCCGTTCCTCATCGTGTTGATGTGTGTTTGAAGGGACTGGATCTGAAGAACTATGACATAGCCAATAATGGTCTCGAGTTGGTCCTAGTCACCCTAGATAGCTTTGACTATGATGATCCGCACATAACGGAGGACATAGGCATAGAAATGGCCCCCCGACCTTAGATCTACAAAGTCGGTCCAGATCTGGAGGCAAACCAAGTAGAAAGGAGCTCTCAATGCCCAGATCTGGATCTGTCAATTATAGATATGACCAAAAAAACCTCAGATCTGGCAGATCCTATGACGAGACAACAAAGGAACAAAAATTTTGAAAGTTTTATAAAAAAATCTAAATGGGAAATCCTTTGTTTATTGGATCTGGGAACAAGATCTTCTGGAAAATCTAAAGTATACTATCCAAACCCATATGGGTATACTATACCATCAATTTTTCAAGTGCTTGAATATGAGGGCAAGGTGTTGCAAGATCAATATCCGTTGGAAGATTATGGAGTGGGAAAGGACTCGACAATTTCTTTGAGCTTGAGAATGAGGGGTGGGTCTTCCAATCTAAACCCAAAGAAACCTAATGGATCCACATCATTCAAAGATGTCCTCAAAGGGAAGTCCGATGCTCCAGTCGAATCTAGTCAAAATTTCAACGTTCCAAGCCCCTACTATTGGACACCTAATCCTCTAAGGGTTGGTGTGGAATGTAAATAGTCAAAGGGAGTCCAAGAGACCACTTGGTATATGGAAACCAAGGGTCATTAGAATGTATTATAAAAGTATATCATGTGAATAATAGACGTAATTGAATGCTTATCCTTCATATTTTGCATTTGCCATGTATGTGTTTAACATGGTATCAGAGCTTGAGGCAAATACCTGCCCTGATCAAAGTGTGAGCCACTAGTTTTATGTTTGTCAGTTTTGCCCTATCTGCTTGTCAGAACCGAGCATTCTATTCCTCATTCTACACCTGCCCTATCTGCTTGTCAGAACTGAGCTTTCTATTCCTCATTTTGTGCCTGCCTGTAGGGATCTTAACGCTCCACTAATTTCGTGTAACTCCTCTGACCTGAATTGCAGGTCTGAGAGGTAGATAACTTGCAGAATCTACCCATAATGGAAAATTTGGACAAAGGGATTTGTTGAGTGTCAATACCGTGTGTGCCTATCCTACCCGTTACTCGAATGTGTCCTAGTCTTTTGTTGAGCAGTATTCACATGGACCTGTGTGTTGGCAACACAATTGAAGACCCCTGTAGTGACAAAGACCACAGTGGTTGTTGCAAGTCTATCCTCAATGATTTCTCCAGGAAATGAAACTTTTGTGATAGCTATCTCTAGCTAGTGTGATACAGTATCGCATTCCATTTGTATTTTAGGAATTCCTTTTTTTAACTGTGAGTTTGATTAGAGTGAAGCAAAGTGTTGATATTTATAACAGTTGTCATTCTCTGCGATGAATGTTGGTCCTGAATCTACACACTAGTTCGTTGGAATAGTGCATGCGGTAATGACTGAACTGTTGATATATCTCCTTGAATTCCTTTCGCTACAAATCCTCCACCGACGAGACTGCTACTGAGCAGATTTGGTCGCCATGAGTGGTGTATGCATTGTTCTATGCCAGGTACCACCAGAGGCGATCTAGTCGCAGGAAGAGAAAAAACCATGGTGGTTGATACAAGTCCTGCAAGCCCTCTCTTCGCTAGTCGCATTGTCTATTAAAACACTCGCTCAGTGGTGAACATGGAGCCATTGTGATTGCGCTGTGGTTGAAATTACGTCTCTTGCGCGAATGGTAGACAAGAGATACTTTTACACTTGTTCCAACAATATCTTATTCAGATAACGGAGTGGTTGTGTAATAGACAACGTGGGGCCTGAAGATGAGAGTTGCACAGTTGAAGAAGTGGAACAACGTCATTTTCTTCTACTCCGGTCGCTCGGAAAAAGCTTCTGCCATCAATTCAGACTAAGAATTTGTAAAAATAAAAGGCACTCTTCCTGAAGTGAGCTTAAGCCACGATTTGGCCTCTCTCTTTGTTTACATTCATCTGTGCGTAGTCAACTCTGTGTATTGATTCTTTGTGCATTGAGCAGTGGGAATGCATAGTGGGAATAGTGCGTTGAATGTGTGCTACACCGTTCTTGGCATTCATTCAGGTTTCCATATCTACTTCTACAAAATAAATGCCTCACTTTGTCCAATTTCAGCAGTGATTTGTTTGAGTTAGACTACTTTGCAGTTCGAATGCCGCGACATAATTGTTTTACTGAGGATGGTAAATCACTTCCCCACATAATATTTGGTGTCTATGGCAATGAAGAGGTTGTCGACGCTAGTGGTGCGGACCTCATTTATTGAGTAAATGATGTAAAATGCTATCTGGATATAGTACTCAGTAAGCACAAATTTATGAAATGGGTTCATCGATATCATCAAGAATTGGAATCATGTGTTGGAGTGAAGGACTCAAGATATGTGTTTAGCCTTGGTGCTTTTGCTTTGAAAGCTAAGGAAAATCCACGCTTCACCATTTCCTTTGAGCCTCTATTCATTGTGAATGTTGGTTTGGGAGAATTCGTTTTTGGGTACAAACTTGCGACCTTTTACTAATTAACGCGGCCCCAAATACGGTGCACAAGGTATGAATTGGCATTCCAACTATAGCAAGGGAATTTTAAGAATCTCTTAACATAAGATTTCATTTGATGCAGCTTGAGTGAAGTTGTTGTATGTGACATCACTAGTCATATGCTCTATGTTTTAAAGTCTCTTATGCAAAGCAAGTTTTTGTGGTTTGTATTGAAAGGTGTGAAGGTAAATGTGAAAAAATAAGATAAAAATTGCCATCATTTTCGAAAATTGCAGTCACCATCAAAGTCTCATTCATGTTTTTGGCATATAGAGCTTGATGTTTTGGAGTTTCCCTTGGTCATTATTGTTGAGCTTAAGTTGTTGATAAAATGGCTAAAATTGACACTTTATTAGATTTATTGAGAACTCTAATCGTGTCTACTGCTGAAAGCATACTTAAAATCAGCAAGGACACTCTTTCTGATATTCAAACCTATTTGAAAAATGCACAAGATAAGATAGAGTTTTTAAAAATTGAATCACAATTACAGAGAGATGAGTTACAACAGCAAAGACATCCTTCTAAGCTTGTTTTTGTTTAGAACAATCCCCTATCTGACTTTGAAACAAGATCCTATCAGCAGCCAACAAGTCATCAAGTCAATAATGTTGAGGTTGATTCAGATCCAGGGCCCAATGAAGCAACAAAGTTACATGCAGATGCAGAAGTTCAGTTTGCACTTCCCAAGCCCATCATCAGACCTTGGGAAGAGCTTGTCCATAACAAGCACAAAACTAGACTGGGATATGGCAAGGATGTGCCCTTTCATATTCCAGATTACTCAATGCCCATCCAGTTTCAGAGTGCTGGATTTCTTCATGGCAGTTCACCTTCAGCTATTCCAGATTCTACTCCTCTTCCACAACAACAACAACATAATGTTATATGCCAACATTGTGACCGAGTTGGCCATATGAAAGATCATTGTTTTGATCTTCATTCGTGCAAGCATTGTGGTCATCATACTCATTCTTCAAACAGATGTTTCAGAAACAAACTTCCTACAAGAACAAAGATTCATCTTGGATGGATCGCTTCTTGGCAATGGGCTTCAACAACCAAGAAGATATTTCAGTCATATGTCAAAATTTCTTCTAAAGTATTGAAAAGTCTTGCAGTTGAGTTTTCTCCATCATCTCACCTTGTATCTGACAGGGGGGGAAGTGATGGTCATCTACAAGCTTGAAAGCCACATCAAGCGATCCTGAGCCACAACCTGCCATACCAGATTCAGAGTTGTAGCCAGAGACAGACATGCCCCTGAGCATTGCATTCAGTTGGTGGTCAGCCTTAAACCATCTTTATCTATGCGGGATTTGGGACCTCCTTTTTTAGGTTGAGGTTCTCCCTTTTCTATGCAGGTTGCATACCTCCATTTTCCAGGTTAAAGGTCTTCCTCTTCAAAGCATTTGGATCACTTCCCCTAGCAGAAGAATTCAACTTCTTGCCAGATTTGGAAGAGTTCCAGGAACTGCACTAAGCGATCTAGTGTTGGTGTTCATCCTTAAACCACCACCTTATGGCAACATTCCAAAGAGCACATTCAACCTAGTGCTACCATGCATATTTTTGCACATTTTGTATTACAACTCTCTTCTTGGACTCATACATACCCCTTCGGATTAGGGGGGGAATGTTGGACACCTAATCCTCTAAGGGTTGGTGTGGAATGTAAATAGTCAAAGGGAGTCCAAGAGACCACTTGGTATATGGAAACCAAGGATCATTAGAATGTATTATAAAGGTATATAATGTGAATAATAGACGTAATTGAATGCTTATCCTTCATAATTTTGCATTCGCCATGTATGTGTTTAACACCTACATTGTGAAACAATTGAACCAAGTTCCAGAAATGGCAGTAGATCTTTCAGAGGTAAATGACATTAGTACAATCTTGTAATCCCAGACAATTATATGCATATTTAATGGCTTTTGGCCAAAACCAATGGATCTATTTTAGTGGATTTTTACCACCTGGACAGTTAATTGTGATATTCATTTATGTTCCAAGGGTTTTTTCATTGTAAAATTTGAAACATTGAAGGACAGGTATTTTGTCTTGAGAGATGGTCCATGGGTTTTGGGATATGCAAGTCATTTTATAACCCCATGGTTCCCAGAATTTGATGCTAATACAATGGTGGTTTCCAAAATGTCGATGTGGGTCAGATTGCATAATCTCCCTCTTCATTTTTGGCATCATAAAGTACTAGAAGGAATTGGAAATAAGCTTGGGAGGTACATAAACATGGACACATAGAGAACTGAAGAAACAATCTTTACTTTCACCAAAACTTGTGTGGAGGTAGACCTTAGTAAAGGCTTACCTAATCGATTTCATCTGTTAGATGACAAAAAGTGTTGGACCTAGTTTTTAGACTTTGAAAATATGACAATTTAGATGTCGTATTTATTCACAAACAAGTCATTTACAAAATTCATGCCCTCGGGCAAAGAAATATTCAAGAAGGAAAAAGAAACAAGGAAAAAAGCCCAAGGGATGGCAGTTTCCAGAGAAACACCTCTTAGAAGAAGAGGAAGAAGGGGAAATGGGTAATCCCATAATTGAGGAAAATCAAAATCCATAAGAAATATTATCAAACAGAGGAGGAAAACAAGAAGCAATAATGGTACCAAGTCCAAAAGGTTCAGAAGTAGCAGGAACTTCAATCCCAGTATTGTAGAAGGAGATGATCCTCATAGAAAAGGAGTTGGGAGGTTATAACTGATCTCATGTATCTTAAGAGGTTAGATTCAGATAAGGAAAACTTGATGATAGTAGGAGAGAACCAGTTAGCAATTGTAAATGCTACTCCTAATCTAGGAGGTTGGTGGAAAGTGCAAAAGAAGAAAGGAAGAAAAGGCTAACTAAGTATTTTTACTTGGTCCCAAGTTGTTTTTACTGTTTTCATTGTACTATTTTTCCTAGGCACCAATTTTGACTAGTATGATTGAATGCTCTTGGAGCATATACAACATGTAATTTTGTTTCCTTAAAAATATTACAATTTTTCCTTGGGGAAAAAACCAACAAAGATGCCCAAAACAACAATAGTTCCAAATGTAATGGATCTGCAAATTGCACTTTCTACTAACATACTATGCTCAAAAAGGTACCATAGCACTTCCATTAAGTACTTGCCTCAAGATATAATATCAAAGTTGAATATATCAAGTAAAAAGACAATTTTCTATTGAATAGTCATTCCCATACTTTGTGAAATTTACACTAATTGCAATAACTGGAATTTAATCTCCTAAATTATGCAGTTTATTTGTCTTAAGAAATAATACGACAAATAACGATAAATTCACTACTGCAATCTTCACAAATTAAATACAAGAACTGAGAAATAATGCACACACAAGATAGATGACACCAATATTTTTGGACAAATGTCCCTGGAAAAACCCCAATGTGGGGAAAACCAATGCAACAGATAAGGGTTTATATTATTAATTCTTCAGTGATTAGAGAAATTACAACTACTTTCCTGATACTGGCAAAGCTATGAAAAATAATAATCTCCACTGGAAAAATAATCTGGAGACAAGTTCTCCTCTGCAAAGTGATCTGGCCTGTTCCAGCACACTCGTACTCCTCCCTGGCACTCACATTGCTGTCCAAAAATGCGCTATGCTTTCTCTAGAAAATTCACACAACCTTGGGAATCACTCCTTGCAAGTAAAACTACCTCCATCTGCCTCTTGATGCTACTCGCACCTCCTATGGCAATTCCTTTGGCTATTGGAAATGGAATTACTGCTTCAGCGATGCACACTAGGTAAACTGGCTAACTCGCACTAGATGAATCGACCTCGTTTTCTGCATATAAATTGACCTCCATTCTTGTCACTGAAACACTGGAAAGTATGTGGAAGTCCTCTCCAGAAATCTCCTCCCAAATCTCTGTTGAAACCCTTGTTGTCGGTGTCTCCCTCTGCTTCAACTGCACCCTTGTTATCTCTGCAATTGGGTGAGTCGAACTGCTCCAGTGTGTCTCTCCAACCCCATCTATTTGCTCTTATAATCTCTTGTTAAGAAATCAACGACCATGATCTAATCACAGTCAATGGTGAAGATCATCTTGACTCCATCAAGTGACTTTTCCGGAAGTATCTAGAGCAAAATCGAATTACCCCAATTAATACTAATTAATTAAGCTTATTTCCATAAGTTAGACTTAGGAAAATTAATTAACTGCTTAATTAAATCCAATTAAGGCATTTTCTTGTGAAACCAATTTTGGGTATTGGAGAAAATGTGTTCCCTAACCTCGTAGACACCATAGAGACTAGAACACTTGTCTGAGCTACACAAACTAACACTCCCTCTTAGCGAGGAAGGTGTTCTGAATAAGACCCAAGTTGTCTCTTAAGAAGATGAACCTCGTCTTCCCCAAAGTCTTCACCAAAATATCTACTACTTGCTCATCTGTAGGTATATATTGTAGTTGGACTATCTTGCGCTGCACACAATCCCTGATGAAGTGGAACTTGATATCTTTATGTTTTGACCTATCGTGAAACATTGGGTTTTTTGATGGTCTAATGCAACTCCGATTGTGACAATGTATCATCGTGATCTCTATCCTTTGACCAAACAAGGCTACCAACAACTTCTGAAGCCATATGGCCTCGCATGTAGCCACGTTTGCTGCTATGTACTATGCCTCGGCTGAACTCAGTGCCACAAACGTCTGCATCCTGCTGTACCAAGAAACAACTATTAATCCCAAGTTGAAGCAACACCCGGAAGTGCTCCAACTATGCGCACTGGGTAAATGGGCTAACTCGCACTAGCTGAATCAACCTCCTCTTCTGCAGATAAATTGACCTCCTTTCCTGTCACTGGTGTTGAAGTTTCTAAGTCTACTAGTTAGAAATCCTCCATGCACTTTATTGATTTATTCCTACCTACTTGTTTTGTTAATTAACAAGTTATTTACCATGTAAAGACTGAAAATAAATACAAGTGCATGCTTAACATATTACAGATCATCAACTGAAGGAAACAAAAACAAGCACACAAATGACACCGTTATTTTTGGACTAATGTCCCCGAAAAACCCAATGCGGGAAAACCGGTGCAGCTATCTGAGGGTTTTATTATTAAGCAGCTCTTTTCTAAGTACACTAGGTGCCAAACTGGCTAACCCGACAGAGATAAAAATCTGGCAACAATACCTATCTTCGGAAAAAGGTATTCGGAAACCCTGCCCCACAAAACCCCTCTCCAGCACAATCTAAAGCCCAACGCCAGCCCTGCTGGCCTCTGCGTCAGCGTACTGAGGCTCTACGTAGCCTCTCTGGCTCTCTGCGTCACTCCTGCAACCTCTACGTGGATGACACAGGCCCTTCTGGCTCTGCGCAGTCTCTGTTGCCTCTGCATGGCTCCCTCTGGCTCTGCGTCTACCTCTCTCTGCTTCTGCGCTGGTCTCTCGGCACTGTCCCTGCCTCTCTGCCTCGTACTCACTCCCCTTCGCTGCAACTGATCACTGATTCTATCTCTCTTAGCAAACCCCGCTCTAGAGAATAGAATGACTTATCACTCTGGTGTATTCTCCAAGTGATCCTCAAGCCTCCTCTTATACTTTTCTCGTTGACAAGTCAACGGCTGAGATTAAGTCCCTAATCGACGGCTAAGATTAGATCTGGCTTGATCCATGTCTTTTGGACCATTCTAACACAGTTTTATATTAATTCACATTAATATTTTAATTTCCTCATTAAAATATTAATTATTTTAATATCTCCCTAACTGTTTAGAATCTGCCCAAACCCTTTCTGGGTATTGGAGATCTCATGTCCCCTAACCTCTCCACCAAATTTCATGGCTAGAGCACATCCGATGCTACCCCAAATCAACACGCCCTCTTAGCGAGGACTCTGCTCTAGTAATACTCCTCATTGAGCATCACTCTGATCATCCGGCATTGGTCCCTGTGCTGATGCTAGGCCTGTTGCCCAACATCCTCTGCACTGCTGCATCCTGTACTACTACCCATGGCCCTGCCACTGCCACTGTTGCATCCGTACTGCAACTCCCTCTACATCCATGCTGCTGCCCATGGCCCTGCCACTGCCACTACTGCATCTGCACTGCAACCCCTCTCATCATGCTGCCCATAGCACTACCACTGCTAATTGCTGCACTGCAACCCAGTTACTAAGAAGTAAGTAACTGATCTCCCAACTCTAACCTCTCTCTCAGGCTAGAGTACTCCTGATGCTGAAGCTCCCTCTGCTACTGAAAAGTGCTCCCTCTCTGACCTCTGCGCTGCTGCAACAACTCCCTGCATCTCGCACTGTTGCACACCTCTCTGTGCCATCTTGCACTGGTGCAGCACTCCCGTGCCTCTCGCACTGTTGTAGCCTACTAGCCTCGCGCTGTCTTGGGGATTCTGCACTGTAGCTCTCTCTGCCGCTTCATCCACATCCATCTCTACCCACATCCGCCAGTCCTGCTACTCCTCTTCGGGGCTCCCATAGCATGGTTTAATCCAAGAGGCTGGGTACCTCGAGGATCCTGCCCCTCATCGCCTGTAGTCTGTCTGACTACAGCTCGATGTCTCCCCACTTCTGCTCAAGTGGCGTGTGTGCACTCATGGCACAGTCATCGTCTATCTCCACTTCCTTCTCTGCCCTTGCTGGCGCTACCTTGGTCTCGGAGGCCTCTCCCTTGTTCTTCTTCCTTGGACACTGGGTCGCATAATGACCCAGCTCCCCACAGTGGAAACATTTGACCTTCGAGAGGTCCTTCTTCCGTTTCTCTTGCTTTCCCTCAAATGCTAGGGCAACATCCTCCTCCTCCTGCTTGACTCTTATCCCCTTGTCGCTGCTTCTTGTCTTGCTTAGCCTTCTGATCTCTTCTTGGTGAAGAGTCGTCCACATTTCTTCCTAATGTGGAAGGGTCGCTCTTCCCAGTATACTCTGGACAAATACCTCCTAGTCTTTTGAGACTATGTTCAGGGCTGTTCTCACCATCAATTCTTGATCCGGTGTGGCCCTTATGGAAGTCAGTTGATCCCGGATCTCATTCAGTCGACCGAAGAAGGTGTCAATCAGTTCTCCCTTCTTCATCTGGTATGACCGCAACTGATTTTCTAGTAACATCCTTCTCTGCACAGAAGTATGACGGTACAATTTCTCTAGGGCCTCCCACACCTCATTTGTCGTTTCCTTCTCGACAATGTGTGGTACTACATGGTCCTTGACCCCGTCAAGGATGATGCTCTTGGCCCTCGCCATTGCCTCCTCGTACTTGTCATTATTAGTTGGGTCAACTGGGATCACTATCATCCTCAAGGCCAAGTGCTTGACACGATTTCTGTCAAGTACGAATAAGATTCTGGCCTTCCAGACTGCGAAGTGTGAGGCTCCGTCCAGTCTGTCTTGGTCTCTTACTCCGTGTAGTGCCATGTTGCTCTTCTACTTCCCTCCTGGAAGTTCTCATTGTGACTCCCTCTGAGCCTTGATTTCCCTCCTGGAAACCCTTCTGCTGATGTCGAGATGCCCCCTACTCTGATCGTCTATGCAACTGCACTACTGATCTAGATTTCTCGGCTAGAAACCCTCGGTAGAAACTCCCTCCTCCTTGGCCTTGCCCTGTTAAGTATTGTTCTGACTACAGTAGCCCACCAACTCCACTCTATAACTTATCCACAGCCTCCTAAACCTCAGCAACCTGAAGGTGAGAGCTCTTAGGCTTTGCGCAGCCCGGCACTGGCAAACTAGCTCCCTCAGCCAACTGCGTCAGCCCTCCTGGCATCTCCGTGAGCTTGTCTTTGCCTCCTTCAGCCTCTGCGCAACCTCTTCTTGGCTCGAACTTGATGACACAGGCACTGCATCACTCCTTCCTTGCTGCTAGGAACAGCTTCTATCACTCGGGACAACTGTTTTCTGTTGTTGCTGCTCTGCTCAGCTGATGTCCTCGGTTCTCCTATGATCTGCAACCACGCTCTGATACCATGTTGAAGTTTCTAAGTCTACCATTTAGAAACCCTCCATGCACTTTGTTGATTTATTCCTACCTACTTGATCTATTAATTAACAAGTTATTTACCATGTAAATACTGAAAATAAATACAAGTGCATGCTCAACATATTACAGATCATCAACTGAAGGAAACAGAAACAAGCACACAAATGACACCGTTATTTTTGGACTAATGTCCCTGGAAAAACCCAATGCGGGAAAACCGATGCAGCTATTTGAGGGTTTTATTATTAAGCAACTATATTTTGAGTACACTGGGTGCCAAACTGGCTAACCCGATAGAGATAAAAATCTGGCAGCAATACCTCTCTTCGGAAACAGGTATTCGGAAAGCCTGCACCACGAAACCCCTCTCCAACACAATTTGAAGCCCAGCGTCAACCTGAAACCCTCTGCATCAATCTACTGATGCTCTACGCAGCCTCTCTGGCTCTCTGTGTCACTCCTGCAGCCTCTGCATGGATGACGCAGGCCCTTCTGGCTCTGTGCAATCTCTGCTGCCTCTGTGTGGCTCCCTGTGGCTCTGCGTATGCCTCTCTCTGCTTCTGCGCTGGTCTCTCAGCACTGTCCCTGCCTCTCTGCCTCGTACTCACTGCCCCTCACTGCAACTGATCACTGATTCTATCTCTCTTAGCAAACCCCGCTCTAGAGAATAGAATGATTGATCACTCTGGTGTATTCTCCAAGTGACCCTCAAGCCTCCTCTTATACTTTTCTCGTTGACAAATCAACGGCCGAGATTAAGTCCCTAATCGACGGCTAAGATTAGATCTGGCTTGATCCGTGTCTTTTGGACCATTCTAACACAGTATTATATTAATTCACATTAATATTTTAATTTCCCTAAGTTTAGACTTAAGTACTCCATTAAAAATATTAATTATTTTAATATCTACCTAACTCTTTAGAATCTGCCCAAACCCTTTCTGGGTATTGGAGATCTCATGTGCCCTAACCTCTCCACCAAATTTCGTGGCTAGAGCACATTCGATGCTACCCCCAAATCAACAACTGGAACATTGGAAAGTCTATGGAAATCCTCTCCGGGAATCTCCACCCAAATCTCTCCTGAACCCCTTGTTGTCGGTGTCTCCCTCTGCTTCAACTGCACCCTTGCTATCTCTGAAACTGGGTGATTCGAGCTGCTCCATTGTTTCTCTCCAACCCCATTAATTTGCTCTTATAATCTTTGATTGAGCAATCAACAACCATGATCTAATCACAATCGATGGCTAAGATCGTCTTGACTCCATCACTTGAGTTTTTCAGAAGTCTCTAGAGCAAAATCGATTTACCCGGATTAATATTGATTAATTAAGCTTATTTCCATAAGTTAGACTTAGGAAAATTAATTAACTACCTAATTAAATCTAATCATTGCCTTTTCTCGTGAAACCAATTCTCGGTATTGGAGAAAATGTGTTCCCTAGCCTCATAGACACAATAGAGACTAGAACATTTGTCCAAGCTACACAAACTAACATACTATGCATAATTCAGATCTGATATTTTCAAGCCTTAAGAGGAAAAAGAAGGAACTCCTTCCAATCCTCCTAGGTTGGCTAACAAACATAATAGCTGAGATATTTTCTAGCTAGGAAAAGAGAAACAAGGTACATGATAGCAACCTTAGAATGCAAAATGAAAGCCCTGCCAAAACCAAGCTCTAAATCTGCAAATACATCTTCAGTATCCACCCTAATAGTTTAGGGCCTTTCACTACAAAGGAAAACACACTATGCAAATGAGTATGTCGCTCCTTTTTATAATTACGTTTCTAACCAATATAACTCTCTAGAAAATCCTGGTGCACCCTCCTCTTAGGGTATTTTTGACCATGTGTAAAGTTGTTCTAGAGAGTTCCAAGTATGGTGCCTTCCTAGATAGATTAGATAAAAGGTTTCTAGGGGCTTCCCTGTGGGGAACCCTCTCTTTATGCGAAGAAAATGCATTTTAGAGACTTTTATAGGAGTGACTTCCTCTATAAGCTTCTTTGATTAACTTTCTAATGCAGTACTCTAGAAGATCATGGATCTTTGTTAAGTTATGGTATGTTCTATGCTTATAACAGTTTACTTCTTTTTCTTATTATATTCCACCGATTAGCAATCACATGTACATAAAGTAAAGTGCAGATAAAACATTAAACGATCGACAGAAAACAAGCCAAGACAAGAGACACAAGATGTGGCGGCTAGCCAGGGACAAACCCCACAATGTATGGGGAAACCCTTTGATCAAATATTCTTTTATCTTCAATAATTCAACAGAGAGAAATAGTACAATAAATCTGATTCATATCAACAGTAGCAAACCCTAGATCAGTAGCATCAGCAATAGCGGCTTCATTATCAAACTAGGGCAGACGATATCTCACAAACCGACCGTCGGATTGACTTCATTCCACCACCAAAAGTTTCGGCTTCCAGAGGAGGTTCAGATGAACCTACAGCGCAGTTCAGATGAGGAGATCTTCTAGGCCACACAAGTCAATCTTTACTTCTGCAGTTGCAGCGTCAGTTTCAGCAGTTTCCGGCTTCAAACTAGGGCAATCGATATCTTGCAAACCATTCATCGGATTGACTTCATTCCACCACCAAAAGTTGCGGCTTTTAGAGGAGGTTCAGATGAACCTACAGAGCAGTTCCAAAGAGGAGATTTTCAAGGCCACGCAAGTCAATCTTTACTTCTGCAGTTGCAACTTCAAATTCAACAGCTTACGGCTTCACATGTGTGAGAGAGAGAGACCCATTTCAGCGCAGTAGAGAAGAGACTCATATCTGCGCAGGAAAGAGAGAGAGATGTGATGAGATGAGTGAGTCCAAATGAGGAAAAGTCCTCTTATATTTATACACAACGTTGGTGGGTGAATAGATGCGACTGTTGGGCTTCTGAGCCTACATGAGTTGTAGGTCGGCTTGATAATAATTCCATAATCAAAATAAATTCATATCTCCATGAATACTTATCGGAATCGGATGATCTTTATATAAATCCTACACCTCTCGACGAGAGGAATCTAATAAAAATATTATCAGCCATGAATAAGATGACCCACATGAAGTTTTTCCCTGGTTGCCAATTTTAACACTCCCTCTCAACCATGGAAAACTTCATCTGCAATCTGTCTATCGGTCGTTACTATTCATCCATCAAATTCACTGCCTTGTACAGCCTGACCCTTGCCCTGCTCTGCTCTATTTTTCCTGTTCTGCTTTGTCTTGTTCTGCCCTGCACTGATCTGTATTGTTTTGCTATGTTTTGCTCTGCTCTTGCATTGTTCTGTTCTACTCTGCTTTTGTCCGAATTATGAAGAAGAAGAAATGATCGAGGATGTATCATACTGACTCAAAGTCAGTCTCATAGTATGTACCACTGGTCCCAGACCAGTCTCAACCAACCCAAAGTCAACGTCATAGTGAGTACAACTCCAATGGTCCCAGACCAATATCATCCTCCACTGACTCAAAGTCAGTCTCAGAGTATGTACCACTGATCCCAGACTAGTCTCAACCGACCCGAAGTCAGCGTCATAGTATGGTACAACTCCTACCACTGGTCCCAGACCAGTATCATTGATCCCAAATCAATGGAGGTCATCCTAGCGTAGGGAGTACGGTAGTTACAACGATGCGTCCATCGGTACTACTATGGTCCCTAACTTCATTTCCCTGCTCATTGATCAGATGAGAGGTACTTCCCATGAGTCCCAGACTGCATGGGTAGGATGCCTCGACAGGAGAATTAATCAATCCTGTCCTCACAGGAGAACACATCAATCCTGCTACAATTTCCATGGAGAACACATCAATCCAGGCCTCACAGGAGAACACATCAATCCTGCTACAATTGCCATGGAGAACACATCAATCCAGGCCTCACAGGGGAACACATCAATCCTGCTACAATTGCCATGGAGAACACATCAATCCAGGCTTCCATGGAGAACACATCAATCCAGGCCTCACAGGAGAACTAATCATCCTGCTACACAGGAGAGTGAATCATCCTGTTCCACAAGAGAGCGAATCATCTTGTCCCACAAGAGAGCAAATCATCTTGTTCCAGTTTGCACCACCAGGGGAGGGTGAGTCACCCTGTGGTCATATGTTGCTCTAGTAGGAACCGCAAGCCCTCAGAGCTCCCAGAGCTCAATGTATGCAACATGCAGGGCCCTTGTACAAGGGTTTCTTGCCGACTCCAAGTCGTTTGGGAAAATCACAGATTAGATCTTTCCTCGGGGCTTTGACAAGGTGTATCAACCTGTACATCATCTTAATGTGATGGAGCTTCCTTGCTCATCGACTACCATATCCCAGATGATGTCTATCTGCTAGAGCAATTGACGAATACGGGATTCCTCAATAATCGAATCCCACCTCTGGTTGTTACAGAGAATCACAGTGGTATCCAATGTAAATCCAAACAGCTCACTGAAGAGCTTTTGCAACCAGACTGCCTTACACGAGGTTATGCTAGCAACAGTATATTCTGCTTCGGCGGTGCTCAAAGCCACCGACTTCTGCTTCCTACTCATCCAGGATATCGAAGTAGATCCCAAGGTGAAACAGTACCCAGAAGTGCTCTTATGGTCCACCACACTGCCTACCCAATCAACATCAGTATATCCAAGTAGTCTCACATCTCCGGCAGTGTATCTTAATCCATGAGAGATTGTGTCCTGAAGACATCTCAGAAGATTCCTAGCATCAATCCAGTGAGGCTCAACCAAATATGAGCTCACAATGCTAACTGCAAAACATATGTTCGGACGGAGGTTCACCAAGAACATCAATGCGAATGAGTTTTTGAAACTCAGAGGCATTTCCCAAGTCTGGTCCGACATCACTACCATATAACTTCTAAAAGTTAAGATCCTCGAGGTAGTCACAGGCTTGCAGTCCATCATACCGAATCTTTCCAATATATTTACCACATATTTTCCTTGAGATAGGAAAATTTCCCTTGGCTTCTGCCACACTTCAAGTCCTTGGTCCTTCATTTCAAATTCAGAAGCCATCTCCCTCTTACATTTGTGAATGAGAGGGTTTGCACCTATTAGAAAGAGGTCATCCACATACAACACCAGTATGAGAGGCTTGTCATCTTCAACCTTAAAGTAAAGGTTAGGATTGGCTTCACTCCTAGTGAATCCCAGCTTCATCAAGTAGCTATCGATCCTCTCATACCATGCTCGGGGTGCTTGCTTCAGCCCATAGAGAGCTTTCTTCAACCTGCATACATGAGATTGTCGATCATAAATCTCAAATCCTTCGGGTTGTTCCACGTAGACCTCTTCTTTGACATCCATCTGATGTAGGTTCCATCCTTGTGAAGCGGCAAGGGCTATGATCGAGCGGATGGTCGTATATCTGGCAACAGGTGCAAATATCTCATCATAGTCTATACCTTCCTTTTGGGAGAAACCTCGAGCAACAAAACGAGCCTTATACTTTTCCGTGCTTCCATCTGCTGCATGCTTTATCTTGTAAAGCCAATTGGAAGTAACAACAGTCTTGTCCTGGGGTCTGGGAACTACTTCCCAAACATCATTCTTTATGATAGACTCATATTCTTCGGTCATAGCATCCTTCCATACTTGATGCTTGACGGCATCTGAGAATGACGAAGGCTCATTTTGTATGATCATGCTCATGATGGTCAGGTATCCTTGATACCTATTAGGTTTCTTACTTTTACGAAAGGTTCCTCGGGGTGCAGCATGTCCTTCAGCATCATCAAGTAACCCCTTAAGCCATGAAGGCCTCTTCCTAGAAGAGGAAGGTTCATATGGAGGAGGATCAATCGGATCCATGGGTTCTTCTACATCAGGCATTGATTCATCATCCTTTTCTTTCGGTTCCCTGCTGTCGACTTCTTGAGAGCTCCTCAAAGTCAGAAGATTGTTCCCCTTGCTGAGAGCCATATCTTCGTCAAAGGTGACATCATGACTAATTATGACTTCCCTTTGACCGGCTACATAGATTCTATAGCCTTTAGTATTTTCACCATAGCCCACGAAAATTCCCTTCTTTCTAGATGCTCCCAATTTATTTCTTTTCTCTTTCGACACATGAAAGTATACAGGGCCAAAAATTTTAAAATGAGAAACATCAGGTTTCTTACCAGTGAATTTTTCTTCAGGAGTCTTGGAACCCAATGCTTGATGAGGGCATCGATTTTGTACATATACGGCAGTGTTTGCAGCTTCAGCCCATAGAAACTTAGGAAGACTTTGATCATGTAGCATGGCCCGGACAGCTTCCATAATTGTGCGGTTCTTCCTTTCTACCACACCATTTTGTTCAGGAGTATATGGTGTAGTAGTCTCCCTCTTGATGCCAGCCTCTTTACAAAAATATGGAACTCATTAGATTCATATTAAATCCCATTGTCAGTTCTTAAGATCTTGATCTTCTTTTCGGTTTGATTCTCGATTAGGGCTTTGAAGTGTCGGAACCAAGGGAACACTTCATCCTTCTTTTTCAAGAAGTATATCCAGGTCTTTCGAGAATGGTCATCTGTAAAAGTGAGATAATATGAGTATCCTCCCAAGGAGTTCACAGGCATCATACCTGATATGTCTGAGTGAACTAGTTGTAATATATCGGAGGTCTTGCTTTGACTTGAAGGGAATGGTCCCCTTTTGAGCTTTCCTTCGGCACATCCCGGACATACACCTTCTTTCTTTACTTGGAATTCAGGCATCCCTGTTACCATCTATCTTTCATCGGGTAGAGCTTTGTAATGAAGGTGGGCAAACCTCCGATGCCAAAGTTCGGACTAAAGAGTTGTGTCACAAGACATGACACCTAGTGGACTTCCATCGACCTGATATAATGAATCAACACTAAACCCAAGAGTAAAGGCATCTTTAACATTATATACATACCTTGCCATTGCTGAAGGTTACCTTGTAGCCTCTGTCTTCCATTGCCAAGATGGACACCAAGTTCCTTTTGAGGTCAGGTGCATTTAATACATCCTGGACTTTCTAGCCTTCTTGAATGGTTGTCCTCTTCCTCGATCTCCAGCTCTCCTCTTACCTTTGCTGCTGAATTTGTCATTCCTTTGATTTGCCATCAGAGGGATTTTGATCATCGTCCCGGTGTGAGTCCTTTCTTCTCTTTGCATGAGAAGAAAAGGCAGCAGGAGGACCTTTAGGCATGAGCATTTCTTGCACTTCTTCCCTTGTTTCTTCTCTATTTTTCATTTGTTCCAGGCAGCAGCGAATGCATTTGATGGAGGCTCAACAATATTGCCTCTCACATGATCCAACACTCCTTGACTCTCAAGGGTTAGATCGATAGACATCTTCCATCCGTGATAGTCAGCTTTCTCACGGAGCAGGAAAGAGTGTTGAGGACCTCATAGTTCTTTTAGGATAGCCTTGCCAATATTCTCTTCGATGACTGCTCTTGCTCTTGCTTGGGCTTTGTCTTCACCTCAGCTTTGATACCATGTTAAGTTATGGTATGTTCTATGCTTATAACAGTTTACTTCTTTTTCTTATTATATTCCACCGATTAGCAATCACATGTACATAAAGTAAAGTGCAGATAAAACATTAAACGATCGACAGAAAACAAGCCAAGACAAGAGACACAAGATGTGGCGGCTAGCCAGGGACAAACCCCACAATGTGTGGGGAAACCCTTTGATCAAATCTTCTTTTATCTTCAATAATTCAACAGAGAGAAATAGTACAATAAATTTGATTCATATCAGCAGTAGCAAACCCTAGATCAGTAGCATCAGCAATAGCAGCTTCATTATCAAACTAGGGCAGACGATATCTCACAAACCGACCGTCGCATTGACTTCATTCCACCACCAAAAGTTTCGGATTCCAGAGAAGGTTCAGATGAACCTACAACGCAGTTCAGATGAGGAGATCTTCTAGGCCACGCAAGTCAATCTTTACTTCTGCAGTTGCAGCGTCAATTTCAGCAGTTTCCGACTTCAAACTAGGGCAGTCGATATCTTGCAAACCGTTCATCAGATTGACTTCATTCCACCACCAAAAGTTGCGGCTTTCAGAGGAGGTTCAGATGAACCTACAATGCAGTTCCAAAGAGGAGATCTTCAAGGCCACGCAAGTCAATCTTTACTTCTGCAGTTGCAGCTTCAAATTCAACAGCTTCCAGCTTCACATGTGTGAGAGAGAGAGACCCATTTCAGCGCAGTAGAGAAGAGACTCATATCTGCGCAGGAAAGAGAGAGAGATGTGATGAGATGAGTGAGTCCAAATGAGGAAAAGTCCTCTTATATTTATACACAACGTTGGTGGGTGAATAGATGCGACTGTTGGGCTTCTGAGCCTACATGAGTTGTAGGTCGGCTTGATAATAATTCCATAATCAAAATAAATTCATATCTCCATGAATACTTATCGGAATCGGATGATCTTTATATAAATCCTACACCTCTCGACGAGAGGAATCTAATAAAAATATTATCAACCATGAATAAGATGACCCGCATGAAGTTTTGCCCTGGTTGCCAATTTTAACAATCTTTCATGCAATAAGTTCTAGGATCATCTTCAAGGTAAGGTGTTGTTTGAATGGGATTTTCTAGCAGTTTCTTCACCAAAATGGAAATAGAACACCATTTTTATTCTTTAGATATGAAGTGCTCTTATTGTTGTTTGAATTCTTGCTAGTTGAATGTGCCAAGGGTCTAGGATGCCTCCAAATATGTAAAATTTGCCTCAAGATATGGGGAAATGCACAATAAGTGCTTCTCCCATGGTAAAAAATACACTGAAATATGAAAATCTCTCCTCCAAGGCAAGGTTTTCTACTCAAACCATGAAATCAACACCCACTAGTCCAAGCGTGCAAGATCTCATGCATACTATGGTTGATAGTCTCATAAATATATTGCTGGAAGTATCTTGAATATTTGGATAGGAAAATAGAAACTAAGATCCTACCAAGAGTGTTGTGGCTAATCCAAGAAACAAGAAATTCCAATTGTAGAATTATGGACTTGCACATTCCTATCCAGAATTAGGAGCTACTGCTTTTTATTTCCTCCTTTCCCGTATATTTTCAACATTGGGTCAGATTTGAATTTCCTTTATGTACATTATGGTATTATCCTTGTCACCCTAAGTGGCCATAGCTTGCACATGGGAATTCTGTTGGCATTTCATGACTCCTAATATGTATATTTCTATGGAATACCGAGCATTTTGTGTTGACACCTAGTCATCAGGATTGGGTGAACAAAATGTAAATAAATAAATAAGTAATGTGAACAGTCATCGGGAGATGAAGTGAACAGTCTCTCCCTCATGTATATAATGAAGACCAACCCGAATGAATAAACATATGAATCAGTTTTTCTTTGAGGAGTTACTGCCTGGTCTGACATGGTATCAGAGCCAGCACCATTTTTAGTTTCCCTCTGCTTTGTAACTCCCTCCTGCATATTCTTCTTATATTCTACCCAGTGTTGATAATATTGGTATCGGGAAAATATCGGCGAGGGTCCAGAAAATATCTTATCGGCAATATCGGCAAAATATCGGCAAAATATCGGCAAATATCGGCAAGCATAAAAAATGCATAATATATTCATTTTTTTCAGATTTTTAAACATATAAAGCAATAACAACATGAAATAAACACATTGGCACATAAATATGAAGAAAACACTGATATATATGATGTCAAATAGAAATGATATATCAAAGGCGATACCAAATCGTGCTAATCCCTGATAATTGTCCATTCAAGGACTCAAATGTGGAGAACCAATACAAAATAACATCACATATAATAATAAAAGTATCTCATCATCATGAGTTACATGTAGCATAACAAATAAAACTAGCAGCTATCTATCTACTGCCCTCTCCCCCTTTTACGGGAAAACATGATGGGCTGTTTGCTAGGCCTGCCCCTAGTAGTAGAAGGCCCTGACACTGCCTCTGCACCTAATGTCAAATAATGAGTGCTAGGCATGGAGCTATGCTCTCCTATATCTATAGCAGATGGTGTTGATGCTGATGCTCCCGCAGTGTCCTCCTCCTGCTCCTCCTGCTCCTCCTCTAAGTGCTGCTGCTCCTCTGACTCCGAGTCCTCCTCTTGCTGCCCCTGCTCTAATGGATCATCTGCCACTGGCTCTAACCATGAAGGTGACTCCTCCAATATGGGCTCCTGAGACTCCACCCTCCACGGAGACAATACATCAATATTGTCTAAGGAAATGGCATCTGGATCCACTGGTGATTCTATTTGCCTCACTCGAAGTCGGATGTTGTAATGCACATACACCAAATCGTTGAGGCGTGCGAACTCCAACCTGTAAGAGTGTCAAAAAAAGTAATGAGTCTTGACTCTTGACTCTTGACACTTGAAGGTCATAAATTAAAAATTAAAAATTACAATAAGTGTAATTGCTCAACTGGAGGCTTGAGTTCAAAGTTATACCTGTTGCGCTTTTTGGCGTGTATTTTCTCAAATACACTCCAATTGCGCTCACACCCTGAAGAGCTACATGTTTGACTCAAGATTCGTATAGCCAATTTTTGCAAATTTGGTGCCCTTGCACCATAGCTTCGCCACCAAATATCTACAACAAAATAATGAAATAAAAAATTCAAAAACTTAAAAGTTAAAAGTTAAAAGTTAAAACATAATTAAATTCAAATTTCTAATTTCTAATGAGTGATGACTTGTCACTTACGTGGCATGAAGAGGGCCCTTTCCTTAATGGCATCATCAAAGCCAAATAGGCCAACACAATCCTGATAACACTGTGTTGTCGCGCAGATTGACACGACAACGCTCAGACCGGGGGCTGTCACACTGATCCACGATCCCTCCGTTTAAGCCTGTCTCCCATGGCTAAGGGGGGTAGACCCTGTGGGATGATGAGACCAACTGTCGACCAGTTGGTTGGGAGACACGAGACACGATTAAGATAAGCACTAAAAAGATTTAATTAATTGAGCAGACCAGTGCCTTAAGAGATTGCGGATAAGATGATTACTTGTTAAATGATATAAAAACATGGACCATGAACAGCGATCATCTATCATCAGCTAGAATCAGCTAAATCACAATGCTCTTAGAATGACAAAAATGATATCCAGCAACTGAAAGATTTACAAAGATAAATGCTTTATACCACCACGAGAATCCTAATCCAGATATCAATTTCGCATCTCGACTTGAAAATTTTAGATTTCAGCATAAAAGATATAACGTGAAAGCAACTGAAACTGGGAAAATAATTTTCCACGAAATTTTTATATTTTTTCGGATTTTAAAATTTTTTTTTTTTTTAATTTTTAATTTTTTTATATTATGAAAATTAAAAATCTAAAAATTTAAAATTTAAAATCTATTCTAAAACTAATATATTAAAACTAAACTATATAAAAAATAAAACAAAACCTAAATAAATATTTTTATATCTAAACTAACCTAAAAATAAATAAATAAAATATCTAACCAAAAAAAACATTTTCTTTTTTGATTTTTTATGACAAAACTTTAAAGCTATTTTAAAATCAAAATAAAACCAAACTTAAAGAATTTTAAACTAAAATTAATCTAAGCTTAAAATCTAAGAATTAAACTATACAAACATATACATTCATAAACCTAAAACAAGAATCCTAAGAAATAAATCAAATTTTAATTAAAGATTAACAAAACTCTAAATTCAAAACTACGCTAAAGGATTAACCATATTAAAACTAAGAAATGACTATACGAATGCCCCAAAAAAAATCACGCAACTACACGACACAACCTACCTGCGAATTTCGAATGGTGAAATGGAGCAGTAACTTCCACAAGACACGATGAGAGACGACAGTCGATTTTATTACCTGGGCCGAGGGTGAAGCTGAACGTTTTTTTTATACCTGAAATCTCCTGCGCTATTTTTTGTTTTCTGCTACCAGATTTGCGGCTTTCAGCATCAGAGGGCGGAAAGAATTGAATTGGATCCTCTGACTGATATCGCTTGCTCATGCGGAGCTTTAATATTTCCTTTTGATGGCGGTAAGATCTGGAGCAGAGACAGGGCTGGCGTGAATCCAAAAAAAAAATCTTATGCGTTGAGACAGTCGCTGGAGTTGGAGGCTCAGCCGCATTTCACTTTTTCTTATTTGATTTGCAGGTTCCGGCGTGATAGTGAAGAGGACGGACGGCTTACATTTGCAGTCACGTTTAGAGACAAGAAATGAAAAACGATTTCTCGTGCATATGCAGAGAAAAACCTTCCTCTGCTGAAGGCTTTAGCATAGAAATTGCTCAGCCAACACACTGACATGTAAATGGAGCCCAGAAACGCTCACTGTATGTGTTACATCTCCAGACAGACCGCATGATGCTTTTTTAGAATGCAGAGAATCGTTGCTTGAAGGGATCGAGCTGCACACCAATGATCCAGCCACCACACGTTCCAACTTCACCTTCTATCTCATCTTGCACTATGTATTCTGAGATCAAAACGATTGCACTTTTCCTCCAGGCCGTATTAGCAAACGTTTCCTCCAGGCCGTAACAAATGGCTAATGAAATAAAAGAATCGTGATCTTATGGCCTTTGCAGATATATGCAGAAAATTCAAAGTAAAACCCTTCGAAATTTTAGAGAATACCCTGCAACCTGTTGAAGAAAAAGGACAAAACCCTACAAAAATTTAAAACCCTAATGAAAAAATTGTAAAAAAGCAGAATCTTGAAAACCCTAGATCAGAAAATTTTGAAACCCTAAGACAGCTGATAATTTACAGATTTTGGCTCTTTAACAGCCCGATCTGGCAATAAGCATGGAAAATATTTAAAGAACAGAAATTTCAGATTGTCACTGTGAAAAACTTCAGAAAAATCTCTCATGCAGATCAGAAAAATAAAACCGAATGATAGACCCAGGATCAAATCCAACTGGGCTCAGCAAAAAATGCTTGCGGGAGTTGGCTGGTTCAGCCGAGAACTTCCCCGAACGCCCACAAAATTTCCTTCAATGATGTTTTCTGCACAGCTCAAAACAACCGTCAACAAAGGGGGCAAAAATGCTGCTAGATCTCAAACAGTAATGGAGATACCTGCCATTCCTTCAGAAATCCTAACAGTACTCAAACCCCAGCAAGTGAACAAGATACCTGTGCTCACACTACTCTTACAAAAAAGCTATTATTAATGGCTGAAAAGAAAATATGCAGAAAATTTAAACAATCTCACAGCATTTCAAGAAAGTAACACCAGCAAGATATGGACCCCAAAGTCTTCTTTTATTAACCAGAAACAGATTTACAAGAGAGCTTCTTCAGTATCTGACTCACAGATCCCATGATCTGAAATGACCACTTAAGACCCTATATAAAGGAAATGATCCCAACGGCTAGTTCGAATGATCCATGTAGAAATGATCTCGACCGTTGATGAGGATCAAGACATCTCTTGATCTCATCCGTCGATTTATTCACTTAAAATATTATTATTTTTTAAATTTTTAAATTTTTAAATTTTTTATTATTTATTATTTTATTTCATTTTTTTTTTTTTTTTTTAAATTTTTTATTATTTTTTATTTATTTCATTTTTTAAATTTTTTAAAATTTTAATTTTTTTTTATTATTTATTATTTTATTTCATTTTTTTAAATGGATCATCGAACTAAACCTTTGGAAACATCACCTAGGACCTAGGACTTAGGACTCACGAGGGGATTTAAAACATTTTTCGACCCTCAAGACACATTACATCATGACTTTTACAACTTACATCTCAAGGGGACAAGCCCACTTAACACAGACCCTCATAAATCACCCAGTTCTGCGACACAACTATAATCTAGCAGATTAACACACTAGGATTCTCCTAAAGTTCTAATGACAAAATCCATCCCGGCTTTGGGGTCAGGTTTGAAGGAAAACTCTGCCGATCCATGGATCGGTGAGACGAAAAACCTTCCGGGACATAGATTATCATAGAAAGTTAGGTCCACCTAGGCAATTTTACATACATGACTCTGATCTGCTTAGATTATTTACAATTCATACATGCAGACTGGGTTTACAATCAAAATGATCACGCTACTGATGAATGTAGGTTGGCACGGACACGTCGTTCAGGTGCTACCCCTTTCTGCCAAGAAAAGAGGGGTGCACTGCATGGGTAGTTGACCAGTAGAGGTCAACATCTGGCTCTACTTGGGGACACGTTGCTGCTTGCAGGAATGTGAGAATCCAGAATCTGCATCCATACAACACAAAAAATAAGTAGCGTCCATCCAAAAATCAGCATATACGTTAAGCACAATAAAGATAAAGGCTCTTCATTTATTAACTATTTAAAGCAGAAACGACAATGCGGAAAAAACAAGGAGTAGGGTTAGAAATATGATACAAAGGATGCCCTACGGCATCAGATGTGTTCAATATAGTGCATACTGAGCATTTGCCTGCTTTCAGGCAAATCTGTCGGCTGCTTGTCGGATGTGCCATGTCCAATTTTGCATATGGTAGGACTCTTTCCTATCCGAAAATCAAGCTGCTCGCGGCCGTCTGATGCGTCAAATCTTCTTCTCATTTTCTTCCTCTTGCGCTTTTTCTTTCTGGCAGGATGAATTACTGATGAGGTGGAACTTTCTGTCTCGAAACTATCAGATGAAGTATGCGTGATATGTCTCTCTTTAGCCCGCATCTGATCTTTATCATTCTTAAGTCCATCTTCAATCAACCATCTTTCAACTGAACTAATAACCTCCTCATAATAAGATGGAGCTTGTTGCAACAAATGAGAAGGCTCCTGATCTATTGATGTTATCTGGTTTCTTTCATTTTCCAATTGCTGAAACTTTTGAACCTGTATTCTAATGGCATCCATCTGTCTAGAGTGTTCAACCTTTATAGCACTAATTTGTCTGGCATGATGTTCTTCCATGTCTTTTATTACTTTAACATTTTCTTCCTTTATGTTCATCAAGCAATGCTGCATGGAATTTATTTCTTCTTCATGATTCGCTTGCATGTTTCCAATTTCTGTTTCATGTTTAGTTTTCATGGCTTCAATTTCCTTAGCATGCTGATTTTGCGTGTCCTCAATCTCCTTATTACGTTTTTCCAGATGGGTGTGTAAAGTTTTAACATCATTGATAAGATTAGTTTGGTTGCTTTCCATATTTTTCACCAGCATCATTAAATCTTGTATTATTTGCTTTTGCTCTTCCTTTTCATTGTCATTTATCCCTGATTTTTCACTATCATGAACTTGATCTGCAATAGTTCCGGTTGATGACACATTATGATCTTGAACTCTTTCTTTCTGTTGCACAATTTTAGGGGCAGAAGGCAAGCTGTTTGGACTATCATATCTATCTTTAAAAGCATTGAGAATGTCTTGTAAAGAAGTGAAAAAATCATTAGGAAAATTATTAAACCAATTCAAGGCATCACCCTCTAAAGAATGGACAAATAGACGCATCTTGAAATCTTCATGATTATATTGAGGAAGTCTACAATATATGGTCATTACACAAGTAAACATGTTTAAATGATGTCTAACAGCGACCGGATCATCACCCGAGAACTTAAATAATTTAGAAATGGCCTCTTTCGGAAGATCATGGAGATTATTTGTAAAATGACATGGTTTACATGAATAATCCATGATGAACAACAAGGGATCAAATGGATGATAGAAAGAGATGTCTGCTCAAGAGAATTAAGAGATGAGAGAAGTGGAGTCGCCACTTGAACAATGAATCTGATTCTAGGATCCAAAAAGTAACCACAAGCAGATATGAGGAGAGCTTCTTGTCTGGGAAAAATGAGAAAGTGGAGTCGCCACCCAAACAGGAAACAAACCCAAGAGGCGCTGCTGATATGTGATGAAAAGATGCCAAAATATTGAATCTGCCAGCTCAACTGAGAGATGAGAAAGATGAGAAGATGAATGATTGTCGTTTGAAACACCGAGAACAAAGTGTCCCCGGCAACGGCGCCAAAAAATGTTGGCGTTGTCGGGCCAAATGAAGAGATAAGAAATGAGAAAAATGATTTGTCGTTGAAACGCCGAGAAAACAATTTCCCCAACAACGGCGCCAAAAAATGTTGGCGTTGCCGGCTCAAACAAATGATAGACAGATGAACGATGAATGATGAAAGTCGATGAAATGCCGAGAAAACAAAGTCCCCGGCAACGGCGCCAAAAAATGTTGTCGCGCAGATTGACACGACAACGCTCAGACCGGGGGCTGTCACACTGATCCCCGATCCCTCCGTTTAAGCCTGTCTCCCGTGGCTAAGGGGGGTAGACCCTGTGGGATGATGAGACCAACTGTCGACCAGTTGGTTGGGAGACACGAGACACGATTAAGATAAGCACTAAAAAGATTTAATTAATTGAGCAGACCAGTGCCTTAAGAGATTGCGGATAAGATGATTACTTGTTAAATGATATAAAAACATGGACCATGAACAGCGATCATCTATCATCAGCTAGAATCAGCTAAATCACAATGCTCTTAGAATGACAAAATTGATATCCAGCAACTGAAAGATTTACAAAGATAAATGCTTTATACCACCACGAGAATCCTAATCCAGATATCAATTTCGCATCTCGACTTGAAAATTTTAGATTTCAGCATAAAAGATATAACGTGAAAGCAACTGAAACTGGGAAAATAATTTTCCACGAAATTTTTATATTTTTTCGGATTTTTAATTTTTTTTTTTTTTTTTTAATTTTTAATTTTTTAATATTATGAAAATTAAAAATCTAAAAATTTAAAATCTATTCTAAAACTAATATATTAAAACTAAACTATATAAAAAATAAAACAAAACCTAAATAAATATTTTTATATCTAAACTAACCTAAAAATAAATAAATAAAATATCTAACCAAAAAAAACATTTTCTTTTTTGATTTTTTATGACAAAACTTTAAAGCTATTTTAAAATCAAAATAAAACCAAACTTAAAGAATTTTAAACTAAAATTAATCTAAGCTTAAAATCTAAGAATTAAACTATACAAACATATACATTCATAAACCTAAAACAAGAATCCTAAGAAATAAATCAAATTTTAATTAAAGATTAACAAAACTCTAAATTCAAAACTACGCTAAAGGATTAACCATATTAAAACTAAGAAATGACTATACGAATGCCCCAAAAAAAATCACGCAACTACACGACACAACCTACCTGCGAATTTCGAATGGTGAAATGGAGCAGTAACTTCCACAAGACACGATGAGAGACGGCAGTCGATTTTACTACCTGGGCCGAGGGTGAAGCTGAACGTTTTTTTTATACCTGAAATCTCCTGCGCTATTTTTTGTTTTCTGCTACCAGATTTGCGGCTTTCAGCATCAGAGGGCGGAAAGAATTGAATTGGATCCTCTGACTGATATCGCTTGATCATGCGGAGCTTTAATATTTCCTTTTGATGGCAGTAAGATCTGGAGCAGAGACAGGGCTGGCGTGAATCCAAAAAAAAAATCTTATGCGTTGAGACAGTCGCTGGAGTTGGTGGCTCAGCCACATTTCACTTTTTTTTATTTGATTTGCAGGTTCCGACGTGATAGTGAAGAGGACGGACGGCTTACATTTGCAGTCACGTTTAGAGACAAGAAATGAAAAACGATTTCTCGTGCATATGCAGAGAAAAACCTTCCTCTGCTAAAGGCTTTAGCATAGAAATTGCTCAGCCAACACACTGACATGTAAATGGAGCCCAGAAACGCTCACTGTATGTGTTACATCTCCAGACAGGACCGCATGATGCTTTTTTAGAATGCAGAGAATCGTTGCTTGAAGGGATCGAGCTGCACACCAATGATCCAGCCACCACACGTTCCAACTTCACCTTCTATCTCATCTTGCACTATTTATTCTGAGATCAAAACGATTGCACTTTTCCTCCAGGCCGTATTAGCAAACGTTTCCTCCAGGCCGTATCAAATGGCTAATGAAATAAAAGAATCGTGATCTTATGGCCTTTGCAGATATATGCAGAAAATTCAAAGTAAAACCCTTCGAAATTTTAGAGAATACCCTGCAACCTGTTGAAGAAAAAGGACAAAACCCTAATGAAAAAATTGTAAAAAAGCAGAATCTTGAAAACCCTAGATCAGAAAATTTTGAAACCCTAAGATAGCTGATAATTTACAGATTTTGGCTCTTTAACAGCCCGATCTGGCAATAAGCATGGAAAATATTTAAAGAACAGAAATTTCAGATTGTCACTATGAAAAACTTCAGAAAAATCTCTCATGCAGATCAGAAAAATAAAACCGAATGATAGACCCAGGATCAAATCCAACTGGGCTCAGCAAAAAATGCTTGCAGGAGTTGGCTAGTTCAGCCGAGAACTTCCCCGAACGCCCACAAAATTTCCTTCAATGATGTTTTCTGCACAGCTCAAAACAACCGTCAACAAAGGGGGCAAAAATGCTGCTAGATCTCAAACAGTAATGGAGATACCTGCCATTACTTCAGAAATCCTAACAGTACTCAAACCCCAGCAAGTGAACAAGATACCTGTGCTCACACTACTTTTACAAAAAAGCTATTATTAATGGCTGAAAAGAAAATATGCAGAAAATTTAAACAATCTCACAGCATTTCAAGAGAGTAACACCAGCAAGATATGGACCCCAAAGTCTTCTTTTATTAACCAGAAACAGATTTACAAGAGAGCTTCTTCAGTATCTGACTCACAGATCCCATGATCTGAAATGACCACTTAAGACCCTATATAAAGGAAATGATCCCAACGGCTAGTTCGAATGATCCATGTAGAAATGATCTCGACCGTTGATGAGGATCAAAACATCTCTTGATCTCATCCGTCGATTTATTCACTTAAAATATTATTATTTTTTAAATTTTTAAATTTTTAAATTTTTTATTATTTATTATTTTATTTCATTTTTTTTTTTAATTTTTTATTATTTTTTATTTATTTCATTTTTTAAATTTTTTAAAATTTTAAATTTTTTTTATTATTTATTATTTTATTTCATTTTTTTAAATGGATCATCGAACTAAACCTTTGGAAACATCACCTAGGACCTAGGACTTAGGACTCACGAGGGGATTTAAAACATTTTTCGACCCTCAAGACACATTACATCATGACTTTTACAACTTACATCTCAAGGGGACAAGCCCACTTAACACAGACCCTCATAAATCACCCAGTTCTGCGACACAACTATAATCTAGCAGATTAACACACTAGGATTCTCCTAAAGTTCTAATGACAAAATCCATCCCGGCTTTGGGGTCAGGTTTGAAGGAAAACTCTGCCGATCCATGGATCAGTGAGACGAAAAACCTTCCGGGACATAGATTATCATAGAAAGTTAGGTCCACCTAGGCAATTTTACATACATGACTCTGATCTGCTTAGATTATTTACAATTCATACATGCAGACTGGGTTTACAATCAAAATGATCACGCTACTGATGAATGTAGGTTGGCACGGACACGTCGTTCAGGTGCTACCCCTTTCTGCCAAGAAAAGAGGGGTGCACTGCATGGGTAGTTGACCAGTAGAGGTCAACATCTGGCTCTACTTGGGGACACGTTGCTGCTTGCAGGAATGTGAGAATCCAGAATCTGCATCCATACAACACAAAAAATAAGTAGCGTCCATCCAAAAATCAGCATATACGTTAAGCACAATAAAAATAAAAGCTCTTCATTTATTAACTATTTAAAGCAGAAACGACAATGCGGAAAAAACAAGGAGTAGGGTTAGAAATACGATACAAAGGATGCCCTACGGCATCAGATGTGTTCAATATAGTGCATACTGAGCATTTGCCTGCTTTCAGGCAAATCTGTCGGCTGCTTGTCGGATGTGCCATGTCCAATTTTGCATATGGTAGGACTCTTTCCTATCCGAAAATCAAGCTGCTCGCGGCCGTCTGATGCGTCAAATTTTCTTCTCATTTTCTTCCTCTTGCACTTTTTCTTTCTGGCAGGATGAATTACTGATGAGGTGGAACTTTCTGTCTCGAAACTATCAGATGAAGTATGCGTGATATGTCTCTCTTTAGCCCGCATCTGATCTTTATCATTCTTAAGTCCATCTTCAATCAACCATCTTTCAACTGAACTAATAACCTCCTCATAATAAGATGGAGCTTGTTGCAACAAATGAGAAGGCTCCTGATCTATTGATGTTATCTGGTTTCTTTCATTTTCCAATTGCTGAAACTTTTGAACCTGTATTCTAATGGCATCCATCTGTCTAGAGTGTTCAACCTTTATAGCACTAATTTGTCTGGCATGATGTTCTTCCATGTCTTTTATTACTTTAACATTTTCTTCCTTTATGTTCATCAAGCAATGCTGCATGGAATTTATTTCTTCTTCATGATTCGCTTGCATGTTTCCAATTTCTGTTTCATGTTTAGTTTTCATGGCTTCAATTTCCTTAGCATGCTGATTTTGCGTGTCCTCAATCTCCTTATTACGTTTTTCCAGATGGGTGCGTAAAGTTTTAACATCATTGATAAGATTAGTTTGGTTGCTTTCCATATTTTTCACCAGCATCATTAAATCTTGTATTATTTGCTTTTGCTCTTCCTTTTCATTGTCATTTATCCCTGATTTTTCACTATCATGAACTTGATCTGCAATAGTTCCGGTTGATGACACATTCTGATCTTGAACTCTTTCTTTCTGTTGCACAATTTTAGGGGCAGAAGGCAAGCTGTTTGGACTATCATATCTATCTTTAAAAGCATTGAGAATGTCTTGTAAAGAAGTGAAAAAATCATTAGGAAAATTATTAAACCAATTCAAGGCATCACCCTCTAAAGAATGGACAAATAGACGCATCTTGAAATCTTCATGATTATATTGAGGAAGTCTACAATATATGGTCATTACACAAGTAAACATGTTTAAATGATGTCTAACAGTGACCGGATCATCACCCGAGAACTTAAATAATTTAGAAATGGCCTCTTTCGGAAGATCATGGAGATTATTTGTAAAATGACATGGTTTACATGAATAATCCATGATGAACAACAAGGGATCAAATGGATGATAGAAAGAGATGTCTGCTCAAGAGAATTAAGAGATGAGAGAAGTGGAGTCGCCACTTGAACAATGAATCTGATTCTAGGATCCAAAAAGTAACCACAAGCAGATATGAGGAGAGCTTCTTGTCTGGGAAAAATGAGAAAGTGGAGTCGCCACCCAAACAGGAAACAAACCCAAGAGGCGCTGCTGATATGTGATGAAAAGATGCCAAAATATTGAATCTGCCAGCTCAACTGAGAGATGAGAAAGATGAGAAGATGAATGATTGTCGTTTGAAACACCGAGAACAAAGTGTCCCCGGCAACGGCGCCAAAAAATGTTGGCGTTGCCGGGCCAAATGAAGAGATAAGAAATGAGAAAAATGATTTGTCGTTGAAACGCCGAGAAAACAATTTCCCCGGCAACGGCGCCAAAAAATGTTGGCGTTGCCGGCTCAAACAAATGATAGACAGATGAACGATGAATGATGAAAGTCGATGAAATGCCGAGAAAACAAAGTCCCCGGCAACGGCGCCAAAAAATGTTGTCGCGCAGATTGACACGACAACGCTCAGACCGGGGGCTGTCACACTGATCCCCGATCCCTCCGTTTAAGCCTGTCTCCCATGGCTAAGGGGGGTAGACCCTGTGGGATGATGAGACCAACTGTCGACCAGTTGGTTGGGAGACACGAGACACGATTAAGATAAGCACTAAAAAGATTTAATTAATTGAGCAGACCAGTGCCTTAATAGATTGCGGATAAGATGATTACTTGTTAAATGATATAAAAACATGGACCATGAACAGCGATCATCTATCATCAGCTAGAATCAGCTAAATCACAATGCTCTTAGAATGACAAAAATGATATCCAGCAACTGAAAGATTTACAAAGATAAATGCTTTATACCACCACGAGAATCCTAATCCAGATATCAATTTCGCATCTCGACTTGAAAATTTTAGATTTCAGCATAAAAGATATAACGTGAAAGCAACTGAAACTGGCAAAATAATTTTCCACGAAATTTTTAAATTTTTTCGGATTTTTAATTTTTTTTTTTTTTTAATTTTTAATTTTTTAATATTATGAAAATTAAAAATCTAAAAATTTAAAATTTAAAATCTATTCTAAAACTAATATATTAAAACCAAACTATATAAAAAATAAAACAAAACCTAAATAAATATTTTTATATCTAAACTAACCTAAAAATAAATAAATAAAATATCTAACCAAAAAAAACATTTTCTTTTTTGATTTTTTATGACAAAACTTTAAAGCTATTTTAAAATCAAAATAAAACCAAACTTAAAGAATTTTAAACTAAAATTAATCTAAGCTTAAAATCTAAGAATTAAACTATACAAACATATACATTCATAAACCTAAAACAAGAATCCTAAGAAATAAATCAAATTTTAATTAAAGATTAACAAAACTCTAAATTCAAAACTACGCTAAAGGATTAACCATATTAAAACTAAGAAATGACTATACGAATGCCCCAAAAAAAATCACGCAACTACACGACACAACCTACCTGCGAATTTCGAATGGTGAAATGGAGCAGTAACTTCCACAAGACACGATGAGAGACGGCAGTCGATTTTATTACCTGGGCCGAGGGTGAAGCTGAACGTTTTTTTTATCCCTGAAATCTCCTGCGCTATTTTTTGTTTTCTGCTACCAGATTTGCGGCTTTCAGCATCAGAGGGCGGAAAGAATTGAATTGGATCCTCTGACTGATATCGCTTGATCATGCGGAGCTTTAATATTTCCTTTTGATGGCGGTAAGATCTGGAGTAGAGACAGGGCTGGCGTGAATCCAAAAAAAAAATCTTATGCGTTGAGACAGTCGCTGGAGTTGGTGGCTCAGCCACATTTCACTTTTTTTTATTTGATTTGCAGGTTCCGGCGTGATAGTGAAGAGGACGGACGGCTTACATTTGCAGTCACGTTTAGAGACAAGAAATGAAAAACGATTTCTCGTGCATATGCAGAGAAAAACCTTCCTCTGCTGAAGGCTTTAGCATAGAAATTGCTCAGCCAACACACTGACATGTAAATGGAGCCCAGAAACGCTCACTGTATGTGTTACATCTCCAAACAGGACCGCATGATGTTTTTTTAGAATGCAGAGAATCGTTGCTTGAAGGGATCGAGCTGCACACCAATGATCCAGCCACCACACGTTCCAACTTCACCTTCTATCTCATCTTGCACTATTTATTCTGAGATCAAAACGATTGCACTTTTCCTCCAGGCCGTATTAGCAAACGTTTCCTCCAGGCCGTATCAAATGGCTAATGAAATAAAAGAATCGTGATCTTATGGCCTTTGCAGATATATGCAGAAAATTCAAAGTAAAACCCTTCGAAATTTTAGAGAATACCCTGCAACCTGTTGAAGAAAAAGGACAAAACCCTACAAAAATTTAAAACCCTAATGAAAAAATTGTAAAAAAGCAGAATCTTGAAAACCCTAGATCAGAAAATTTTGAAAACCTAAGACAGCTGATAATTTACAGATTTTGGCTCTTTAACAGCCCGATCTGGCAATAAGCATGGAAAATATTTAAAGAACAGAAATTTCAGATTGTCACTGTGAAAAACTTCAGAAAAATCTCTCATGCAGATCAGAAAAATAAAACCGAATGATAGACCCAGGATCAAATCCAACTGGGCTCAGCAAAAAATGCTTGCGGGAGTTGGCTGGTTCAGCCGAGAACTTCCCCGAACGCCCACAAAATTTCCTTCAATGATGTTTTCTGCACAGCTCAAAACAACCGTCAACAAAGGGGGCAAAAATGCTGCTAGATCTCAAACAGTAATGGAGATACCTGCCATTACTTCAGAAATCCTAACAGTACTCAAACCCCAGCAAGTGAACAAGATACCTGTGCTCACACTACTCTTACAAAAAAGCTATTATTAATGGCTGAAAAGAAAATATGCAGAAAATTTAAACAATCTCATAGCATTTCAAGAGAGTAACACCAGCAAGATATGGACCCCAAAGTCTTCTTTTATTAACCAGAAACAGATTTACAAGAGAGCTTCTTCAGTATCTGACTCACAGATCCCATGATTTGAAATGACCACTTAAGACCCTATATAAAGGAAATGATCCCAACGGCTAGTTCGAATGATCCATGTAGAAATGATCTCGACCGTTGATGAGGATCAAGACATCTCTTGATCTCATCCGTCGATTTATTCACTTAAAATATTATTATTTTTTAAATTTTTAAATTTTTAAATTTTTTATTATTTATTATTTTATTTCATTTTTTTTTAAATTTTTAAATTTTTAAATTTTTTATTATTTTTTATTTATTTCATTTTTAAAATTTTTAAAATTTTTAAATTTTTTTTATTATTTATTATTTTATTTCATTTTTTAAAATGGATCATCGAACTAAACCTTTGGAAACATCACCTAGGACCTAGGACTTAGGACTCACAAGGGGATTTAAAACATTTTTCGACCCTCAAGACACATTACATCATGACTTTTACAACTTACATCTCAAGGGGACAAGCCCACTTAACACAGACCCTCATAAATCACCCAGTTCTGCGACACAACTATAATCTAGCAGATTAACACACTAGGATTCTCTTAAAGTTCTAATGACAAAATCCATCCCGGCTTTGGGGTCAGGTTTGAAGGAAAACTCTGCCGATCCATGGATCGGTGAGACGAAAAACCTTTCGGGACATAGATTATCATAGAAAGTTAGGTCCACCTAGGCAATTTTACATACATGACTCTGATCTGCTTAGATTATTTACAATTCATACATGCAGACTGGGTTTACAATCAAAATGATCACGCTACTGATGAATGTAGGTTGGCACGGACACGTCGTTCAGGTGCTACCCCTTTCTGCCAAGAAAAGAGGGGTGCACTGCATGGGTAGTTGACCAGTAGAGGTCAACACACTGTACCTCACGCTTGATTTTGCTACGAAGCTCAGAATCAGGTACCATCCTCTGAATACAGGAATGGAGCCCTTCCATCACCTCGCCATCAAAATCAAAGTTGCATTTGTATGCAAATGCAGGGTTGAGGAAGAGTGCTGCTGCATGAATGGGTCGATGAAGCATCCCTGTCCACCGACTATCGATCACATCACATAACATCATCTGCCTATCAAGGCCAGCAGAACCCTTGTCTGCATAATAGGAACGAATGGCCTCCTTGGCCCTATCCATGCCCTCATACAAATAAGGCATTGCAGGCTTCTCTCCATCCACCAATCTAAGAACCTTTACTATAGGTTCGCTAACTGCACATGCTTCTTGTACTCCACGCCAAAATGTCTCAGAGTACACCATTTTTGCAATGGCTCTCCCATCAGGTCTCCTGCTGTATCTACAATTACGCCAATCATCAGACACAAACATTTGCTTCAACTCGAACTGACATCGAAGCAAAGACTGAAGAGTAATAAAGGTTGTGGCAAAACGTGTGATGGCAGGACGCCGCAACTCCTTGTTTCTAGTGAACCTCCTCATAAGGCTAAGAACAAAAGCATGGTTATAAATAAACTTGGGGATGCTCCTAGCCATATCAACTGCCTCCTTGATGAAGGAGAGTTTCCCCATATCCTCAAGCAACAAATCAAGACAATGCGCTGCACATGGAGTCCAGAACAATGTGGGATGCCTCTCCATAAGCATTCTGCCGGCAGACACATAATTAGCTGCATTGTCTGTTATGACTTGCACCACATTCTGCACACCAATCTCCCGAATGAACCCATCTAACAACTCACATATCGTTGCTGCATCTTTGATATGTTCTGATGCATCCAACGATTTAATAAACATGGTACCTTTAGTACAATGTACCAAGAAATTTAGAAGGGTCCTACCCTTCCTATCTGTCCAACCATCAGACATCACTGTGCATCCAGTGACTTCCCATGTCTTTTTCAACTCCGCCAATCTAGAGTTGATGTCCTGTTTTTCTGCTTGAAGAATTGGCCCCCGCAACTCCTCATATGTGGCACTTTTGTACCCTGGGCCCACAACAGCAATAGCATCACACATTGGTTGCCAAAATGGATTGGTTTTTGTGATGCTGAGAGGTAAGTCGCTCCAAAAAATACACCTCCCCATGACTCTATCTGCTTCTTGCTTCTCCTTTTTTTTAACAAGCGATTTTATGCCAGGTTGTGCTCCAGCTCCTGTTCGTGGAACAAAAAATGATGACCTCGCATTCACACTAGCAGTAGCGCTAGCATGTGATGGTGTACCAGTTGTGGAGCCCCTCCCACTAGGGCCAGTAGGGCCACTACCCTCAACATCAAAATCAGGAGAAGATATCCCGAAAGATCTACCTGCACGTTCAGCTTTGTTTCTTTCCGCCTCTTCCTTCTTTCTGTCCTTTTCTTCAATTGCCTCAAGAGCTTTTTGTATAAGCTCCGAACTAGAAACTGTACAAATGCCAACATCATGTCCAATGAGTCTAGCAAGATGGTATTTCAGTCGTGTAACCCCACCTGTCATCTTGGTCCCACACAATTTGCATGCAAGATATGCACGATTTGTCCCACCATCAGGGATCCCATACTCCCAAAATGGGTCCAAGTTTTTTGGCATATTTGTATTTTGTAGTGGGCTAACTCAAAAGGAAACCTACAGCACCAAAAAAAATTTGGAATTAGTAACTTAATAAGTAATATGAAATTACAAATAAGTTAATAACCACATCATTTTACAAAACAACATCCTTATCTCTTAGATCAGTGGAGGAAAGAAATTTTATTTCTGAGATTTTGCAATTTGTGATTGACCTCTCTGATTTAAACTCTGCTGCGTAATTTTATTTCTGATACAGCCAATGGTTTTTATTATCTATAATTCAGAGACAGCTCCCAGCCTAGATTAAATAAATTTTAAAAAATGTAATATATAACCCTTGTTTTTTTAA
The DNA here is from genome assembly GCA_031772625.1 of Pinus tabuliformis. Classification (NCBI taxonomy): domain Eukaryota; kingdom Viridiplantae; phylum Streptophyta; class Pinopsida; order Pinales; family Pinaceae; genus Pinus; species Pinus tabuliformis. The sequence goes on along the minus strand of CM062819.1, from coordinate 1,452,976,216 downwards.
TATATAAAATTCTTAAGAAAATGACAGTTAATTTGTTTTGTTTGCAAGATAGTATTCAACATATATTTTAGATTTTTCGCGGCAAATGACCAAGTCAATACCAAAGCTCTTGTCACTTAGGTTGAATCGCTTATGATTCATGATACCACTCACGGATTAAACTTGCGAATGAGAAATTGAACCCACTGTCCAATTGACATTTCTGCAGACTACAAATATCAGAAAAGCCATTCAATAGCTTCGCCAAGGGCAGGTAACTGGAGTCTTTTATTTATCAGTAATTCAGTATTTATTTGGCTAAATAAATAAATTGCTGGGAAGACTTTTGGGGAAGCGGTTGATAATTTGAGACAGTGGAAGACTTTTGGGGAAGCGTTCGTGGATTCCTGAAGACGATGAAACAAATTTTTGGAGATAGAATTATAGTTCTCCACCCTGTAATCAAAACATAAGACTTTTTGTATTCGATGCCACATATTTGTGAGTTCCGTAACTAAGAACTGAGGAAAACATAAAGTTCTAATTGCAATAGATCGAGACTACTGACGCAGACAGATAATGGACGTGCGGGCCAGAGTATATTTGTTTTTGTGTTGTATTGTAGTTTGCATGTCAATCGGATCTTCCTGTGGTACTGTTGAGTTGATTAAGGTTTGTATGGAATTACGCCTTTTGCATGGGTTGTGTGCAAAATCGGATTTAATTGTGTTGGAGTTACGTATGTTGTATTGATTAAACATTGTTAAGTTAATGGCATTCAAATTTTGAAGATGAGATCATGATTCATACCTGTTCTTGGCACTTGCAATAATGGCAGCCAAACCCTCCTTCGCAGCGACCGCGTTCCGTCTCCAGCTCTCACAAAAACAAAATGACGTGAATCAAAAAACCCAAAAATCAATTTATACAGGCCGCGAGTCGATTTCAACCTAACCGGCGATATTTTCAATCGTCTCGCGATATTTTCTAAAATATCGCCGAAATATCGGAAATCGCGCGAGAATTTTAAAACAGGAAAATATCGCGATTTTTTGGGGGCGATATTTCGGCGATATTATCAACACTGATTCTACCCATGTTCTGCAAGCTGACATCTCTGTCATATCCTTGCGAAATCTCATTCATTGTTTAATGTATTCGTTGAAGTGTGTTAAGGAGTCGATTCGTTGTGTGTGAGTTCCATTTTGCTGTGTGTTATACACATGTATTTACTGTGAGCTTCAACCCACGACCTGCGCTCTACAATTACTCCGCCATTACCAATGTTTACCACAGTTTTGTTCACCTATATGATTTACGCTGCTCCCTCCATATAAACACTGTTTCATATATGATTTACGTTGCTCCCTCCTGGTATTTTTTAACGCTGGCCTAAATGGCGGCCCTCTCACAAAGTTTTACAAACGAGCCCTCGCAATATTAACACAGGAAGCAACAGGTTTCTGTTGCCTGACTGCAGTATTACGCCACAGCAGCTGCCATCCCAAGCCTTTTGCATGGATCGAAGCAGCTCGCTGCATGGTTCACGCTGCTACTTTGAAGGAGGGTGTACAAACGGACAAGGCACCAGCAGCATTGGGTCCCTATTCTCAAGCAATTAAAGCTAACAATCTTGTATTTGTTTCTGGTGTATTAGGTCTTATTCCTGAGACTGGAAAGTTTATCTCAGACAATGTGGAGGACCAAACGGAACAAGTTCTGAAAAACATGGAAAAGGCGCCTGAGTCTGCTGCGTGAATGATGGTATATATGTTGAAGTTTTTTTGGCATACACGTTGAAGTTTCTTCACATAACGTTGGCATATACTTTGAAAGTTTTTGGTATATACGTTGAAGACTTTTTGGGCATGTAAAATGTGTTAATAGCCATGCGTTGAATGTACTTTGAACGCTGTTGAATGTCCTCTTAACGCTGTTGTATTGAAGTTTTATGGTATATACGTTGAGATTAGATTGGTGAAGACCAAATTCAGATAGCTTTGTTGCCTTTTCATGTAAAACAATTCAAGAACGTTGCGAAAAAAATGATGAGGAAGAGATTTGAAATCTTTTGAGAATGCATAGCTGATCTATGTTTTATATTTTCATTAAAGACAAAGACAGTACAAAGCCCTATATGGAGAGAATGCCCTTTTGAATTGTAATTTAAAAAAAAAAGAAATTACCACCAGAAGTACAATTTTACTGTATATTGGCAGAAGTATTTTTCTATCAGCAGAAGTTTTCTCCACAAAAGCACATTTTTGCTAGCAGAAGTATATTTTTTTACAGTACTCAGTTTTTTACAGTACAAGATTTTTCAATGCATTCAATCATATCTTCTTCTGAAGAGGCTGTGTACCTCGCTCATAAAGAAAAGAATCTTGCCGAAGATTCTTCCAGAGGAAGATATTTCAGAGGCAGGGGGGGCAAAGACTCTCAAGGAGAAAAGGCATATTTGCACTGCATTCGCTGCAAAAGAAATGAATCACATGATGCCTCTACATGCAAGCTACCATGGGACAAAATTGAGCAAAAAAGAAACCAACAGAAAGGTAAAACTGATGATACAGACAAAGGTAAAGCACCTAAATCTGCTCACTATGTTGTGGCACAATGTAATATTGGAGTAAATGAAAATTTATTTAATGCTTCACTTGCTTTTTGGAAAAATTATTGGTTGCTTGATTCAGGAGCAACCTGCCACATGACTCATAGAAAAGATTTTTTTGAAGAATTTACTGACAATGTTGATGGAGCAGTATACTTTGCAGACCAATCAAAAATCAAGCCATCAGGGCTTGGCACAATCAGGCTTAAACTGCCTGGTCTTCCAGACTTTCTTCTGCATCATGTTCTATATCTCCCACAGCTCAAGAGAAACTTGCTGTCCTTGGTCCACATCCGTCAGCAAGGTCACTCCATTCATATGTTTGATGGCAAGCTTGAGGTAAGAAAATCATCTGACCACTCACTTGTCATGAGGGGAATAGAAGAAGAAAGACTTCTCAAGCTGCAAGGAACCTCTGCTCGTGCACAACATTTCTCATACAATTCTCATCATGAAGAAGGTACACTTCCATCAAGTTTATTATGGCATGCTAGATTTGGACATTTGAACTATGACAGCCTCCGCTTGTTGAAGAAAAATGGTGTTGCTGGTTTGCCTACAATTCCTAGGAAACTTAAGCAATGTGATGCTTGCATTTTAGGAAAGCATAGAAAATAGTATTTTCATGATTCACATTCAAAAGCACATAGAAAACTAGAACTCATTCATTCAGATTTATGTGGTCCAATGCCTATTCCTTCTACAAATGGAAATAAATATATCATGACATTTATTGATGACTACACCAGAATGTGTTGGGTTTATTTATTGAAGAACAAATCTGATGCTTTTCAAACATTCAAGAATTTTCATAAATGGATTGAAAATGATGCACAATCTCATATTGGGTCTATTCACACTGATAATGGAAAAGAGTACACATCAAATGAATTTGAAAACTATCTTCGCCAACATGGGATCAAACATCAAACAACTATGCCTTATAATCCCCAACAGAATGGTGTAGCTGAAAGAATGAATAGGACAATCCTAAATATGGTACGATCCATGCTTTTCTTCAAAAATGTAAAGATAATGTTTTGGGCTGATGCTGTTCTATGTGCTGCATATATAAAGAATAGATGTCCATCTAATGCTATTAGAAACAAAACTCCATATGAAATGTGGTATGGACATGCTCTTTCGGTAAAGCATCTCAAGGTCTTTGGTTCCACCTGTTATGCCTTGATACCAAAGGTACATAGAAACAAACTTGGTGCTAGAAGTCGTAAGTGTATCTTCCTGGGGTATTCAAACACCTCCAAAGCATATCGTCTCTATGATGAAGTAAATAAAAAGTTTGTTGTTTCTAGAGATGTAATTTTTCTTGAATCATCCAAAACTGACAATGTTGTTGAGCGGCAACTTGATCGCTTGGATAGATTCGCAAAAGCAAAATCATTTCAAGAATTTGATAATCAGAGTCCACATCTTGAAGGGGGGATTCCTATACTAGATCAACATGTGGAATCTTCTTCTGAAGAACACTCTACCCCGCATGAAACTCCAACAACAGATGATGCTTTAAGTGATGTGATTGATAGAATTGGGAGACTCAATCTTGATTCAGTCCCAACTCAATCAACGGAGGAGCCTGGACCATCTGAGAAAGGTCCCCCAAAGTGGCTGACAAAGACACTTGAAAGTGTTCATCCTGATGAGTTTGGAAAGACAGGAACTCGAAATTCAAACCAGCAAAATGGAGGTGATGTAGATGACTCTAATTCACCTGTTGATATGGATGTTTCTTATGATTGTGAATTGAACTTGTCTACAAATTTTGAACCAACTTCCTTCAAAAGAAGTTGCTTCTCATGATGAATGGAAAGAAGCGATGCAAAAGGAGTATGATGCCCTCATAAAGAACGACACTTGGAAGCTGATTGATCCTCCATTAGGAACCAAACCAATTGGCTGCAAGTGGGTCTACAAGAACAAGTATAAAGCTGATGGCTCACTTGACAAGCACAAAGCTAGGCTTGTGGCAAGAGGTTTTTGCACAGAAGGAAGGGGTCGATTATGAGGAGATTTTTGCCCCCACAGCAAAATGGGCTACCATCCGGACACTCTTTGCACTAGTAGCTCAGAACGGTTGGAAAGTCCATCAAATGGATGTAAAAATTGCTTTCTTAAATGGAGATCTAAAAGAGAATGTTTTTATGTCTCAGCCTGAAGGATTTGTTGTGAAAGAACATGAACATAAAGTATGTAAACTTGTGAAGTCCTTGTATGGCCTCAAACAAGCACAGTGAGCCTGGTATGAAAAACTAACTGAGCATCTTCTGAAACTCAATTTCAAACATTTTGATATTGATGATGCAACTTTATTTGTCAAGAAAGTTGGCAAAACAGTTGTATATCTTGTGGTATATGTAGATGATCTTTTAATGACAGGGAACAATGAAAGCTACATTGCATCCATAAAGAAGGAATTTGGGAAAAGTTTTGAAATGACTGATTTGGGCTATGTTCATTACTATCTTGGTATTGAAGTAACCCAACATCCGAAATCCATATTTATTTCTCAAAAGAAATACATTGGAGATCTATTGAACAGGTTTGGCATGACAGAATGCAATCCTCTTACTACTCACATCTATTGAAGGAAAAGAATTTGAGGATGCAACAAAGTATAGACAGCTTGTAGGAAGTCTCAACTACCTAACCACTACCAGACTAGACATTTCGTTTGCTATTGGAATCCTCTCCAGGTTTATGCAAAAGCCTCGTGAGGGACATTGGTCTGCTACAAAAAGAGTTCTAAGGTACTTGAAGGGAACTCAAGACTTTGGAATCAAGTATACACAGGTGGGCGACTTCAGTTTGATTGGATACTCTGATTCAGACTTCGATGGAGACAAAGAAACTGGGGTATCTACTTTAGGATATGCTATGAGTTTTGGATCAAGAGCTGTCTCCTGGAGATCACGCAAACAATCAGTTCCAGCAGATTCCACAACAGAAGCAGAATACGTGGCAGCAACTGAAGCAACAAAAGAAATTGTGTGGCTCAGGAAAATTCTTGAAGATTTGCAGGTAAAACAAGTACAATCAACTCCACTCATGATTGACAATACCTCTGCAATAAAGTTGGCCAAGAACCCAAAGTTCCATGATCAAACGAAGCACATCAATACTAAATATCATCTTATTCGACATCATGTTGAGGCCAAAACAATCCATCTCCGTCATTGTTCCAGTAATGAGCAAATTGCAGACATCTTCACCAAAGCGCTTGGAAGGGAAAAACTTGAATGATAAGGAATGATGCTTGGACTCACCAACATCCCTTCAGAGTAAGGGGGGGAATGTTGACACCTAATCATCAGGATTGGGTGAACAAAATGTAAATAAATAAATAAGTAATGTGAATAGTCATCGGGAGATGAAGTGAACAGTCTCTCCCTCATGTATATAATGAAGACCAACCTGAATGAATAAACATATGAATCAGTTTTGCTTTGAGGAGTTACTGCCTGGTCTGACATTTTGAATAAAGGGTTTTGGATATGGAAATTTTCTTACTATCTTATACATGTGCTTTCTTTTTGGAACATCTAATTCACTCACTTGTTTGTTGGAATATCAATGCTTATCACCGATCAAAACTGCTAAGTGCATTGAAATATCGTTCTTGGAAGTGTGTTTTGTCATTTTATCTACATGGATTGTATCCTTTCCATCCAATGCCTTTCTATCAACTATTATATATGTCATTGTAATGATAGCTTCTCTGTTGTTCACCAGGCTTTGGTCATTGGCTTCCCTGTCATCAATTCACCAACTTCCTAAACCTTTTGGCACTAGACAAGTGTCAGCCCCCATACATGGTCTTACAACGTTGTGGAGACCTGTGTTTTTGGTAAACAATCACTTGAGCCTGGTCATCGCGACCTGCTGAGGAAACCCCTCTCCCAACGTTACATGGCTGATTTTCTAGGTTCATTAGAGGGAGTTGTCTCATGCACCCAAGTATTCTCTACATACCTACTGTTGACCACTGGAGCGGCACCTGAAGATCTTTTTGAAGAGTTCATCCCCAAGGATGTACCAAAGGCTGCTTGTACCATCAAAGATCATCATATCACCAGAGTTTTTCAACTCTACTTCTTCTTCTCATCATTTTTTGTTGTACTCAAATTCTGCAATCCCTGCGGGGGGCAATGAAAAGTGATGCTAGCATGAGGAATCCAGTCATGTAACAAGCCTGGGTAGCCTGAGAACTTGTCATCAAGTGAGTATTACTCTTGGAGGTTTTCTTCACTTGGTTAATTATCATTTTCCTCCAAGAATTTAATAATTAATTGAGTTTTTTCCTCCAACCATAAACCCAAAGCCGAAGTACGACTTGATGGCGAGGTCTTGGGTGAGTCCTAGTGTCTAGGGTCATTGTATATTACCATAATATATGACACAAAAAAATTGTGGAATTTGACTAGGTCTACAGGGTCATTTTTAAATTTTTAAAATTTCCCACAGGGTGGAAATTGGAATAAATTTTGTATATGAAATGTAATAAGTGATGTCTAGAGAAGTTGTATGGGACATGAGTAATAAAAATTTCTACTTTGAAGGGTTTCAAATATGTTCTAGACCGTCAAAACCTACTTTTCCTAAGTTTAGTGGGAAATATGGCAATAAATTAATCCATAAATAAATTAAATGGAGATAAATAAATTGCTCCATGTGTCAAAATGACATGGAAATGACTTGAAAATTATCTCAAGTCCAAAGAACGAGTCAAAGGACAAGTTGGAGGATGATTTGGCACCTTGCGTCATAAATACATGGCCCACTCAAGGAAATCGAATTTCTTGGCATTAATGCAGCAGCTGGTGACTTGGAAAATCGAATTTTTTGGGAGTTAATGCACATGTGAGATATTTGAAAGATATTGGTTGAGATATTCTTGGGAGTTTGTCTCCACTTATGTTCCCTCTACTTCACACTTGGCATTCATCATGGCACATCGAAATATCCTCAAGGAGGGACCACACAATTCCCCAAGGGATCTACGCTAAGCTCATTGGAAGCATCTACATGAGGTGGCATCACATGGTTTGTTCTTGGAGTTTGACTTGAGTTAGCTCCTTGATTGGTTCACACTTGGATTTGCTCATCTTCACACACATGGAATTCGATTTTGCTTGAGGATTTCATGGTGCCACATATGGAATTCGATTTGCATTGGTGTCTCTTCATCTCTCCACTTGGAATTCGATTTCCTTTCTTGGGATCTTCTCCATGGCCATTTGTCACTTGGTTGCTACATTGGGATTTGCTCCCATCTCTCTATATAATAGAGCCTTGAGCTCTCATATTGTATCATTGTTACTAGCTATTGTGCTTGCGGAAGTGCTGCTACTTTGTACACTTTCAAGAATTTCAATAAAAAGACTTTGGGGGTCCATTCATGGGTGTTCATCCTTTGGAGCATGGTGTATTGTGAGCTATTGATATAATCTTTTCACCAAATAAATACTTGAAATGTCATTTTATGAATCGATTCCTCAATGATTCACTAGGAAGGCAAACCTACTTCCTCCCCGACAACGACGCCAAAATGTTACCGCTCAATCTAGTAGGGGTCCTAGGAGGGGTTCCTATAGAGAAACTACTAGGTAAAGTGGCAACAATGGAGCAATAGCCAACTGTCACTTCAACTAAAGCTCCCTGCTTTTTATGGACTTTCACTGGTGGGAGGAGTTCCAGTATTAGGGAAATCACTAAAAGAAATGTGTCAATGGTGCAAGGATAGTGATTTCTAAACCTATTCAAAGGAGAGTCTCTAATGATATGGATTGCTTGCTTTGGAAGTGTTACGCTTGCCGCCTACACCTACCAGTTAGTGAGAAACGCCTTTAACCCCATAAGGTGTGGTTGGTGGCAAGGACAAAGAGTTGGGGCTGTCACCTATTCCCAACTATCTCTGTCTAAGCTTTTTCTTAGGTTAGCTAAGGGAGGTGGTCCCTAATGAAACGTTATATGATACGAGTCTCTACAAGATTAAGTTAAGGTTAATTTGGATTATTTGTCAAAAATAACTTGTTTTCAAGAATTAAGCAAGCATATGAATAAATAAGCCAATTTCAATGATAAATTCAAAGCATAGCACAATGCCTTCAAATAAATAACAATAGTTTGCTAAAAAATGAAATCAAGACACAATGATAGACAATCTTGCAAAATCAAATGTTAGGCCAAGATGAGCGTATAACATCAATTGCAACTATAAAGGAAAAAGTACTTGGAATTAAATGCCCAAATGACAAGATAATGACATCAATTACTGATGAACTTAAATGATCATCAAAGCAACAAATATATGAAATAACTTTGAAATAGAGTTGCACCAATGAAAGAATTTCCAAGTACAAGAAAGCTAAATGTTGCAAAAGTAAAAGAATTCACAATACTTGCATAATAAATGCCTCTTGAAATAAAGTGATATAAACAAGACTCAAGTAAATCCAAGATAGCATAAATAGGAAAATTGCATTTGCAAGTAATGTAAAGTTGTGATGTAGATGTGCTCTTGGTTTATTTTATTAGTTGCATTCAAAAGCAAAGTTTCAATTGAACTCTTATCCTCAGACCACACCCTCGCCCGGAAATCCGGATCTCACAGTGAAGAGTCAATAGGGGCGGAGGGTCCCTAAAGTCTATACAACCAACTTAAGTTGGAGGTTGATTTTAGTGATGCTTGATGCCTATAAAATTCCCAAGGTAGATTGTAATGCTTGAAAGTGAAAGTGAATTGACATAAAAGTAAACAATTTCTTTGGAAAATAAACTTGGCCAATACACAGTGCTTCAATATTCAAAATATAAAAATGTACCATAAGAATGAGGCATAAATGATTATTAGACAAGTGCCAAGCTAAATGTGTCAAAGTCTGATAGAAGCAAGAGAATTACTTGCACAAGAGTAAATTGCCTTGAGATAAAATGTGAACTTGTAGCTTATAGCAACAAAAGGTAAATGGTGCAAGCTTGTAGCAAACTTCAAGAAAAGAAATGTGATTTGTGTTACTTTCCAATTAGAGCATGCATGTTATGTGAAAATGAAAGAAATGGAAATGTTAACAATCACTCCACCCACAAGCTTCTCTCCCTAAATGGAGAGATAGGATGCCATGGGGAAAACCCATGCTCCCACAACAAAATCATAAATTTTTATTACTATGGTGTTACAATGAGGTTAGAGCCTCTCAAAGGGTTGCCCAAGGAATAATGGAAAGATACAATATAAGATCTTGCAATAACACGTAGTTCCCTTCAAAGTATGGGAGCCTCAAAAAATGAAATGTTTCTACAACTTGAGAGAGTAAGCTCCTAAAAGGGCACATGGCCTAGCCTCCTTGATAGGTCCTCCAAATGCCCATGACCTCCTTGAAAAGAAGCTTGAATGCTTGAGGGAAACTACAAGAAAGATGTTAGGGCTGCAAAACTAAGACATGGTTAGTGTGCAAAAAAGAGAGCATGCAAATAAGTGAGTATACTACAAAATAATGTACAAAACTAAATCAAGTGATGGGAAAAGACCCCATCACTTGTCTAGCTTGTGAAAAGCTTTTGATTCTCTAGATAAGGAAACGAAAGCACAAAACCAAATGATATAATTTTTTTGAGATTTTAAACTTATGCACAAACTATGTCAAAAAGAGGACCTTGCAAAACAAGCACTTCGAAAGATTAGACTTATGAGATTCAAATAACGATGAGAGCTCCTTGAAAACTAGGCCAAGAGTGGGTTGGTCTCTTGAAGACTTCCCCTCACGCTTGCTAGTTGATCCAAAAGATGGTCTTCTACAAAACTTCCAACACATATTAGCTCATATGGATTAATCAATAAACAATGGTAAGATAACTCTAGAAATTTGTATGAAAATGACTAGAGATTGTCTACACCTAGAGCATATTCATAAACCAATTGTAAATGCAAGATAGCTATACATCTACAATTCTATGAAAGCATATGAGAAATGAAACACATTAAAGCACAAGTAGAGAAGATCATACCATCAAAGAACCAAGCACATGCTCCAATGGAATAACAGTCATGAATGAACCCCAAAGTTTTTTTATTCATATGAAGAACAAGTGTACATAGAAGCAAAGCTTCCCCAAGTACAATAGCTCGTAGCAAAAGATACAATATGAGAGCTCAAGGCTCTATTATATAGAAGAATGGGTGGAAATCCAAATGAAGAACCAAATGCCAAGTGTGATGATGATGATCCCAAAGCTCCCTCATGCGATTCAAATTCCCCAGAGAGACCCACACAATCCTTGAGAGACCAACTCGTTGTTAAAGAGGGACAAGTATATATGGGAGTGCACTGGTAGGAGATCACTCTCCACTCATCTATAGTGAAACTCCAAGTCCAAAGCCCACCAAAAAACTGACTCATCATGCAAATTCGAATTTACTTCATTAAATGTGTTTTTCCCTTTGAGAAACTCGTGGTCCCCTCCATGGAATTCAATTTCTTTGGAGCACATGTCCTTTCCTTGAATCTAGCAGTCCACATCACCTTGTAACTTCACTTTAATTCATCAATGATTTTCCACCTCATTTCCACATCATTTAGCATGTGTGGATATTTATTTTTCTCCATTTATTTAATTGTTGGCTTAATTTATTGTCACTTTTTCCACTAAACTTAAGAAAAGTGAGTTTTAAAAGTATTAAACACATTTTTAACCCCTCAAATTGTGTCATAGTAGAAAGTTGAGGGCAAGAGGTATAATTTTTATTACTCATACCCCATGCAACTTCTCTAAACAACACTTATTATATTTCATATACAAATTTTATTTCAATTTCCGCCCTGCAGGAAATTTTAAAAATTAAAAAATGACCCCCTAGACCTAATCAAATTCCACGAATTTTTTTGTGTGATCTAGTATGGTAATATACAATGACCCTAGACACTAGGACTCACCCAAGGCCTTACCATCAAGCCGTACTCTGGCTTTGGGGTTATGCTTGGAGGAAAAAAATTCAATTAATTATCAAGTCCTCATAAGGAGATTGGCGGCGAATTATTATTTTGGAGAAAGGTGGAAAGTATTATTTTATTGGAGATTGGCGGCGAATTATTATTTTATTAAAATGGGAGCAAAAGTCACTTAGTGGAAAATGGCCCCCTCCAATAAAATAATAATTAAAAAAGGAGTTTAGAAGCATTGGGAGAAATTATAAAAGGAGGATGGACTCATTTGCTAATCATCTTCTGACTATTACATTTCACCTTTCATCTTCTCTTGGGGTTGTTTAACACAAGAAGAAAAGTGTTGTTTAGCACCAGGTGTTCCAAGTAGAATTCCACCCTCGTTTCTGAGAACTTCGAGTGTCTCCCTAGTGAGTCAAATTTTGGGAGCTCAATTCAGAGTTTCCATTGGACATAATTGCAGGTTATTACAACTAGTGTGTGTTTCTTACAGGTCCCATAAGTGGTTCAAATTATTTGTGGGGAGATCAATTATGGAGGAGCAAAACATCGGGGGATTTGCAGGTATTTTCCATTATTTTATCTAGAGATTTTGTGGTGATTAGTAGGGCTAAGTTTGAGGGAATTCTTGGAGCCAAAATTCTACATTTTTGGAAGTGCACAGGGGTCTCCAAGTAGGCTTGCAAAGGGGCTGGAGGAATAGAGGTTGAGGAGAGATGAGGGATGGAGATTGGAGGTATAGCTCAAGGGATAATTTAGCCAGAGTTGGGAGAGATTTCCAGTGGTGTATTTGGGCTTCATTCAGCAGTATCAAGACTGTGGGGCGTTTTCTAGCCAAATTGGGCAATTTGCACTTGTTGGGGTTCACCGGGGGTTGGTGGATTCAACCCAAACCCTTTCTGAGTTTTAATGGGTTTATTAAGAGGAGTCTCCAGCTAATTTCACAAAAAAAATTGGGCGATATTCAGGCTTGAAATCCTCATTCTTATAGCAGGGCAAATTGCTAGTTAGCTGAGGAATTTGCATCACTTTGTGGGTTCGATTTTGGCTTGGAGATAGGACAAACCTTTTTTGAGTATTTTTGGGTTTGAGGAGAAGAACTCGTGGATACAATTTTAGAGCATTTCGGCCATTATTTTGAGCAAAAAATCCAGTTCCATTTGGCAGTCAATAGGAGATTTTATGGGCAGTGTGCATTATCAGTTTGGAGCCATTTCAGTAGTGGGGTCAGCAAGATTTCACCTGGGGTTTGCATAGCTTTCATGGCATGCCCAGGTTCTATTGTTCTTACTCATTATATACTCAGATTCCCATTGATTAATAAAATGGATAAGTTATTGTGCTTATTTTCTATGGTGTTCTGATTTGGGTGCTTGGAATTTAATTTTAATTGTTGTTCCTAGTTCATGTTTTTGGTATTTAGTGTTATTTTCCAATTAGGAATACTACAGTGGTTTCAGAGCCATGATCTTGGCCAGATGTGGGGTAGCCATTTATTCATGGAAGATTTGGGCATGTATGCAGAATGACAGGTTAAACCATAGACAACCCATGGCTCAGGGAAGATTTAGTATGCAGGAATTCTGGGGTGGAATTCGCTGGAACGATGAGAAATGGCCTAGTTGAGGAAGGTGTCAGACCAGATCCATCCTCATCCATACAGCAGAGACAATAGTGGTGTGTAGGCCATGGGGGTGCAACCATCTACATTGTGTAGGGAAAGTCGATAGAATTAGGGCATCAAATCTCCTCAAAAGGAGCAGACAGGACAAGGATAGTTAGAGGGTGAGACCAGGGGGCACTTTTGCTAGTGGAGACCTGGCTTTAGATATTAGGAGCCTGAGGAGGAGGTTGAGCATGAGGTTGTGGGCACACCAGAGTGTGAGGAGCATGTCAATGTGTCCAGTGTGACGTAGGAGTCACCCTTGTTGGAGATTCCTTTGATAGCTTCAGCTGACACCTAGGGGGAGAGAGTAGAGCACACACCCAAAGGGCCATCCATTGACGAGGTACCAGGAGACACAAAGGTGCCCACCATTGAGGAGGTGCCATCCGTTGTTGAGGTATCCATTGATGAGGTGTTCGAGGTTGTGTCCAAGTTATCAGGTGATAGCAATGCACATTAGATTGGTGAGGTGCCTGGAGACATATCAACCTTTGATGAGGAGCTGATAGGTACAGAGGCTTCTAGATCTGTGACAAAGTTTCTAGATTGTAGATACCTATCGATGATTGTTGAGGATGTTATACATGATGAGCTATCTGTGGAGGGGCGTTTAGTGGATCATGTTGACCCCGTGGTGGAGGAGGATAAGCAACCATCCTTGGAGTCAGCCATCGATGATGAGCAATTAGATGCATTGGCAGTCAACAGAGCGATTGTGCTTTCAGACGACAGTCCCCTTCAAGCATACATTGATGGGGCTTACAACATTATTGGATCACCTCCTCGTGTTGGTGAGAGAGAGTCCACGTTACTTAAGCAGATTACATGGTTTGGCCAGACTAGTGAGATGAGGCAACACGAGTTGCACAAGGTGCACCATTTGCAGGATGGAGGACTTGTTCCATGTATGGTTGTTTGTGCATTCAATCCCTCTCTTAGGCTTGGATGGTGAGAGATATTGAGTTAGTATCCAGTAGATCTGGCTAAGAGGTTAGATGCATCCATGGCCACAGATCAACAGAGGCTATGGATTACCATAGGTGCTCGAGGGCCAGACTGTTGTTGGGATCCAGGTGGGATTCTCCATCACATGGTGGAGTTGGTGGGTGATGGTAGTAGTTGCATGATGGACTCGGTGGTTGGGTGCACATACCTTTTCATATCCCCTTTAGAGTTCCTGACAGCACTAGTGACATGATAGATTAACAGGGGAGTAGGCAGAGTTCATGAGTTGTCATGGCATGTTGGGCGTACATGGGATTGTAGGATGATTAGCCTACTCTGGCAGGAGTTGGTAGGAGGAGGTGGCATCGACATGCCACCAGATAGGGTATTGTATGGAGACCATGCTCTCTCACTGGTATATTGGACACAGGAAATACTAAGGATAGGATTAGTCGTGTCTTTCACGTTAGCATGTGAGAAGTTAGGCCGGTCAGGTCCATCTGTGGAGATGAGGAGATATAGCTCACATCATGGTGGGCTTACTGGCAGAGTGGTGGATGTGTTGGCACATGTGGGATGGCATATGATATAGGGTGGTACAATAATAGGGAGCGATACCCAGGGGTGCACTGAGATATGCCGCAGAGTCTAGTGTTATGCAGAGGGATGCGACTTGATGCATACAAATCCAATTTTAGACCCTGGCATCCAGTGTTGTATAGAGGTATGCAATGATGAGAAGTGGTCTGCAGAGGAGCATGGAGATGCATGCTTGTTTGATGTAGCATGTTGGTTTGCATTGAGCGACTCACATTGCATCGAGTACACGTGGGGAGTGCCAGGTACAGTGACACAGGTAGGATACAAGACAATACAAGATGTTACAACAGTAGCACAAGGTATATAGTGGTGTACAATGATAGGAAACAGGGTATAGTGCTAGGTCAAGGAGTACATGGATACTTTGTGGGATGCAGGGGCATATGGTGCTGCATGACAAGGTCTTGGAGGGTTGCCTCTAGGGAGACTTATGGACGGAGACACCAAGCATACCTTTGGGTCTGTTCACCTAGGATCGACGGGGATGTAGATGAGTGATACTCAATGGTATCCATTGGGACTCACACGCCTGTCCCACTTATACATCACTTACAGGCACAAACGATTTGGCTGTTGTCCTTTGACACTTTGGGCGCAAGCAGTGGGGGACAGGGAGCTTACCCGAGATATTGGGATGACACTGAACGCACTAGGGGAGAGACTTCTCAGCGGTGGAATTGGGTCGGTGCACGAGCTGACAACCACAAGTTGGGGGATGAGGTGATCATCTGTAGGGGTGGCATATCGTTCATTAGTGAGCCTACGCCCGGGGTGCTGGTCACGAGGGAGACATGTGTCACTCTTTCCACAGGGCATGTCAGGACCATGCATGAGCAGAGGATACCATGTACGGTTGAGGTAGGTTTCCAGTATGTGTCCGCCCTCCAGACATTGTATTGACACATTATCGAGAGGGAAGATGGCAGACTTAGTGGCGACAGTTGGTAGGAGCAAGACAGGTTCGCATACACTGAGTCGATTGCGAGTATTAGATACCCATCTATTGGCTGCCTTCAGGGGGTAGTTATTTGGCACATGTGGCTTCCAACAGTGATTGGTACTATGCAGTGGTAGGCATAGGGTAGTTTAGCATGCATAAGATTAGTTCATGATATATGGGGCCTCTATGTTGGTTACATGCAGGGACTAGGGACGAGGCATAGACGGATTGCAACAGTTGTTAGAGCTATGCCGCATCAGGTCTGGATAGGGGATCCAAGGATTCAGTTGGTTGACAGGCCACTCCATCTCGTGAGGAGCAGGACCATAGCAGAGGGTGATCTAGCTCACTTTGGGGTTGACACATGGGGGATCACTGAGGCCTCCATTGTTTGGCGAGGCAGGTGATGAACCCCAGAAATTGGTAACTATATGGGCTCATTCTGCCTCTTATTTCGATTTAATCCACCATTCTCAGTAGTTTTGTGCATGTTTTTGAATATATTTATGTCAATAGAGTGAATTGGATTAGTCACTTTGCCATGTAGTCTAAGAAGTGTTTATTGCAGATTTTTTAGACAATTTTGGACAAGGACCAGGAATTTATGAGCAAAATGGCAGCGAAACTTGAGGAAACAGGGAAGAGGACTTGTAGGAGGGGTGTCTCCTTCATTAATGACCCCTTTCCTTGAATCCTCCATCAGCAACTCGGAGTACAAAGGCCCACAGTGATGATTCCAAGGGGCAGCCGAGCAAGTCAAGTAGGACTGTTGTTATCTTTAGTTCTAGGAAGCCGAGTTCCTTAATTTTAGGAGAACTGTTGGGAGTCCCCATTTGTATAAAAAATAAGGCTTTGAGCCTCAGTAGGTTAGCCAGTTCTTAGTATATTTTCGCACTTTTATACAGCCCTGTACTCAGCTCATTTTCGAGCTCTTTTCGAAGACAGTTTATGGGATGTAACTGTTATTTTTTGATAAATGAAGATGAAACAATTTTTGACCCAGCATTGATCTTTTTCAGAGGGCTGAAGCTCTTGGGTTAGGGCCCAACTCAACCTGCCCAGCACCTCCTTTGTGTATTTATATGTTTTTGCTTTCATTCATGAGATAATTTCTGTTGTTTAGGTTCATCTTGCTTTGTTAAATTAGGTTGCTTTTGATGGTTAGAATAGTTGTTTTTGTTTCAAGTTGTTTAAGTAAGTTGTTGCAGTGACAGAAAAAGATCCAAAAAGGCCAACAACAGGTCTTGATCTCCTTTCTCCCTTCTTGGGACCATGGTTTGAGGTCAAGGCACTACTGCTGCCACCAAAAACATAGTTTTTTCTCTTTCATGCAACTGCTAGTGTGATCCTTTGATTTGGAAAAGTTTATATTGGTCTAGAATTAATTGTTTAGATCATTCTATGTCCTTTTACCATAGTTATCTCGCATGCTTTTCTGTTCATAAGGTACTGTTCAACATTTTCTAGTTTTAGGTCAGAAATTAGGTTAAGATAGACAAAACTCTGTTTTTTAGTTCTTGCTTTGGTCAGTTTTGAGAAGTAAATGTGCAGATCTCTTGCAGGACATCCCAACTCATCATTCCTCCATAAAACAGCCAGCACCAGCTCACTTCTCCCCGATTTCCCAACTCATTTGCAACATTTCACCAATCTACCCTAATTTCTGCGTTTTTCCATAAAGCTGCTTTCTTGCCCCTTGAACAAATCCAACCATCTCCTTCGTCCCTGATCTTCCTTGACAAGTTATAGACCCCCCAACACCTTCATCCAGCCTTCATTTCCCCTCTCCCATCATTTTTCCACCTTCAAACCTCCAAAAACCACTTTCGGCCTCCTCTTGTAGATCCTCCTGTAGAACCTCCTATAGATCCCCTGCAGCCTCCTGTAGAATTTCCTGTGAGTGATTTTTCGAAGTCTGATCGCAATGGAAGTCTTCAGAAGGGTACTAGGGGCTTCTTAGGACCCCTCCACACCTTCCTCACCTTTTGCAAAAGCCAACTCCATCTTCCTTTGCCACCAAACCTTTGCACAGCCACAACCAGTCAAAACACAAGCATAATAATTCCACATAAAAATGCTCAAAAGTACAAAAAGATGATTTCTTCTCATTTCTCTTCAGAAGTAGCTTGAATAAATGCAATTTACCTTTTCAGTAGTCAATGGCACCCATTTCAGTAGTTTCCATCTCTTTTCTTGCAAAAGTAGGGTTAGTGGGTAAACTAGGGTTTGCTAGGGTTTGCGTTTCATTTCAGTTTTCCTTCTCTTTCTGCAAGTAGAATAGCCCCTATAGAGTTAGCTTTCTTCCATCACAGTAAAAGCTTCTTCTGAGAACTCATAGAAGTTGGCTTGAGCTCCTAGCGAACTTGCGCCAGCTGATCAAGTGATAGCCTGCAGTAAGAGCTAGTACTTGTGCATACAACACCGTCGCTTCCAAGTTTGTTACGAACTACCGGGTTGATAAAAGTAAAGAAGGAAGCCCCAGGAGTTGCAGCATTATTGTTCCAATACTGGAGCTCACCAACAGGCTTCTTCAGTTGCAACTTAAGATCGAAACTAGTGATGGGTGGTGTTGTCGCGCGGATTGACACGACAACCCTCAGACCGGGGGCTGTCACTCTGATCCCCGATCCCTCCGTTTAAGCCTGTCTCCCGCGGCTAAGGGGGGTAGTCCCTGTGAGATGATGAGGCCAACTGTCGACCAGTTGGTTGGGAGACACGAGATACGATTAAGATAAGCACTAAAAAGATTTAATTAATTTAGCACACCAGTGCCTTAAGAGATTATGGTTAAGATGATTACTTGTTAGATGATATAGAAACGTAAATCGTGAACAGCAATCATTTGTCATCGAAAGGTATCAGCTAAATCACATGACCAAAACGATATCCAACAACTGAAAATTTTGAAGAGATAAATGCCTTAAAACACCACGAGAATCGTAAATCATTAACTAGATATCAATTTCGTATCTCGACTTGAAAATTTAGATCTCAGCATGAAAGATATAACATGAAAACCACTGAAACTGGCAAAAATAATTTTCCACAAAATTTTTATATTTTTTCGATTTTTTTTTTTTTTTTGCACCCCAAAGTCTTCTTTTATTAACCAGAAACAGATTTACAACAGAGCTTCTTCAGTCTTAGACTCAGATCTTTAATGATCTTAAATGACCCCTAGCACCCTATTTAAAGGAAATGATACCAACGGCTAGTTTGAGTGATCCATGTCGAAATGATCTCGACCGTCGATGAGGATCAAGACATCTCTTAATCTCATCTGTCGAAATTGTTAACTTATTATTAAAAATAATATTTTGCATGCATTCACTCAAAATATTATTATTTTATTATTTAGGGTTTTTGCTTTATTTTATAATTTTTTATAATTTTTTATTTATTTAAATTTTTATTTGTTTTATTATTTTATTATTATTATTTTATTATTTATTTTTTTTTATTTTTTTAATTCATTTTAAAATGGATCATCGAACTAAGCCTTCGGAAACATCACCTAGGACTTAGGACTTATGAAGGGATTTAAAACATTTTTCAACCCTCAAGACACATTACATCATGACTTTTACAATTTACATCTTAAGGGGACAAACCCACTTAACATAGACCCTCATAAACCACCCAGTTCTGCGACACAATTATAATCTAGCACATTAACACACTAGGATTCTCCTAAAGTTCTAATGACAAAATGCATCCTGGCTTTGGGGTCAGGTTTGAAGGAAAACTCTGCCGATCATGGATCGGTGAGACGAAAAACCTTCCGGGACGTAGATTACCATTAGAAAGTTAGGTCCACCTAGGCAATTCTACATACACGACTCATATCTACTAAGATTATTTACAATTAATACATGCAGACTGGGTTTACAATCAAAATGATGAAACTGTTGATGACTGCAGGATGGCTCGGACACATAGATCAGGTGCTGCCCCTTTCTGCCAAGAAAAAGGGGGGGTACTGCATGGGCAGTTGACCAGTAGTGGTCAACATCTGGCTCTACTTGGGGACACATTGCTGCTTGCAGAAATGTGAGAATCCAGAATCTGCATCCATACAACACAAAAATAAGTAGCGTCCATCCAAAAATCAGCATATACATTAAGCACAGGAAAGAAAAAAGCTCTTCATTTATTAACTATCTAAAGCAGAAATGAAAATGCAGAAAAACAAGGAGTAGGGTTAGAAATACGATACAAAAGATGCCCCATGGCATCAGATGTGTTCAATAAAGTGCATACTGAGCATTTGCCTGCTTTCAGGCAAATCTGTCGGCTGCTTGTCGGATGTGCCATGTCCAATTTTGCATATGGTAGGACTTTTTCCTATCCGAAAATCAAGCTGCTCACGGCCGTCTGATGCGTCAAATCTTCTTCTCATTTTCTTTCTCTTGCGCTTTTTCTTTCTGGCAGGTTGAATTACTGATGATCTGGTACTTTCTGTTTCAAAACTATCAGATGAAGTATGCGTGACATGTCTGTCTTGCATCTGATCTTTATCATTCTTAAGTCTGTCTGGATCACCTTCAATCAACCATCTTTCAATCGAATCAATAACCTCCTCATAATAAGATGGAGCTTGTTGCAGCAAATGAGAAGGCTCCTGATCTATTGATGTTTCCTGGTTTCTCTTATCATCTGACCATTGTTGAAACCTTTGAACCTGTATTCTAATGGCATTTATCTGACTAGAGTGTTCAACCTTTATATCACTGATTTGTCTGGCATGATGTTCTTCCATGTCTTTTATTACTTTATCGTTCTTTTCCTTTACGTCCATCAAGCAATGCTGCATGAAATTTATTTCTTCTTTATGATTCGCTTGCATGTCAGCCACTTGATTATTATGATTGAACGTCATGATAGTCATTTCCTCATCCATAGTTAATAACTTGTTTTGCATAGAGTCAATTTCCTTATTATGATCAGCTTTCATGGTCACCACATTTTCCTCTAAGACTGACATCTTGCTATGCATGTTTCCAATTTCTGTTTCATATTTAGTTTTCATAGCCTCAATTTCCTTAGCATGCTGATTTTGCGTGACCTCAATCTCCCTATTACGTTTTTCCAGGTGGGTGCATAAAGTTCTTACATCATTGATACAACTAGTTTGATTGCTTTCCATATTTTTCACCAGCATCATTAAATCTTGTATTATTTGCTTTTGCTCTTCCTTTTCATTGTCATTTGTCCCTGATTTTTCACTACCATGAACTTGATCTGCAATATTTCCGGTGGATGACACATTCTGATCTTGAAATTTTTCTTTCTGTTGCACAATTTTAGGGGCAGAAGGCAAGCTGTCCGGATAACCATATCTATCTTCAAAAGCATTGATAATGTCAACCAAAGAAGTGAAAGAATCCTTAGGAAAATTGTTAAACCAATTCAAAGCATCATCTTCTAAAGAAAAGACAAATAGACGCATTTTGATATCTTCATGATTAAACTGAGGGGGTCTGCAATATATGATCATGATGCGAATAAACAAGTCTAGATGCCTTTTAGCAGCGATTGGATCACCATCTGAAAAAATAGGTAATTCAGGAATGGCTTCCTCCGGAAAATCATGGAGACGGTGAGTAAAACGACATGGTTTACATGAATAATCCATGATGAATGATAAGGGATTAGATAGATGATAGAACTAGATCTCTGCTCAAGAAAATCAAAAGATGAAAGAAGTGGAGTCGCCACTTGAACAACGAGTCTGATTCTAAGATCCAGAAGCAATCAACAAACAGATATGCGGGAGGCTTCTTGTCTGGGAAAAATAAGAAAGTGGAGTCGCCACCCAAACAAGAAACACACCGAAGATATGCTGATGATATGGCGAAAAATAAGGCAATAAAAGATCCAAATGATAACCTTAAAGGTCGAATCTGGCAGCTCAAATGAGAGATGAGAAAGATGATAAGATGAATGTCGATGAAAAGTCGTTGAAACGCCGAGAATAAAGTGTCCCTGGCAACGGCGCCAAAAAATGTTGGCGTTGCCGGGCCAGATGAAGAGATAAGAAATGAGAAAAATGATTTGTCGTTTGAAACACCGAGAAAAAGTATCCCCGGCAACGGCGCCAAAAAATGTTGGCGTTGCCGGGCCAAATGAAAAGGGAAAAATGAGAAGGAAGATTGTCGTTGAAACGCCGAGAAAACAATTTCCCCGGCAACGGCGCCAAAAAATGTTGGCGTTGCCAGGCCAGATGAAAAGACAAGAAATGAGAAAAATGATTGTCGTTTGAAACACCGAGAAAAAGTGTCCCCGGCAACGGCGCCAAAAAATGTTGTCGCGCGGATTGACACGACAACCCTCAGACCGAGGGCTGTCACTCTGATCCCCGATCCCTCCGTTTAAGCCTGTCTCCCGCGGCTAAGGGGGGTAGTCCCTGTGAGATGATGAGGCCAACTGTCGACCAGTTGGTTGGGAGACACGAGATACGATTAAGATAAGCACTAAAAAGATTTAATTAATTTAGCAGACCAGTGCCTTAAGAGATTATGGTTAAGATGATTGCTTGTTAGATGATATAGAAACGTAAATCGTGAACAACAATCATTTGTCATCGAAAGGTATCAGCTAAATCACATGACCAAAACGATATCCAGCAACTGAAAATTTTGAAGAGATAAATGCCTTAAAACACCACGAGAATCGTAAATCATTAACTAGATATCAATTTCGTATCTCGACTTGAGAATTTAGATCTCAGCATGAAAGATATAACATGAAAACCACTGAAACTGGCAAAAATAATTTTCCACAAAATTTTTATATTTTTTCGAAATTTTTTTTTTTTTTTTGGACCCCAAAGTCTTCTTTTATTAACCGAAACAGATTTACAAGAGAGCTTCTTCAGTCTTAGACTCACAGATCTTCAATGATCTGAAATGACCCCTAGCACCCTATTTAAAGGAAATGATCCCAACGGCTAGTTCGAGTGATCCATGTCGAAATGATCTCGACCGTCGATGAGAATCAAGACATCTCTTAATCTCATCCGTCGAAATTGTTAACTTATTATTAAAAATAATATTTTGCATGCATTCACTCAAAATATTATTATTTTATTATTTAGGGTTTTTGCTTTATTTTATAATTTTTTATTTTTTATTTATTTAAATTTTTATTTGTTTTATTATTTTATTATTATTATTTTTTTTTTTTTAATTCATTTTAAAATGGATCATCGAACTAAGCCTTCGGAAACATCACCTAGGACCTAGGACTTAGGACTTATGAGGGGATTTAAAACATTTTTCAACCCTCAAGACACATTACATCATGACTTTTACAATTTACATCTTAAGGGGACAAACCCACTTAACATAGACCCTCATAAACCACCCAGTTCTGCGACACAATTATAATCTAGCAGATTAACACACTAGGATTCTCCTAAAGTTCTAATGACAAAATGCATCCCGGCTTTGGGGTCAGGTTTGAAGGAAAACTCTGCCGATCATGGATCGGTGAGACGAAAAACCTTCCGGGACGTAGATTACCATTAGAAAGTTAGGTCCACCTAGGCAATTCTACATACACGACTCATATCTGCTAAGATTATTTACAATTAATACATGCAGACTGGGTTTACAATCAAAATGATGAAACTGCTGATGACTGCAGGATGGCTCGGACACATAGATCAGGTGCTGCCCCTTTCTGCCAAGAAAAATGGGGGGTACTACATGGGCAGTTGACCAGTAGTGGTCAACAGGTGGGTAGATATTGAAATCATAGAGACACCTGTGCAGGATGAGCTTGACCTTCATCAATATTTCACCTTTAGGTTTCAAGGGAAGAGGTTGCAGTGTGTGTTAGCACTCTATAATTTCCTTTAGGCTGAAAAAGAGATTACAAAGGTAACCACAAACCACTTTTAGGCTAGAATCTAGCCCTTCTATCCTTGGAGAGGGCTCTCTTTGTCTAGAATTTTGAATTACTCTGATGTTAGGCTAGGTATGGTGCTCAGTAAGATGTAGGTTTAAAGGTTTGCTGGCAAGAAGGAAGACAGATCCATTGGGCATGGAGTCATGTCAAGTTGATTGTTTTCCCAGTGATAGGATGAAGAGAGAAGGGGTCTTCTATAGGGGCAAGGTAGGCAGTCTTGTTGGTGAAATCAAATTAGTTCGTTGTAGGAGGGTGAGTATAAGAAAAGTGGAAACAACACATAGAGCATGAAAACTGTGGATGAATTATAAATGTTGTTTCAAGAAGAAAACATGGGGTGCTTGGCAAACTATATCAGAGCATTATTAAAATGGATTTTGAGACAATATTGGTATAAACCAAACTGGAAGACATACATTCAAGGTGTGGAAATAACATGAGACTGTTATAGTTCTGATATGAAAATATAAGACAATGAAAATAAACCCAAGAAATAACAAGATCTGAATATAGATAGAAATGATTCACTTTATTGATCAAACCCTTAAGGTAGGGCAACACCATATATTCACTCCTTAAGGAAGGAGAACACTCCACAAGCCATATGCCTATTCATACAATAATCCTTGACATCCCTCAATGTGGAGTCTCTAGCCTCTTTATAGGCCTCATACATATAATACCATGGGTCATTACCATGGTTCCCTCAATACCATCTATCTAATACCATGGGCCCATTACATTATTACTAACTACTTGTGGTCCCTTACATGATATGGGTTAACCACCTTATTTATTACTATGACAAACTTACAACATGAAAGAAGCACGACACCATCAAGGGCTGACACAGGAATCGCTGCAAAATTTGACCTCTGTCTTTCATTCACTGAAAAATATTCAGAAAAATACAATGCACACAAACTCTGTCTTCTAAAACATGTTCAATAAACCTTTAGATTTGTTATCACTCCTCCGGATCTCCAAGGCTAAGGAAGAGTCCAGCTGAGGTAACCACAGACCAATCTTTTGACTTGGTAGCTAGCCCTACCAATCCAGAGAGGGCTCTCTCCAAAGGATCACAACCAAGAGGGCTGGATGGATTAGGGTTTTAGGCTAGATATAGTAGTTCATGGTTTTGATTTTATTTTGATTGGGGTAGTCACTGGATGAGTGAATTAGGTCAGAGAGTGAACTAAGTTAGGGCAAGAGAGAATCAGACTTGCAGACATCTGATGGGGCAAGGTAGGCAAGTGATTTAACACTTTGAGTTATATTGATGAAATGGTTTAGACTGATGAGGTGCTAAAAAGAGCATGAAAATCATGAATTCTTTTTAAACTGAAGAAATGAAACAAATTATGTTGATTTTCCCAAAACAAAGCATAGAAGATGAATTCTGCTTATCACACCTTGAAAATCAAACATATTTAGAAGTGAAATAGATCATGGAAGATACAAAACATTCACACACATGTAACTGAAGAAGAAACAATATCAAAATACTAGGCCACTGGAATCCCACCAAAATAGCTACAACTCATCCAATATATTCCATGCCAAAGTCTGAAACACTAGTACAACATCCAATGGAGTCCAACCTGTAGAATGACTGAAAAAGTACATGATATAGGCCTCAAACAAACTCCTCCCAACCTCAGGGGTTGAATCCATGAGAGGAGGAGTAGTTCCACCAAAAACTAAACTGATAGCTAGAGTGTAGGGTGGTCAAAGTGACTCATCCCTCACTTTTTGGAAACTGATTCATTACATCACAAAAAGAGTTTTCACCTAATGTATTTACCCTAGGTAACAGTAAAAACATCATTATTACATTTACATCCATTAATTACATTGGTAAAAACATGATTTGTCAAGGTGAAACTGTCAAAACTGAGAAAATTTACAAAATGAAGAAACTCATAAAATTTGTGTCAAAAGTGCAGCACCAGTGTCCTAAGCGTAGTGCCAACTTCAGATCCACTTTTGAGGGGGTTCCCGGTGTCCAAATTGAGCCCAAGATAGCTCATTGGAAATCCTGTCCTATCTAGTTTCCAGATCTACCTTTAGTTTCCAAAATAGTCAAGTTTTGACCCTCCAAAAGTTGATTCTCCCAAGACTGGTCAAAAGCACAGCGCCAACCTCCAAAACAGGGCAGAAACATGATTTTTTGGGTGTTTTTTGACCTTTTGACTGCCCAGTTGACCCAAAAAAGCTTAGCAAAGTGGTTTTCCTGACTATATTTGGCCTTCTGAATCTAATGGTGGTGGCCATTTTGCATTTGGAGGTCCCTAGGAAAAGCGCAGCGCCTAGGGTGCTGCGCTTTTAGCAATGTCACTAGTGCACAAATTGCCAAAAATACACAAAACTTCAAAATTTTCCAAAATTTTGCCTGAGGAACGTTGATGATGTGTGTCAAGCCATGAGTGATGCCTCAGCAAGGATGTCAAGTTTATCTTCCTCGCTTTGCTTGGTTAGGGTTTCAATTTTCTTCTTTGCAGCGTTGAGTTTTTCCCTGGAAATCCTTTCTCTGTAGGCATAGTGTTTTGCCATCTTATTCTGAATTTCATTATCCCTTTTGGCCTTGTCTAGGAGCTTTTCAAGATGGTTGTTTACCCTCTCAAGCCAATGCTCCCGGTTCTCATTGATCATTTTGGCAAACTGTTCATTTAGGGTAAGTTGATTAGCTAGTTCAACCTCTTTCTATTTTCTAGCTTCAATGCTCTTTTTAGGCCTCTAGTCCTTGGCCTTCTCCTTGGCACATGTTCCTCCAGTTGTTCACCATATTCTCCATATGCTTCATCAAGTAAAGCCTTAGCCTTTTCAGCCTCCCTCTTTGCCTTGATGAGCTGAATCTCCATGAGCTCTTGTTTGGTCTCATACTGCTTGTTTTCTTGCTCATAGTATGAAATGATGTATTTTTCCCTCTGCAAGTTGACCTGGAGCTCCCCTATGAGTGTATCCTTTTCTTTGATGACAATGCATGTGTTTTCACTGTCATCATGCTCACTTAGGTCAGCTAAGTCAAAATCCTGCTTTGTCTCATGGAGGTCCTCCTGTTGCTGCTTGATCTCTGCCTTTGTCATCTTCTCCTTGCCCTTATGTACCTGCTTTGTTGATGAAGAAGGCAAGGCCCCTCCCACAATCTGTGGGGCAAACACCTGCCTATGGCCTCTCTGATAAGTACATGCCAATGTGCTCACATCTGTCCTCTTAGGCCTGATGACCTCAACACTGCTAGGTGACCCTGCATGATCATGAAATGGTGATGATGGTGGTGATAATGAGGGTGGTTGATCAGATGGAGGAATAGAAGTAGTGGGCTGAGATGAAGGGGGTATGGCTTCAACATGATGATCAGTGGGATGAGATGAAGAAGGCATACTTTCAGCATGTGGAGCTGGTGGAGCAGTGAAAATGTCATTAGCAATGAAGTTGTCCCATGAAATATGCAACTAATCAAGGTGATGAAGGACAATGATCTTGATCAATGAGTGATGGAAAAGGTTGTTCATCTGCTGGTCATAATCTCTTTTTTGCACAATGGAGGCCATTTTATCTATGCTTCTGAACAGATAGTATGGGATATTGAGGAATTTGACCCTTGTGAAGTGCATAAGCAGTCTAATATGGTAGGTATAGAGCCTAGAGAACCTACCTTCACAAGAGAAGTACTTCATGATGATTTTCATCAAGGGGGCATACCTATTAAGAAGGTAGGTGAAAGGGAACACCTTCCTCCTTTCATTCCTGTACAATGGTTTGATAAATGGTTCATAATATTGATCCTCCAAATCCTTTGATTTAAACCACTTCTCACCCATGTTTGGAATCCCTGTGGCAGCAACAATGATAAAAGTAGACAAATTGAAGGTCACTCCTGCTAGGGTTACTTGATTGTCTTTAAGGTGTGATGCAAAGAGTCTAGTCAAAACTGGGTGATGTTGAACTCTTTCAATCAATTTGCAAAAGTCAAGGCAACCCACATACTGAAAACATGAGGCTGCCATTGGTGAAGCCATAAGTTCATTTATGCTAGTGGGCTCCAGCCTTAGGATTCTGCCTCCTTTGTGTGGCCTCCTCTGTTCCCTGTCTTCTTCTTCTTGTGTGTCCTCTTCTTCCATATAATCTCTATCTTCCTCCATAGTGTTTGTTCAAGAGACCCTAGTGATAAGGTGGGTGAGAATGGGAAGTGGGTATAGGTCTAGGGAATGGGGATAGGACTTCCAAAATTTGGGGAGATGAGGAGGTGGGTTATGGAAATATGGGAGGTGATGGGGGGTGAAAATGTGAAGGGAGTTGGAAATGGAGATTAATTTACAGGTTTATGGTAGAGGCTACCTAGGGATTTTTAGAAGCCTAGGTCTTAGGGTTTTGTAGGAAAAGTGTTTGGGGACTAAGGAAAGATAGTTTAAGGGTAGGGATGGTCTCAACAATGATGTAGGAAGGTGCTGTATGGTCTGTGGGAAGTAATTTTTAAGATAGGAATGAATTTAGGGTTTTGTCCCTTGCTTAGGGACCATATTTGCTTAAGACTCAAACACTAAGAGGAAGTGTTGTTTGGAAGATAAAATGAGTGGAAGAGAGGGTCACATACTTGGTAGAGGAGGAAAACTCACTCTTGTGGAGCTTTGAGAGGAGTTGGAGGTGTATTTGGTGCTTTGGAGGTTTACTGGGCAAAAGCGCAGTGCCTAACCCAAAAGTGCATCGCCAGTGTTGAAAAACACAGCGCCCAAATCTCTAAGTGCAGCGCCTGGCTTCTAAGCGTAGCACCAAGAAATTTTTCTCCTCTGAACCTAAAAACCGACTTTTTGAGCCAAGGGAGTGTGAGCTCGATCTTTGGGAGTGCAAATGGATTTTCTTTTGATGTCTTGGTGGATTTTATACTTCATGAAGCTGATGTTTTGGGCCTTGGGACCCACTTTCTTTCTTTTGTCATTCAATTTACTTTTGAAAACTATATCTTTACATTTGGCCTTTCTTGTACAAATTGATCACTTGATCTACATTGGCATAGTTTGACCTTTGACTTTTGGTCCTTTGGCATTTTGGCACTGAGTTGACAGCTTGAGAAATGTCACTTATTACATATAATGACATGAAATTACATAAATATATAAAAATAAGATTACATCTTTGTTTTTGGAATAAAATTACAAACTGGAATGAAATTCTTACTTAAAATCAAAATTGGAACTTGAGCAACCATGTTTACATGCTTGTAAAACCTTTTTTAACTGAAAAAGGGATATTATTTCGTTCACTCTCATACTTTGCTTTTGATGTCTTGGTGGATTTTATACTTCATGAAGCTGATGTTTTGGGCCTTGGGACCCACTTTCTTTCTTTTGTCATTCAATTTACTTTTGAAAACTATATCTTTACATTTGGCCTTTCTTGTACAAATTGATCACTTGATCTACATTGGCATAGTTTGACCTTTGACTTTTGGTCCTTTGGCATTTTGGCACTGAGTTGACAGCTTGAGAAATGTCACTTATTACATATAATGACATGAAATTACATAAATATATAAAAATAAGATTACATCTTTGTTTTTGGAATAAAATTACAAACTGGAATGAAATTCTTACTTAAAATCAAAATTGGAACTTGAGCAACCATGTTTACATGCTTGTAAAACCTTTTTTAACTGAAAAAGGGATATTATTTCATTCACTCTCATACTTTGCTTCCTTATGCAATGAAATGGTGTTTTATTGGACCTTGGAAAATGAAACCTAGTGACCTAATGGGACCTTGAATAACTGAACTCCAAGTGGACTTGACTGCCACAAAACATGATGAAATGAACCTTTATAGTCAATGTATGCTCAGCAAGACACATGAAGGTGGGCTAGCAAATATCAATTTTTGAGAGGGGATGGAGTTTTAACTTGTGCTACCATCAGTGAGTAAATTTTTGCATGAAGACCTAGGTGGAATGATAAAAATTTCAATGTGGGACACTAATATGATATAAAATAGGAGTTTTGATCACTGATGGCAGTATGCAAATACTGACTCTAACAAAATCTACATCGTGCTAAGCACCATACCTAACCTAACATCTGAGTAATTCAAAATCCTAGACAGAGAGAGCCCTCTCCAAGGCTAGAAGGGCTAGATTCTAGCCTAAAAGCTATCTGTGGTTACCTTTGTAATCTTTTTTTCAGCCTAAAGGAAATGATAGATTGCTAACATTTTAGGCATTGTTGTCGGGGACCAAAGGTTAAATTTTCCCTGGTAAAACCTTTGTTTGAGAAGCTTAATCCTATTTCCTATGGGTAACAGTGAGTTAGGAATCAATCAGGCTGAATTTTCACCTAGAAGTTGTGTTTAGACCTAGCTGGAATCAGATTGCTTGGAAAATCTGGCTTCTAGAAAGATCCATACAAGATCACATCCAGATCTCGATCCCCCTGAATTTGTAAGTGACCCTGAGAAATTTCTTAGAAATAAGAGGTTTGAAGAAGGTGAACAAGTATTAGCCCTCTAGAGAGATCGTACACCCTTCCTGAGAGTATTGTAACAGTTGAAGACATTGACTACGACCTGTTAGCGCTTGAAATTTCACCTCAGGCTGAGAAAGGTAAACTTCAAGGCAACATCAAACCACTTAGCCTCGTAGCTAGCCCTACGGGGCAGGAGAGGGCTCTCTCCAGTCTATCTCGATAAAGATCTTCAATGGGCGAGATAACCAATAGGGTAACACTGATTTTAGGCTAGTAAACTGATCAAAAGGTTTAAATTTGGGATTTTTAAAGTTTTGGTGGAAAATTGGGGAATGGCAATTTTGGGTGCGGGGATTGGACACAGTTTTCGCAGGGAGTTCTTTGGGGCGAGGTAGGAAACAGTATTGATGCCTTTGATAGAGATGGATGGATGAGAATGACTGGTGAGGAGTTAAGGAGAGCAAGCAATAACCTTGAATTCCCCTTAAACAGTTGAAAACATTGATATTAAGCAAACTTAAAAACAAAGCATGACAGTCATGAATTCTACTTTAACACTTCATTTGCCTAATTTGCAGAAAGAAAAGTAAGGAAATGATTCACATAACACACTTACAAGTACAAAGAGAAACACACCATCAATACATGTGACCACAAGAATCCCAAAAAGGACTGCAAAACCCTGGTCTTCCTTTGCCAAAACTTGCAGAGATACAGTGAATAATACAATAAGAGCTTCTCCCTCAAGAGTCCAACCTTCCAACCCCTGAAAATGACTAAGAAAATACATAAGATAGGCAAGCTAACACCTTTCATTGCCTCTAGGGGTCGAGCTCATCCCTCTAGGAGCTGTTTCAACCAATTCTAAGCTGAGCACTAAAATCTAGGCAGTCAAAACAACTTGCCTCTATAAGCTAGGAAACCAATTCATTCATTAAATGTTTGCTATTTCATGAATGAATCTTCTAGAATAGGTAAATAATTGTCATGTCAACATAAAAATACATTAATTACATCAAAGAGGGTGAAAAATCCCATCACAAGTCAAAACTGGTCAAAGCTGGGCGAATTCCTGAGCTGTAGATGAATTCCTGTGAAAACTGCCTGATGGGTCGCGCGCCATTCCTGAACGGGTCGCGCGCCTTTGAGAGCACTTTTGGGGTACTTCCAGGTGTCCAAATGGGGCAAGAGTAGGCTTGTTGGAAAGGTCTGGATGTCTACTTTCCAACCCAAGTGGAATTTCTGAATTTGGTGGTCATTTACCCCTCCAAAATTGCAAACTCCCAAGACTGCTTTCTGTGTGTCAAAAATGTGGCAGAAAGTCATTTTTTGCTTGTTTTTTGACTTTCTGGAGGCCCAAAACTTCATAAAATCTCTTGGCAATGAGTGAGCATGTGTAACTTTTCATGACAAATCCAGAAATGCTGAGTTTTCCCGGAACGGAGTAGCCAAATGAAAGGGTCGCGCGAGGGGTGAGACCCGTTGAGGGGACAAAACTTGTTTTTTGCCTGAAAAAACCAAAAATGACCCAAAATGCTCAAAATTTCTTGGAATTTGTGCTGGGGCTGAGCTATTTAGTGCCATGCTCCTTCAAGGAAGCCTCGGCCAAGATGTGGAGGGGATCAGACCTTTTTCCTTCGTTTTTGTGCTTTGGCCAGCCGTCTTTGGAGCACCTTCATTTTTGCCTTGCATACGTGCATTCGGGCCCAATAGTGGTTTTTCATGTTCCGGAGCAGGCTCAACTTCTAGTGTTAACTCACGGTCATCACTTTGCTCATAGTCGGTTTCGGTTTCTGACATGGTTTCAGGGGCAAAGTGGCTGAAATGTACTGCTGCTTCTGCTTTGAAATCTGCTGTTTTAACTGTTTTGAAATGCTGTTTCAAGGGGACAAGTAGCACAAGGGAAATGTTAGGGAAGGGAGACTTGGAAGGGAAATTGGGAAAAATATATGAAACAGGGAGTTTAAGGGAAGAATTATGACATATACATCATCATACAATTTCATTTGCAAGGATGTTATGAGAGGTAGGGTTTAGGGTTTGATTTTTGATTTCTTAATATTTTTGGTAGGGAAATTAAATAACAATGACAAGGGAGTAAGAAATGGGAGGTGGGAAAATGTAGGAACAATAGGAATGAAAAGGAATACTTTAAAACAAACCCTAGCAACTTTGATATTTTCAAGCAAAAGCACATGGAGTCTTTACTTGCAAATGAAGGCTTTTAAAATATTATCATGATCTTCTCAAGCTTTAGCAAACCATAATTTATATGATTGAAGGCCTACCGGACAAGCTTGAACAATTTGTAGTCGCTTGGCAGCTTGCTGGTAATTTTCTGTGGAGGAAACCCTGATGGGTCGCGCGCACTGCCCAACGGATCGCGCACCCTCAACGAGTCACGCCTGTGTAATTTTTACACTGCTGGAGGTGCCCTGACGGGTCGCGCGCCAGTCTCGACGGGTCGCGCGCCTCCCAAACTCACCGAATTCACTCAAACGCTCTTGCAACTGATTTCTCTATCACTTGGATGCACAATGGAGCTTGATGGAGGGAAATAGAGCCTTTATAGCCTGGCTTTGAATAAATTTCATGTCACAACCCACTTTCTAATTTTTTTCCATGACACTTTTTAAACTTTGAATGTTGTTGTCTTTTTGGTTTCCTTTTGTCCTGTAATTGATTGATTTGATGCTTTTCTTTGATAATTTTTGCAGGGATAGGCTCTGAGGGATCTTGGCAAGGGAGCCAGGGTTATATGTTGTCCTTTGAATCATTTTGAATTTTTTACAATTTTCACAAAATTTTTGAGAAATGACTTTGGCTTTAAAAACAGGGTTTTTAAATCCAAGGTGAAAATTAACTGTACAAGATGAAATTTTTCGAAGAAACACTTTGAAAATCATCCCTCTGGCTTGCTGGGCACTTATTGACCTTTAGAGACATGACCTTGAAGACAAATTTGACCTCAACCCTAGACCTAAAAATTTTGACCTAAAGACAAAGACAAGTAACCTTGAACAGTTTAATGACTGAAACAACTTGATCCAACGGTGCCAAGAGGGGGACAAAGACACCAGCTCCTCCATCATGGTTATGGCATGCCTAACGGAATGCAAAGAATGACACTGATGAGACACCTATTTATGCAAATGCAAAGAGCTTTGATCGCTGATGGAGGGCTACTAGACCGACTCTAACATTGGCTCCAATGGGGATGGTAGCTCCTTGGAGGTGCCAAGAACGACAGATCTCTGGAAGAGCAGACCAGTGCTTTATCATCATTGGGCAATGGAGTCATTATTTACACATGTGACCCAAATTTGGACAACCTTATTGACTTTGACAATTGACTGAAACTTGATTCAAACCGACTCAATTACGAAACCTACATGACTGAAAACTGACTCACAAATGACTCATGACTGACTCAACTAAAACAAGAACTTACAAAGCTTATTGAAGGGCAGAAGTCCATCAAGATTTGAAATCATGATGACAACCACCTGTGTTTCTTACAAGACAATATACCATCAAACTATATCAAAATGCCAATGCAACCAATCAAGAAGATGGCTTCTTGACTGATTCTTCCTATCAGAACTTCTGGTCAACAGTACAAACCTATCACTGGGCATCCAAAAACATAGTTGACCATATTCTCCTTCATCACTGAATACTGCAATAATCACCTTCACTGCTGGCTGCAACAAACTTGCTAGAGGATCGTGAAAAACATGAAGATTTGCCACTGCCACCTCCTGCTGAAAGATCAAGGTGTCCTTTGTTTCAAATTCTGATCTGCCTTCATCATGTGCTTCGGTAAAAGTATGCTCATGGGCTTCAAAAAATTCTGAACAAGTAGATGAGCAGATCTCCTCTTGAAATAACATTTCAAAACATGAGACATATGAAGAATCTGAAAGGTAATCCTGTATGCTATGACCTTCTGTAGTCTGAATATATGGTAGGTTATCCTCATGTGATATGACAGCCAGATTCTTATTACATTCATCAAACATGAGAAAAGAAATTTCAGATGTTTCGTGAAATCCAACACTAACATTTCTATCAGCTACGATAGATTCATCAAGAGAAACCTTTTCACTTACTTGAATGAAGATCTTGTCTTGTTTTTCATGAGCTGACTGAATGACCTCCTCATGAAGACTCAGTTCTAATGACAAACTGGCAGCACGACTGAGAACATTTGAATCCATACCACTGTCTATGATCTCAACAACAAAATTCTCCCTTTCAGGATTCAGAACAAGGTATTCTTGGTCATCATGATTTGAATGTTGATCTGAAATAGCTGACTTGACTGCATCACATTCTGAAATTGAATCTTGACTACCCTGCACGCTGTCTTCTTCTATGGGCAGATCTGAAATAGAACCCTCTCTTTCATCATTTTCAGCCATATGGCCATCTTCAACCTGCTGATCTTGATTCTGCTGCAAAATTTCCTGATCATCTTGATAGGTATCCACTAGGTTCTCTTCATGTTGCTGAAATGGATTCTCATACAGAGCCTCCATGATCTCAACATCCATAAAATTATCATCTTCATAATATTTCTCAAGGCTTTCAATAAAATTTGAAGCATGTTTGCAACAGTTATGAACTAAATTTAATGATGGATAAGAGTCCTTATATCATTCAATGAACATAGCATGAAAATCCTTTAAACAGTAAATACAAGCAGGCGGCAAACTTTCATACCATGATTGGGCTTTACCTTCCAGAGTGGCCAGGAATATCTTCATCAAACAATCTTCAGGAAAATCCACCTTCAACTTGCGAATATGCATGTGAAATCTAACTAGATGTAAAGCATCATCCTTCTTACCATCATCATTAAATATAGGAAAATTCCTTGACCAATCTACCTTCGGAATTTTATTTGGAAAACCAGGGATGTGATCTCGGCTCAGGGGAGCGTATCTTCTTGCAATCCGATCCATCTTGAAAAGCTCAGCTACTGATCTCTCTGCAGTGAAGTCACCATGAAGCATTGATCTTTGGAGTTTTCAGTGAAGGAGTCGCCAGTGAATGATTTCAGCCTTGTCAGTGTCTGATCGTTGTCCACTATCAACAATCAGATCTGAACTCGATACATGTACTGGGGTAAAATGCGAATGAAGTGTTGTATTCACAAGCTCACGGAGATTGACTGAACCAGCGTTTATCTACTTCCGCTTATGCAAAGCAAAAGCGTTTCGAAGGCTACCTGGCATAACTTCAGGCTCCGTCTAAGACTTATGAAACAAACACATCAATCCACAAACAATTTGTTCTTCCCCAGTATGGTCGCCAATATGTTAGCGCTTGAAATTTCACCTCAGGCTGAGAAAGGCAAACTTCAAGGCAACATCAAACCACTTAGCCTCGTAGCTAGCCCTACGGGGCAGGAGAGGGCTCTCTCCGGTCTATCTCGATAAAGATCTTCAATGGGCGAGATAACCAATAGGGTAACACTGATTTTAGGCTAGTAAACTGATCAAAAGGTTTAAATTTGGGATTTTTAAAGTTTTGGTGGAAAATTGGGGAATGGCAATTTTGGGTGCGGGGATTGGACACAGTTTTCACAGGGAGTTCTTTGGGGCGAGGTAGGAAACAGTATTGATGCCTTTGATAGAGATGGATGGATGAGAATGATTGGTGAGGAGTTAAGGAGAGCAAGCAATAACCTTGAATTCCCCTTAAACAGTTGAAAACATTGATATTAAGCAAACTTAAAAGCAGAGCATGACAGTCATGAATTCTACTTTAACACTTCATTTGCCTAATTTGCAAAAAGAAAAGCAAGGAAATGATTCACATAACACACTTACAAGTACAAAGAAAAACACACCATCAATACATGTGACCACAAGAATCCCAAAAAGGACTGCAAAACCCTGGTCTTCCTTTGCCAAAAATTGCAGAGATACAGTGAATAATACAATAAGAGCTTCTCCCTCAAGAGTCCAACCTTCCAACCCCTGAAAATGACTAAGAAAATACATAATATAGGCAAGCTAACACCTTTCCTTGCCTCTAGGGGTCGAGCTCATCCCTCTAGGAGCTGTTTCAACCAATTCTAATCTGAGCACTAAAATCTAGGCAGTCAAAACAACTTGCCTCTATAAGCTAGGAAACCAATTCATTCATTAAATGTTTGCTATTTCATGAATGAATCTTCTAGAATAGGTAAATAAGTGTCATGTCAACATAAAAATACATTAATTACATCAAAGAGGGTGAAAAATCCCATCACAAGTCAAAACTGGTCAAAGCTGGGCGAATTCCTGAGCTGTAGATGAATTCCTGTGAAAACTGCCTGATGGGTCGCGCGCCATTCCTGAACGGGTCACGCGCCTTTGAGAGCACTTTTGGGGTACTTCCAGGTGTCCAAATGGGGCAAGAGTAGGCTTGTTGGAAAGGTCTGGATGTCTACTTTCCAACCCAAGTGGAATTTCTGAATTTGGTGGTCATTTACCCCTCCAAAATTGCAATCTCCCAAGACTGCTTTCTGTGTGTCAAAAATGTGGCAGAAAGTCATTTTTTGCTTGTTTTTTGACTTTCTGGAGGCCCAAAACTTCATAAAATCTCTTGGCAATGAGTGAGCATGTGTAACTTTTCATGAAAAATCCAGAAATGCTGAGTTTTCCCGGAACGGAGTAGCCAAATGAAAGGGTCGCGCGGGGGGTGAGACCCGTTGAGGGGACAAAACCTGTTTTTTGCCTGAAAAAACCAAAAATGACCCAAAATGCTCAAAATTTCTTGGAATTTGTGCTGGGGCTGAGCTATTTAGTGCCATGCTCCTTCAAGGAAGCCTCGGCCAAGATGTGGAGGGGATCAGACCTTTTCCTTCGTTTTTGTGCTTTGGCCAGCCGTCTTTGGAGCACCTTCATTTTTGCCTTGCATACGTGCATTCGGGCCCAATAGTGGTTTTTCATGTTCCGGAGCAGGCTCAACTTCTGGTGTTAACTCACGGTCATCACTTTGCTCATAGTCAGTTTCGGTTTCTGACATGGTTTCAGGGGCAAAGTGGCTGAAATGTACTGCTGCTTCTGCTTTGAAATCTGTTGTTTTAACTGTTTTGAAACGCTGTTTCAAGGGGACAAGTAGCACAAGGGAAATGTTAGGGAAGGGAGACTTGGAAGGGAAATTGGGAAAAATATATGAAACAGGGAGTTTAGGGGAAGAATTATGACATATACATCATCATACAATTTCATTTGCAAGGATGTTATGAGAGGTAGGGTTTAGGGTTTGATTTTTGATTTCTTAATATTTTTGGTAGGGAAATTAAATAACAGTGACAAGGGAGTAAGAAATGGGAGGTGGGAAAATGTAGGAACAATAGGAATGAAAAGGAATACCTTAAAACAGCAAAACAAACCCTAGCAACTTTGATATTTTCAAGCAAAATCACATGGAGTCTTTACTTGCAAATGAAGGCTTTTAAAATATTATCATGATCTTCTCAAGCTTTAGCAAACCTTATATGATTGAAGGCCTACCGGACAAGCTTGAACAATTTGTGGTCGCTTGGCAGCTTGCTGGTAATTTTCTGTGGAGGAAACCCTGATGGGTCGCGCGCACTGCCCAACGGGTCGCGCGCCCTCAACGGGTCGCGCCTGTGTAATTTTTACACTGCTGGAGGTGCCCTGACGGGTCGCGCGCCTTCAACGGGTCGCGCGCCAGTCTCGACGGGTCGCGCGCCTCCCAAACTCACCGAATTCACTCAAACGCTCTTGCAACTGATTTCTCTATCACTTGGATGCACAATGGAGCTTGATGGAGGGAAATAGAGCCTTTATAGCCTGGCTTTGAATAAATTTCATGTCACAACCCACTTTCTAATGTTTTTCCATGACACTTTTTAAACTTTGAATGTTGTTGTCTTTTTGGTTTCCTTTTGTCCTGAAATTGATTGATTTGATGCTTTTCTTTGATAATTTTTGCAGGGATGGGCTCTGAGGGATCTTGGCAAGGGAGCCAGGGTTATATGCTGTCCTTTGAATCATTTTGAATTTTTTACAATTTTCACAAAATTTTTGAGAAATGACTTTGGCTTTAAAAACAGGGTTTTTAAATCCAAGGTGAAAATTAACTGTACAAGATGAAATTTTTCGAAGAAACACTTTGAAAATCAACCCTCTGGCTTGCTGGGCACTTATTGACCTTCAGAGACATGACCTTGAAGACAAATTTGACCTCAACCCTAGACCTAAAAATTTTGACCTAAAGACAAAGACAAGTAACCTTGAACAGTTTAATGACTGAAACAACTTGATCTAGCGGTGCCAAGAGGGGGACAAAGACACCAGCTCCTCCATCATGGTTATGGCATGCCTAACGGAATTCAAAGAATGACACTGATGAGACACCTATTTATGCAAATGCAAAGAGCTTTGATCGCTGATGGAGGGCTACTAGACCGACTCTAACATACCATTCTGCTCTGATTGTATCTGCTATCTATACTCCTCCAATCACAACAACTCAGCAAATCACAGTTTCACCACCTCTTTCATCTTCATCATCAAGTACAATAGCTAGTACAACTACATTTCAGACTATAGTCATGGCTGCCCGCTATGCCCCATTGGATTTACAAGGCCAACTACATGATATGCCACAAAACTATGCCCAACGGTTGCCTCTGTTTGATGGTACAGGGGATTTGACAGCACAACAACATCTTGATAAGATGAGTGATTTTATAGATCTTGAAGAAGTTGACCATGATGATGTTGGAATGCGACTATTAGCTAAGAGTTTTTCTAGAGAAGTCAAAAAGTGGTTTAGAGGTTTGCCATCTGCAAGTATTAATAGTTTCCAACAGCTTGAAAGAAGTTTTATGGCTAGGTGGGAAGTAAAAAAGAACCCTCTTCAAATACTAATTGAGTATGAAAACTTGAAGAGAGCTCCGGGAGAAACAGTCCAAGATTTCTCAACTAGATTCAATAAGGTTTACAATTCCATCCCTGCAAACATAAATCCTCCCCTAGGATTGGCCCTACTTCACTATCCGGATGGATTTGATGTTGAGATGGCCTACCAACTAAGGGAGAGAAACCCAGCTACCTTGGAAGACATGAAGAAAAATGTTGTCAGTGTAGAAGCTAACTTGCTGGCCAAGAAATCCAAGATGAAGACTAAAAAGAAGGTAACTATCAAGGAGGAAACTTCTACATCATCAGATGCTAAGTTGGACACTTTGGTGAAGACCATGGAGAAGATGATGGAGAGAATGACTCTGGGAGATAGAGCTATTGCAAGAGAACCACAGGGAGGTCCCCAAATCAGAAATCCTAATTTCAGAAGGCAGCAAATTCAAATTAAGCAAAGAGAGCAGAGAAATCCAATAGATCAGACCAGCTTTTCAAGAGAACTATGCAGAAGAGGAGGAAATTACAGCAGAAGATCAAGATCAGGTTCAAGATCACATTGGTGAAACTGAGGACACCTTCTTTTTAACAGAAGAAGAACAAGTTTTGTTCTCACAGCCATGAAAAGATGTCATGTCTACAGAATCAGAAGAGTACAAGAAGGGGTATCAAAATGCAATTTTGGAGGTACATAAACAATATAATTTGAGAAATAGAAAGGTGCCAGTTAATCCTCTGAAGAAAGCCCAAGCTGATGCACCTTTTACAAGTCAAAAGAAAGTTGATCCTCCAAAGGAGATTCCTGAAAAGAAAGATGCAGCCACCAAAGAAGCAGAAAAGGGTCAATCATCTTTCAGTTTGGAAAATGAGATATCAAAAATCAAAATTTCTATCCCATTTACTAAACTGATTAAGAATGGAGTATACAGAAATCAGATTATCAAAGCATTGAAAGTTGGAGATGTTTCAGACACTGTGAATTTGAATGATGATCATCCAGAGCTTTTGTTTGGTCCAGATTTTGAAGGTTCTCAAGATGGAAATGTGTTATTATTCTACGTGAGCCTGAATATACATAATTTGATCCTTCACAATGCCATGTTAGATTTAGGTGCTTCACACAATTTAATGCCGAAGGTTTTCATGGAAAATCTTGGCTTAAATATTACAAGGCCTTACAAAGATCTTTTCTCTTTTGGTTCCAGTAAGGTAAAATGCTTGGGTTTGATTAAGGATTTGTGTTCCACTCTTACTCAAATTCCAGTTAAGAGTATAGTTATGGATGTAGTTGTGGCTGACATTCCTCTGAAATATGGTATGCTTTTGTCGAGATCTTGAGGTGCAAAGTTGAAGGGTTCTCTGTAGATGGACATGTTATATGCTACTATCCTGGTGTTTGGACAACCAAGGAGGTTGTACAGGGAAACTCTCATGGAATACATGGTAAGCAGTCAAGATAAACCAAATAATTATTCTGTTTATTCAGTGCATTCAGATATGGATTCCTTCATATTATACAATGATTCATGTTTGGAGGAAGACAACCAAAGTACAATCACTATAACATAAATGGAAGAGGAACCTAATCAGGTCAGCCTTTCAGAAGAGAAGAGAAATGAATTGCAGAAGAAAGAATTAGAAAAGAAGTCAGAAGAGGAAGAGCTCTGGAACATGTACTTTGATGGAGCAGCAAGGAAGGCAAAGTGTTGGAGTTGGTGTGTGGGTGATTAATCCATCAAAGGGAAGATCAAAGTAGTGTTCTTGTAATCTTGCTTTTGAATGCACAAACAATGTTGCTGAATACGAGGCACTGATTTTGGGACTGCAAGTGTTGAAGAGGTTAGGAGCCAAGAGGATTTTAGTCTATGGGGACTTAGAACTGATCATTAAGCAAATCAAAGGTGAGTATCAAACCAAGCACCCTAGAATGAGGGCTTATAGAAATGTTGTCTTGGATTTTCTGCAATGTTTTTCAGAGTACAATTTGTCTGTAATTCCTAGAAGCTAGAATGCAATAGCTGATGCATTAACTACCTCTACATGTGATTTTGAAATACCTATTCATCCCAATAGAAAGTTTGAGATAGAGGTTAAACACAGGCCAACTGTACAATCATTCTTCTTTTGAAATTTACTTTACATCACTGACACCATTATGTCTAGGGTTTTGAATCACAAAGATTCTTGTTAGGGTGTTTAATCATTAGATTGAATCTACCGTCATGATATTACTTGATCATTCTTGTGTAGCCCTAACCTTTAGGGTTCACTATAAAATCCTAGCCTCTTGTGGCTAAGGGTATGTTAATATTGTTTATGAAACCCTAGTCTACTTAGGGTTGTTGATGAAATCTAAAATTCCTATTTTGTTGATGTTTTGGTATTGTTATGATAGAAACCCTAGTTCTTTAGGGTTTGTTGTTAATGTCTAAGTTATGTATTGAAACCCTAGATCTTTAGGATTTGATGAATCAGGGTTTATAAGAAAAAACCCTGTAATGTTTATAATAAGATCCTAGGAATGAAATCCTAGGTGTATATTTGTCTATCTCATCGAAACCCTAGTCTGGTCAAAATTGTTGTGTATCTAACATTGATGTATTAATATTTGTGTATTGGGTTTACCTAGTAGATATTGTTGTGATATGCTAGTGCACGATAATGAAATCCTAGATATATGCGAGTATGCTAACTTAATTGTTGATACTAATGTTTTGATTTGAAAAAATCTAGGGTTTGTAACAAAACCCTCAAAGAGATTGATATTCTAGGAGATAATGATATTGTTTTCGATTGTTGATATGAATTTGCTTTGATGATGAAAATCTATGGTTTGGAACAAACCCTAGTAAAATCTGTTATAAAATATATTCTTAAAACCTTAGATATATAGTACTATGATTGAATTTTTATTGAATTGTTGATATCTAAATCTTTGTGTCTCGAAGATGGAGTCTAAAGGTTTGTGACAAAACCCTAGCAAGAGGTTGAAGTCTAGTATGTGTCTCTTGTTGATTACGAACCTAACTAGGTTTAGGTATTTGATGTCTAAAGTATTTGATTTGATGCTTCTATTATATTGACATAATTTTGATATAGTTAACTTCATCTTTCTATATGTTTGTATTTGGTTGTACTCGCTGTTGAAGAATTATAGGTACATAATTTTCAAGGTATTCATATGTTGAAGATGATAATGATGAGCGTGATGAAGGAAGCTATAGGAATGATGATAATCAAGATAACCTTGATACCATAAGATAGAAATGAAGCCTTGAAAGAATGAAGGAGTTGTCAATCTCCCCAAGTTGAGAGGAACCCTAGATAGAAGAAATAATATATCTCCCCTGTTAAGAGGGAAAGCATATTATGACAGTGAATACCTTGAACTAAGAATAAAATCAAATTAATGAAAGTACTATAGGTAAATGTTCGTGATTCATGGAGTTGCAAACAAAACTACTGAGGCTGTATTTGGTGTTGTTGATGACATATTTGATGATGATATTAGCAACCTCTGAATGATTGAGGACCCCGAAGGTTTGTGTTTACTTGTATATATATTTGAAAGTTTATTACTATTTGGGGCATGCGTTTGTGCAAGTAAATCTTTCCATAAGAAGAATAAATACTTTGGAAGCATGCTTGGATAAATGGATATATCTAGTTTAGATTATATGGAGAGATGAAGCATCTAATGGCGGATGCTTGGGAGGACATTTGGTCATCCTATGTGTTGATGTCTAGATCCCGAAGAGGGAGGGTGGCGTTGGTCATGGAGCTCCGACCTTGGATATGCACCTAGATCCCTAGGTTGATGGTTAGCAAGTAAGCCTGATGGTACTTAGACTGGCTGAAAGCTTGAGTCCATCTTAGTCCCACCTGGATAGAATACGCTGGTTAGGTATCTAGTTTGCAACACTGAGTGTGCTAGAACTCTTTGTAGTTCATTTTGAGATCTTCCATGTACCTCTATATATATAATTATGAATACCTCCCTAGTTAAGAGGGAGTGTTGAAGAATGTAACTAGTGTCAGTCTTCATAATTGTACTTGAGTCATTATGTAATATATTTATCAAAAGAAAGAAAAAGTAATTTTATTATTAAAGAAATTGACTTATTAAAGCATCGGTTTCATGCTTGGGTCATTTGTTTATAGGTCAAAGCCTCCATTGTAGGGTTCTAGGGCTTATGTCAATTATCCTTGTCCATGTCATAATGTAAAGAACCCTTTCTGGGATTTATTTGTCAAGAAAGGAAATTATTTTAATGTAAAATAGGTCAATTAGGCTTCCTCCACCAAGTCGGCCTCAAAGAAGGACAAGTTGGCCTAACTGAGGAGTAGAATCACCTATATAAAGGCAACAACTTGACTTCATTTGAAGCACTCACTTATCAAGTTCGAACTACAACTTCTGCGCAAGGAAAGGGTGTGAAATTCAAGGGACAAGAAGGAAGAATCTAGCGAAGAAGAAGGAGGTCATTTTCTTGCAATAAAAACTGAAATTTCTCTCCCCCTATCCCACACGTGCAAAGTTCTGGAGTACTACTGGAGGTCCAAAATTTTGCAGAAGCTGGGAGGGCAAAAATCTGAAGCTGGGCCGAAATTCTGGGAAGCAGGGGCCGAAATTTCTAGGTTGATGCTGGGCTATAGTTGTTGGACAAGAAGAAACTATTGAAGGTTGTTGTATGTTAGTTTTTGTAGCATCGGATGTGTTCTAGTCACAAAACTTGGTGGAGAGGCTAGAATACATGAGATCTCCAAAACCCATAAATCGTTTCTGGAAATTCCACCTAGAGATAGCTTAATTAGATTATCAACCTATTTTTTAATGTTTCCCAAGTCTAAACTTAGGAAATCTGGTTAATTAATCATAATTAATTAAGTCAAAGTGAGAATTCTCTAGAAACCCACACGGATCGACTTTGATATGATCCTAACCCTTGATTAAGTTTTAATCTTGGTCGTTGGAGGTCCAACAGAGAATTATAAGAAGTTGATGGGCACATGGAGAATACACTTCAGAAGTTTGATTTCCTTGGCAGTTCAATTTCCAAAGAGAAACAATAGTTGTCGAAGAGTTAGAGATCGAAGCAGAGATAAAGAAGGGCAGGGACAGTGAGTCCGGAGGAAAGATTTTCTAGATCCAAAGTGTCAACAGC
Source organism: Pinus tabuliformis (assembly GCA_031772625.1). NCBI lineage: Eukaryota > Viridiplantae > Streptophyta > Pinopsida > Pinales > Pinaceae > Pinus > Pinus tabuliformis. The sequence continues at coordinate 1,452,932,102 of CM062819.1, read as the reverse complement.
AGAAGGGTTGTATTTCCTAGTGGAGCTATGCAGAGGCAACATAGAAGGCTTCAGAGGGAGATCAATTTCGCTGAAGGAGAGAGAAATTCAGTTGTTGTTGATTGGGAAATTCTCTAAGAGACCAAGCAAATTTCTCCTAGAGGCAGAGTCAACTAGGACGTCATTTCTCCTTATAGTTTTGGGCTTAGCGAGTTAGGGTCTGCATAAGCATTGCACAAAGGCTGTACGATTGCCTAGATTTGTTAGTTGTCGGACCAAGATTAGGTGTGGTGTTGAGGTATTTGCCTCACAGATATTTTGGCCAATTCATTTTTCTATTTGGATTGCCAGTTGAGCATCCATAGATTGTACTTAGATTTCACTGCTACATAATAATAAAACCCTCAGTGGTTGCACCAATTTTCCCAAGTTGGGTTTTTCTAGGGACTTTTGTTTAAAAATAGGTGTGTTAATTTTCATGTGTCTGGGCTAGCATATTTATCAGTTTCCAGCATTATTTTATTTTTGGCAGAATTTTATTTGTGAAGGTTGTAGTGTGTTTAATTCGATGTTGCCGTAGCAATAAACTGAATAATTAATTTATCAGTTAGACGAATTAATACCAATTGCTGCAATAGGATTTCATTGCCTTGAAATCTTCACATGGTATTAGAGCGTATGTGATCAGTCGAGAAGCTCAGAAGCAGCGAAGGGAATTTCGCTATTCAGTGGGAGCGGCAGGCCGAAATTCTCAGAGGCTATGCAAGGCCTAGCCAGGCAGGCCTGAATTGCTGAGGCAAGGTTTCGATTTTCAGTTGCAAGGGGGCAGAAAAGTCGATTGCCCTCAATAGTGATTCTAGCAGGCAGAGGGAGAAATAGGAGCTCATATTTTTGCTGAGCAGATTTTTGGTTGGACGCAAAGTGTTTTGCAGCAGCAGAATCAGCATTGGGTGGAAGAGAAAAGCACACACAATCGAGGGAAAATTTCTCTCAGAGGATTCTTAGCCAAGAAATTTGATTTTCCAGTTGCACATTGGCAGTAGTAGCTAGCAGATCTACGCATTCCCGAAAGGAGTGCGAGTAGTATAGCAATATCCAACCAGAGGGAAAGAGGGAGTTTTCGACAGATTCAAAGATGGCCATAGCTGGACTGAGAGATCAGGTTAGGTTGGAGGGGGCCTCCAACTATGTCATTTGGAAGGGCAGGATATCCTTCTTGTTAGATGAATATGGCCTAAAGCTTTACTTAGACAACGTTCTGGCAGTTCCCCAGGATGTAGATTAGCTGAAGGAATATAGGAATGAAATGGAAAAGGCAAAGCGATTGATCCTGGATGGAGTCTGGGACCATATAGTCTCGCATATATCTGGCAAGGATACTGTTAAACAAATGTGGGATGCTCTCGTTCAGCTATATCAGGGTACTTCCGAGCAACGGAAGATGATCTTGGAAGAAAAGTTGAGATGCATTAGGATGCAGAAGGGAGAAGGCATAGATCCTTTCCTCACTGGGATTTAGGATGTCTGAGATCAACTTGCAACTGTTGGGGCAATGCCTCAACCATCATAGCTAGTGTGGTTGCCAGTGCCACTAAACAGTGCCTCGGAGGATTGGTAAGTCTTCGTCCAAAGAATATTAGGCAGAGACACGCTACTAGGATGGGATAGGATGTGGTCCGACTTGTAGTAGGAGGAGTTGAGGCAAGCTTTGCTAAAGAGCTCCATCAGTAGCAACAATAGTAATGGATCGAAGGGTGTAAAGGAGGAGGAGAATGTGGCCCTAGCATCTAAGGGTCCCAGTCAGGGACAAGGGGAACAAAAGAAGAGGAAGAAAGACCTCCTAAGGTCAAGTGCTCCAGGTATGGCGAGCTTGGCCACTACAGTATAGAGTGTGGTATCTAAAAGAAGGACAAGCAGGAGAAGCATGACTAACAGGCAGCGTCAGCCGAGATAGACAAGTTGTCCTCTAGGCTAGAGGAAGACCTCACTATGATGGCAAACATACCTCCAGGAGTGAGGTGGGGCGACATGACACTGTAGTCCAAAACTATAGAAGATTGGGTAGGATCCTTGAGGTGTCCTCCTCATGGATCACTACCTTGCTACGGGAGCCCATAGTATTCAATAACAGGATGGATCAGTGTCAGAGATGTAGTCAAATTCCAGAGTGGAAGTTGCATAATAGTAGTAGTCTGATGCTGAGGAGCACAGTGCAGTGTTGGCAGTAGAGCAGGTGGCTCAGTTGCAGAGTCAACAACAACGCAGATTCTTCAATGACAGTGCAGATGCTAGTAGCATTCAGAGACTCCGGAGATAGATGAATCACACTGAACATAGTTGATTAGTATTTCAAATGCTTCTCAGTTGCAGTTGCAACAACAACAAATGAGAGGGAGTTGCAGTGTAGATGCAGAGTTAGCAGCAACACAGATGCAACATCAGAGTTGCACAATGGTTGGTGGCCTGCAACAGCCAGACATCAACAACGTGATAAGAGGTGATACAGAGACAGAGTGTTGTGGCAGGGTGTGCAACACTAGAACACAGTCCTCGCTAAGAGGGAGTGTTAGTTGTTGTAGCATCGTGTTGATTAGTGGTTGTCATTGATGTCAACCCAAGCAGCACCAGAAGCTACCTTGATCGTGCAAGGGAATTTTGACTTGAAAACTCATATTATTTTGCATCAAAGATCTTCTCGATGGATTCTACTCATCGAGATTTTTTCATTGATATATGGTTCATCTCCCAGTTCTTCACGGTTTGAGAGTTATTTGCGTTTGAAGTTAGTAACCCCAGTTAGTGGGCTAAAACCCTATGGGGTTGTGGCATGGCACTCATAATTGGTTGTGGTCATTGAATAGTCAATAATTAATAATATTTTTTTGCTCCTAAAATTCCTCCAATGTTCACTTGTTGGGGACCCTCTCAACTCAAGACATTCATATAAATAATGACCCTCACATCCTCCTCTTGTAGGGATTTTGTGGTTTCAAACATGTCATCGTGGCATTTTTGTTATAATTTTTTTTTTGCGAAGCTTCAGAAGCTGAAATTAAAACCCATTAGAGATGAAATCTTGATGAACCTCGTGACCGAATTTCAAATCTTGGTTTGCTATATTTTCAGAGATATGATATGAGGAAGTTAGGGTTTTTGCAGGTTCCTGAATTCCATGTCAAACAGGTGACATTGGGAAAATCGTCATAACTTTTTCTCTAAGCATTGGATTCAAATTTCGTAAATAGTCACAGAACGAGGACAGACTCTAGTCTGTTGAGTAGCATTTTCAGAGCCGAAGGTCACAACAGTGACACGTAGCACTTCGTACAAGTTCGCTCTACTGAACTAGGCTATAATCAGGTCATCGTGGGAGATTGTGCATAACTCTTTCTTGAAGAATCCAATCTTGATCAGACCTGTGGGGTTGCAAAGAGGACTCAGAGGGCTACCACAGGACAAAATTTCAGACCCTAGAGATCCGAAATTACATAGATACAACAGATTCAATATTGAGCTCCTAGAAGGAAAGAAAAAGCATGCATTCAAGGATCACTGCAATAAGGACCACACATCAACAGTCAAGGGTAAGTCTCCTACAAAAAGGTATGTATGATTAAGTGTTTACATTTGAATTTTGAGTATCATCTTTGGCATATATTTTTGCAGGACAACGTAAGTATATACAAGGTCTCGGTTATATCTCTATGTCTCTATATGTCACAGTTAGTTTTGATACCACATTTCGGATGTCCTATTCTTGATACTACACATTTGATGCTACACCAAGTCTGCTAAATCTATATGATGTTGTAAGTTCATGTTACTTGTCTTGTCATAGTTGATAGAATGGTCTCTGTTGTTGTACTTAGAACTTGGTTCATCACAAGTCTAGGGTCTGTCATTAGTTTCTATTGTATATATCTTTAGGTCAGTTTTGGATATAGTCTTGCATAGAGTCCAGGCCTATATCAAGAGTGGGAGTCTTTGTCTATTGCTGCAACAAGTCAACAACAAAAGTGACAAGAACATTTCAGGTACGCATTGTAATTTTAATTTGTATTTATTCATTATTATGCACTTACATGTGTTTTGCAGGCAGAGGTAAGTTGAAGGGTATTTTGTTTTTCCTTTTGAGATTGGGTTTCGTTGGGCAAATTTGCATGCAGGTAGAAGAATATTCAAGGACAGCATCAAGCAAGCATTCAAGAGCTGAAGTATCAAATCAAAGGAAGCATTGCAGCGGGACATCCTTTGAAGACATGACAGCCATCCGTATTTTGTGAAGAAGTGTCAAGGCCAAGAGTCATCATTGTAAAGTTGTAAAAGAGTCATTTGTAAAAGTGTCATCAATGGAAGAGTCATTATTGTAAAATAATCAATCTGCCTCGAGTCGAAAAGGAATTGTTGGGAGGTATAGGAGCACTGTTGATAATATCGGCGATATTCGGAAATATCGCGATATTTTCGGCAAAACGATATATCGCCGAGAAAATATCGCGATATTTTCTGTTTTGAAAATATCGCGATATTTTCAAAATATCGGCAAATATCGGAAAATATCGGCAAAATATCGGCTATATTTAAAAATTTGAAAAAATTATTTTTTATGCTTGCCGATATTTGCCGATATTTTGCCGATATTTTCGCCGATATTGCCGATAAGATATTTTCTGGACCCTCGCCGATATTTTCCCGATACCGATATTATCAACACTGTATAGGAGTCTCTGTTGGGATGATGTCATGGTTGAGTTGCAGGTCATAGTGTGATTGGGTGTTCGGTCAAAATCATTGTAAATCATATTGTATCGTGGATCATTGTCCCTGGTACGAGAATCCACACTCTTGTCTCGTTTCAGCTACTATAGGGTGGCAGGGAGGTGCTAGGCTGGTGCATGAAGTCGCCTACAGGTTGGAGCCCGTGAAAACTTCAGCGTGGTAGGTTGGTCTAGGATGTTGGGGCATCCATTCAGTTGACTACTGAAGAAACCAAGGCGTTGGAGCATCCTTCCAGTGGGAGCTGGAGAAGACTACTTTTCTAGAATTCTAGGAAGTTGTTGCTTTCATTTCAATTGGGGCTGAAGATTAAAGAATTTATTAGAAAAGCGTTCGGTGGTTTTTGACTCGGAGGGTGTTTTCCACCTAAAATTATTGTGTCTGTTGTGTTCTTTTATTTACTGTTATTACTGCATAAACATTAATAATAATTGAAGATTAACTAATGCTCTGAAAAAATTTAAAAGTGCCAATTGCTAAGGAATACTGATTCACCCACCCTCTGAGTATTTCCAACACATCGGATGTGTTCTAGTCATGAGACTTGGTGGAGAGGCTAGAATACATGAGATCTCCAAAACCTAGAAATCGATTATGGAAATTCCACCTAGAGATGGCTTAATTAGATTATTAACCTATTTTTTAATGTTTCCTAAGTCTAATCTTAGGAAAATTGGTTAATTAATCAAAATTAACTAAGTCAAGGTGAGAATTCTCTAGAAACTCACACAAATCGACTTAGATATGAGCCTGGCCATTGATTAAGTTTTAATCTTGGTCGTTGGAGGTCCAAGAGAGGATTATAAGAAGAAATCGATGGGCACTAGAGAATACACTTGAGAAGTTCGATTTCCTTGGCAGTTTGATTTCTAGAGAGAAGCAGCAGTTGTCGGAGAGCCAGAGATCGAAGAAGAGACAGAGAGGGGTAGGGACAATGAGTCCAGAGGAAAGTTTTTCCAGATCTGGAGAGTCAACAGCAGAAGGGCCGTCTTTCCTACTGGAGCTACGCAAAAGGCTTCAAAGGGAGATCGATTTTGCTGAAGGAGAGAGAAATTCAGTTGTTGTTGCTCCATAAATTCTCTAAGAGGCCAAGCGAATTTCTCCCAGAGGCAAAGTTAGCCAGGACGTCATTTTTCCTTGTAATTTCGAGCTTAGCGAGTTAGGGTTTGTGTAGAGGTTCACACAGAGGCTGTACAACTGGCCAGATTTGTCAGTTGTTGGAGCAGGATCAGGTGTGGTGTTTTGGTATTTGCCTCAAATATTTCGGCCAATTATTTTTCTTTTTGGATTGCCAGTTGGGCATTCATAGGTTGTACTTAGATTTCATTACTGCATAATAATAAAACCCTCAGCTGCTGCATTGATTTTCCCAAGTTGGGTTTTTCCAAGGGCTTTTGTCCAAAAATAAGTGTGTCAATTTTTATGTGTGTGTGCTAGCATATTTCTCAGTTTCCAGCGCTATTCATCTTCTGCAGAATTTTATTTGTGAAGGTTACAGTGTGTTTAACTCGATGTGGTCGTAGCAATAAACTGAATAATTAATTTATCAGTTAGAAGAATTAATATCGGTTGCTGCAATTGGATTTCAACGTCTTGAAATCTTCACACTATATCTTCTTAGAACACTGACTTGGTGGAGGAGGAAGGTCTTTTGGTCTAGGGTATTGGTCTATCTCATTTTGAATCACTGAAGGAAGAGTTCTTGACTGGGTTTTCCCCTATATAGGGTTTTATCCCTCGCTGAGTGCATATATCTAGAGTCCTTGATCTTCGTGTTTTGGTTTTGGTAATTGCTTGATGAACTAAGTTAAGAGAACATAAAGAAGTTAATAATAACATAATAATATCACAAGTAATTGTCAATATAAGAAAATCTTTCTGCCTTTCCAATTTTCTAACACAAATCTTCCTCTTGTTGGAATCAACTGACATTTCAAATGTTAATGATCCAACCTGATCTATATATATCACTTGTATTGGGTTCTTGTTATATTCTTCAAATCTTTGAAAGAATTCTGCGAACATTTTTTATACCGGGGGAATTAATTCTTGCTACAATTGACTCAGAGACATTTTTCAAATAAACCATTCAGGCTAGCAGGAAAACCGGCTTTGATACCACTGTAATATTCTCTTTATTTATTTATTTAAAGTCTAAGAAAATTTTCTATAAATTTTCTTTAGAAAAAAAAAGCTCAATAATTTTTATCGAGAATTTAACAAATTTATATAAATTATAGAGCCATTAATGACAAAGCTTGTAGAAAAATTCCACTGCAAAGCCCAAATACTTAAATTTTGAGAGGGAAATTACTTCCAAATTTATTTTGAAAGGAAAATTGACAAATAGATAAGCCGGAGTAATTTGGTACTCTTTAGAAACCTCTTCTGGTTGGACACCTTTTGTTGAGAAACCTCTTCTATTGATAACTGCTTGTGAATGCTTTTTACTTCTTAGATTAGAATCTTCTTTTACTTATGTTATTATAGTGTTATTCTTCATCAAACAACTACCAATGCATAAACCATAAAGAGACATCAGACACAGAATATAGGCTATCATCCAAGGCCAAAACCTCTCCTACTTGAGAGGAAAAGCCGAAAAAATTCTTCTTCTTATAGAGACTCCAATTGACGAATACCAAGACAAGACCCTTGACCTATTTGTCACTCCAAGACCAAGACACAAGTTTCCTTTCACTGCTTCTCTTTCACACCCAAGTCAATAGTTGATCCAATTGCTTGTCTTCTTTATACTTCGACTATACTAAAGATTTTCGGTCCTTGGTTCAGCACTGCACTCCTTGTCTCTATTTTAGAAACCCTAGCACATGTGTTTGACCAACTTTGACCCTTTATCTTCCTCGCTCTAGAAATGGACATTCTTCCTTCAACTCGGCTACCTTTTGGCTTGATTTCTTCCTATATTCAGTTGCCTTAGAGGTCTGTAATATTTTCGGCCTTTCCTGCAGCAGATGATCCTTCTCTCATTCACACTTGTGACAGTGAAACAACCCTACAAAAGACCCGAAACACCTTTTCTCTTCCTTCCTTCTTCTCGCTGGCTATGAGGCTCTCTTTTGGATGATTCTCACACTTCCTACTACAGAGTTTTTCTTCATCGAAATTATGTCTCTGAAATGGAGCCGAGCTGCCCTATTTATAGTTGTTTGCCCATGATAATAAGCCGACATGGCATTGAATTAGGCTGACATGTCTTTTGGAGAGGTTTCATCACTTTATTTAAAGTCGACTTGCTAGGAGATGCTTGTGCTTGTCTTGGAGGGATATTTGACACTTTCATTGACTCATACTGTAATATCCCTTATCAGGAATATTCCTCAAACACAAGCAAACTCCAACCAGAGATGGATTGGGAGGGCATTTACCAGATATGTCGCCTCTGAAAAGAGGACAAGATCTGGAGGCTACCTGGCCCTTTCCAGACTCTGTCTAAGAGTATAAGAGAAAACAAACAAGTGGTATAGTAGTCGGGAAGCTCAAAGAGATAAAAATAACAATGGTGCAACATATAACAATATAACCATAAGCAGATACTCAAGAAATGTAGAGAGAAATGCTAAGCAATTTTATTATACTGAGTAATAGAATGAGTACAAGAGGTGATCAGAAAGATGGCACCTTGACTTGCACAAGGCAAGTGAAGAAATACACTCAGAATAGCAAAGGAATGGCCTCTCTCTGAACTGCGTCCAAGCTGCTGGAGAACTGCCGTGCTACTTCTGCTGCTAGAAATCAAATGAGGATTTTGGGTTGTTCCCCTCCTCAGAAAATGCTGAAACTCTGGAATCGGATTCTACTCAGAAAACCCAAAAAAACCCAGAAAGCTTTTCTGAAATGGCCGACCCCTGAAAATCGCCCCCTTGAGGACCCACGTAATCCCTCAAGGCTCTGCGCTGCCACTGAAATAAACCCACCACAATTCTACCTGAAACTCAACCAAAATCTTCCAATATGCAAGCGTTGATCCCCTGCTCAACCTCTCAGCACAAATCCACCTGCAAAACCTCAATCCAAAACTCCTGCCAGAAAGAACTGCGTCATCCCTCTGAAGACTGCGCAGTCATCTAAGATGCTCAATCCTCCTGCCAAACTGCTAATGAAACTACTGCAAAAATACTGATGGAAATACCTTGCCCGAGCAGGCACTCGAAGTCCCCCGGGGCTAAGGGTGAGATCTTCGAACGAAGACACTCAATGCACTAAACAGTGCTGCAAACTAGCTAAACAACCAGCGTGCTCCAAGTCGAAGTGACTAGCTCAAATGCACATAATCGAATGCCAAAATGAGGAGGATACTCTCTCCTCTATAGCATTGGCCTCTCTCAATCCCAAGGCTCACCTCCTCCAACGTAGCTTTCCTCTTGCCACGTGTTTCTCATCATCTGCGCAGTCACTCCATGTGTCTACGTGGGCCCCTCCTCTACGTGGTTCTTTGGCCCCCCTTGGCTCACCTTTTAAGTTACAACATTGTGCTACTAGGGAGTGTCTTTATTCATGAAGTGAGTATGTCCCCCTCTCCTCACCTTTTGTTAAAATTGGCAACCAGGGCAAAACTTCATGTGGGTCATCTTATTCATGGCTAATAATATTTTTATTAGATTCCTCTCGTCGAGAGGTGTAGGATTGATATGAAGATCATCCAATTCCGATAAGTATTCATGGAGATATGAATTTATTTTGATTATGGAATTATTCTCAAGCCGACCTACAACTCATGTAGGCTCAGAAGCCCAACAGTCGCATCTATTCACCCACCAACGTTGTATATAAATATAAGAGGACTTTTCCTCATTTGGACTCACTCATCTCATCACATCTCTCTCTCTCTACTGCGCAGATATGAGTCTCTTCTCTACTGCGCTGAAATGGGTCTCTCTCTCTCACACATGTGAAGCCGGAAGCTGTTGAATTTGAAGCTGCAACTGCAGAAGTAAAGATTGACTTGCGTGGCCTAGAAGATCTCCTCTTTGGAACTGTGCTGTAGGTTCATCTGAACCTCCTTTGAAAGCCGCAACTTTTGGTGGTGGAATGAAGTCAATCCGACGAACGGTTTGCAAGATATCGACTGCCCTAGTTTGAAGCCGGAAACTGCTGAAACTGAAGCTGCAACTGCAGAAGTAAAGATTGACTTGCGTGGCCTAGAAGATCTCCTCAACTGAACTACACTGTAGGTTCATCTGAACCTCCTCTGGAAGCCGAAACTTTTGGTGGTAGAATGAAGTCAATCCGACTGTCGGTTTGTGAGATATGGTCTGCCCTAGTTTGATAATGAAGCTGCTAATGCTGATGCTACTGATCTAGGGTTTGCTACTGCTGATATGAATCAGATTTATTGTACTATTTCTCTCTGCTGAATTATTGAAGATAAAAGAATATTTGATCAAAGGGTTTCCCCACACATTGTGGGGTTTGTCCCTGGCTAGCCGCCACATCTTGTGTCTCTTGTCTTGGCTTGTTTTCTGTCGATCGTTTAATGTTCTATCTGCACTTTACTTTATGTACATGTGATTGCTAATCGGTGGAATATAATAAGAAAAAGAAGTAAATTGTTATAAGCATAGAACATACCATAACTTAACATGGTATCGGAGCTGAGGTGAAGACAAAGCCCGAGCAAGAGCAAGAGCAATCATTGAAGAGAAGATTGGCAAGGCTATCCTAAAAGAACTATGGGGTCCTCAACACTCTTTCCTGCCGAAGACAAGCTCCGTGAGAAAGCTGACTATCACGGATGAAAGATGTCTATCGATCTAACCCTTGAAGATCAAGGAGTGTTGGACCATGTAAGAGGCAATATTGTTGAACCTTCATCAAATGCATCTGCTGCTGCCTGGAACAAATGGAAAAATGGAGAAGTCAAAACAAAGAAGATCATCCGGGACTCTATCGACAAGCGCTTGGTGGCCTACATATCTAATCTAGACACCTCTAAGGAAATCTACGACAGACTGGTGAGTTTATTTAAAGTTAATGATGCAAATCAAGTTCTGTTTCTTAGAAATAAGCTGAGGGAAATCAAGAAGGGTAAAGATGAAAGTATGCAAGCATACTTCTTAAGAATCACCAAGATCAAGAACGATCTCCTATCTATTGGGGAAACTATTACTGACAGAGAAATGGCACTCACAACTCTTGAAGGATTACCATCTGAATGGTATGTGTTTAGGACTACTCTTCTGAACTATAATGTAATTCCTGGTTTCGAGGAATTAATGGCTAGATGCATTCAAGAAGAAACAAGGGAAGAAGTGTAAGAAATGCCCATGCCTAAAGGTCCTCCTGCTGCCTTTTCTTTTCATGCAAAGAAAAGAAATAATTCCGGGACTAAATCAAAAGGAAAGGCTGGACCTAAGGCTAGAAGAAAATGACGATGTTACATTTGCGATAAAGCAAGTCACTATGCAAGGGAGTGCCCTGATAGAAAGGACTCACTCTAGGACGATGATCAAAATCCCTCTGATGGCAATCAAAGGAATGACAAATTCAACAGCAAAAGGAGAGCTGGGAATCAAGGAAGAGGACAAGCATTCAAGAAGGCCAGAAATTCCAGGATGTATTAAATGCACCTGACCTCAAAAAGAACCTAGTGTCCATCTCGGGAACGGAAGACAAAGGCTACAAGGTAACCTTCAGCGATGGCAAGGTATGTATATGGAAAAATAATGTTAAAGATGCCTTTACTCTTGGGTTTAGTGTTGATTCATTATATCAGGTCGATGGAAGTTTGCTAGGTGTCATGTCTTATGACACATCTCTTCAGTCCGAACTTTGGCATCGGAGGTTTGCCCACCTTCATTATAAAGCTATACTCGGTGTAAGACAAATGGTGATAGGGATGCCCGAATTCTGAATAGAGAATGAAGGTGTATGTCCAGGATGTGCTAAAGGAAAGCTCAAAAGGGGACCATTCCCCTCAAGCCAAAGCAAGACCTCTGATATATTACAATTGGTTCACTCAGGCATACCTGAGGTTGGCATTAAGAGGGAGACTACTACACCACATACTCCTGAGCAGAATGGTGTGGTGGGAAGGAAGAACCGCACAATGATGGAAGTTGTCTGGGCCATGCTACATGATCAAAGACTTCTGATGTTTCTATGGGCTGAAACTACAATCACCGTCGTATATGTACAAAATTGATGCCCTCATCAAGCATTGGGTTCCAAGACTCCTGAAGAAAAATTCACCGGTAAGAAACCTGATGTTTCTCATTTTAAAAATTTTGGAAGCCCTGTATACTTTCATGTGCCGAAAGAGAAAAGAAATAAATTGGGAGCATCTGGAAAGAAGGGAATTTTCGTGGGCTATGGTGAAAATACTAAAGGCTATAGAATCTATGTAGCCGGTCAAAGGGAAGTCATAATTAGTCATGATGTCACCTTTGACGAAGATATGGCTCTCAGCAAGGTGATCAATCTTCCGAGTTTGAGGAGCTCTCAAGAAGCCAACACCAGGGAACCGAAAGAAAAGGATGATGAATCAATGCCTGATGTAGAAGAACCCATGGATCCGATTGATCCTCCTCCATATGAGCCCTCCTCTTCTAGGAAGAGGCCTTCATGGCTTAAGGGGTTACTTGATGATGCTGAAGGACATGCTGCACCCTGAGGAACCTTCCGTCAAAGTAAGAAACTTAATAGGTATCAAGGATACCTGACCATCATGAGCACGATCATACAAAATCGGCCTTCGTCATTCTCAGATGCCGTCAAGCATCAAGTATGGAAGGATGCTATGACCGAAGAATATGAGTCTATCATAAAGAATGATGTTTGAGAAGTAGTTCCCAGACCCCAGGGCAAGACTGTTGTTACTTCCAAATGGCTTTACAAGATAAAGCATGCAGCAGATGGAAGCACGGAAAAGTATAAGGCTCGTTTCGTTGCTCGAGGTTTCTCCCAAAAGGAAGGTATAGACTATGATGAGATATTTGCACCTGTTGCCAGATATACGACCATCCGCTCGATCATAGCCCTTGCCGCTTCACAAGGATGGAACCTACATCAGATGGATGTCAAGACTTCGTTCTTGCATGGCTCGATCAAAGAAGAGGTCTACGTGGAGCAACCCGAAGGATTTGAGATTTATGATCGAAAATCTCATGTATGCAGGTTGAAGAAAGCTCTCTATGGGCTGAAGCAAGCACCCCGAGCATGGTATGAGAGGATCGATAGCTACTTGATGAAGTTGGGATTCACTAGGAGTGAAGCCGATCCTAACCTTTACTTTAAGGTTGAAGATGACAAGCCTCTCATACTGGTGTTGTATGTGGATGACCTCTTTCTAACAGGTGCAGACCCTCTCATTCACAAATGTAAGAGGGAGTTGGCCTCTGAATTTGAAATGAAAGACCTAGGACTGATGCACTACTTCCTAGGACTTGAAGTATGGCAGAAGCCAAGGGAAATTTTCCTATCTCAAGGGAAATATGTGGTAAAGATATTGGAAAGATTTGGTATGATGGACTGCAAGCCTGTGACTACCTCGGGGATCTTAACTTTTAGAAGTTATATGGTAGTGATGTCGGACTAGATTTGGGAAATGCCTCTGAGTTTCATAAACTCATTCGCATTGATGTTCTTGGTGAACCTCCGTCCGAACGTATTTTTTGCAGTTAGTATTGTGAGCTCATATTTGGTTGAGCCTCACTGGATTGATGCCAGGAATCTTCTGAGATGTCTTCAGGACACAATCTCTCATGGATTAAGATACACTGCCGGAGATGTGAGACTACTTGGATATATTGATGTTGATTGGGCAGGCAGTGTGGTGGATCGTAAGAGCACTTCCGGGTGCTGTTTCACCTTGGGATCTGCTTCGATATCCTGGATGAGCAGGAAGCAGAAGTCGGTGGCTTTGAGCACCGCCGAAGCAGGATATATTGTTGCTAGCATAACCTCGTGTGAGGTAGTCTGGTTGTGAAAGCTCTTCAGAGAGCTGTTTGGATTTACATTGGATACCACTGTGATTCTCTATAACAACCAGAGGTGGGATTCGATTATTGAGGAATCCCGTATTCATCGATTGCTCCAGCAGATAGACATCATCTTGGATATGGTAAGTTGATGAGCAAGGAAGTTCCATCGCATTAAGATGATGTACAGGTTGATACACCTTGTCAAAGCCCCAAGGAAAGATCTAATCTGTGACTTTCCCAAACGACTTGGAGTCGGTAAGAAACCCTTGTACAAGGGTCCTTCATGTTGCATACATTGAGCTCTGGGAGCTCTGAGGGCTTGCGGTTATTACTGGAGCAACATACGACCACAGGGTGACTCACCCTCCCCTGGTGGTGCACACTGGAACAAGATGATTCGCTCTCTTGTGGGACAAGATGATTCGCTCTCTTGTAGAACAGGATGATTCGCTCTCCTGTGTAGCAGGATGATTAGTTCTCCTATGAGGCCTGGATTGATGTGTTCTCCATGGCAATTGTAGCAGGATTGATGTGTTCTCCTGTGAGGCCTAGATTGATGTGTTCTCCATGGCAGCCTGGATTGATGTGTTCTCCATGGCAATTGTAGCAGGATTTATGTGTTCTCCTGTGAGGCCTGGATTGATGTGTTCTCCATGGCAATTGTAGCAGGATTGATGTGTTCTCTTGTGAGGACAGGATTGATTAGTTCTCCTGTCGAGGCATCATACCCATGCAGTCTGGGACTCATGGGAAGTACCTCTCATCTGATCAATGAGCAGGGAAATGAAGTTAGGGACCATAGTAGTACCGATGGATGCATCGTTGTAACTACCGTACTCCCTACGCTAGGATGACCTCCATTGATCTGGGATCAATGATACTGGTCTGGGACCAGTGGTAGGAGTTGTACCATACTATGACGCTGACTTCGGGTCAGTTGAGACTGGTCTGGGATCAGTGGTACATACTCTGAGATTGACTTTGAGTCAGTGGAGGATGATATTGGTCTGGGACCATTGGAGTTGTACTCACTATGACGCTGACTTTGGGTTGGTTGAGACTAGTCTGGGACCAGTGGTACATACTCTGAGACTGGCTTTGAGTCAGTATGATACATCCTCGATCATTTCTTCTTCTTCATAATTCGGACAAAAGCAGAGTAGAACAGAACAATGCAAGAGCAGAGCAGAACAGAACAAAACATCACAGATCAGTGCAGGGCAGAACAAGACAAAGCAGAACAGGCAAAATAGAGCAGAGCAGGGCAAGGGTCAGGCTGTACAAGGCAGTGCATTTGATGGATGAATAGTAACGACTGATAGACAGATTGCAGATGAAGTTCTCCATGGTTGAGAGGGAGTGTTAAAATTGGCAACCAGGGCAAAACTTCATGTGGGTCATCTTATTCATGGCTAATAATATTTTTATTAGATTCCTCTCGTCGAGAGGTGTAGGATTGATATAAAGATCATCCAATTCCGATAAGTATTCATGGAGATATGAATTTATTTTGATTATGGAATTATTATCAAGCCGACCTACAACTCATGTAGGCTTAGAAGCCCAACAATCGCATCTATTCACCTACCAACGTTGTGTATAAATATAAGAGGACTTTTCCTCATTTGGACTCACTCATCTCATCACATCTCTCTCTCTACTGCGCAGATATGAGTCTCTTCTCTACTGCGCTGAAATGGGTCTCTCTCTCTCACACATGTGAAGCAGAAAGCTGTTGAATTTGAAGCTGCAACTGCAGAAGTAAAGATTGACTTGCGTGGCCTAGAAGATCTCCTCTTTGGAAATGTGTTGTAGGTTCATCTGAACCTCTTTTGAAAGCCGCAACTTTTGGTGGTGGAATGAAGTCAATCCGACGAACGGTTTGCAAGATATCGACTGCCCTAGTTTGAATCCGGAAACTGCTGAAACTGAAGCTGCAACTGCAGAAGTAAAGATTGACTTGCGTGGCCTAGAAGATCTCCTCATCTGAACTGTGTTGTAGGTTCATCTGAACCTCCTCTGGAAGCCGAAACTTTTGGTGGTGGAATGAAGTCAATCCGACTGTCGGTTTGTGAGATATGGTCTGCCCTAGTTTGATAATGAAGCCACTAATGCTGATGCTACTGATCTAGGGTTTGCTACTGCTGATATGAATCAGATTTATTGTACTACTTCTCTCTGCTGAATTATTGAAGATAAAAGAAGATTTGATCAAAGGGTTTCCCCACACATTGTGGGGTTTGTCCTTGGCTAGCCGCCACATCTTGTGTCTCTTGTCTTGGCTTGTTTTCTGTCGATCGTTTAATGTTCTATCTGCACTTTACTTTATGTATATGTGATTGCTAATCGGTGGAATATAATAAGAAAAAGAAGTAAACTGTTATAAGCATAGAACATACCATAACTTAACACCTTTTTATTTATAAACAACTATACAAGGCAAAATTGAGCAAAATCGAATCTTCCAATTAGCCATGGCTAATTAGGAATATTACAGTCTCCCCTGGCAAAATGTTGCTTGTCCTCAAGCAACTGAAGTGATGGATGCTGCAAGATCTTCTCACTTTCCCAAGTGGCATCCTCATTCAGTAAATTCTTCCACCTCACCAAGAATTCCCGAACTGTCCTGCTCCGCAGCTGCCTCTCCTTGGTATCAATAATAGCCTCTGGTTGTAACACCAAATGCCCCTCATCATCCGTGGGTGGTAGCTCATCTGTCACTGTCACATGCTACCCCAATGCCTTCTTCAGGCATGATACATGAAAAATGTTATGAATCTTGCTGCCTTGGGGCAGCTCCAACTCATATGCAACCTATCCAATCCTGCGTATCACCCTGTATGGTCCATAAAAGCGGGGCTTGAGCTTCTCAGCCCCCTTCTGGTTCAGTGACGACTGTTGGTATGGCTGTAATCGTAGGTAGACCATGTCCCCTACCTCAAACTGTCGCTCCACCCGACCCTTGTCAGCATACAGCTTCTGCTGGTTCTGCGCTGTAGCCATGTTATCCTTGAGAGCTCGGAGAATATCCTGACTCTCTTGGATCCAAATCTTGGCTCTCGGAGCCTTGCTAGCACTAAACATCACGTTAGCAAAAGATAAAGGATGATACCCATACAAAGCATAAAATGGTGACATACCGATGGACATGTGATGAGTAGTGTTGTAGCAGTACTCCCCCAGATGCAGCCACTTCAGCCATGCTCGCTGCTGCCCACTGACATAGTTACGCAAGTAGCCCTCCAGCCACTTGTTAACTATCTCTGTCTGCCCGTCCGTCTATGGGTGATAACTAGTACTCGGTGTCAATTCCATCCCCACCAACCAGAAAAGCTCCTGCCAAAACCCACCCATGAAACGGCTATCCTTGTCACTGATGATGGTCTTAGGAAGACCATGTAGTCTAAAGACCTCTCTAAAGAACAGCTCGGCCACCTATGCTGTTGTGTAGTGTGCGGATATGGCGAAAAAATGTGCGTACTTTGTCAGTCGATCAACGACAACAAAGATACAATCCTTGCCCTGCACAATGGGCAACCCTGTGATGAAGTCCATCGAAATACTCTCCCATTTCCCCTCTGGAATGGGAAGAGGTTGCAATAATCCTGCGGGATGGCTCATCTCCCCCTTGTTCCTCTGGCAAACATTGCACTCCCGGACATGCTAGAGTATGTCCTCCTTGAGGCCCTTCCATGAGAACCTCTCTCTAATGGCCTTGTAGGTTTTGGTAAACCCCTGATGACCTGCCAATGGTGAATCATGTGACGCCTGAAGTATCTTCTTCTTGAGCTGAGACCCCTCAGTGAAGAAGATCCGGTCCCTGTAGTAGATGATCTCATCGACCACCCTATACTTGTCATCCGCCACTTGCCCATCCAGAACCTCACATGCAAATCTGTCCTTGGAGTACTCTACTAAGAGTCGAGCCCTCCAGTCTGCATCCAAGCTCATAAGAGACAACGTGGCTAGCCTATGTGAAAGGGCATCTGCTACCACGTTGTTCTTACCCTTGACATACTCGATGTCAAAGTCATATGCTTGGATCTTGCTGATCCACTTTTGTTGCCTCTCCTGTAGCTGCTTCTGCTCCAAAAAGAACTTGAGGCTGTTGTGATCAGTCCTCACCCTGAACCTGTTACCCACCAAATACTGCCGGTACTTAGCCAATGCATGCATGATGGCCAACATCTCCTTGTCGTATATAGAATACAACCTCTCGTGTGGAAGGAGCTTCCGGCTCTCAAAGGCTATAGGGTGACCTCCCTGCATCAACACTGCGCTGATCCCCTCTCTTGACGCATCACACTCCAAAACAAATGGCTGCGTAAAATCTGGCAACACAAGCACTGGGCAGCTGCTCATAACCTCCTTGAGCCTGTCGAAGGCTCGCTGCGCTGTATCCGACCAACTGAATGCCCCCTTCCTCGTCAAATCTGTCAGGGGTGCAGCAAGCTGTGAGAAACCCTTGACGAACTTCCGGTAGTAAGTACAAATGCCAATGAATCCTCGAAGTTCTGTCACGTTTCTCGGCTCCGACCAATCTCTGATGGCCCTAATCTTCTCCTCGTGGACCCTCACTCCGTCCACTCCTATGATGTGTCCCAAGTATAACATCTCCGTCAACCCGAACTCACATTTGGAGAGCTTGGCATAGAACTGCTGCTCCTCCAAGATGCGTAATACTGTCTCAATGTGTTGGAGATGCTCCTCCCAAGTCCTGCTGTAAATGAGGATATCATCAAAGAACACCAACACAAACTTCCTTAAGTGACTGCGGAAGATGTGATTCATGCAAGACTGAAATGTAGCTGGGGTGTTGGTTAGCCCGAAGGGCATCACCAAAAACTCAAAGTGCCCATAGTGACACCTGAAGGCGGTCTTGGGAATGTCCTGCTCCCTCACGCGAATCTGATGGTACCCAGATCTCAAATCAATCTTTGAGAAGAACCATGCTCCTCTCAACTCGTCCATCAACTCATCGATCCTGGGTATGGGGTATCTGTTCTTCAGGGTCTTCTTGTTCAGGGCCCTGTAGTCCTTGTCTCTGATGCACGCAGCTCTACTGCCCACTCTATGTCTCCCTTCCGGAAGACTGCCTCCATCTGATGAGCCGAAATAGTCTGAGGCGAATATGTATGCTGTCCCCGTATCTTCCCATGCCTCCCTGTCTTCTCATCATCCCACTCCATCTCTAGGGTCTTCTAATCTGTCGTGACCTTCCCTAGAGTGATGAGCCACTGAACACCCAGTATCATGTTGGTGTTCGAAATATTGACCACGAAAAAGTGGTCAGTCAATGTGTAAGTGCCCATTGTCACGGATAACTCTGGTACATAATGTGCACACACCATGGTTTAATCTCCTGGGACCAAAACTGAAAACCCATCGAAGCTCTCTATCTGTATACCTCTCCGCTCAACCATCTGTGCATCGATGAAGTTGTGGGTTGCCCCACTGTCAACCAAAACTGATACTCGCTGGCCACGTACTGTCCCCCGTACGCGCAGCGTCAAATACTTGGGAACTCCTCGCAATGCTGCAAGGGCTCCTCCGGTAGGTGCAAAAGCTGCACCACCCGCTGCTGGTGGTGGAGGTGGCAAACGATCCTGCGCGGCATGACTACCTCCTACCTCCACATCATCCTCCTCATCCTCTTCCCCGCTGCTCTTGGAGAAGACCTCAATAAAATGTGCTTTGCCAGCAGCACATCTATGTCCTGGTGCCCACGGCTCCTGACAGGTGAAGCACAACCGCTTCTTCTTCAACTCCCTCCTAGCATCATCATCAATCTGTACTCGTCCTGGATTCCCCTTCAGAGGCGGAATCCTCACATCCTTCCCCTTAGGCTGGAAAGCCTGTCGCTAGGGGTAAGGTGTCCAGGTCCTAGGTAAGACGTCCTGTAAGTCCCGAGTCCTGCTAATAGCATCCTGAAGGGTGGTTGGTCTAGCGGATCTGACTAGACCCCGAAGTGGCTCTGCTAACCCCTCAACATACATGTAAATCCTTCGTCCCGCAGACAGATCTGGCACCATCACTGAAACCCTCAAGAAATCTGAAATGTAGGTCTTTGGGCTCCCAGTCTGTTTGAGCCTCGTTAGCTCCACAAAGTGTTGTTCCGGATCCCTCCGGTCAAACCTCTCCATCAATCTCCTAGTGAACTCGGCATATGTCGTCACTGTGGAGTGTCCGAGTGTAACCATCCCATGGAACCACCAATCCTGGGCCTCACCATCCAAATGTAATGTTGCCACCTTGATGGCCTCCATCTCCGACATCTGGTTAAGCTGGAAGTAAATGTCCAGCTTCTCCACCCAAGACTTTGCCGAACTGTTTGATGAACCATCAAACGTGGGCAAGTGGAATCTACTAGCTGCACGGTGGGTGTCACCATCATGATAATGCCGGTACCCTCTATGATGGTCACGGGGTCTACTATCCCGCTGGAGCTGAACAAAGTCTCTGAATGAGAGAGCCTCCCTGAACTCTTGCCCATAGGCCTGGTATTCTACAAAATAATCGCCCATATGACCCGACTCTACCTCCTGTTGGGCTCCAGCCCCCGTGTCTGCTCCTAAGAAAGTGGGCATGGTAGAGCGTGTAGGGGCATGTGAGGCCACCTGCTGAGTAGTATCACGCTGCTCTGGCAAATGGTGGGATGCACCCGATCCCTCACCAACCTGGAAAACCCGTGGGCTCTCACGCTGTCTAGCCTCTACTGTTGTGAATCTCTGCCCCATCACCTCAATCTGCCTCGACAGATCCTATACTGATTTGAGGAGCATGTCCGCAAATCTCTTCCCATCATCATCTGCCATCGAATCCTCCTGCTCTGCGTCCACCACAGGCTCCTTCTGTTCTGCGTCCACCACAGGCTCCTCCTGTTCTGCGTCCACCACCGAAACACAGTCTCCCTCTCCATAAGTGTTCTCCAACCTACACCTAGTGTCTCTGTATCTCCTACCTCTGTAACAAATGTAGGGCTTTTCCCCTGATGTAATAGATTGATAGCTCCACAAGTTGAGCCAGATCTATGCTCTGATACCACTGTAATATCCCTTATCAGGAATATTCCTCAAACACAAGCAAACTCCAACCAGAGATGGTCTGGGAGGGCATTTACCAGATATGTCGCCTCTGAAAAGAGGACGAGATCTGGAGGCTAATTGGCCTTTTCCAGACTCTGTCTAAGAGTATAGGAGAAAACACACAAGTGGTATAGTAGCCGGGAAGCTCAAAGAGATAAAGATAACAATGGTGCAGCATATAACAATATAACCATAAGCAGATACTCAAGAAATGAAAAGAGAAATGCTAAGCCATTTTATTATACTGAGTAATAGAATGAGTACAGGAGGTGATCAGAAAGATGGCACCTCGACTTGCGCAAGGCAAGTGAAGAAATACACTCAGAATAGTAAAGGAATGGCCTCTCTCTGAACTGCGTCCACGCTACTAGAGAACTGTCGTGCTATTGCTGCTACTAGAAATCAAATGAGGATTTGGGGTTGTTCCCCTCCTCAGAAAATGTTGAAACTCTGGAATCGGATTCTACTTAGAAAACCCAGAAAAACCCAGAAAGCTTTTCTGAAATGGCCGACCCCCGAAAATCGCCCCCTTGAGGACCCACGCAATCCCTCAAGGCTCTGCGCTGCCACTGAAATAAACCCACCACAACTCTGTCTAAAACTCAGCCAAAATCCTCCAATATGCAAGAGCTGATCCCCTGCGCAACATCTCAACACAAATCCACCTGCAAAACCTCAATCCAGAACTCCTGCCAGAAAGAACTGCATCATCCCTCTCAAGACTGTGCAATCATCTAAGATGTTCAATCCTTCACCAAAATGCTGATGAAACTACTGCAAAAATACTGATGGAAATACCTTGCCCAAGCAGGCACTCGAAGTCCCCCGGGGCTAAGGGTGAGATCTCCGAACGGAGACACTCAATGCACTAAACAGTGCTGCAAACTAGCTAAACAACCAGCATGCTCCAAGTCGAAGTGACTAGCTCAAATGCACATAATCGAATGCCAAAATGAGGAGGCTCCTCTCTCCTTTATAGCATTGGCCTCTCTCAATCCCAAGGCTCACCTCCTCCAATGTAGCTTTCCTCTTGCCACGTGTTTCTCATCATCTGCGTAGTCACTCCATGTGTCTACATAGGCCCCTCCTCTACGTGGTTCTTTGGCACCCTTGGCTCACCTTTTAAGTTACAACGTTGTGCTACTAGGAAGTGTCTTTATTCATGAAGTGAGTATGTCCCCCTCTCCTCACCCTTTTATTTATAAACAGCTATACAAGGCAAAATTGAGCACAATCGAATATTCCAATTAGCCATGGCTAATTAGGAATATTACATATACAAATGTAACATGCCCAAGAAGGGTCCTTCATACATGACATTGACTCAATTTGATTTTATGACCAATCCTAAGGGCTCACAATGGGAGCCATTACTAAAAAAAAAAATTCCTTGCTCATGAAACCCATGAGACAAGAATTACAATAATATATATTTTTTTCTTTACATCAATTACATAAAATCACAATTACACATGTCATTATGAAGACCGAACCTAGTTACACTTTTCAACACCTTTGTCTACTAATGTGTTTTGCTTCAGCTTCTAACAAAATGCTTCAAAACCTCGTCCTTCCTCGCTAACCGCCAATGAAGAACCTGACGTGGTTCTCCCTCTTGACTAGCTAGGGTGGATGTTTCACCACCGAAGCTAATTGCCACCAACTACGGTGTATAGTTCCAACACCGAAACTAAGATTTCCACAAGGGTTTCCCCTCACACAATAAGCTACTAGAGCTCCCAAAATAGTTATCAAATATCAATAACCAATCATGTCCTTGAATGAACTCTAATCTTTCTTTTTATAATTTTTCCCCATCCAAATACCATGGGTCATCAAAATACCATAGATTTTCTCTTTATAACCCTTTTTAATTTAATTAGTCATTTCACTTTTTAATATTGTTTTTTTCTCAGTGAAAATGAACAATTAAATCAATTTTCTTGGAAAGGGACATTACACACATACCTGTAAATACAGAAACAGTTGATGGGAATCAATCCCGAGTCCACAATAAACTATTGATGGTAAATGAAAAAACTTTATTTCTAGTTCTTAGCTCAAAGAAAATGGAGGCCTCCTTTTCTCTCAAACCCCTTCACTATATTTCGAAAATCAGTTAAAAAAGTCAAATTTTTGGTTATAAAGCACACTGTCCACGACATTGGCAATTTTATCCAAAAAATCATGATTTTTTTTGGGTGATAATATTGCTAGCTTACCCACATCGGGATAGATCATGATGCCAGTGATATTATCACAACATTTGCAACACTGGAAAATATGGAGATTCAAATATCCATTTTACTATTGCTAGAAACATGTCTAAACATGTAGAGACAACAACCTGTTGATCCACTATTTTCTGCTTTTATACTTGAAGACGGCAAATCTTCTAGATAGTTACATATTAAATGTAAATGTTCTGTGGCACTTGGTCCCTTAGTGTAGCCATATAGCCCTCTTCTAGCACCCCTTAATTGTTTCTCTAGAATAGACTTTTCTGAGAAATGGCCTTATTTTATGAAATCTTTGATAGATATCCTGATATGCATTTTCATTCAGTTTTCATTATTAATTATCAGCAACACACTCAATTTTACAGACAAGCATGAAAATTGTAGTCCTTTAATTTCAGTTTTAATCCTTGCATGAGTAGTTTTGTTGTGTTGTAAATATCATAATATGTGCAACGATTTAACTGTTTCTTCCTCAAAACAGGAAAACGTTTTGAAGGAGTACCTAAATTATAAATTTCAGCAGCCATATCAGCAGGCTTTATATTACAGTTCGTTACTGATAAATCATCGCATGCGGCAAAGGAATGAATTCCTTGAGGTT
This sequence comes from Pinus tabuliformis, assembly GCA_031772625.1. Classification (NCBI taxonomy): domain Eukaryota; kingdom Viridiplantae; phylum Streptophyta; class Pinopsida; order Pinales; family Pinaceae; genus Pinus; species Pinus tabuliformis. The sequence continues at coordinate 1,452,908,479 of CM062819.1, read as the reverse complement.
CTTCCCCATATTGAAGCAGATAACCTTCTGAAATTTATCCCACGGATAACTTTACGGACATTCGTTGAATGCTATGTTTCAGGTTTGGTTCATTATCCTTGGTATTTGGATCTTTTCATTTTTACACTTGAGAGGGGAAAGATGGATTTTGTGTTATATATGATTATATCTTGTTCTGCATTAGGTAATATGACATCAAAGGAAGCTGAGTTCCTGGTTCAGGATATTGAAGAGTCTTTTTTTAAGGGCCCTGTAGCTCCAAGCAAGTCACTTTTTCCATCTCAGCACGTGGAAGAGAGAATTGTCAGACTAGATTCTCGCACAAATCATTATTATCCTGTTGAGGGCCTAAGTGAAAAAGATGAGAATTCTACACTGCTTCATTACATTCAAGTAAATCTTCAAAACACACTTTTGACTTATGCAGTCACCACTTAATACCTTTTTTGAGGTTTGCTTTGAAGAATTTATGAACAGATTTACGGTTGAAAATTTTGTCATCTATTAATATATCTTATATGCTATTCTTTAGTGTCAGAATATAGTAGCTGATTTCCATTGAGTATGATTGTTTACAAGTGCTTCGGTGAAAATCAAAGATTTAAAATAGGTTCAATATCCCTCCAGACACAAATCATTAGTATCCTGTTGAGGGTCTAAGTGAACAAGATGAAAATTCTGCACTACTTCATTACATTCAAGCAGATCTTGAGAACACACTTTTATTTATGGAATCACCCTTCATTTCTTTGTTCTGTGGTTTTTCTTTCAAGAATGGATGAACAGATCTAGAATTGAGAGATTTTGTTAATCTATTAATGGATTTTATATGTTAGTTAATACTGTCGTGATAGCTGATTCCCATGAAGTATGACTGTTCATAAGTGATTGGGTGAAAAGAAAATGTTCAATATAGGTTCAATTTTCCTTCTTTTGCTTTGTCTTTTCAGTTTTCCGATTTTGCCTTCGATTCATTTTAGATTTCTTTAAAATTTTACCTAGTTTAATTTAGTTGTTTGTATATGCATGTATTTTTATATAATTTTATTGTGTTACTGTTTTCCATATCCAACCGTGATTTTTATCTTTCTATCTGCAATATTTAAGATATTCTAGGTGCAAAGGCACGTGATTATATAAAATTCTAAACAGTACCTGTTTGAAACTTGTGAAGCTTGAACAAGATGACTCCAAGATGAATGTTCAGCTAGAGCTTTTCGTTCAAAGTGCCAAGCAAGCAGCCTTTCATCAGCTTAGATCTGTTGAGCAGCTTGGATATATTGTTGTACTGATGACACGGTAATTGGATCCATAGAGTTTTTCAATTATTTTTTCAGTTTTCGTTCTGATAACTGCTTTTGTGCCAGTGCTAACTTCAGTGTATACAATGTCTCATAACTTTCTTCATCAAAATATTTCTAAATTTAATGGCATAGCCTTTTACAACTTGCTTTCTGAGACAGAAATGATTCTGGTGTTCGAGGAGCACAATTCATTATTCAATCCACTGTCAAGGTATTATAGTGGCCTCAAATAGATGTGCTGCCTGAGTCATATCTACTGTTTATGTAACTAGAAAATTCTTTCCAAATATCATGCTTGTGTTCAATCTATATTTCTTGAATTTTCATGTTTCAATTTTGATTTTGCTTGTACAAAATTCACAGGACCCCGCGCAGCTTGATCTGAGAGTTGAGACATTTCTCAAAATGTTTGAGAGTAAACTATATGCTATGTCAGATGATGAGTTTAAGGTAAACGTCTCCAGCTATGACAGGCTATCTGCTCTCTTCAAATCTAAACTATAGAAACAATGAAAACTACACTGATATCTTTTCTCGAGTGTCTAGCATATATCTCATAACGAATCTTGCTAGTATTTATGGATTGTCGAGACATTCTCTGGTATCCTTACATGAGTAAACTCTGATCATTCTTGGAATCTCGTTAAATATCGGGAAAAAATAATTGTATATGGATGCATTTAATGAATACAACTTCACAAATTGGAATTTAGGGTATGATACATTTAGATCTCATTTGGTTATCTTCTATGTAATCTTTTGAGTCTTTACTGTGCTTATTACAGATAAGTTATTGCTGAATCTAGCATAACAGGGAATTGTAAGTGTTATTTTTTATGGGCTGTCCTAAAATAAATTGAGTTAATCCAATATTTCTTATACATGTAAACTACATGAGGCTTTGTTTGATATATTTGGAGTGAAAACATGATGACAAAAATGAACTAGGATTTGGCAACTTTGTGTAATGTCCCTTTGCAAACCATAATAGTGGAGGGTATCGACTTAGTAGCCTTACTAGGTTCCCGTAGGCTATAGTCGGGATAAAAGGGGATCAGCTGGTTTAATGTCATCATATTTAAAAGGTAGCATTTAATAATTAAATAAAAAGTGGTAAGTCATTTAATAAAAATAAAGTGACCGATGGTATTTCCAGCCATCCATGGTATTTAGAGAGGAGGAGATAATGATAAAGAGAAAGGAGGAGGTTCAAGGAGGACATGTGTGGATGATTTGAGAATTGAATTTGGAGCTCTAGTAGGTTATTGTGTGAGGGGAAACCCTTGTAGGGATCCTAGTTTTGGTGGTGAAACTATCCACCCTAGATCGTGGTGATTAGTTTCTGTGGTGAAACATCCACACTAGCTAGCTAAGTCACAGGACACGTCCCCCATGGTCCCGTGTCCCGTATTTTACGTATTGGACACGAAAACGGCCCTAATACGTGTCGAATTCGTGTCCAATACGATTTTCAACGTGTCCTGAAAAATTGAATACGTATTCTCTGTTTTCTGTCGTGTCCTGAATTTAGAAAACGCGTATTTGGTTGGTAGAAAACGTTGCCCTAACGTATTTCGATAGGTTGAATACGTACGGGAACCCCTAAACCGGAACCCGTGTTTTATCTGTGCATTTCTTTATTTTTGTCAAACGAATGGTATATTAAAATCGTTATCAGCTGTGAGAAACAGCATGCAATGGCACTCCTTCCTGCCAATTCACAACTTTTAAATTTCTAAAGCATACTCATGACATCATGAGGCACCTTTTGCTGTAGCAGTTCAAAGCATTCAGAGTAAAGCTAAATTTATTACTGAGTCCGAACCTGGCATAGATACTGTCAAACCCTACTTTATTAATCAGGCATGGGTACTTTTCAATCTGACTCTTATAATTAGCGTATGCTATCTGGAAAATTTATTTTATAACAAGGTGTGAGGTCATGGGAATTGACATGAACCTAGCCTAGGTATTGGGATGCCTTAACTCTTAGAACCTGGCATATAGAGGCTAAAGACTATTTTGTAAACCTGACGTATGTACGTGGGAATTTAGATTCTCTGAACTTGGCCTTCGAGGGATAGGAATTTCTACAGCGTGAACCTTGTCGGGGTATCAGTTTGGCTTAGATGTTGAGAAATGTTTAAGCCATAGTTAATTGGAATAACAAGCATGAATCTGTCTTCAGTTTGGTGCTCTCCAGGAAAACTGAGCTTGTTTTTTCGCTCTACATTCCGTGTTGTAAAGTAGACTTTTGGTGCTAGCAATTATGGGAATCAAAGACAATTTACAATTAGATTATTATTGTTGTTCAATAATGCCTAGAGCCATCTCTATAGCACTTCATTCCCTAATATACTTTATCTATAGAAAGTTTTATCAACTGACTATTCCTGTGATTTCCGTAAATAACACATAACACACTTCATCTTGAAATAGAAAATCTAACAATCAAAGCAACGTGCTTACTATCTTCAACCCTTCAAGTTCAAGACAAATCTATTTTGGTATACCAGAATTTGTCATTGGCTGCCGAAGCAAGAGATTATATAATCTTGTCAATTGATCTCGATTCTCATGTAACCTATTGACAAGGATTGGATCCATAAACTAAATATTGAATTAAAATTTAAAACTGAAAAATTCTTAGTAATATCCATGACAGACTCTAACGGATCTATGAGACCACAAATAAAACACATATATGACAGTGATAGATTATTGTGACCTTTGATTCTATTTATTCTATTTATTTTTTTAAAAGTGAACTATGAACTTTGAGAAGTAATTATATTTTAATTTGATTAGATAAGCTGCAAACTGCAATTTAATATGGATAAAAAACTATATTTAGGTATATATATATATATATATATATATATATATTTATTAAATATATATAAAACATGTCCCCCGTGTCCTGTTTCCAGGTCGCTGCATTTCGTATTGAATACTCGTATTTACATGTCCTCCGTGTCTCGTGTCCTCGTGTCATGTGACTTAGCTAGCTATTGAAGAAGGAGAAATCATTGGTGTTCATCAGAAAAGAAGGATCGGAAATCAGAGACTAAAGGAAGAGACTAGTTGTAGTAGTGTGCAAGGAGGCCGAGTTATTAGCAATTCGCACCACATGAAGGAGGGATGAATTAACAGAGAAGGAGAGTCGATTTACTTTGCAGAAAATAAGGCCAAAATGTTTGTCAAAGATCGATTTTGCAAAGGATCGAATTGTGGATACCTGGAAGGGCCGAATTGTGGAGGCTAAATTATTCTGGAGTTGTGGAGGATGAGTTAAGAGGGACGAGTTTCTTTCCCAAGGGCATAGTCACCTACGGAGACAAATAAATAGTTGGAGTGTTGAGAAGCCTTGCACTGGGTCGATTTATTGCAGAAAAATGGAAAGTGAACTTCCAAAATTCAACTTGCCGAGGTAATTTCCGAATAAAGCTGAGTTGTTCCAGCCAGATCATAATTTCTAAAGAGGCGGAATTGGAGCTAGTCGAATTTGCCAAAGGATTTATAGCCAGGTTTCGAGCCAAAGAATTCCCAGAGGGAGGCCGAATTATCTCCAATGGTTTTATTTACCACTTAGTGTCAACTACCCCTTGACCAAAGTACAAAGCAGAGCAATCATAATTTTTTTCAGATTTCATCATCATCATGCAGCTTCTAGCCGTCATAATGTGATCCAAATTCTGCAGCCCTATGGGCCATTGTGTAGGAATGATTCTAGTATGTTTATAAATCCATGTAAACATCTAGGTAAGCCTATGATTTTTACCAAAGAGTTTCACTCTAGGGATTTTTTTTTCCTTTGCTAATTATCTGTGTTTTTAAACATTTATAATTGGCAGAGTTTTCTCTCGTACATGCCACAAAGCTAGAGTGGAGCTCAATGGTGAGGTCTTAGGTGAGTCCCAGTGTATAAAGTTTATGTAAATTATCATACTGTATCATCTACAAAGTGTCGTAGAATTTGGTTGAGTCTAGAGGTCATAATTTTTGTCAAAATGCCCCTTCTAATGGGATGTCTATGTAAAATTTGATGTAAAAAGTGTTGTCTATAGAGGTTCTAGGGGGTGTGAGTACTCAAAATTATACCTCAACTCCTAAAACTTCTATTTAGACACTTTGGGGGTGGAAAAATATGTCTAAACCCCTCTAGAGTCATTATTTTTATTTTATGGCAAAAATGGCAAAATAATTAACCAGAAATTAGTCAAAAAATCAAAATGAGAAATAAGTTTTTCTCCCAATAGAAAAAAAATTGAAAAGGGAATGTGCACTTTCCAAAAAAGGGATAAAATTGAAAGTTGAGAAAAGTCTCATTTCCAAGGTAGAAAAATCCCACAAAAAAATTGTTGGGCTAGAAAAAAAATATTTTCTCAGGGGAAATTGAATTTTTTGGTCTAGGTGGTTATTTTTAATGAGGGAATTTCAAGGAAAATATTTTTGAGGATATTCCAGTGGTCCAAAACCACCCCAGGGTCAAATATTGGTCCATCCAACTCATCAATCAAGGAAGTCGATTTTTTCTATGGATCTATGCAGCAGTAATCAAGGGTTCGAATTATTTTGAGGAGGATCAAGCCATGGATCAAGTCAACTAGCCATTTTTTCCACTTGGAGGCTCTCACACTCTCATTTTTCTATATAAGGAAGCTCTAAGCTCCTCATTTACATCGTGAAAAATCTTGAGCTCTTGGCTAAGTGAAGCTCTACTACTTTTGTAATATTTTTTCTGAGCAATAAAATAAAGTCTTTGGGGCAAAGCTATGGTGTTATTCTTCAGTTATATGGTAATATCTTTCTGATCTATTGTGCTTCATGTTCTACTAATGTTTTAATTTTGTTATTTCCATTAGCTCTTGAAGATTCATTGGTGTACAATTACCTTGCATCATTGTTTAGATTTGGAGAAACACTTTAGGATTGAGTAGATCTATTGGTTTTCAGTTAAACCCTTAGACTCCTCTTCCACTGTGCTATCCAAATCTTTGTGGATCTAACAAATATTTTTCAAGTGTGTAGAAAATAATATTTTTGATAAATTCTTGGATAATTGGGGACATTTTTGGTTGAATTAATGAACTATTAAGGGCATAGAAGCTGACGAACCCATAGTGAGTCATCTAAAGACTTATCATTCAAATTTCGAAATAAGAAAAGGGGTTTTCTTACCATTTTCTCTAGATCGAATTCTATCTATCTTTAAAATATTTCAAAAAATATTCGAGAGCGTTAAATGGATAGATCTGCTATTTGAAGAGCTTATTATTGTAAATTTGTAAATAAATATTGTATATATCTTTTCCTAACCTTGTATATAATTTCTATCTGTTTTGTATATATTTGTTGGGTTTTCTTGAGCTTTTCTATGCAAATTTGAAGAGAAGGAATCGATTTTGGTTTGGATCTAGTTGTATATATTTTGCGGGATTGATCCCATTGAAGACTTGAAGGAAAATTGTTTTTGAAGCCACGATCACCCTTCTAGCCTAGACAGCTAGGGTTTTGAGGGAAACGAAGAATTTTTTTACGCCTTCTAGCCTTTCTCTTATGGCTACAAGGTTTGGAGGCCTATTTTGCATCCAGATCGAATTCTCTCCAAGGGTTCTCACTCCATATAATTTTTTGTAAGAAATTTTTTTAAGGGGTTTCACTTGGGTTTTGTTACTTTCTCTTTCCAGATCTCATTTTATGATAGGCGCTAGCCTTGGAAGGCTTGTTTTGGTATATATCAAGGGTTTGATTCATAATTTGTGGCTCAAATAATTTTTTGAGACATTTTCTTAAGGGCCACTAGCATTTCTGGTCTCTTTCTCTAGGTTGCAAGCCCTCTAGGGCTTTAACTTTTTTTCCCTTCATTTTATATACTAACCCTTATCGATTTTGCAGAGATTCAACAAAATTTGAGAGGGTTTCACCAAAACTTTTGGGCATAGAATCAATTTCATAGATTCTTATTCTCATTTGCAAATTTTTTGAAGAGGGCGAATATCATTAGAGCCTTTTTTGTCAAGGCCGAGAGCTCCTAGAGGAGCTATCTCTTTGACTGGTTCGAAGAACGATTCGTGTGGGAAGACCAATTTTTTTTGAAGAATTTTGAGTCTTCATCCTTAATCAATCACCATAAAAATTTAAATAAAATTCAAATAAAAGTTAGAGTAATTTTATGAGCAGGCCGTAAGGTCTTGGAGGCCTTCCTTCACCTAGGTCATCGGCATTCAGTGACTAGCATCCATCCTTGTTGAAGGCCGAGAGTTCTTGGAGGGTTAGATCAGTTGTTTGGAGTATTTGCAATCATAATCATAAGTTGATCTGATTTGACTTTGTATCTTGAGGAGATTGTGTTGTGAAATTCTTTCATCATTGTAATTCTCCTTGAGTTGAAGAGTCCTTTCCCTTTGTCAAAAGGACTTCTTCTTTTGTAATATAATAGAAAAAGATGTCGAGGGAGCTTGGGACCTCAATCCCATGGTATCCCACCTCCTTATTTAAAAGGGAGGGCTTCTCTTTCTCTTTCGCTTTCTCTTAGTCTTTAGATCTAACTTACTAACTTGTCTCTCTTGCATTGCTAGTTTCATTGTTATCATAGTTTAGATCTGATCTCTTAAGTTGCATTGGCTATTTGATCTATTGCATTTGGAATAGTTCTTGTCTTTGTTTCACTTGCAATTGAAGATTTAAAGTAGTCTCTCTAATATCTTGTTAGCAATCTCATTTGCCATCATTCAATTGTGCTTTTATTATATAACTTTACTTGTTTCCATTGTCTAATATAAGTAAAGACATATTAAGAATCATTTCTCGTTGAAGGCATTTGGGACATTGCCCTAACATTTTATCTAATTGCATCTCTCTATTGTTTCATTGAGTAACATTCTACTTGCTTCATTTAATCATTGTTGTAAGCTAAACATCTTGTGTTTTAAATCTTGATTATAAGTGGATTGGATTTTCCTTTATTGAAGCATTATTGTTATTGGGTCTCATTGAAGCATTTGCATTTGCATCCTAGATCTAGATTTGCATTCTTAAAATTTACCTCCAATCATAAGCTTGGTTGATAGAGAGTTAGGATCACCTTCTTCATATCCAATTTGAGAATCCTGACCCTTAAACATCAGTTAAAACGAGTGACCTGGCAATTCTCTTGCAGCCAAGCCCTTGTAGGAACGAAGGCACTTGGGTTTTTAGAAGTCCTGGGTAGGTATCGTTAAAGAGGCCTTAGCCTATTTCGCCAACACTTCTCCCAACAACCTTGTTCTAAGACTTGCTTCAATAATTGAGGAGAAGGCTTTCACCCTTAGAATAGGCATATAATTAAAATTAACCAAGATCTTGCATCACACTTAGGTAGATCTTGCATTTATTTATCTTGCATTTCAAATTGATTATCATAAATTGGATTGTGGGCTCATTTCATACTTGCAAATTTTACATTGTTGTACTTGTCAATTTCAAGTCTATTGTCTCTTGAATAATCCTGTTTATATTGCAAGCCTATCTCTCATTGCTAATCTCTAATTGTTTTAATCTTTTGATCTCTTATACTAAATCCGTCTTGCAGCATTGCTTATCTTATAACTTGCATATAGCTTATTATTGTGCAAGTACGTTAGTTCATATTTTGAGCATTGTTATTAAGGCACGAGTCTCTCTTTCTTTATCATTTTAACTTTTAAGTGTCTCCTTGATCTAAATGAAACTATTTTTAACACTTACATTGCTCATTAATAATCACACTTTCCAATTAACTTGAAATGAAGTTGTCTAGAGAAGTAATTGTCTTTCCCTTAGTCTCCTAGAACTTGTTGTTCCAACAAGTTTTCCCCTTTCATTTACGTTTAGGGACTTCCCCCCATAGCCTGTCTAGGAGAGAGCTTAAATGAAGTGAGTAGGGAATAGACGACAACCCCTACTCAGAGCATTGCACCTTAGGTGTACACTTTGGGCGACAACATTTTCTGGCGCCATTGCCAGGGACCATCTTTGGTTCTCGATGTTTGACTAACTTTTTCTTTTAGCATATTGGAATTTTGGAATTAGATTTCTGTTTGAGTGGCGAATCCACTTACAAGAGCGTATACTAGAAGGCATCCTAGCTTGGTCAATCCTACTCCAGATCTTGAAGGGACTTTTAGAGTTTGATTAAAAAGGCTCTCTTCTCATAGACTTCTCGTTAATCTCGGACATGAAGGTCTCTCTGATATCCATTTGCTTTTTTAGGGTCAAGCACAACAAGATCCCATGGATAATTTGTTTGCCCCCTGTAATTTCACTAACGTTTAAGGTTATGTGCATGATATTCTAGAAAAGGCCATTGATAAGTTGCCTTCTTTTTAGGGAAATATTGCAGTTAGTGCTAGTGATCACCTTAGGAAGTTTAATCTGTGTAGGAAAGTGGTGCACTACTGCTAATTATAATCATGAAAATATAATCTATGGAAGATGATGCTATGGATTGGTTTCACGATTTTCCTAATAATTCTTTCGATTCTTTGCAAGCTATTATCAATGCCTTTAAAAATAGATATGGGAATAAGAAAGAAGAAAGATATTTGCTTAGCACTATTAGTAATATAAATAAGGAGAATGAGACCATAAGAGAATTCAATAACAGGTCTAATGATATTGCAAGGGATTTACCTCAAGATTATAAATCTCTTGAGAAGTCTCTTTTGGTATATTATATCAATGCATTGCCCACTGATCCTTCTTATGAGTTATGGCGCGCTACGCCTAATGATGTGAAGGTTGCCCAAACTTTGGCCGAAGAGATGGAAAAATGTAAGAGAGTGTCTGGGAAGTCTAAGATTCCAGGTTTTTTTAGGGGTCATCTAAAAAATAAATCAAAAGATAAAGAAGTGAAAGATCCTATTAAACAATTGACACAACTTATTAAAGATATGAAAGTTGATCACGTAAATTAGATAAGCGCCCTTCAAAATTGTAATGTTCCTAATAGGAAATTAACATTGAATAACCAAAGACATGCAATAAATATAACACATAAAAACTTCAGTAAACATCCATAAGACAAAAAACACTCCTCAATGCCAAAATGGCCAATTTTTATTAATATTCAGTTGTTGGAGTACAATAGAAAATAGAAAGAGTGCACCTGGGCTTGCACAGGGCAAGCTACAAGCTTCAAGTGATCAATATGTCAATGCCCAACTGTTGTAGAAATTCATCCTCTGGAATTCTACGCTGGCCCAATTTTTCTGCACTACTGGCTATCTTGGGACCCTAATCCAACCCATCAAATCTACCCATAAAGTTTTGTAAAATTAGGACTAGAATCCTTGCCAAAACTCCAAAAAAACCTAGAAAGGGTTTGCTCTGGTTTTGACCCTCAAAATTTGGCCCCAAATAGCTTGGCCCTTCTCCACAACTAGAAATTATCACTTGTAGCAGAGAATGATGTTTGCTACTCCCAAAATCCCAAGAAACTCCCCCCAATGTTCCTCCAATCAAAATTTGAGCTACATAGCTCCTCAATCCTCTGCCCAAGACTCCACTCACTTGACCCCCACAAATGACTGCGTAGGCCTGTAGGTGATGACGCGGTCTCTACGCCCAACAATTTTGTCCTGCGTGAGGGACTCACTCTCCACCTACAAATCCTCCTCCTTAACTCAGAATTTTGCCAAGAAACATCCCAACAACAATACAACCTCCAACTCCGGCACCAATCTCCCTCTATGTGTGCATGGCGCTCCCTACTGCGTCCCAATTGAACCAAACTGGCGTAGTGTTGTGTGATGCCTCTCTCCCAGCCTCCAAATAAGATCAAAATGCTTCCTAGGGTGGCACTCAAGGTCCTCCGAAGAGAAGGTTGAGCTTCACTCCTTGGGGAGCTCTTGTGCTAAGCAACACTTTTAACTCAGTTGAACAACTAGAGTAATAATGGATAATCAAATGTCAAAAAGCCCTTAAAATGAGAACCTCACCTCCAATTTATAGCTAGCCATCCCTCATGCTCCTTGTGGGCTCCACCCATGAAATTCCCTCTCTCACCCAATTCGAATTCCTCCAAGGGGTGTGTATTCCCTTGGAGTGGCCCCCACTCTCCACTTCCCATCGAATTTCTTGGCTTTTCTAATGTTTGGGGGTGGCACCTTTATAAATTTTCCTTTTTCACCCACTTTTCCTAAGTTTATATGCCAAATATTTATTAACTGCCAAAAATTGCAAAATTGAGAATTCCCTTAGCAAAATTATTAATTGGGGACATGATAGTCCTCCCCACCAAAAATTGCTTGTCCTCAAGCAATGCCTGAATAAGAACCCCTTTATCAGCTTACCCAAATGGCTACTGCAAATGATACCGAGGTCCCAAATGTGCCACTGAGTCATCCCTGTCGTCAACACTATGCTGTCATGAAAGAGTCCCTCAATACTAGGACCCCAAGTCGTCCTGGTCAACGTGAAGCACCCGTTGTTCAACTCACTGTCCACCCTGGTATAGGCACCCGAAGCCCTTTGCATACCATCAATAAAGAAAGCAACACGATCATATAAAGCCTTGTTTGTCTCCCTGTGCAGCTTCTCTACTTAGTCATCCATCTCATGTACTCGAAGGGTGGGCACCCAAAGATACATTCTGGTGCCTGTGGAGATAAATCCTTTCTCGCATGAGCTTCCCCTGAACTCCCCCTGTTGGTCATCCCTCCATGTTGGTGAAGTCCCCCATGCAAATAAAGAATCACTAAAATCCAATGGAAGGTCGGAATGATCTCCCCCTGTAAAACCCAGCTCACACCCAAAAGTAGTTGAACTGTCAAGTACTGTGATGCCAGGGTCCCATGCTAATCTCAAAAGGATACCACCATGTTGACACTGTGCCACTTTAACCAAGGTCAACTGGCCATAGTACTCATACCGTATCCTCCCCTCCTGGAACCTGATGGCATAGAATCTGTGGGGGCCAAGCACATCTCGATGGGCACAAGACCACCCATGTGAAGTGTTATCCCATCTCGAGAAGTCCCTCAGAGGTATCATGCCTATTGCCAAACCGAGGCCCAACAAAATACCTAGATGTCCTTCCCTAGTGGGAAACCTCTCTCCTAAGTCTGTGACCCAACTGCTCTACCCTGTAGCTCCATGGCCCCATACTAATCTTGAAATGAGATCAATGCGTAGGCATTGCGCCAATCTGGGCATGACTACGACCCCCTCGTGCTCCAACAGATCCACCCACTCCTGTAATCCTCTGTCGCAACCCCAGTAAAGGACAACTCTATAGTGTTGAAGATGATCCTACCATGGCATCCCATCAAAGCCATCATCTACCAATCGTTGTCTAGTATCTGGTTGAAGCAATAGCAGGGAAAGTGCTCCTCGACCCAGAGTGATAATCTTCATTATCCCCAACCTAACCTCTCAAGGGAGATGTTGTCCTGTTACTGTCATCTCTGTGATCCCTCCAAAGAATGGTGGTCTACTACCCTAATGGCTCTCGGGAACCCAAAGCCAAGTTGAAAGCCCATCGCTTCAAATTCTTGCCTCCTGCCACTGTGTAGTATAGATGTCCACTGGGAACCCCCTATGCCATACAACTAATCCCTGAATGCTACTAATAGGCAGATGTCTAATTCCTGCGACTGACTTAGTGTATGCAGATCTATCTTGCTCCATCCAATCATCACAACTAAGTCTGCCATCTGCACCCTCGGTAATGTGCTAATATAGTGTCTGAAGCCCAGATACCCACTGGAAAACTGCCTCAGCTATACACGATATCCCCTGCTCATGCAAGATCCCAACAAGCCCTATTGAATTAGAGGCACAAGTCTCCCCCATGATCAACTCCCCCTGGTGTGGGATTAGAGATGAACGGTATACCACCCCTGCATAAGATCATCTCATCTCCTAGCCCGTAGTTGCCAACTCGTGTACCAACCCTGCTCCTCCACCGAGGAATCCCTATCGTGCCCCTGATGCACTGAATCTCATAGAGTTGTCTCAAGCAAGTTTCCCAAGTCCCACTACCCACAATGTAGGCCTCCATCGGAAAAATCAAGGCTCCCTTCAACAGTCTGCAAAGCTAATGACTGAGAGGTGTCTGGGCTTTGGTGGGTATGGTCGAGAACCCGTGTGGACATTCTTGACTGGCCTCGTGACCGAACCGCTCTCCAAACTTGGGTATGTGCCCCTCAATGGCATGCCTAACACTCTCGTCAAGTAAACTCCTTGCTAGCAGCACTCTCCCAGTTCGCAGTGCAGCCCCGCACGTTGCTGCATATACCCATGTATCTGCATGCCTCCTGGCATACAATTGCACCCCATTGCACATCTCTATGCACCGTTGGACCCTGCTACTTATTGTCGCATCGCCTCAGATCAGCTGGTATCTCTCCTATATCGATGCGTTCGTCACACTATGAGGAAATGCACTGCGATGTGAACCACTCCTCCTACACCCCGGTGCGACCTTGCACAGCACTACGCACCACTGTGCTCCTCCGTACCCCTCTGCATATCGTTGCACGCCCCTATACATCCCTGGATGTCGTGGTCTAAAATCGAGTCAGTAAATATCAGTTTGCATCTTGTCAATATCATCGTATCCACTCTTTGATCTCCATAACCTCAGATGAGTGAATCTCCCTTCCTGATCCTCCTTGAGAGATTTGACATGTGAATCTCCCTATGTACTTGTGGGAGTGCCACTACGGTGCTGCTCCTCAGTGACCCGTGTGCCCCATATATCCATGGGAAATCCTTCCCTCTGTACAAGGAACTATCTGGTGGCCTGTCGATGCCACCTCCTTTGACAACCTCCTGCTAAGGTACACTGATCATCTAATGACCCCATGCACGACCAACATGCCAAGACGACTCGCGGAGTCTGCCTACTCTTTTGTCAGCCCAACCTGTCATTGGTGCTACCCAAAATTCTTATGGGAATACGAAAATGGGGGTGATTCCAATCACAGGATCCACCATCTTTCTAATACAATGACTAACCCAATCCATGGAGTGATGGGGAGTCCCAACGATTGTAACGGCCCATCTAAACTGATCCACTATGTAAAAATTTTAAACTTTATGATAAAACAAATATGATGAATTTTAAATAATAAATATGTTAACTTTTATAAATATAATTAAACTTTATAAACATATATAAATTAAATTTTATAAAATATATAATTAAACTTTATAAACATATATATAAATTAAATTTTATAAAATATATAATTAAACTTTATAAACTTATATAAATTAAAACTTTAAAACTAAACTATATGCTAAAAACCAAAAATCAAATAAAGGACCCTTTTAAAAGGGGGCGCTTAAAATCAACTGAACATTTATAGCAGAGCGCATTTGACAGGGAAAATATCTGAGAGCATCAATGCGTGGAAGGCGTGTCGGGACGAGGGAAGGCGGTGGCTGCAGGTAGGAGGGCGACCACCGCCAGGCCCGTAGATAAAACCGGAGGCCTGAACCGAGAGAAAGGGGGGGAAAACAAGAGAGGAGCAGAAAGAACCAGAAGCAGAAATTCACCAGGAGAAAACCAGGAGGAAGATAATTATCCATTGGAAGAGCTTTAAGCCGTCTGAGGTTCTGGGCACGAAGGGACAGAGAGCTTCTGTTGAGAAGCTTTCTGGATTGAGCAGCTAGGTTTGCTCAGTCTGGTTGGGTGGTATTGGTCTCCCGGAGATTGGATCAAAATAGCCACAACATCACCAACAGAATCACCAGTTCAGTAGCAGAATCAGCAGCAGTTAAGGTAAGTACAAATTTAAATTCTTCAGGCTTTCTGTATTTCAGATTCTAGTTAATGTGTTTGGTCATTACAGATGGTATCAGACCATCTAATCCATTAAATCGTAAACCTAAAATTCTAATTTTGTTTTAGTCTCTTGATATTAAAATAAAATTTTAAAGCTAAGAAAGGGGTACTAATTACCATCATAAGTAATCAGATAAGATAAAACTCTAACTTCGAGACGAAGTTTTCAGAAGGGGGGGTTTATGTAACGGCCCATCTAAACTGATCCACTATGTAAAACTTTTAAACTTTATGATAAAACAAATATGATGAATTTTAAATAATAAATATGTTAAGTTTTATCAGTGTTGCGGGGGAGCGCACCCCCCCCCTCGCTCCCGCTCCCGATCCGCGCTCCAGGCGGGAGCGACTCGGGAGCAGGTCGGGAGCGCGCTCCCTAAAAAAAAATTCGCTCCCTGCCTTTTCGGGAGCGTTTTTTTGCCTTTTTTGCATTTTTTTTTTTGTAGTAATGTTCGAAATGCAATTTTTTTTGAAAGAAACAAATAGTTTTTGAGTGGGGCAACTTAATGATCAAGTCTAGGCCCTAGTATTGATATGCTATTCATGGTAATGTTAAATTCTTAAAGTAAAAGTGACATTTTCTTTAATTTTCATTTTCATCCTTTTACTTAAATTTTTAACATTACCATGAAATGACTCAGGATGTTTGAGAGTGGTTTCGTCCTCATTGGATTTCATATGGAGAAAGTAGAATTTTAGATTTCATTCAAAATCCAGCAGACTTATCAGTTTTTCAGGATTTCAGGATTGGGGGATTGCAATGTTTCCATTGAATTTTGTCATGTATTAGGGTATGGAACTCATATTTAATCAAGAGTACCAATCCCTCTATGTACCTTGATGTTAGTGACATTGGTTGTCGAACTCCTCTATCATGACCCTTCTAAAAATGTACGCATCACTCAAACAAAATCTTGACTTGACATGCTATGCTTTTTCTATCTTATGTTAATGCTTAGAGGGTGATATTAATGACAAAGATCCCTATACAGATACAAAGGTAATGACAAAGATACCTCTGGATATTAATGCTTGGAGGGTGATATTAATGACAAAGATCCTGATTTTGCAACAAGACTAAAAAATTAGACATTTCTCGTGGTGGCAAGAGGCCCAAGCATAATAAATAGATAATAGATTTACTTCTCTTTTCTAGTTTCTAGTAGCTTTTATAACTATTGACTCTTTCATATTTATTATGATATTTTTTTAAACAATATATGACAATTTAAGTTTGAAGTTGGCAATTATAACTCATTAGTAATGAATTATGAATATGATGCTTCATGAAAGTTGAAAGTTGTTTCATTTCATTTCATTTTATAACATTTCATTTCATGTTAGATATTATTTGTTGTAATGGTTACACTTAGCTTACAAGTACAACTCTGGTGATCAATGATGATAAATGTTATATATTGAATTTTGAAAGCTTGAAACTTTAAGATTGATGAATCATGAGACTCAATATGTTGTATGTTACTATGTTACTAACTTGCGGACGTGGTTGATGAAGATTATAACTTCTAGATGATTGTTGTTATATGGTTCATTCTATGCTTTTTTATGTTTTTTATATCTAATTCATCATTCTACATGTTTTTGTTGACATATATGTATCAAAAATTAAAAAATATAAAAAATATATATATATTTTTAAAAAATCGCTCCGGGATTCGCTCCCAAACCTGGAGCTTCTGAAAATGGTCGCTCCCGCTCCCGCTTCCGCTCCCGCTCCCCGCTTCCGCTCCCGCTCCCAAGTAACATTGAGTTTTATAAATATAATTAAACTTTATAAACATATATAAATTAAATTTTATAAAATATATAATTAAACTTTATAAACATATATATAAATTAAATTTTATAAAATATATAATTAAACTTTATAAACTTATATAAATTAACACTTTAAAACTAAACTATATGCTAAAAACCAAAAATCAAATAAAGGACCCTTTTAAAAGGGGGCGCTTAAAATCAACTGAACATTTATAGCAGAGCGCATTTGACAGGAAAATATCTGAGAGCATCAATGCGTGGAAGGCGTGTCGGGACGAGGGAAGGCGGTGGCTACAGGTAGGAGGGCGGCCACCGCCAGGCCCGTAGATAAAACCGAAGGCCTGAACCGAGAGAAAGGGGGGGAAAACAAGAGAGGAGCAGAAAGAACCAGAAGCAGAAATTCACCAGGAGAAAACCAGGAGGAAGATAATTATCCATTGGAAGAGCTTTAAGCCGTCTAAGGTTCTGGGCACGGAGGGACAGAGAGCTTCTGTTGAGAAGCTTTCTGGATTGAGCAGCTAGGTTTGCTCAGTCTGGTTGGGTGGTATTGGTCTCCCGGAGATTGGATCAAAATAGCCACGACATCACCAGCAGAATCACCAGTTCAGTAGCAGAATCAGCAGCAATTAAGGTAAGTACAAATTTAAATTCTTCAGGCTTTCTATATTTCAGATTCTAGTTAATGTGTTTGGTCATTACAACGATGATCCAACCATCGAATCCCTCTGGCAACCCAGGGCCCCTACTGAACTATGCCCCTGACCATGGATGTATCCAAAAGCCTAATTAGCCATATCAGGTACTAAGCCTAGTTAGAACTATGCCAGTCTGGGCATGACTACGACCCCCTCGTGCTCCTGCAGATCCATCCACTACCGTAATCCTTTGTCGTAACCCCAGTAAAGGACAACCCTATAGTGTTGAAGATGATCCTCCTAAGGCATCCCATCAAAGCCATCATCTACCCTTCCTTGTCTAGTCACTGGCCGAAACAATAGCAGGGAAAGTCCTCCTCAGCCTAGAGTGATAATCATCACTATCCCCAACCTGACCTCCCAAGGGAGATGTTGTCCCTTAATTGTGATCTCTATGATCCCTTCAAAGAAAGGTGGTCTACTGCCCCAATGGATCCCTGGAACACAAAGCCAAGTTGAAAGCCCATCGCTTCCAAATCTTGCCTCTTGACACTATGTAGTATCGATGTCCACTTGGAACCCCACATGTCATACAACTAATGCCTGAATGCTGCTAATAGACAGATGTCTGATGCTTGCAACCGACTCAGTGTATGCAAATCTATCCTGCTCCATCCAATCATCACCACTAAGTCTGCCATCCGCAACCTCGGTAATGTGCCAATACAGTGTCTAAAGCCCGGATACCCACTGGAAAATTGCCTCAGCTATACATGATATCCCCTGCTCATGCAGGATCCCAACAAGCCCTACTGAAGTAGAGCCACACGTCTCTCCCATGATCAACTCCCCAAGTGTGGGCTAAGAGATCAACAATATACCACCCCTGCATAAGATCATCTCATCTCCTAGCCCATAGCTGCCAACTCATGTACTGACCTTGCTCCTCCACCAAGGAATCCCTATCATACCCTTGATGCACTGAATGTCATAGAGTCGTCTCAAGCAAGTCTCCCAAGTCCCACTACCCACAATGTAGGCCTCCATCGGACACAACAAGGCTCCCTTCAACTGTCTACAAGGCCAATGAGTGAGAGATGCCTGGGCTTCGACGGGTATGGTCGAGAACCCATGTGGACATTCTTGACTGGCCCCATGACCGAACCGCTCTCCAAACCTTGGTATGTCCCCCTCAATGGCATGCCTAATGCTATCGTCAAGTAGACTCCTTGCTAGCAACACTCTCTTAGTTCGCAGTGTAACCTCGCACGCTACTGCATATACCCATGTATCCTCATGCCTCCTGGCATACAACTGCACCTTGTTGCACATCTTTATGCATTGTTTGACCCTGCTACATGTTGTCGTATCGCCTCAGATCAGCTAGTATCTCTCCTGTATCAATGCATTCGTCACACTATGAGGAAATGCACTGTGATGTGAACCGCTCCTCCTACACCCCGATGCAACCTTGCACACCACTACGCACCACTGTGCACCTCCGTACCCCTCTACATACTGCGGTACACCGTTGCATGCCCCTATACATCCTTGGATGCCATGATCTAAAATTGAGTCAGTAAATATCAGTCTACATCCTGTCAGTATCATCGTATCCACTCTCTAATCTCCATAACCTCAGATGAGTGGATCTCCCTTCCTGATCCTCCTTGAGAGATCTAACGTGTGAATCTCCCTATGTACTTGTGGTAATGGCACTAGGATGCTGCTCCTCAGAGACCCCCATGCCCCATATATCCATGGGAAATCCTTCCCTCCGTACAAGGAACTATCTAGTGGCATGCCGATGCCACCTCCTCTAACAACCTCCTACCAAGGTACACTGATCATCCAATGACCCCATGCACGACCAACATGCCAAGACAACTCACGGAGTCTGCTTACTCCCCTGTCAGCCCAACCTGTCACTAGTGCTATCCAGAACTCTGATGGGAATATGAAAATGGGGGTGAGTCCAATCACGAGATCCACCATCCTGCTAATACCATGACTAACCCAATCCATGGAGTGATGGGGAGTCCCACTTGGATCCTAACGATGATCCAACCCTCGAGCCCCTCTGGCAAACCACAACCCCTGTTGAACTATGCCCCCAGCCATGGATGTATCCAAAAGCCTAGTTAACCCTATCAAGTACCAACTCAATACCTCTTGCCACCCAACCCCATGAGAGGGATCAAATACAAGAGTCCTTGAATACGTCGAAAGTCCATCATGTGAGTGTTGAGCCCTACACAACTCATGTCACCTCGTCTCATTGGCCTGATCAACATATACAATCTGTCTAGGTAACTTAAGCTCTCTCTCTCCAACGTGTAGAGGTAACCTAACAATATTGCAAGCGCCATCTACGTAAGCCTGAAGAGAGCTACTGAATGGAAGTACTGCAACTCCGCTAGATACCTGTGCATCTATCTGCTCCCCGCTGATGGCAAACCCAAAAGATCACTGCCCATCCTCCTCCATCATGGACTCAACTAGGGGCTCGAGTTGCCCGACCACAACTACCTCCTCAAGCATAACATCCTCATCTAGCTCACACTTATCAAGGTCCTCTCCATGCTGTTGTATGTAGCTATTGTTTAGCAACACTGTCACAGCTCTGGGTACCTCTGTGCCTATTGGCACCTCATCAATGGATGGGCCTATGGGTGTGTGCCCATATGTCTCCACCAATGAGTCTATCAAGTCTACCAAAGGAAACTCCCACAAGGGTGGCTCCTATGTCACGTTGTGTTTATCTACGTGCTCCTCACAACCCTGCGTGCCCTCAACCTCATGTTCAACGTTCTCATTAATCTCCTGATATCTAAAACCAGGTCTCCACCAGCAAAATCACCTTTAGGTCTCATCCTCTAACTGCCCACCTCTACATGATGGTCCAACCCCTGAACTATACTTCTTCTCTTGTTCACCCAAGGAATGAGGCATGGTAGGATGGTCAAACTGACAATATGTGTGGGTGTTGTACTGCTGGGATGCGTGTGTATGTACTTGGCTTCTGTGTTGATTATGTATCAGTCGTTGCATCCCCTTTAGAATCTGTTGGTTCTGCCTCACCAATTGTTGGCTCTGCCTCATCAACTCCATCATGATCTTGCTAGCCCCCCCCACAACTGGCCAAGATCATGCCCTGATACCATTGTAATGTTCCTAATAGCAAATTAACAGTGAATAACCAAAGACATGCTATAAATATAACACAAAAAAACTTCAGTAAACATCCATAGGACGGAAAATGCTCCTTAATGCCAAAATGGGCAATTTTTATTAATATTCATATGCTGGAGTACAATAGGAAATAGAAAAAGTGCACCTGGGCTTGCACAAGGCAAGCTACAAGCCTCAGGTGATCAATATGTCAATGCCCAACTATTGTAGAAATTTGTCCTCCAGAATTTTGTGCTGTCCCAATTTTTCTACACTGCTGGCTGTCTTGGGACCCTGATCCAACCCATCAAACTTGCCCATAAAATTCTATAAAATTAGGACTGGAATCCTTGCCAAAAACCCAAAAAAAACCAGAAAGGGTTTGCTCTGGTTTTGACCCTCAAAATTCGAACCCAAATGGCTTGGCCCTTCTCCATAGCTAGAAATTATCACCTGTAGCAGAGAATGATGTTTGCTGCTCCCAAAATGCCAAGAAACTCCCGCCAATGTTCCTCAATCCAAAATTTGAGCAACACAACTCCTCAATCCTTTGCCAAAGACTCCACTCACTTGACCCCCACAAATGATTGCATAAGCTTGTAGGTGATGATGTAATCTCTACGCCCAACAATACCGTCCTATGTGAAGGACTCACTCTCCACTTGCAAATCCCCCTCCTTAACTTAGAATTTTTCCAAGAAACATCCCAACAACAATACAACCTCCAGCTCTGGCATCAATCTCCCTCTATGACTGCATGGCTCTCCCTATTACGTCCCAGTTGAACCAGAATGGCGTAGTGTTGTGTGATGCCTCTCTCCCAGCCTCCAAATAAGATCGAAATCCTTCCTACGGTGGCACTCAAGGTCCACTAAAGAGAAGGTTGAGCTTCACTCCTTGGGAAGCTCTTGTGCTAAGCAGCACTTGTAACTCAGCTGAACAACTAGAGTAACAATGGATAATCAAATGTCAAAAAGCCCCTAAAATGAGAGCCTCACCTCCAATTTATAACTAGCCATCCCTTATGCTCCTTGTGGGCTCCACCGATGAAATTCCCTCTCTCAACCAATTCGAATTCCTCCGAGGGGTGCGTATTCCCTTGGAGTGGCCCCCACTCTCCACTTCCCATCGAATTTCTTAGCTTTTCTAATATTTGGGGGTGGCACCTTTATAAATTTTCCTTTTTCACCCACTTTTCCTAAGTTTATATGCCAAATATTTATTAACTGCCAAAAATTGCAAAATTGAGAATTCCCTTAGCAAAATTATTAATTGGGGACATGACAAAAATCGTTTGATCAATATGTAGAGGTCTCAAGGAAATGAGATGCAAAATAATAGAAATAATAATAATTCATGACAAAAGAGGATAATAATTCATGACAAAAGAGGGGCCCTCCTGATGAGCAAAGACCGCCTAATCCACTTGAGTATGCAAATATTGTTGATCAATCTTTACCTTATTGTATACCTTGTGACAATTTTAATGGTGAGGCCACTTGCGTTATTGCAAGAGGAATCTTGGATAGTGGAAAGGCAGGGACAAGTGGTTAGATAAATATAGCTGTTAAGGAATATCACTTGTCTATGGAGGATTGGATGGAGGTGGTTGAGAATAGCTGAGTTGTATGGAGAAAAGCCTTCTCTGGAACAAGTATCGGAGATTGCGAAAGATAAAGGATTAACTTATCAGTGGAAGAATAAAGAGCAAAAGGAGAATCAGACTACCCGTAGAGTTTCAAGCCCTAGTTTGAATATTGACTTAGAAGGATGGATTAATAATGCAAAAATTTTGGTTCTTGTCACTGAGATTCTAAAGATTCGCTCCCAAAAGTCTAAGTTATTGAAGGTTGTTGATGCTCCTCGTATTAATGATTCTCGTGAAAAGAGCCCTGATACTATGTGTCATGATGCTCTAGTATATTTACAGAACATGGATCCGGATATTAAATATCATCAGTCGTTTTTAATTACTTTACTTGTTAATGGTTTTCAATTATATAATTGCATGTTGGATTTTGGTGCATCATCTTGTGTTATGACTAAGAGGGTCACGGAACAACTTAATTTGAGAATTTCTAGACCATATTACAACATATGTGCCATGGATTCCAAGAAGATTGAGGTTCATGGGTTAACTAAGGATCTACAAGTGCGTTTGTTAGTTTATCCTGATATAATGATTGTGATGGACATTGTTGTAGTTGATGTGCCAGATGCTTGCAGTATGTTGTTATCAAGAAAGTGGGCTTTTGATCTAGGAGGTGTGAAAATTCTATCACTGCAGCATCTGATTTACTTTTCCTACTTATTCCTCAATAAGTTATTTATGAAATTACTTCAATAAACATTAAAATAAATACTGCTACAGATATCACACCGTAATATAGAAACAAACATATGCACACGAATCAACACATTGACACAGATAGTTTGGACAACAGTCCCCGGAAAAAACCAATGTGGAAAAACCGGTGCAACAAGGGAGGATTTTATTATTCAGTAATTTTTCTGTACAACAGGGTGCCAAACTGACATACCCACAGAGAGAAAAATTTGCCAAAACTTCTCCCAGTCCCAATGTCAGCCCGACTAACCTCTGCGTGGCTCTCAGACACTTTGTGTCAGCCCCTACTTGACTGCGTCAGCCCTAAGCCTCTCTGCATCACCCACGCAGGCCCGGCTAGTGACTCCGCAGTTTTCTATTGCCTCTATGTCTGCCTGAATTGCCCTATGTCTGCCTCTCCTGCCTCATCGCTGATCTCCAATGGTTGATCCCGTCTCTCTGTTCCGTACTTGTTGCCCACTGACTACTCACCAGACCACTGGTTCAATTTCTCAGCTAACCCCGCTCGAGAAATTGAACTGACTGGTCTCCCTCAGTGTGTTCTCCAAGTGACCCTCAAGCCTCCTCTTATACTTTTCTCGTTGACAGATCAATAGCTGAGATTAAGTCCTTAATCAATGGCTAAGATTAGATCTGGCTTGATCCATGACTTTTGGACCCTTCTAACATAGTTTCATATTATTTCACATTAATATTTTATTTTCCCTAAGTTTAGACTTAGAGACTTCATTAAAAATATTAATTATTTTAATATCTCCCAAACTGTTTAGAATCTGCCCAAACCATTCTGGGTATTGGAGATCTCATGTGCTTTAGCCTCTCCACCAATTTTCGTGGCTAGAGAACATCCGATGCTACCTCAAATCAACACTCCCTCTTAGCAAGGACTGTGCTTTAGTAGTACTCCTCACTGAGTATCACCCTGATCATCTGGCATCGATCCCTGTGCTGATGCTAAGCCTCCCTGCCCAACATCTTCTGCACTGTTGTATCTTGTATTGCTGCCGATGGCTCTGCTACTGCCGCTGCTGCATCTATACGACAACTCCCTCTGCATCCATGTTGTTGTTGTTCCTTTCTCCCAACACTGCATTCGCACTGCAACTCCCTCTACATCCGTGCTGCTATCACTCCCGTTTCTGCTTCTGAAACGGGTTCTTTACCATCCCCATCTTTTCCCTAAAGTAGTCAAACTTCATCCTTCCAAGGGCCTTGGTGAGGATGTCTGCCACTAGTTCTCCTCTAGGAGTGTAGCTCAACTGTACAGCTCCTCGTTGGACACGGTCTCTGACAAAGTGACACCGGATATCAACTCTGATTATCGCACATGATCATGGTCGCCTCCATATTCCTTCTGAATAGATTCACAAGCAGTTTTCTAAGCCATATGTCCTCACACGAATCTGTGCTTGCTGCCATATATTCTGCTTCAGATGAGCTCAGAGCCACAGACTTCTATTTCCTACTGCACCAGGAGGTCATTACTGATCCAATGTTGAAACAGTACCCAGAGGTATTTTTCCGATCCACTGAACTTTCTACCCAATCTGCATCAGTAAATCCACTCAAACTGATATCCTTACCTTTGGTGTACAAGAGCCCAAAATCGACTGTTCCCTGTAAATACCCTAGAACGTGTTTGGCTGCTGTCTAGTGTGCCCTCTTTGGTTCCACCATGAACTAACTGAGGATGTTGACAACGTAGCAAATGTCTAGCCGGGTATTCACCAGATACATCGGGGACCCTATGCGCTGCCTATATAGGGTGGAATCGACATCCTTGTCTTCTGATGCATCAATCTTCTTCCAGCTGGTGATCATTGGCGTAGCCATGGGTCTACAGTCCTCCATCCTAAATCTTTTCAAGATTTCTATAGCATACCTCCCTTGTCCAAGGAAGATTTCTCCCTTCTGCTGCCAAACTTCCAACCCTAGGAAGTAATGCATTTGTCCGAAATCCTTCATATCGAATTTTGTGGCTAGATTCATCTTGCAATCCCCAATGAGTCTGGATGATCCTGTCAAAAAGAGATCATCCACATACAATACTAAGACTAGCGGCTCGTTCTCTACAACCAGATAGTAGAGATTTGGATCCACGTCACTCTTAACAAATCCCATCTTTTGCAAGTAGCCATCTATTCGACCATACCATGCTCTCAGTGCCTGTTTCGGCCCATACAAGGTTTTCTTTAATCTGCATACATGAGACTTCTTCTCATGAGTCTCAAAGCCCTCTAGTTGTTCAATTTATACCTCTTCTTCTATTACCCCATTTAGAAATGTCGTTTTGACATCCATCTAATGAATCTCCCATCCCATCTGAGCTGCAAGAGATATCACAGTCCTAATAGATGTATACCTGGCTACTGGGGCGAAGGTCTCCTCATAATCAATTCCTTCCTTTTGAGCATACTCTTTAGCCACAAACCTAGCCTTGTATTTCTCAACACTGCCGTCTGCAGCGTATTTGATCTTGTAGATCCATTTTGAACCTGCCATTGATCTGTCTTGAGGCCTTGGTACCACCTCCCAAACATCGTTCACCATTATGGAGTTGTACTCCTCTACCATCGTATCTAGCCAAACCTGACGTTGAGTTGCCTCCTTGAAACTGGCAGGCTCTCCATCCTGAGCTACTAATGCCTGATATCTATCTGGTTGTTTTCGCCCCCTCTTATTGTTTCTTGGCGCACCGATGAAGTCTTCTACATCTCACAGAATCTGACGAAGTTCCCTGCTAGTTCTTCCTCTGACAATAGGTGCTTTTGTTAGCTCTTCCTCCTCATCCTGCAAATCTTCCTGACCTGAGGAAGAATTCTTTACTTCTGTTGGTTGAAGAGGCTTAACCAGCGACTCCTCTTTCGACTGCTCCTCAAAAGGCATCTCACGAGATCTTCTGAAAGCACTATCCTCCATGAACTTTACATTTCATCGAACTACTACCTTCTTGCTCCCTAGAAGATAGATTCTGTATGCCTTAGCGTTCTCACTATATCCCACCAAATATCCCTTTTCCGCAGTTTGATCCAGCTTCTTCCTCTTTTCTTCGGGTATGTGGCAATATGCTAAACTCCGAAATATTCGGAAAAGCCGGAAAAGCCAGAACTGCCGGAAAAGACAGAAATGCCAAAAAAGCCGGAACTGCCAAAAAAGCCTGAAAAGTCGAAAAAGCCGGAAATGCCGGAACTGTTGGAACTACTAGAAAAGCCGGAATTGCCGGAAAAGCCGGAACTGTCAGGACTGCCAGAACTGCCGGGAACTGCTGGGAACAGCCGGAACTGCTAGAATTGCCGGGAACTACCGAAACAATCGGAGCATCTGTCTCCGAAGGAGAACAACATGCAAGGGACAGCTAACTAACATTGGGACAGTTGTATGGTACTTAGCAGCAAATACACCAAGCATGCAATGTTACAGCTAGCATGCAAGGGACAACTAGCATGCAACAACAAGCATGCTAAGGACAACAAGCATGCTAGGGACAAGAAGCAAGCAAGGGACAACTAGCATGCAACAACAAGCATGCTAAGGACAACAAGCATGCTAGGGACAACAAGCAAGCAAGGTGTAGCCAACACATAGGTCAGGATGGCAACATGGTGATGGGTACAGTCATGATTAATGAAGCATGATGAGATGCAGCATAGTGATGATGGGTGCAGCATGGTGCAGCGCGGTGAGGTGTAGCATGATGACGAAATACAGCACAACGATAGGTGAAGGAGTCACCTTGGAGAATTAGTTGAAGTAGCATGTCTTCAACTGATCTCATGTATCATCTTCGTAGAGATGATCTTTGCTCTTATCTAGATAAGTCAAAGTGTTGACTTCTATTGTAAACGTACTATCTCTCTCTCTCTCTGCTGAACTATTGAAGAACATATAAGAAGAATTGATCAAGGGTTCCCCACATTGGGGTTTGTCCCTGGCTAGCGCCACATCTTGTGTCCTCTTGTCTTGGATTGTCTTCTGCAATTTATGTTTATGTTCTATCTGCAGTTTACTTTAATGCTGATGTGATTGCTAATCTAGAAAAGATATGGAGCTAACTGTGAAAATTGAAATAAATTGCTCTAAGCATAGAACATACCTAAAATTAACATGGTATCAGAGCTGAAATGAAGACAATGCCCAATCAAGAGTGAAAGAGCAATCACTGAAGACAATTGGGAAAGGACAAAAGGATTAGTGGATTCCTCATCCCTCTTCAAATTCACCAAGGGTGAAGTCGAAGCAGAGAATATTATCAGAATGGCGCAGCAGAATATGGCCTACCTAAAGATCACTTCATTGGAAGACTGGATCTCAGGGAGGAAGGAAAGGCAGATAACTAGTTCAGCCATTATGCGGAGTGTCCGAATGGCAGGGACACATCACTTGATGATGATAACAATCTTTCCTGGGACATCTTCAGTGATCAAAGGAATGACAGGTAATGCAGGTCATCAAGGAAATGGTCGACTCTTCATAGAAAGCAAGGAACCCCAGGTATGAAGAATCAAATGTTGTTTCTGATAAGATAAAGAAGCGTTATCTTGTATTGGCCCTCTCCTTCGGATTATTTGGGAATCTGGCTTATAGATTGTAGTGCTTCAAGGCACTTCATCGGATAGATGGGTGCACGCTCTAATTTGGTAGAGATGGAAACAATCGCGGGATTATACTTGGAGCCGATGCCACCTATCCCGGAAAGGGTGTAGGGAATGTTAACTCTCAATTGAATAAGGGTAACTCAATTCATTTACAGAATCTCTTTTATGTACCTGATCGCAAGAAGACCCTAGTGTCCATCTCAAAAATGGAAGTCAAAGGTTTTACAGGTGGCATTCATCGATGGAAAGGTATGTGTTAAAAAATATAATTTTCAAAGATGCTTTTTCTCATGGGTTTAGGGTTGGCAATTTGTATCAAGTTGCAGGATGGTCCATTGGGGATCATGTCAATTGACATATCGCATCTATAACACCGGAGGTCTACCTATGGGGCCCTACCTGATGTGAGTCAAATGGTGATAGGTATGTCTGAATTCAAGTAGAGCATGAAGGTACATGTCTGAGATGTACCGAAGGAAAATCTTATAAGGGAACCATTCCCCTCATGCAGCAGGTCCACAGGTTTGGAACAACCCGAGGAGTTTGAGATTCATGATCGGGAATCTCATGTATACAGGTGGAAGGAAGCCCTCTATGGCTTGAAGCAAAACACCTCGGGCGTAGTATGAGAGGATTGATAGCTGTCTAATGAAGCTGAGATTCACTAGGAGTGAAACCGATCCAAACCATTACCCGAAGGTTGTGGATGATAGACCTCTCATACTGGCACCTTATGAGGACGACCTATTTCTGACAGGTGCAGACCCTCTCATTTGCAGAAGTAAGAGGGAGTTGCATTTCGGATGTGGAATGATAAACTGCAAGCCTGTGACTATCTTGAGGATCTTAACTTTCGGAAGTTATATGGTAGTGATGTCGGAGCAGATTTGGGAAATTCCTCTGAGTTTCATAAACTCATTTGCGTTGATGTTCTTGGTGAACTTCCGTCCGAACATATGTTTTGCAGTTAGCATGGTGAGCTCATATTTGGTTGAGCCTCACTGGATTGGTGCCAAGAATCTTCTGAGATATCTTCGGGGCACAATCTCTCATGGATTGAGATACACTGCCAGAAATATGAAACTGCATGATTATTCGAATGCTAACTGGGCAGGCAGTGTGGAGGATCACTGGAGCACTTCTCAGTGCTGGTTCTCTTTGGATTCAACTTCGATATCATGGATGAGCAGGACGCAGAAGTCAGTTGCTATAAGCACCGCCGAGACCAAATACATAGCTACGAGTATGATCTCGTGTGAAGCTGCATGGTTGTAGAAGCTCTTAAGTGTGCTATTTGTACACATGATGAATACCAATGTGATTCTTTGTGACAACCAGAGGGGGATTCGATTATTGAGGAATCCCGTATTCGATGATTGCTCCAACAGATAGACATCAGATACTGCCTTATTTGCGATATGGTAAGTCGATGAGCGAGGAGGCTCCATTGCATTGAGACTGATGTATAGGTTGTAGACATTTTGTCAAAGCCCCAGGGAAAGGTCAAATCTGTGACTTTCCCGAACGATTTGGAGTCGTTGAGTGACCTTCTTATAAGGGTCCTTCATGTTGCATGCATTGAGCTCGGAGAGCTCTAGGGGGTTGGTGATTCACCCTCCCCTGGTGGTGCACTATGAACATGATGATTAGTTCTTTTGTGGGCCGGGATGATTAGTTCTCCCGTGGCAACTGTGGAACAGGATGATTAGTTCTCCTGTGGGCCGGGATGATTAGTTCTCCCATGGCAACTGGGGAACAGGATGATTAGTTCTCTTGTGGGCTAGGATGATTTGTTCTCTGTGGCGACTATGGAACAGGATGATTAGTTCCCCTGTGGGCCATGATGATTTGTTCTCCGTGGCGACTGTGGAACGGATGATTAGTTCTCCGTGGCATCCACTGATAGGATGATTCGTTCTCCTCTGGACAGGATGATTAGTTCTCCTGTCGAGGTATCCTACCCATCCAGTCCGAGACTCACGGGAAGTACCTCTCATCTAATCAATGAGCAGGGAAATGAGGATAGGGACCATAGTAGTACTATCGATGGATGCATCGCTATATCTACCGTACTCCCTATGCTAGGATGACCTCCATTGATCTGGGATCAATGAAACTGATTTGGGATCAGTATGAGTGGTTTGAGACACTCTCTTGTGACATTGATCTGGGATCAATGAAACTGATCTGGGATCAGTATGAGTGGTTTGAGACACTCTCTTGTGACATTGATCTGGGATCAATGAAACTGATCTAGGATTAATATGAGTGGTTTGAGACACTCTCTTGTGATATTGATCTAGAATCAATAAAACTGACTTTGGGTCAGTAAGAGTGATGTGACACACTCTCTTCAAATAAAATTGACATCGGGTCAGTAGAGAATGGTATGAGACATTCTCGATCAATTCTTCTTCTTCATGGTTTAGCAGAGCAGAGCTCAGCAGATCAGAGCAGAGCAGAGCAGTGCAGGGCACTGATGGCAGAGATAGTACAGTCGGACATATGGATCAGCGGATGGAGTTCTCCCTAGTTGAGAGGGAGTGTTAAAATTGGCAACTAGGGCCAAACTCCATGTGGGTCATCTTATTTATGGCAGCTGATATTTTTCTTGGATCCCTCTCATCGAGAGGTGTAGGATTGATCTAAAGATCATCCGATTCCGATAAGTATTCATGGAGTTATGAATTTATTTGCGTTATAAGACAATTCGTCAAGGTCAGCCAGCAACCAAATAAACCCCACATGTGCTCAACGTTTTAGTATAAATAGAGGTGGCCTTCAAGTCATTTCAACACACTTGGGATCTCTTCCTCTCTCTACTTGTCTTTGGGTTTTGGTAGGAGGAGAGATCCTAAGGAATAATGTTGCCCTGATCTAGAGGGCAGAAAGCTGGAACTGTCGGAAAAGCCGGAAAAGCCCGAACTGCCGGAAAAGCTAGAAAAATTGGAATTGCCGAAAAAGTCGGAACTGCCGGAAAAGCCGGAAATGCCGATATAGTCGAAAAAGCTGGAACTGCAAGAACTGTCGGAAAAGCCAGAAAAGTCGGAACTGCCAGAAAACCCTGAAAAGCCGGAAAAGCCAGAAATGTCGAAACTGTCGGAACTGCTGGAAAAGCTGGAATTGCCAGAAAAGCCGGAACTGCCGGAACTGTCGGGAACAACTGGAACTACTGGAATTGCTAGAACTATCGGGAACTGCCGAAACAGCTGGAGCATCTATCTCCGAAGGAGCGCAGCATGCAAGGGAAAACTAACTAACATTGGGACAGTTGTATGGTACTTAGCAAAAAATACACCAAGCATGCAATATTACAGCTAGCATGCAAGGGACAACTAGCATGCAACAACAAGCATGCTAGGGACAACAAGCAAGCAAGGTGCAGCGAACACATAGGTCAGGATGACAACATGGTGATGGGTACAGTCATGATTAATGAAGCGTGATGAGATGCAGCATAGTGATGATGGTGCAGCGCGGTGAGGTGCAGCATGATGACGAAATGCAGCACAACGATAGGTGAAGGAGTCACCTTGGAGAATTAGTTGAAGCAGCATGTCTTCAACTGATCTCATGTATCATCTTCTTAGAGATGATCTATGCTCTTATCTAGATAAGTCAAAGTGTTGACTTCTGTTGTAAACATACTATCTCTCTCTCTCTCTTTGCTGAACTATTGAAGAACATATAAGAAGAATTGATCAAGGGTTTCCCCACATTGGGGATTTTCCTTGGCTAGCGCCACATCTTATGTCCTCTTGTCTTGGCTTGTCTTCTGTGATTTATGTTTATGTTCTATCTGCAGTTTACTTTAATGCTGATGTGATTGCTAATCTGGAAAAGATATGGAGCTAACTGTGAAAATTGAAATAAATTGCTCTAAGCATAGAACATACCTAAGATTAACACAATGGCAAATAGAAATAGAAAATATAAAACAACTACAGGTATGCAAGCCTCAAGGCAATAGGCAACCCATGACTTATAAGTCACCAATCCTCATAGTCATCATCAGAATCAGCATCAAGGTCCTCATCATCATGGTCACCACTGCTTTCCTCTGCATCCTCCTCCTCCCCTGTATCCATAGTCGCCTCTGCATCTGCTGGTGTGGAGGATGACCCCTCTAAAATATCACCATCATCAAATCTAACAAGCTCTAGCACTGGATCATTGAGATCTGTGTTGGCCAATGCCAACTCAACACTGCTGTCCAAACCCATATCATCAGGAAAGACATCCCACATCTTTTTCTTTGCCCTCAACCACTCTTCCCTCTGCCTGTAAATAAGACGAAGGTTGGTGTGCAGATACACCATTGTCTCTGCCTTGGACTGCTCAAGCCTGCTCTTCTTCACACTATACAAATTCCCATATGTGCTCCAATTCCTCTCACAACAAGAGGATGAAGTCATCTGAGAGAGGAGCCTCATGGCTAACTGCTAAAGAGGAGGGCTTGTTGCCCCATGATTTGCCCACCAAGAATAGGGCTTCTTAGCCCCCCTGTCTCTAATCACATCATATCCTACAAATCGAGTAGTGCCAATGGAAAACTCTGCAAAGGCATCCTCTACCTCATCAAGCAATGCTCTATCCTAGAAAACCCGCCTGAATGCATCTTTCCTCCCCTGTGATATTTCACCATCCATGTGAGAAGGGAATCTGCGGGAAGATCCACCATTCAGCCACTCATGGTTGTAGTATTTTGGGTTCAATGAGTGAGCCAAACAATGTAAAGGTGTGCAATTATTGTCCCATCTGCTGACAAGAATATCCTGTATAGTACCACAGAAGGCCTCTGGTGATGTCTCATACTCGGGGCACTCACTCTGTAGATTAATGCTCCTCACAAACTCAATCATGGAATCCCATCCCTCATAAACCTCTCCTAGGATGGGTTTGTCTGTATTTGCAAATCGAAGCAAAGAAATGATAGGGTCCATGATCTGAATAATTAGTTCTACCCTCTCCCACCAAGCATCATCTAGCACTGTGTCCCTCACTCTTTTAAAGGCTACTTGATCTGTCTTTCTCCAAATATACCAAAACTCAGAAAGAACCATGGCCCCAAGAGCGGTCTTGACCTCCCTCAACCTCTTCAACATGATGAATGAAGAGGCAAACCATGTATCAGCAATCTTCAACAATGATAGATTGTTGTACTCCTTGTAGATAGTGAGGGCATTTGTATGATTTTGCACAAAGTTACGGATATGTTGTGCATCCTCAATAATGTTACCAATCCAAAGCACATCAGAAGCAATGGATCTCAGTGCTAAGTTCAATGAATGGACAATGCAAGGTGTCCAAAACACTTGTGGATATTTAGCTTCCACAATCATGCCAGCAACCTTGCAAACAGATGCATTATCTGTAATGATTTGCACACAAGAATCAACACCTACATCTTCAATAACTTTAATAAATAACTCACCCATAAATTGTGCATCCTTGTATTCTCCTAGTGTATCCACTGCTTTCAAGAAAATTGGACCATTTAAGGAAGACACCATGAAGTTGATGAGTGGGTGTCGTGCTGGATCTGTCCATCCATCAGAAACAATGCTAACCCCAGATGTTGGCCATGATGCTTTAATAGGTTCAAGAATTTTTTGCACCTCTTTTTTTGCCTTCGTCAACAATGTGGTTCTGAGCTTCTCTGAACCAGGAGGCACATACCATGATGGAGACCCGTGAGTTAGAGCTCAACACATCTCAATAAATAGAGGTGAGCGTGCAACATTAAATGATATGAAGTTTTGATAGAAAAAGAAGGAAATGGTGAGATCAAGCTCTTCCCGTTTCTCTTTTTGAAAAATCTTGTCCATTGGACCAAGTGAAATTGTTCTTCTTTTTGCTACTTGTCCCCCAATAGAACTCTCAAATGGAAATTTGGTGGTGCCTTTCCTCAAAAATGGAAGGGGGTTTTCATTCTTGGTTTTTCTTGATCTTGCAGCCACATTTGCCATACCAACAATGAACTCTTTTTCCATTTCTTTCCTCTTTTGTAAAGGAACAACTTTACAAGCTCCAATTCCACAACCTGGTAAAGCCAACAAATGGCCTTTCACACGGTAATATGTGCTTTTGAAAGAAATGTGGCAAAAGTTGCATCTCCATTGCACATTGCCTCCTCCCTTCCCCTTGGTGCTTGTCCCATCCTCTCTTGTGACATATTTCCACAAGGGATATTTCTCAATGTTGTCTTTAGGAGGAAGTCTTCCCTCAACATTACTTGCAGCAGACTCTGATGATATTGGGGGAGGAGGGGCATCTCCAATGGAGACATTCTTCCCCTTCCTTTGCCCCCTACCTGTTGCCCTTGATTGAGCCATGAATACTGTAAAAAAAAAAAAACAAAACATGCACAAATTTGTAAAAAAAATTCATATACAAACTGTTGTAATAGAAATGCAAAAAAATAGAGATGAAATGCACTTACCTGGTGCTTGAATCTCCTTGCCGAATGCTCCACACCCTTAGCTCCTTGCTCCAAACCCTTAGCTCCTTGCCCACAGCTCAATGTTTGCAAAACTGAATGAGAGAAATGGTAAATGAGTGAAAGAACAACGCTTTTTTATGCCCGTGGGTTTCACTTTTTTGGGATTCGAATCCCAAAATCGGGACACGATGTGTCCTAATGGGACATGACCGGGATTTGATCGTGTCCCGTTAGGACACGTCATGCCCCATTTTGGTATTCAAGTTTCCAACGAATCGTGTCCGATTCTTGGGATTCAGACACATCGCCTAGTTTGAGCGAATCCGGTTTCAGAGGTTTGAAGTTTCTCAAAATCAACACAGGTTGGGTATTTCTGACATATGGCTTTTGTGTCTTCCCAAGTAGCTGATCCAGGGCTATACTTGTTCCTCTGGACCTTAACTTGGTCTACCAGGCAATTCCTAAGTTGTTTAACTCTACGTTCCAATATACGTAGTGGTTCGACTGAAATGGTTCCCCCATCCGATACCTGCAATTTCTTCCATTGAAGGTTATGAGATTTGTCAGCTATATAATGTCTTAATACAAATACATGAAATACATTATGAACTTTATGCAAGTGGGGTGGCAGTGCAAGACGATAGGAAACAAATCCAACTTTTTCTAAAACTTTGAATGGCTCAATAAATAGGGGTGATAACTTTGTTCCTTTTCCAAACCAGATGGTGTTTTTATTAGGTCTGATGCGAATGAAAACTTCATCTCCTACTTCATAATTCTTATCTGTCCTATGACCATCAACATAACTCTTTTGTCTATCTTATGCCTCTCTCAATTGTTGCCTAACTTGTTTTACCTGTTCCTCCATCTCTTGAATTAATTCTGGCCTCACTATCACTCGATCTTCTACCCTGTCCCAACTTAACGGTGTTCTGCAAGGTCTATCGTACAATGCTTCAAATGGAGGCATCCCAATTGAACTGTGGTAATTGTTATTGTATGCAAATTCAACTAAGGGCAAATACTTCTCCCAGTGTGTTTGCTAGTCCATAACGTACATTCTTAGCATATCTTCTAGTACTTGGTTCACCCTTTCTGTTTGTCCATCTATCTCAGGATGATAAGCTGTGCTTAAATTTAGTTGAGTTCCCAAGGCTGATTGCATACAGTCCAGAATCTTGAAGTGAATCATGAGTCCCTCTCTGATATGATCTTCTTAGGTACTGCATGAAATCTAATAATTTCATTTATAAATACCTGAGCTACGTCAGCAACTTCGTAAGTATCTCTTACAACAATAAAATGGGCATTTTTAGTTAATTTATCTACCACAACCAGAATGGCATTATGCTTTTATGGAGTAAGAGGTAGTCTGACGATAATATCCATAGAAATTATCTCCCATTTGGTCATAGGAATGTTGTGAGGTTGTAGGAGAGCTGCTAGATGACAATGGTCAACCTTTACTTGTTGACATTCAAGACATTTAACAACGAATTGGACAGTATCGCCTTTCATGCCTATCCAAAAGAAGAGTTTCTTTGTATCAACATGCATTTCTTTACACCAAGATGTGCACAATACAATGCTCCGTGGGCTTCCTTAAGGATGATGTTTTAGAGATCCCCACTATCAGGAATGTACATCCTTCCACCAAATCGCAAATTCCATCATCTTCTAGTTCATATCCCTCAAAATTTAGGTACTTTTGGATTTTTACTATCGAGCCCGATCTCACCTTTAAATACCAACTGTTTTTGAAGAGATGTTCTAGTACTTGCTTCCTCAAATCTACCTAGATAGGTATGAGGGAAAATATTTGTGGTCTTCTATATAAACCATCTGCTACTACATTCTCTTTTCCTTTAATGTATGGAATTCCAAAGTCATAATCTCTTAAGAATTCGCTCTATCGTCTTTGTCTAGCATTCAAGTCCCGTTGGGTAAACAAATATTGTAGACTTTGATGGTTTCTTTTGAGCAGAAAGCTTCTCCCTACTAGATAGTGTCTCCATATCTTTAAAGCTAGCACTATAGCAGCTAACTCTAAGTCGTGCATGGCGTAGATTTTTTAATGAGGCTTTCATTTTCTTGAGGCATACGCTATTACACCTCTATCCTGCATTAATACTACACATAATTCTTTCTTTGATGTGTTAGTACATACTACATACAATAAAATATTTGTCCATATCAGGAACTCACAAGATTGGTGCACTAGTCAACGATCTTTTAAGTTCAAATAATGTTCAGTGACATTCCTCAGTCCATTCATACCTAACTCCTTTACACTGGAAGATTGTGATAAGCTTTGCAATTTTGGAGAATCCTTCTACAAACCTTCAATAGTAGCCATCTAAACCCATAAAGCTTCATACATCATGCACATTTTTTGGTATCAACCATTCCATGATTATCTTTACCTTTCCAGGATCTATTGAGATCCCTTCACCAGATATAAGTCATTGTCATGTAATGAAGTCATGTTACACTTTGTATAGAGTCAAACTTGTTTATGTAAAGTATCCTCCAAGACCTTGTCACTTATCCTCTTCAAGTCGGCCTACAACGATGGGAGAACATGCTACAAGAAGTCGACCTAAATCTTGTGATCATGTCGGCCTAAAGGACATGAGATGAAGTGTATATATAGCCTCAGTCAACCTCACTTGAAGGCAAGCAACTCGACATACATTCGGTGAATAAGTGCGAAGAAGAAGGGCTACAAATAGAAGTGCAAAGAAGTGATAAGGAGAGTCTCTTCTGGGCAAGTGAAGGAGGATTCTCCTGGGCATAGCGAAGAAGGTTTCTTCTAGGATCAACAAAGAAGATTTTCTTCTAGGGCAGCAAAGAAGGTTTCTTTTGGGGCAACGAAGGAGGTTTCTTCTGGGGTAGCGAAGAAGTTTTCTTCTGGGGCAGTGAAGGAAGGATTCTTTTGGGATACTTGTTTTGGGTAAACGAGATAGAGATCTAGAGACCGAGATTCTCTAGAGGAAGCTAGTGAGATCATAGAGCCCAAGTTTCTCTAGGAGAAGTCGAGAAGAAGCATTGTGAAGTAAAGAGACCGAGTTTCTCTAGAAGGAGACAAGGAGAGCAGTTCAAGATGAAAAAGAAAGTCGAGAAAGGGAAGAGGCAGAGCATCAAGGTTAGTGACAAGGTTCTTGGGAGGATACTAGAGTCAAGGGTCTTTGTCATGCTCTTGGTACTCATCAATTGAAGATCTAGAAGAAGAATTTTGATCGGGTTTTCCTATCAAGAGGTGAAAGGTTTTGGCCCTGGCTGACAAACCTACAAACTGTGTCACCTGTCTTTTATTGTGCATATTGGTAATTGTCTTGATGAAAAGAACACAATAATAATATAATGAAGAAAAGACTGTAAGCTAAGAAGTAAAAGTATATCACAAGCAATTATCAAGTAGAGAAATCTTTTAACTATTCATGCCCTAGATTTCTCAACATGGTATCAGAGCTTATGTGTTGAAGACAAGAAGGGGCATTCAATCAAGAAGACATCAAGCAGTGGATGAAGGATCGTAGTAGATTCAAGGGTCACTAAAACCCTAGATCGTAGAAATATACTCTAACAAGAGTCTTGAAATTATCTTTAACAAGGAAGCAGGAAGAAAGACTGAAACCCTAGAAGCACTTCAGAGATCATCAATCATACATCAAAAAAGAAGTGGAAGCTCTTCAAATATAAGGAAGGTTAGATCGAAAAGTGATCCTCCCTATTGAAACAAGGATCTCATTTGGAAAAAGATCATCCTAAAGAAGGCAGTCTTCCCTCACTGAAGTAAGAACCTTTTTAAAAGGGTCATCTAAAGCAACAAGTTCGTCATCACGTTGAAGATTCTATCTTCACAAGTAAGTACTTTTTTATTATAATCTAATCTAGTAAAAATGACTTCATGTTTCAAGGAGAACCATA
This sequence comes from Pinus tabuliformis, assembly GCA_031772625.1. Lineage (NCBI taxonomy): Eukaryota > Viridiplantae > Streptophyta > Pinopsida > Pinales > Pinaceae > Pinus > Pinus tabuliformis. Next base: position 1,452,870,460 of record CM062819.1, on the reverse strand, counting down.
AGCTGGTTGGGATATCAAACTTCCTTGTATGGAAAAGAAGGATAGACATAGTCCTCGAAGTAAATGAAGTCATTGATCATGTCCATGGAAAGGTCTCCAAGCCATCTGAAGAACAAGCATTATCTGAATACATGGAAAGGGATCTCAAGGTTCAAAAGATTCTTAAGGAATCTATAAAAGATCCTCTGATTTCCTATGTAGCCGAGATGGAGACATCTAAAGAAATATATGATACGCTGGTAGGAATTTTCTCTACACGATAGAAAAGTACATATCACTTAGATCTAATCTATATAAGTTGAAGGTGTCAAAGGATGAAGGGATATTGTCATGTCTTTCAAAGCATCTCAAATAAAAGGGCAATTGTAGGATCTAGGAGAGATGGTATCTGATAATGAAATGATCTCCGTTATTCTAAATGCATTGTCTGATGAACAATGTAACCTCATATCTACTAGGGAAGAGGAAGCCATCCCATTCATCATATTATGGTCTCTCTGCAAGGCAGAAAAAGATAGGTTGAAGAAAGAAAGTAACAAAATATTAGATTGAAGGGATCAATCAGTGATAAGAAGAAAAGGGAAATTTGGAAGGTTTGGTCCTCCAAAGAAAAAGAAGAACATGGCTAAGGAAAGATGCTATGGTTGTTAGAAACTTGGGCACTATAGAAGAGATTGTCCTAAACGCAAGAGGGATAGGGAAGAAGCCCATATTAGTGAGGAAGTGAAAGAACCTAAGACAAAGAAGCTTAAGAAGGAAGAAGCAAAAAGATCTCTATTATGGTTGATATGATCTTCTTCACTAAGAAGGTACTTTCCACTTGTAATTTATATATAGGAGGCAATGTAAATTAGATAGGATGCATCAGATTAGAAAATAGCATTATGATAGAAGCATTAGAAATGAGAGTGTTGACCCCTACTGGTCAACTACCCATGCAGTGCACCCCGTTTTTCTTGACAGAAGGAAGCAGCACCTAATCAGCATGTCCGTTCCATCCTGCCATCATCAGCAGTTTGATCTTTTTGATTGTAAACCCAGTCTGCATGTATTAACTGTAAATAATCTTAGCAGACATGAAGTCATGTATGTAATTTGCCTAGGTGGACCTAACTTTCTGATGATAATCTACGTCCCGGAAGGTTTTTTGTCTCACCGATCCACGGATCGGCAGAGTTTTCCTTCAAACCTGACCCCAAAGCCGGGATTGATTTTGTCATTAGAACTTTAGGAGAATCCTAGTGTGTTGATCTGCTAGATTATCGTTGTGTCGCAGAGCTGGGTGTTTTGTGAGGGTCTGTATTAAATGGGTTTGTCCCTTAAGATGTAATTTTGTAAAAGTCATGATGTAATGTGTCCTGAGGGTCGAGAAATGTTTTAAATCCCCTCATGAGTCCTAAGTCCTAGGTCCTAGGTGATGTTTCCGAAGGCTTAGTTCAGTGATCCATTTTAAAATGAATTAAAAAATTAAAAAATGAATAAAAATAAAAAAAAAAAAAATAATAAAAATTAAAAAATGAAGCAAAAACCCTAACTAATAAAATAATAATATTTTAAGTTAATAAATCGACGGATGAGATCAAGAGATGTCTTGATCCTCATCAACGGTCGAGATCATTTCTACATGGATCACTCGAACTAGCCGTTAGGATCATTTCCTTTATATAGGGTCTTAGGGGGTCATTTCAAAGGATCTGATCTGTGAGTCTGTACTGAAAAGCTCTCTTGTAATCTGATTTTCTGATTAATAAAAAGACTTTGGGGTTCAAAACTGGCTGGTGTTACTCTCCGGAATTGCTGTGAGATCTTTAATTTTCTGCATATTTCAGTTTTCAGCCATTAATCATAGCTTGTTTTTAGAGTAGTGTGAGCACAGGTATCTTGTTCACCTGCTAGGGTTTGAAGGCTGCTAGGGTTTCTGAAATAATGGCAGGTATCTCCATTATTTCCTGAGATCTAGCAGCTTTCTCTCTCTCTTTGCTGATGGTTGCTTGAGATGTGCAGGAAAACATTTTTTTGAAGGAAATTGTGTGGGCGTTCGGGGAAGTTCTCGGCTGAACCAGCCAACTCCCGCAAGCACTTTCTGTGCAGAGCCCAGCTGATTGTTCCCTGGGTTAATCATTCAAAGTTTCTGTTTCTGTTTTACATTGAGAGATTCTCTTTCTGTTCACAGTGAAGTTCAAAATTTCTGATATATTGAAAATATTTCTGCTCTTATTGTTAAATCTGGCTGTGTAGGGGCCAAAATCTGTACATTAATTAGCTGTTCTAGGGTTTCAAATTTTTGGATCTAGGGTTTCAAATTTTTGTACAGTTTTTATTAGGGTTTTGTCTTTTTTGTAATGGCAGGATTGCCATCAAGGTTGACACGCCGACACACTCTGCAATAAGCTGCCAACAGGTGATTTACATCAAGCACAAGCCAATTTTGCCGTCATCCGAAAGCAGCTGGGTCATCCTCCGTCCATGGCTGAATATTGTCTTAGCCTGTGAAATTAGCATCGGTTGCCAAGATAACGGGTGGAGCCGGCAGTCTAATCTGATATGCTGGTGTGTTAATTCTGTTTCATTGTGAGGCGTTGCTCTGTCCGCTGTCGAGATTCCCAGCTAGCTCCTTTTCACGCAGGGTATTTGCAGCTTCATTGTTAATCGTATCTCAGGCAAACTGCGTTTCAAATTCAATATTTAAAGGGGAGCCACCGCAGAATTCATATCGTGTTTATCGAAACTGCAAACGGAAAAGGGTGAACCCTTTCCTCCTGCTATCAAATGGTCAAGATAGCTGACTGCGTGTGATCGACGGCTATTCACCAGCATACCTGGCATCAATCCGAAGGCCAAGCAGCGAAACGTTCATATGGATCTGCGCTCAGCATTCGAGTTAAAGAGTGGTAGCTAGTCTGCGTGGAGGCTCCAAGTATCATAGCAATAATCCAGGCCATCAACGCAGGTAAAAACGCTTCTACGCAGTCACAATAACCTGCAAACTCTCACCGAAACCCGCAGGTGAAATCAATTCGTGAACAGGTAATCAAAATCGATCCGGAACAGGTAATATTTCGCTGTTTTATTGTGTCACGATTTCATTGCTGTGGTTGATTTGCCATTTAATATCGGCGTTAGCGTAGGGTTTTCGATTTCGATATTTTGTGGTCATAGTAATGTGTAAGCTAGCGTAGATTTTTTTTAGGATTTCATTTTAGTTACGTATTTTAATTTATTAGATTTTAATTCTTTTTTTTATATAGTTTCATTTTTATGTAGGTTCATAAAATTAAAAAATTAAAAATGTTTAATTGTTTAGATTTAGCTTTGTATTAGATTTTTGTTTTAGTTTAGTTTAAAGTTCTTTTTTTTATATAGGTTCGTTGTTTTAAAAAAAATCATAAAAAATATAAAAAATGTTTTGTATTTTAGTTTTGTTTAGTTATTTTATTTCATGTGTTAGTTTTTGTTAGATTTTAGTTTTATAAAAAATAAAAAAATAAAAAATCAGTTTATTTTTGAAGTAAATTTAGTTTTAGAATTTTAATTTTTAGATTTTTTAAATTTCCATAGCATCGAAAAATAAAAATTGAAAAAAGATTTAAAAAAAAAAAAAAAAAAAAAAAAAAAAATCGAAATTTTTTTTTGTGGGAAATTTTATTTTGGCCAGTTTCAGTCCTTTTATTCACGTTGTATCCTTCATGCTGAGATCTGGACACGAAATCCAATGTCTGGTTAACAATTCATGATGCTCATGGTGGTTTAAGGCATTTATCTCTTCAAAGCTTTCAGTTGCCGGATATCATTTTGGTTGCATGATTTAGCTGATGATAGATGGTTGCTGTTCAGGGTCCATGTTTCTTTATCATTTAAAAAGTAATCATTTAAACATTGACTCCACAAGGCACTGGTCTATTAAATCTCTAAATCCATCTAGTGCTTTTCATATCGTGTCTCGTGTCTCCCAACCAACTGTTTGGCAGTTGGTCTTCACTATCTCGCAGGGTCTACCCCCCTTAGCCGCGGGAGACAGGCTTAAACGGAGGGATCGGGGATCAGAGTGACAGCCCCCGGTCTGAGCGTTGTCGTGTCAATCTGCGCGACAACAGAGAGCTTGTGACATGGGTAGCAGAAAGGATGTCTGGAATAAATTCTATTAATTATAAAGAATGAGAGCTCTTGGAAACCTCATTGAAATCTCAAGTAATGCTTATAAAAAGAAGTAAATGTCATCATCGACTGGGATCATCACACCATAGTCAATAAGGAAACATATGTCGGGTGAGGATATGAAAGATACTCAAGGTTCTCTGATGGAATCCTTATCAAAGGATTCACAGATCTAGAAAGGAAGCAAAAGTTTCATTAAGAATTCCAACTTGTGCGATTCAAGGGATGATGGTATGATGACATAATAGAAAGCAGGTCTAAAGGATAAGGTTCTTTCATTCAAATGTAGCTACTACAGGAAGTCTGGATGACTGAAAGGAAAGATGAGTATGCTCACATAAATTATTATAGTCATGTCATATGGTTGCAAGATAATATGGATCACTATTTCCATCTTGGGAAATATGATAAAAAAAGAAAAGGGATCTCCTCCAAAAAATTGCAAGAAGGCATAAGTCACACTAGATGAAATCAACATAATATGTTTTCGTATGAATCATGAGGAAGCTGACTACAATTGAGGAACTCTGATTGGAAGCTCTTGGGAATGAAGTATGAAAAGAAAGGAAGAGATCTTGAAAATATGCAACAAAAGTAGAAGGCATTCAACATCCGAGACCAAGAATAGTTTACTAGAATATCTCCCAGAAATATATGAAGACTCTGATAGGAGTCAGTAAAAGATGGAAACCCTTGACAATAAATATCTTTGAGAGATGTGTCAACATGCATGTAGGATGTTGATACCTACAAACAGATGTCATGATGAAAGACCATCACAAAGGTAATGTTTGATTTAAGTTTATTATTTTTGAACTAATATCTGGATGGGCTTATGTAGGACTGCCAAAGGGAAGATCTGTAGATAACTTCCAAGAGGACCATATAGAAGGATGTGAGATCCTTCCAGAAAATATGGCATGAAAGAAAGCAAAATGACATGAAGCAAAGCCAGATGGAAAACTGATGGATCAATTTCTAATGAAATGAGGACATGACTAACTCATGGATGAAAGTGATGGATGGTCTGTGCCCTATGAAGAAGACCCAAAAGATGAAGACTCCATGACAAAAGAAATTTATGACATCAAGGAAGAAAGGAGTTCTTCAAGCAACTGGTTGTTACATGATCTCCACATGAGGAGTTGTTATAGGTCCCTAGTTAAGAGAGAGCCTGAAAAGAAGTTTCTTACTTGGAAGAAACTTGGAAATTCCTAAGCCAAGAGAGAGCTTAGGTACATTCCTTTTGTAGGAATGAGTACATTCCTTTATTGGAATATGTCCTCCCTGTTTGAGAGGGAGAGATAAACATGTCATTTTGGTCTTCTCATGGGAAGATAGAATGGAGTATTGGGTAATCATTTGGCATCCGATACACTTTGAGGATGAGATAGGGAATCCAATAGAAGAGTAGTCGTGGAGGACCGATATTATTTGAGGGTTGGGGAGTCCAAGATAAGAATAATCCACATGGAACACACATTGAGTACCCGGGTAGGGGATGTTCCGAGCGAGACAATGATGAGAGTGTCTATAAATGATTGGTCTCGCCAACATTGAGCTCAGATCTTGTGGAGAGATGGAGCTGTTAGTCAAGGCCTTGCTATGTAACAATGTTGGTTGATATGATGCTATACAAATGAGTTACCAATCCAAACTCTTCGTATGAGAAATTCTTCAGATTGAAAAAGTCCAAGTACCATTATGAATACCTCCCTAGTTAAGAGGGAGTGTTGAAAAGTGTAACTAGGTTCGGTCTTCATAATGACATGTAATTATGATTTTATGTAATGAGATGTAAAGAAGAAAAATAAATTTATTGTATTGTTTGCTTCGTGAGTTTCATGAGCAAGAGATTTTATGTTTGAGTCAAGACTCCCATTGAGAGTCTTTAGGAATTATTTGTCATCTAGTCATAAAATGATAGAGTCATTATCATGTGATGAAGTCATGTTACACTTTATATAGAGTGAAACTTGTCTCTGTAAAGTATCCTCCAAGACCTTGTCACTTATCCTCTTCAAGTCAGCCTACAATGATGGGAGAACATGTTAGAAGAAGTTGGCCTAAATCTTGTGATCATGTCGGCCTAAAGGACATGAGATGAAGTGTATATATAGCATCACTCGGCCTCACTTGAAGGCAAGTAACTCGACATACACTCGGTGAAGAAGTGTGAAGAAGAAGGGCTACAAAGAGAAGTGTGAAGAAGTGATAAGGAGAGTCTCTTCTGGGCAAGCAAAGGAGGATTCTTTTGGGCATAGCGAAGAAGGTTTCTTCTGGGGCAGCAAAGGAGGTTTCTTCTAGGGCAGCGAAGAATGTTTCTTCTGGGGCAGTGAAGGAAGGATTCTTCTGGGATACTTGTTTTGGGTAACCGAGATAGATATCTAGAGACCGAGATTCTCTAGAGGAAGCTAGTGAGATCATAGAGACCAAGTTTCTCTAGGAGAAGTCGAGAAAACGTAGTGTGAAGTATAGAGACCTATTTTCTCTAGAAGGAGTTGGGTAGAGCAGTTCGAGATCAAAAAGAAAGTCGAGAAAGGGAAGAGGCAGAGCATCAAGGTTAGTGACAAGGTTCTTGGGAGGATACTAGAGTCAAGGGTCTTTTTCATGGTCTTGATACTCATCAACTGAAGATCTAGAAGAAGAATTTTGATCAGATTCTTCTCTCAAGTGGTGAGAGGTTTTGGCCCTAACTGACAAACCTACATACTGTGTCACTTGTCTTTTATTGTGCATATTGGTAATTGTCTTGATGAAAAGAACACAATAATAATATGACAAAGAAAAGACTGTAAGCTAAGAAGTACAAGTATATCACAAGAAATTATCAAGCAAAGAAATCTTTTGATTATTCATGCTCTAGATTTCTCAACATCGTCGAGTTGGTCTAAAGCACCAGATTAAGGGCGTCAGTTCCAATCCCACTTTCCATGAGTAGCAGTAAAATGAAGAAGAATAGGTCACAATTCAGAAACTTCACAGAAAGAAAGCATTGGTTCAAAACCCACTTTGATTTGAAACCTGTGCATTTCCTCGCTTAAGAACACCCAAGCAGAGAGCGCATTGAAACCTAGATTTTTATGAATCGTAAATCGATTCTAGCTTATAAGATTGAATTATCTATCCCAATTAATTAAGCTTGGAAATCAAACCTTTCATCACAGATTAGAAATTTTTAATAGGGATCATGCAAATTTAACAATTTGAGGTTGGAGGGTTTAACAGGCTCTGATACCAAACTATAATGCCCAAACTATGAAAATCTTACCAAAAAATATGAAATTCAAAATGTGAAATTTATACCAGACAATAACTTGGAATGTGAAATTTAAATTACCAAATCACAATTTTATTTCATAAATTCTACCAGAATGATTTAATGAGCAAACCCAAAATAAATCCCTGAATTCTACAGAATGTACCGGTTACAATTTAAACATAATTTATCAATTATATACATACCTGGCTTCCAAGTTTGAAGTTGATCCCGCGTTGTTGTAGCTCCAATTTGCTCCCGTTACCAAATGACCAAATCCTCCCTACCAAACTGGGCACAATCCTTGGTACCCAGCTCCAAAATACTTCACAATTGAAGCACTTTGGCCCCCGTGCCCAAAAGCTTCAAGAACAATTACTCAAATCTCCAGTTCTGAATTCCAATCTTCAGTTCAGAATTTCCATCCATCCTCCTCCCTCCAGTTCTCTGCATACTTGTATAAATATCCTTACTAGGCGGTCGCCGCCTTCTTCCACCGCTCTCGACAAATTTGATTTTGATAGTCATAAGGTTACATGTAGCTAGAAGGTGAGGTATGTAGATATTTATATTTTTGTGATGTTAATTAATAAATTTTAACCTATAAATTTTAATTATAATATTTAAATAAAGTGAAAGTGAGGAGAGGAAAGGTGGTGGAGAACTGGTACAGAGCGAAGTTGTGCCGAAAACTCACTGAGGTCGCCATGGAAACCAGGAAGAGAGCAAGGGCAGTAGAAGAACTGGAAGCCGAGGAGCGCAGAGACAGAGACAGAAAAGGCAAGGCGATAGCGAAGGAAGAGACAGTTGAGGAGATATATGAAATTTACGATGATTCTGAGGAGGAAGAGGACCGGCAAGATCAGTGCAGGCGGGGTAAGGAGCGAAGCAGAAATGTAGAAGGCTGGGAGACCCAACAAACCAACGACGAGCAGCTAGGACAGCGGGGAGGAAAGGTAAGGCAGAGCGGCAGACAGAGGGGAAGAAGAGGTGCGGGAAGCGGGATGGAACCGAGCAGCAAGAGAGGCAGAGGAACGAGCAGATACCGAGGAGAAAGGGGAGGACGATAAGGGCAGAGAGGGAGACTGGGCAAAAAGACAAGCCGGTCGTTGGATAAGAAAATTCAGCAAGCAGAAAAGGCATATAACCAGAACACGAACCCAAGAATTAGAAGAATTATCCAGAATATGGAGGAAGACGCCCTTCAAGCTCAGTCCGACTCCGAGATGGAGGATTGGGAGTTCCTACTCCACGACCCTGGCAACACCAGGGGTAGAATGTCTTTATTTAAACAGTCCTTACATATATACTGGGTGATGAAAAGATTGCTGGCTAAAGCTCTAGAGCAAGCTGCAACAGAGATGGCAGAACTGGCGCAAGGAGTCCCCAACCTAAGGAGGGAGCTGAGAATTATTCAGATTACACTGGAGATGAAAGAAAAGAAGCTTGAGGAGATTCAGCAAATGATAAGGGAAGGAAATCAGCATGCAAACAAGGAGACTACCCAGCAACCAGAGGCAGAAGATGATTAAATATAGATATGTATTAATTTTGATGAAACTGCATAGTATAGATAATTTCAGTTTGTTTCAAATATTAGAAGTGGAAAATCGTTATATGCATGCAAGTAGGATTAGAAACCAGAAAGACTGTTTAGTGTATTTAGCCTGGATAATCAGACTATGGATCTTTTATTTTTGGTCGGCTATTAAGAACTTTAGGTGGCTTAAATACTCGGTTTCCCCAAGAGGGCGAGTTGAAGGCAACCTTACTATTGCTGTTTATTTTGATTTGAAGTAATAGAAAAAAGTGCAACACCGTAGCTTACAAAAAAAAAAAAAGTTAAATATATATTATAATTTATTAACTTATAACTTTAATATTATGGTGATAAATATTTATATTAGCAGGATGGAGAGTATTAATTTTATTTAATAATTTTATACTTGTGAAATATTTAATATGTATATTACTATATTCTGAGAGTGTTGAATTTTAGGTAATATTTCCCTTCTTAATCAGATAGGTACTTAACCCCTTTATCATTTATTTAAACATCTTTCATAATTATTGAATAAGTATATTAGTGCAAGGCATGCAATGTATGCATATGTAGCTATCATATGCTTACATCGTATACATGCTAATACCCTTTTGCCCTTAAATCGAAATGGGTCATTACAGTATCGTTAATGAGGCATTAGCCTCCTTCCCCAACACTTCTCCCAACAACCTTGTTCTAAGACTTGCTTCGATAATTGATGAGAAGGCCTTCACCCTTAGAATAGGCATATAATTAAAATTAACCAAGATCTTGCATCACACATAGGTAGATCTCACATTCATTTATCTTGCATTTCAATTGATTATCATAAATTGGTTTGTGGGCTCATTTCATACTTGTAAATCTTACATTTTTGTACTTGTCATTTTCAAGTCTATTGTCTCTTGAATAATCATATTTATATTGCAAGCCTATCTCTCATTGTTCATCTCTAATTGTTTTAATCTCTTGATCTCTTGTACTAACCTTGTCTTGCAACATTGCTTATCTTATAACTTGAGATATAGTTTATTATTGTGCAAGTACTTTAATTCATATTTTGAGCATTGTTATTAAGGCATTGGTCTTTCTCTCTTTATCATTTTAAGTGTCTCATTGATCTAATTGAATCTATTTTTAACACTTGCATTTCTCATTGATAATCACACTTGCCAATTAACTTTAAATCAAGTTATTTAGAGAAGTAATTGCCTTGCCCTTAGTCTCCTAGAACTTGTTGTTCCAATAAGTTTTCCCCTTTCATTTACCTTTAGGGACTACCCCCCCATAGCTTGCCTAGGAGAGAGCTTAATTGGAGTGAGTAGGGAATAGGGGACAGCCCCTACTCTAAGCATTGCGCCTTAGGTGTACAGTTTGGGCGACAACAAGTCTATTTGCCAAGTTCTTCAAAAAATATATTAATGTAATTTTTCCTCAGTATTATTAATAAAATTGACTGAGTACTCATACTAGATGTATCCTTTAGTCCCATTGGCCTACCTTTGTGGTTATTCGTTGGATATTATTTATTAGTTGATGAATTATATATTATGTTCATAAAAATAGTGGTTGCAAACCCCCAAGAATCTTCACCATCTCACCATTGTTTCTTTAACAAGTGTCATATGCCACTACAAAAACCTAGATGTCTATGCATGCCTTCCCAATAGGACTGCTTAGCTCATTCATAGGTCTTATGAAAGCTAGAGTGACCCATGATAGGTGACGAATGCAACTCCTCTCAAACCCTTTATTTTAAGATAGATTTTTTTTAGAACGTTGTCCCCTGTATACTTCAAAGCATTGTGCCACCATGTATAACCTTTTGAAGGGTTGGGAATCAGGACCTTCTTGATGCCTTTGGATGAATTGGACCACACTGCCATTTGCTAGTTATCATTGATGAGCTTCATCAAGCCAATTGGGAACAGGTAAGGATAATGCAAAGAAGGATCCTTCCTCCTCACATTGCCTTGATAAAGCATCAACTAATGCATTTTATTTACCTTTCTTACACATGATTTCATAATCATACCCAAGCATCTTATTGACCCACTTATTCTTAATTTTTCTTAGGGCTATATTGTTCTTTGCTTTGATAATTGCATTTCATTATTTCCATATTGAATTAACCCCATAGCATTATAACATCATTCAGTTCTACATCATTGTTCAGCAACATATGCAACTATGTAGAAAGAACAATATCATCATCAATAATAATAATTTTTCTTTTTATTTTCTTTGCTTTTAATATAAAATATATAATGGTACAAATTATGAAAACCGAAACTAGTTACATTCTCCAGCAAATGGAGCGCATGGACACTGCAGAGAAGGAGGAATTTAATCAGCAGCTGGTCTATTTGAAAACCTCGACAAAGTATATAATGACTCTGTTATCCAGGCAGGTGAAGATGGGTAAGGTTGATTCCCAAGCCCAATCTGTCCTCTTGCACCAGAAAATTGGCTTATTGCAGAGTCCAGACTAAGGTTGAGAGGCTTCAAGTGGCTTTCGATACCTTGAGTTTGAAGATGGACAGAGTGATTTCTCTACTTGAAGGAAGGATTGGAGGGGTGGAAAAGGAATTGGATGTTGAGGTTCATGAACAGCAAGCATAATTTCCAATTTCTCCGGTGGTTTCAGCTCTTGGGACACTGTGGGTTTGGCTTCTCTTCCTTCGCAGCCTCGAATTGTTGATTCTGAAGTTGGTATCTCTGCTGGGTTGAACACTGAAGGATAGCTCTCTAGTTTTAATTCATGTTTTGTAGGTTTGTTTTTGTATTAGGAGTTTTTTGGAGGCAGTATAAGCTATGTATGTCAGATTAGTGTAGTAGTATGTAGACACAGGGCCAAATGTGTTAATCTTTTTTGGTCTTGTATGTGCACAATGAATGATGTTACTGAAGCAGATGTAAAAGGTTATGGCCTTCAAACCAGCTGAACTAATAGAAAAATCCCCTACCCATTTCATTTAAAAAATAAATAAATATGTGAAGCATACACTTGCATCAATGATTATCAAAAGTAGAAAGCAATGTTCACTAGCCTCTTAAGGTAGGGTGGCAGACCACTTATATTTTCTATATGTATTCTTTCCCAACAGCATATATACCCACCAAATGAAAGATCTTTGTTCTATTTAAAAATATTGCAACACATATTTAGCCTGAAAAAATTCTACTAAAATCTGGACGTGGTTTGGCTCAAGAAATAGCTCCGCTACCATTTGTAGTTTTTTAAATCCTTAGACTTGAATTGAAAACAAGGTATTTAGAGAATATAAATGCAAAAAAGCAGATACAAGAGACAAATGAGATGAAATATGTGAATATGCACTTGCATTTATGATTATCAAAAGCAAAAGGCAATGTTCACTTGGCTCTTAAGGTAGGGTGGCACACCACTTATATTTTGTGCATGTATTCTTCCCCAACTGAAGATTTACCCACCAAATGACAGATCTTTGTGTTATTTAAAGACATTGGAACACATCTCTAGCCTTAAAAAAATTCTACTCCATATGTGTGTTGACTTAAGAAAGCATTGTGATACCACTTGTAGTTTTTTCAAACCCTTATACTTGAATCACAAACAAGGTATATAGAGAATATAAGTGCAAAAAGGAAAATCCAAGAAACAAATGAGATGAAAGATGTGAAATTAAAATATACACTTGCATTAACGGTTATCAAAAACAGAAAGCAATGTTCACTTGCCTCTTAAGGTAGGGTGGCTTCTCTCTAAGCAGAGCTCTAATTACAACAATACTCAACAGAAACATTCCATAGCCTGCTTACTCTATAAGTAGAATTTCAATAGAATAATCTTAACTACCTATGGTCTCATCATTAATGAGTACTAACTGTCTAGTGGGCCTTATTTGGTAAATAGGACCCTTTTATATTAAATAACTATTCACTAACTATTTAATGAGCCTTATTAAAAAAGCATGGCCACATGTATTAATTGACTTATTTCTAAGTACCCTAAAGTAGAAAGGTTAGGGTAGGACCCTAATAGTCCTATTTGAACATTCTCTGAGATATCTTTTAACGTGCATAATGGATATGTTCTGGGACTGAATGTGAAGGATAAAATAGCAAGAATATTGTGTTTCAGGACAGCTATTCAATGCTTCATATTATTGAGTAGTGTATGTTTTAAATTTATATGTAAAAATTGCAAAATTATGAATCTTTTACTGGGGTACCTATATCTATTTAAAGTATTTTGTGAACGGCCCTTTTCCTATTTTAATATATTTGCAAATTTCCATTTTAATGTTACGTGGTACAATGTGATACTTGAACATGGATCAGTTGTCTTTTAACATGCATAGTGGAGATGTGGTACTGAATCCCAAGCATAAAATGACAAGAGTGTTGTGTTTTGGGACAGCTACTCTATTGGATAGAATCATATGGAGTATCTTAATTTGTAGTGCATGTCTTAGATTTTCGATGTAAAGATTGAATAATTATGTAGCTATTCATGTGGCACCTATTTCTATTTAATATATTTTATAAAAGTTTTTCTTTCCTATTCTAATATATTTGTGAATTGCCCGAGCATTCCATGCAACCAAAGGTTTCAGTACAATCTTTTTTAATGGTTTCAGTATCATTTTCCTTTAGGAATTTGTGAAGTCTTGAACCATTTAATCCCCATTTTTCATCACTAATTTCAGTTTTATTTCAGGAAAACGTGGATACTTTGATTGATGTTAAACTTGAGAAACACAAAAATTTGCGAGAAGAATCACACTTTTATTGGAGAGAAATTCAGGATGGAACCCTTAAGTTTGACCGGAAAAAAATTGAGGTATATAGTACACTTGTTATCCCAGTTTTGGGTGCATTAAGTGGGTTTGGATCAGATGTTCCATGTATGCACTGCTTTGAGAAGTCTAGATAGGATTAATTTATAGAAGCTCTATTTTAATATCTGTTATATTTTTGGTTTAACATTTTACTTTAGGACAGGTTTCTGTGTGTATTTCATTGTACTTTTGTTGATATTCTGAAACAGGTTGATGTATTAAGGAAATTGACTAAACAAGAATTGATTGACTTTTTTGATAATTACATAAAACTTGGCTCTCCTGGAAGAAGAAAATTGACTGTGCAAGTATATGGAAGTTCTCGCAGTGGAGCATACAAACTGGCTAGGCCTATTGACATATCCTCCAACAAGGGCATTTGTAACGCGAAAACGGTTACATCAGATAATTCAGATAGAGAGATATTAAAGGATGACACAGTTAAACTTGCTTCTTCTGATCAATCAGCTGAAGTGAATAGCGGTGAACTGGATGGATATCAAGGAAAGTGCATCCATGACATATATAGCTTCAAAAGGTCACAAACTTTGTTTGGCTCTTTGAGGAGTGGTGACAATCAAGCCTATAATTAGCTAGAATGGAAGAATCATTGTACAACAAAATGATGCTGCAGTCATTTATCCTTAATGTTTCAACCCAAGCAAATCTTCTATCTAATACTACAGTGGATTTCTCTCCACTGAAAGATTAAGATTGGTGAATGCTATTGGACATTCTCCGAGTGTAGTAATGCAATTGTTATATGGTATTTTACTATGGTTCTTAGCATCTTGGAATTGAGCATGGTGCTTTAACCAACTTGCTCAAATTACCAATTGTTTTTATTTTGAAAATTAGATGTATTGTATGAATACTGGAATTCCATCGTGATCTATGTCATCGGGAATTGGAAGCCAGTTTTTTATTGATTTTCGGGTTATCATTAATTTGTTGTTCAACATTTTCTAGTATATATATCATAATTGTTAAAGCACTTGATCTCCACTTATAGGAACCGAAGCAACCATTTGATCTAATTTACCTATAAAAACAGTTCTCAACCTTAGCAAGTTGGTTAAAATCCTAGAATTTTTTTAACGCCCTTGTAGTTGAGCTTCTAGTTTGCAGTTCCATTTTTTCCATGAAATTTCTGCAAATAACAACGCTAGAGGGGATTCATAATCCTTTCTAGTTGTATAGATCTTGAGGCTATTCAGGCTGTGAATAAGCACATATATGCATTTTTTGGAGATCTTAGATTGCAAAAAAATGTCTAAAAATGGAAATTGAAAAATCAGACTTGAAGGCATATTCAATAGTTTATAACATATAACTTGTTCAACATTCTTGTCAGCATGAAAACATTTCGTTACAAGAGAAAATACTACAAAAGATTAAAGTGAAAAATTTACTACATTATTCATATCATATGATAACACAACTAACAATATTTACTAGAGCCAAAATCAAAACATAGTATTGTTGTTACACATTTGAATCAACTAAAAGACAATTTTCTTTTGAAACCATAAATAATCAAAACGTACGCCTGAAGGATGAGATTATGTATGCAACTTTGAAGAATATCAAGTCTTTTCATAAATACATAAGTTACATCCACCTAGGGTTAAACAATGATGTATATCTCTTTTTCACTAAATTTTAGAATAAATCTAGGAGAGCATAAATAATAAAATGATCAATGGAATTGGTTATCACATCTTGATAGAAACGCATGTAAATGTTGACAAACATTATTAAATTTGTGTACTACTATTATAGCTTTGTTGATCAGTAAACTAGTATGTACTATGGATATTTCATTAGATAGTTTGTTATAATAGATTTGATAAAATAAACCAAAATGTAATATCCCCATTTTTTGTTTTCCTTATGGTGCGGTTATGGTGGCTTTTTAGGGTTTGTGTCAGCAAGGTCCAAAGAGCGAGATTACATTATCAATGTTGGAGGAGTTTTATAGGGTCTGACGGGGTTCACTTGTTATATTTCATCATTAGGGTCAACTCTACATTGTTCGTTCTTGGCTCCATTGCATTTCAACGATTCCAGTAAAATGTGGTTTTATTATCAAGCATATTTTAATTAAATACGCTAAAGGTGTTTTGGAGCAGATTATTTGGAAAAACACCTTAGTGTAATAGCTCGTTGGAACCAGGATGAAGAGATCTATAGGGTGGGATGATGAAAAGTGACTTTTAGTAGTTGGAGGAATCATGGAGGCTAATTAATCATTTTCTAGGATTAAAAGCGACTTAAATAAAATTAAATAAAAAAAAAATCACTGAAATAAAATAAAAGGGAAAAGCTTCTAGAATGAAAATAAAATAATAAAATTAAAGTGCTTCTAGAAGGTTGAACAGAGATCCATCAAATCTTTAAAAGAGGGGAAAGCAAGTCATTTGGGATATCTTGGATTTGGCATATTTTCTCTTGGATAGGTTTGACAACATGGTTTTCATGTTTAGAGAGCCCTAGGACGAAAAACCTTGGGTTTCTTGGTGTGTTGGACGAAACCCCAACTGTGAAGATTTCATTCAGAAATCTCATTGAGCTTCATTGGCATTAGTTGGTGAGCAAATATGGAGCACATCTGTGGGTTGGTAGTGGGGATCACCCGAATGTCCAATTTGGGCTTCATTTCCAACGATTTACTGGAAAGTCGGGGGCTACTCGAGCTTAGGAAAATCTAGTTGATCTTCTGTGGAAGAACTATTATCAGCCACTTAAATATATGTTGGTGTTTTTACTAGGCTCTTAGAACCATATTTGGTATGTAATATCATATTCCAATTATTATAACAAGGTTAAGTTTTGTTGCATATGTCTCGTGTATTTTTGAGTTGTAGCATTTCTGGGTTTATATCTACAAATTCATTTGTGCTAGTATTTCTTGTATGAAATTGTGCCATTTCTTTCTAAGAGAATTTGCAACCAATTTTGCTGAAGCAATTTCTTGAAAAAATTAATAAAATAATCAAAAGGAATATTACAGTGGTATCAAAGTTGTGCACCCTGCCAACTTGAGGGTTTTTATTGTAGATCGATTTCGAGGGAGATTGAAACCCTCTTTATTTTCCAAGCCAAGCTCAATTTTTTTTGGCAAGGGTTTTAATTGCAGACTTTCTAGTGGGTTTCATGCTACAAGTTACAAGGGCAACATAGTTGTAGCTGAATGAGATTGTCAAAAGCCCATGCATAGGCCAAAAAACATTAAGCCTATGATATCTTGTTAAGTGAAACAGGGACTGCTCCTATTGAAGCAATTTCTATGGTGCGAGTCATAAGGTATTTAAAAAAAATTGAGCAAATGGAAGAGGGTAGATGGCCTAAGGTTGTCTTTAATGATATATTGTGCAAGAGCAAAAGAACTTGGATGCAGCGAAATAACAAATTGTTTAGTAAATGGGGTATTTGCTTGAACGAGTGTCCCATAAATAGCAAAGAGATAAAAGATTTTGTTATGAAAAAGTTCCACAAGCGTACTTGAGATAAGGAGCTGGGAAGAAAGAAAAATTACTATATTGAACTATTTAATCCCACTCATAGTCATCAACCAAAAGCATACATAGAGGCCAATATCTCTTGGAGAGCCAAAATTCTTATTGATCAATTAAGGACTAATTCTCATCAACTCCATTGTGAAACAGGGCGCTAGAAAAGGCCAAAGGAAGTGTGGGAGGAAAGAGTATGCATTTTTTGTTCTTCTGGAAAAGTGGAAATAGAAAAAACATTTCATTTTAGAGTGTGAGGCCTTCAAAGACAACAGGGAAAGTTATGCAGATATGCTGGCAGCTAGCTCTTGGGATAATCTATTTAGCGAAGGGTTTGTCAAGAAGATGGGGGCATTTATTTTGAAACTTTGCAGAAAAAGCGCCGAATACATCAAGCAGATGAAGAAGCAGTCTGTCCTATGGGCTATCTTTAGCCTCGTGGATGTTAAAATAATTTATTTCTTTCTTCTTTCCTAGCCAAAGTTTCACGATCAGAGGGACTGATTTTAGGGCTAGAATCGACACCCTAGAAGCAATGTCACATGGTTCGGGTTCGACAATGATTAGGTTTGGTTTGAGTTCGAATGTTTTGATGAGGTTCGTCATTAGGTTCGTCTATATATATTAATTTAAAATGAATTATACAATAAAATAGTAAGAAATCAACATCAGTAAACATCAAAAACGCTATCACAGACATGGAAAATGCAAGGATAAATTACAAGCTTGAGTTGCGACAGGCATTTATGAGTTTTGATCTATGGACTTAATCAATGGCTATGAGGTTCGCCGAACCTCAATTTTTTTTTAAGGTTCGCCAAAATTCAAACCTCAAGGTTAAAGTTCGACAAACCTTGTGACATAGCCTAGAAGCAGCTGAAAAACTAATAAAAGGGATTGAGATCTTATTTGTGACAGGGAGGAGATCAAATCATGTATTGAAGAGAACGCATTTCCCATTAGGAGGAGGACCAAATTATTAAGGCCAAGATCGTGGGTTTCAAAGGCCGAATTCATGGCTCTATCTGGGGCTGAATTTCATTCAACGCCAAGATTGTAGAACGAGACACCTCAGGACCATTTCGATTCTTGCGCTAACGCTTATCAGGACCTTGCTTACTTGTCATCATCAGGGTCAATTCATTATTGGGAGCAACTTAGGCCCGAGTTGTAGGCCACATTACCATTAGGAAACTCGGAACCGTATATCACCAATTCCAGCGACGTCAGTCGATCACAATTAAAACATTTTTGAGTAGAGCTTGTGCTTGTCAGGATTGGGCAGCATCTAATCGGTTGCATCGAATTATAAGTTCACGGAACAAATAGGAGAGTAGGGGCGTGTTCTATTTATTCTCAGAGTTGAGCACATTGAAGATTGACCAAAGAGGTGGCCACTTGCTCAAGGTTGAATCCTATTCACTGTCGAGTATCCATGATTTGGTTGGATCGACTGGCTACTCCATGTAGAGAGGAAAAAAGGAGTGTCAAACTCGTGAGGGTTGAGACTGATGTCGCACTCTCCAGTTATCAGGTCAGTTCGATAGTAAAGACTATGGGTTGAAACCAACATTTGCGAAGACCGGGATCGAAGTGTCAATAGTCGAATTCTCCAAATGTCAGTGAGAGACATTGTGACCTGCATGAGGGCCGGATTCATTAATTGTGAGGGTCGAGATTGATCACTGCCACAGGGGCCACTTAAGGCAGAATCCAGAAGGTCGAATCGTTGTCTCAAAAGCCACCTGCCATTAGAACTACAAGGGTTGATTCCATCGTTTAGGTCGAGCTTCATCTCCACACAAGCCAATAAAGAAAAAGGTCGAGGAAGATCGCAAATCGAGTTAAGGTGGAGCATAGATGGCCGAGTCGAATTAGTTGGTGGGATTTTCAATATTGAGGCTGATTGCTAAAGGAAAACGTGTGGCTGGATCAGCATTACTATAGATTCTATTCCACACCAGTTAGAGGACAAATTACTGGGCCAAACTTGCTTAATGAAGAAGATTGCAGTTTCGAGTGAAAAGATCAGTTGTCACAATGATCCTAGGCGGTTTTCTTGAAGAATTTGTATCAATGTTCAGCCATTGCTGAGTCGGATTGTTCAATTTTGAAGCAGATCTATAAGGGTCCAGTTTAATTCTTGGCAGGGGCCAAATTCGTAAGTTTGTTGGCCTAGTCCACGGTTTCTCAAAGGTTGAATTCATAGTTGTTACTGAGCCAAGTTCATCGTAGTTGCTACGCTATATACCTGAAGCAGTTCGAGAGACAGCAATCTGAGGGTTTACCCACCAACATGTCTTCATCTATGCATAGATCGTTGGTATAGTTGCTCTTGTGTACCTGTAGCAGTGTGCATTAGACAAAGAGATTTGCAATAAGGAACTTAGTGTAAAGACCTGTAGCAGGGGATTTTTCAGGAAGCTCACCCTCGAGGAATCTGAATTGGCAAAGAACAAGGGCTAGAGACATTTCCCCAGTGCGAAGACTATCCTGTAACAGCAACTCCTCGTATTAGAATTCGGTAAGCAGTTAGATCCATTTGGAACGAGTTGCATTTGAAGAAGGGCCAGAGATGAATCGAAGCCCTAATTACCGAGGTCGATATTCCTACTAACACCGTCGACTGCATACAGAAATTGCACCAAACTTGTAGCAGTCTTCTGTTCCAGCAAATTTGGTAGGTTTCTTGATTGAATTGTGAAGACTGTAATTGCATTTGCCTAAGGTACACCACCATAAAGAACCTAGTCAGATTGAAGTGTTGTAACAAACAATTTTGGGGAGCTTAGCTTGAGAAAACTTCTACCAGTGAGAGTCGCTCACTGTGGAAACAAGTTTGAGATAGGGATGATTATTTATCTTATGTGAGAGGACACATCTTGCTTAGAAATATATTGCTACAGCTTCTGGGCCGATTTGAGAGAGATATAGGAGAGTATATGAGCCAAATTTCAGATATGGGTTTGTTTGAGGCAGTCGGGAGACATTATAAGCATTTCTAGAGGTCAATTTCACATTCCTGTGACTGCTGGACACTGTTCAACCATTGTTGAGCATTGAGAACTCTTACTACTACTGAATGGGCGCATATGGCAGCCTGCGAGGTGTATTTCCATTTTGGTTTCCATATTTAAAGAAATTTGCAAATTTATTGGCTCATGGATGATCCCTCAAAGGATCCGAAGTAACTTGGCCAAAGGCCAATAGAGGTTTGAAATCAAATGACAAGAGAGCAAATCTGTTTCACATTTCAGGTAGCTTGGACACCAGATCACATATGTGGAGCTAAAAAGGAAAAAAAACAAATGAGGCTGCAAAAATCGGAGAGTAAGGAATGGCGAAGAATTCAGGTCAGCAAATTGCTGAAATGGCTGAAGGGTCCATGATTGGCAAGGAGACGCATGAGGAGCACTCTGACTTACATGATCACAAAGAAAAGCATGACTCAGATTTGCATCATGAGGATCATGAGTTTCCTCTTTTGGAGAGCCCTTTGAAGGATTAAGTGATAGTGATGGATGACATGGTTGAGCATTCATCCTTAGGACTAGCCATCAATGAAGTGCAGGTAGGTGTTGAGGCATCCAGCAGGGCTACAAAAATTCTAGATGATAGCCACTAGGAGAAGATTGAGCATTTCAGGGTAGATCTTACAACGATGAAGAAGAAAACCCAAACACTCCAGTGAACCATTTTGTAACAGATTTGTAAAATTGAGGAGCTTGGAATTGTGTGTGCCAAGTCAGCGGCCAAGTTATCTAGCATTGGGGAACAGCTAGCGTCCCTAACTAGGTAGCCAAGGGATGATATTCTGGAGTTTCAGAGCAGCCATCTTCAAGAGTGTAAATACCAGGCTTGTGATAGGAGCACAAGTCCACTTTTGCGTCGAACGAAGAAAATATGGTACGAGAAAGAAAAGGTTGAATCTTTTAGAGAGGAATTATAGGTTGGCTAAAGCAAAGATATAAGTCGGCATTCTAGTTTCACTAGCCCAACATCAGCATGATGGGATTGACTCTTGTATGGGCCGTTATGCATAAGGTCCACGCCAGGGGATGGATTGGAGAGAAGTGATGAGTTAGTATCCTACTGAGTGGATAATTTATGAGACAACATCCATAACCAGGGACAAATTATAGTTGAAGCCATGGGACACGGGCGATGTTGGATGGCCAAGGTGATATTGGGATCCAAGTGGATCTATTAAGGGCAGGATGAATCAAAGGTTTGTTTGGGATCTAGGTATCGAAGGATAAATTCTTGATTGGGTTGCGCAGAGGCATGATCTAACAAAATGGTCCATACGGGATCTTGGTATTGGTGTACAGATGTCTTTAGAGTTGACAAATGTGGATTGTTTGAGGGCAAGAAATCTCAGGGTGGGTGGACTTGTAATATCCTATTTTTGGTTTCCCTTATGGTGTGGTTGGAGTTGATTTTCAGGGTTTGTGTCAGCCAAGTTGGCAGAGCAAAGGTCATGGTATTTGGTGCCTAAGCAAGAGAGTTTTTACCCCAAAAAAATGTCATTTAATGCCTCAAAATGGCCTCAAAAGGTTTCAAACCCAAATTCGCCAAATTGGGACCCACTGATAAAAATAACCCTATAAGTTGATTCCTCAAATTTTCCACTCTAAAAACATCAAGACAGGTGACAAACAATATAATGATCCAATCTGAATCATACCTCCCTACTTTGAAAGGTTTTTGATCTCCAAAAACTTTTACTAAATGAGGTGAGGAAAATGTTCCTCTACCTTCTATTGGAGTATTGTTTTTCTTTGATTGTAGAAAAAGGTCATGGTATTTGGTGCCTAAGCAAGAGAGTTTTTACCCCAAAAAAATGTCATTTAATGCTTCAAAATGGCCTCAAAAGGTTTCAGACCCAAATTCGCCAAATTGGGACCCATTGATAAAAATAATCCTATAAGTTGATTCCTCCAATTTTTCCACTCTAAAAACATCAAGACAGGTGACAAACAATGTAATGATCAAATCTGAATCATACCTCCCTACTTTGAAAGGTTTTTGATCTCCAAAAACTTTTACTAAATGAGGTGAGGAAAATCTTCCTCTACCTTTTATTGGAGTATTGTTTTTCTTTGATTGGAAGTTATCCTTTCAACCAAATCTGCCAAAAGGCACGCTGCTTTTTTCTTGTAGTTCTAGACCTCTTCTACAAAAATGTGTCATTTGCCAACTCCACTTGAGCATTTGGTACCATGTCCTATGTGAAAGGTAGGAAATGCCCCTTCTCCTGATCCAACATGGAAGGCATACAGAGTTTGAGATTCTCTACATTCACTACTAAGTAAATGCACATGTATGGGGGTAAATTGAGTCTGTGGGCATTATCTCTCGCATTTTCTAGTATCTTAAAAGGACCATATTCCAAAGTCTTGATGTTCTTACAAGGACCTTGTAGCCTTTCCTTGTTCAATTGTAATCATACTTTATCTTCCACTCTAAATGACTTCTTTCTCATGTGTTGATTATGCTTAGCCTTGTATTTTTTCTTGTGACTTCTTCAATGTCTCCATTAATTGCAAATGGATCTCTGTAATTTTCTCAACAAAATTTTCTTCTCTTAATACATCCCCTATAAAATCCTCCCTCACTCCTTGTTTTCCATATATAACATCTAAAGTTGAGTACCAAATATCCAAGACAAGTTTGAAATGAGGACTTAACAGTATAAGTGCATAATGCTTTGTTATAATAGTGATGCATATAGACCATATTTTCATCCCAAGTCATTGGATGCTTCTGATTATAACCCCTCAAAAGATGCACCAAATTCCTATTAACTACTTCTATTTTTCTATCTATCTATGTATGAAATGATGTAGGCTTCTTTAACTTCATCCCTATATTCTCCCATGATGTAGACTTCTTTAACTTCATCCCTATATTCTCCCACAATGTAGTCCAAAATGCACTGATGAATTTGGTGCCCTTATTTGAAATGAGCCTCCTAGGTATCTCGAAGTGTTTCCATATTTGTTCAAAAAATGAGTCTATTGTTTTTTCCCTTTGATGGTCCTTGTATAGGGCATCAGAATGTACATCTTGTTGAACTTGTCAACGACCACAAATACATAGCCATGTCTTTCATGGTTGTTGGTAAACGTCCCACAAAATCCATGGAAATGTTGTCCAAATGATGATAGATTATGTAGGGATTGTATAAGTCTTGTTTCAAATTATTGGGCTTGTTGATACAACAAACTATACATCCTTTAATGAAGCTTACTACATCTTCCTGCATTTTGGGCCAATACACATACATCTGTTAGTTAGAAAATGTCAACCCAACACCAAACTGCCTTGCAACCTTAGAGGCATGAGCTTCTCTGATAAGTTGTAGTCAATCACTTTTAGGAACACAAAATTTGTCAACCTGTAGAGTAATCCATTGTGGAGATGATTTTTAATTGTGCTATCAACAACATTTGCATGACTTTGGCCTCATAGCTGTTAAAACACCTCCTTCAAGCCAACATCCTCTATATATGCCTCTTTGTATGCATCATAGATGTGCATGAATTTGGCCTCATAGCTGTTAAAACACCTCCTTGATTCCACCATCCTCTATATATGCCTCTTTGTATACATCATAGATGAAAGGCTTCATGTGCATCAAAGTTCTCAAAGCTGTAATTTTTTATGTGGGTGGCCTTGAAAGCATGTCGGCCAACTTCTTTGTGTTTCCCTTCTTATACTTGCTGACTAAATGAAATTGTTGTAAAAATTGCATTCACTTGGAATGTCTAGTTTGTTGTAGATTACTCTAAATTGATAGTTATTGTAGTGGCTACTGATCCATGTGGATGATTGTCTCATTTCTCATCTGATAGTGTTTTTATTTTTTGATAGCTTCTACAAGAGCATAAAGCTCCTTATTATAGGTAAGGTAGTTAAAAATTGTTATATATATATATATATATATGAAAGGGACATAACTATTTATGAAGGCCATCCTACCTAGATATATATACAGGGTCCTCATTGTACAATCAATACCATTTATTCATACAAATTATATACACATTAGTATTATAAATGGATTATTCTACTATATTTCAATAATTATTGATAATTTAACTCATGAGCCATATTTGACTATCACATTTGGTAGAAGGGTTTTTATTAAGTATAAGAGGAGCAATTTAAAAATATATATATATTGTTTAATTACCTAAATTCAACTTGAGGAAAAAATTAAATTATAAAAAAGTGTATCTCTTGATTTTTAAAAAATGATTAAAATTCTAAGATATTTAAATATTCAAGATCAACAATGAACTATAATTCAAAAATGAAGACTTTCCTACAAGATTATTCCAATAGCAGATTATTTATAGTAAATGTGAGTATCCAAAGGAAATAGATTGTTATTATTATCATATTATTTATAGTAAAAGTTAGTATCCATAGAAAATAGATTGTTATTATTATCAGCACGAACAATAAGGAAAATTATATCAAATTTTTCGCAAGAAATAGTATGAAGTTAAGGACTTAAAAGTAACAATTGATGATTGTAAATATATATCTTAATTTAGTGTCGTAACTATGTCTTACAAAAAAATTGACGTAATTCTTGGTTTACCCTAGTTTGAGAAACTGGGAACCTTCATATTATTCACAAAGAAAAACATTTTTAACTTTTTTCAATAAGAAGGTGACATTTTAGGATATTACAATGAAGTCATATTCAATAATACCTTCGTCCAAAGACTTGAATGGTATATCAAAGGTAATCACTTTGAAAATTCAAAAGTCAAATAGAAAAGATGTAGAAAGAATTTGACAAAGTTATCTCTGATAAAAATGAAGAAATTTCTCACTTAAAAATTCATAGTTAGAAAGTATTTATGCAAGTCCAGAAGTCTAAAGCTATGAAACATAAATTAGAATAGGAAAAGGAAGGTCTCGAGAAGAAACTCGACGAGAGTCTATCAAAGAAAAAAGAAGAGTTGTGCGCTTAAAATACTTTAAGTAAAGCTCATTAGAACAAATCAAAAGCTTAAAAGATGAGAATAGATATATTAATGATAAAGTGGACAATCCAAAGAACGAGGAAATTTCAAGTGTAAAAAATCATAATCAAAATTTACTTACCCAAATTAAGAAACTTAAAAATGATAAGAAATCGTTGGAGAACAAATTAGAAGAACTTATCACAAAAGAAACATCAAAATATTCAAAAATCCAAGTTGAAGAAAAGGGAACAAATATTAATCCAGATAATACCACAATTCAGAAAGATCCCAATCCAATTAAAGTGAAAACATATTCAGATGCTATAGTATAAATGACGAAAATGACAAGTGAAGATTATGTGATCTAGCAAACAACATTTGTACATGAAGGTAATTATATATCTGAAGAAAATCAAGAAATCACCACAAACATGATAAGGGAAAGTCAAGTCAAATGAACTCCTTATCAACGCCTTAATTATAAGAGCAAACATCTCAACTAGTCAACCTATCAAGATCACTCAAGATCACAACAACTCACCTTAGTTTCAAAGAATATTGATGTTAGCACAAATTACTTGTTGGAAAATGTAACTAGGTTTGGTCTTCATAATTATCAATGTACTTGTATCATCTTGTATTTCATGAGAAAGCAAAAGAAGAAAAAGAAATTATTATTATTATTATTTCATTAGTCAAGCATGTTCTTCATGCTTTTAGGGTTTATTGATTTAAAAGAATATTTTCCATGAGTCCATCTATTGTACTTGAGTCATGCCCCATTTGGACTTATGAAAGAAACAAGAAAAGGACTTTTATTTGAGTCAAAGTTGTCAATTTTGTCCCCGCAAGACCAAGTCGGCTTTAGAAGGGACCTATTCGACCTCCTGGATGTGTATAAATACAGTGCAACTCGACCTCATTTGGATCATAATCATCAACTTCAATTTTTGTGCCAAGAAGAGAGAAATCAATGAAAAAGTCGAGTAAGAAGAGCGCAAGTCAAGGGAGAGAGAGCAAAGGTCAAAGGAGAGAGAATTACTCCGCACATGCGAAGATTCTACCATAATTTATGTCACATGTGCTAAGGCTCAGACCTATTGTAGGGGCCAAAAAAGTTCAGAAATGTTGTAGGTCCCAAAATCAGAGTTTGACCAGGATTTGAAGAGCTTTGACTATTGTTGACTTGGTTGGATTTGACTTGATTAAGGAAGGTTTGAAGGAGAACTGACTTAGGTCTTATGGGATTTCTTGGTCTTGGTTTTTGGGTCTTGGATTTATAACTTTGATATGATTCTATAAGAAGAAAATATTGGTTTTGTTTTCCCCCTTGTGGGGTTTTGCCCTAGCTTGGAACTTATATCTTGTGTTCATTGTCTTTTATGATCTTCATGGTTTATGTTCTAGTAATTGTTTGATGAGGAGAACATAATAGAAGTAATAAGAAGCCAACATATATTCACAAGCAATTATCAAGATAAATCAACCCTAATTAGCTACCCTAGTGATTTCTCAACATGGTATCAGAGCTAAGGTAAGGAGAAGGAAGCTTGAAGATCACTATTATTGGCCTAAGGGGAAGAATCATCTAAGCTACTTTGGAGGACATAATGTTCAAAGGGCATAAGGAAGAAGACTCAAATACTGTCACTCATCTTGAAGAAATACTAATACATCAGTTATCCATCTCTCTCTCCATCATTGAAGGCTCTTGGTTACTCATCATCATCTTGAAGAAGATCATCATATTAACAATCTCTTTTGAAATCTCTTTCATCATCACTCATATTGGAAGACATCTCTATAGAAGTCATCACTCAAGAAGCATCAAGATTCTTGGGAACATCATCCACATTCTTGGAATCATCATTCATCTTTGAAGCAATTTGAAGTTACTATTGTACCAACCATCCTAGAAGTCATCATTCTAGGACATCTTTGAAGACTCTTGGAATCTTAGGAGCATAAAGATATTTGAATACATCATCATCAATCAATTCACTCTTCAAATCAAATGACTTCATTTTGTAAGGAAGGCAACAAACTCGACGGGTCATCAAACTTTCAAGCATGGAAGAAGAAAATTGATTTGGTGCTCATAGAAAATGAAGTCATGGATCATGTTTTAAGCAAAGCTATAGAACTATATAAGGATAAGACTCAAGAATTGGCCAAGTACAATAAAGTGAAAATTTCAAGGCTAAAATTCTATTGCAGCAACTAGAAATTATTCTTCTAATTGTTAATTAATTTAACAATTTATTTGCGATGAAAAATACTGAATAAATTACACCACAACATTCACAAGTAAAACTGCAGAAAATAATAGCGCTTGAAACTGAGAAATATGCTAGCACACCCACACACAAAATTAACACAGTTATTTTTGGACAAATGTTACCGGAACGACCCAACTTGGGAAAGCAGGTGTAGCAGCTGAGGGTTTTTTTATTATTATGCAGAAGTGAAATTGTGAGTACAATCTAGATGCCAAAAACTAGCAATCTTGTAGAGAAAACACTGGAAAAAATATCTCAAGAGAAATTACCCTCACTCTGAGAAATCTGAGCACTTGACTAGCACTAAAAATCTAGTCATCCAACTAGGCCTACACAGGCTCTGTGTCACACTAAAGTTGTCTGTCACATGTGTTGCTTGAATCGACTGCCAATCTAGTCTTCTTGCCAGCTGTTGATTAGGAAAATGATTTATGGCACTCTGGGACCCCTTCCTGACCTCTGGAATTGAAAACGTCTTCCTTCCTCATCAAATCGAACTAACCTCTGAAGCTTATGCGCTGGAAACTAGACTACAAAGCTCTGTGTTGGGAATCTCTACTTGTTAAGTTATGGTATGTTCTATGCTTAGAGCAATTTACTTTTCTTTCTTATTATTATTCATAGATTAGCAATCACATGTGCATAAGTAAAGTGCAGATAGAACATTAAACGATCAACAGAAAACAAGCCAAGACAAGAGACACAAGATGTGGCGGCTACCCAAGGACAAACCCCACAATGTGTGGGGAAACCCTTTGATCAAATCTTCTTTCATCTTCAATAATTCAGCAGATAGAAATAGTACAATAAATCTGATTTATATCAACATTAGCGGCTTCATCATCAAAACTAGGGCAGACAATATCTCGCAAACCGACCGTCGGATCGGCTTGATTCCACCACCAAAAATTACGACCTTCAGAGGAGGTCCAGATGAACCTACAACGCAGTTCAGAAGAGGAGGTTTGATGGTCCACGTTGGTCAAAGTTTGGATCTGCAGTTGCAGCTTCAGTTTTAGCAGCTTCCTTCAAACTAGGGCAGTTGATATCTCACAAACCGACCGTTGGATCGACTTGATTCCACCACCAAAAGTTGCGGCCTTCAGAGGAGGTCCAGATGGACCTACAACGCAATTTTGATGAGGAGATCTTCTGGTCCACGCAGGTCAAAGTTCACTTCTGCAGTTGCTACCCTAAAATCTGCAACTGCTCCCCCACATGTGTGAGAAAGGTCTCTTTTCTGCGCAGTAGAGAAGAACCTCTTTTCTGCGCAGGAGAGAGAGAGAGAGATGTGAGGAGATGAGATGAGTGCAAATGAGGAAAAGTCCTCCTGTATTTATACACAACTGTTGGTGTTTGAATAGATGCGATTGTTGGGCTTCTGAGCCTACATGAGTTGTAGGTCGGCTTGATAATAATTCCATGATCAAAATAAATTCATATCTCCATGAATACTTATCGGAATCGGATGATCTTTAGATCAATCCTACACCTCTCAATGAGAGGAATCTAATGAACATATTATCAGTCATGAATAAGATGACCCACATGAAGTTTGGCCCTAGTTTCCAATTTTAACACTCCCTCTCAACTAGGGAGAACTTCATCTGCAATCTGTCTGTCGATCGCTACTATTCATCCATCAAATGCACTGCCCTGTGCAACCTGATGCTTGCCCTGCTCTGCTCTATTTTGCCTATTCTTCTTTGTCTTGTTCTACCCTGTATTGATCTGTAAGGCTCTGCTCTGTTCTGCTCTGCTCTGCTTTGTTCTGTTCTGTTCTGCTTTTGTCCGAATTATGAAGAAGAAGAAACGATCGAGGATGTATCACACTGAATCCAAGTCAGACTCAGAGTATGTACCACTGGTCCCAAACCAATATCAACCAACTCGAAGTCAGCGTCATAGTGGGTACAACTCTTACCATTGGTCCCAGACCGATATCATCCTCCACCGACTCAAAGTCAATCTCAGAGTGCGTACCACTGGTCCCAGACTAGTCTCAACCGACCCGAAGTCAGTGTCATCGTATGTACCACTCCTACCACTGGTCCCAGACCAGTATTGCAGGCTCAGAGAGTGTACCATTGGTCCCAGACCAGTCTCAACCGACCCGAAGTCAGCGTCATCGTATGTACCATTTTCACTGGTCCCAAACCAGTCCTACACTGACACGAAGTCAGTCTCTGAGTATGTACCACTGGTCCCAGACCAGTCTCAGCCGACCCAAAGTCAACGTCATAGTATGTACAATTCCTACCACTGGTCCTAGACAAGTATCGCAGGCTCAAAGAGTGTACCACTGGTCCCAGACCAGCCTCAACTGACCCGAAGTCAGCGTCATAGTATGTACCACTCTCACTGGTCCCAGACCAGTCCTGCACTGACATGAAGTCAGTCTCGGAGTATGTAACACTGGTCCCAGACCAGTCTCAACCGACCCGAAGTCAGCGTCATGGTAGGTACAACTCCTACCACTGGTCCCAGACTAGTATCATTGATCCCAGATCAATGAAGGTCATCTTAGCGTAGGGAGTACGGTAGATACAGCGATGCGTCCATCGGTACTACTATGGTCCCTAACTTCATTTCCCTACTCATTGATCAGATGAGAGGTACTTCCCATGAGTCCCAGACTGCATGGGTAGGATGCCTCGACAGGAGAACTTAATCAATCCCTTCCTCACAGGAGAACTAATCATCTTGCTACACAAATGCCATGGAGAGCACATCATCCAAGCCTCACAGGAGAACTAATCATCCTGCTACATAATCGTCATGGAGAACACATCATCTAGACCTCACAGGAGAACCAATCATCCTACTACATAGTCGTCATGGAGAACACATCATCCAGACCTCACAGGAGAACCAATCATCCTGCTACATAGTCGCCATGCAGTGTACATGTACACCACCAGGGGATGGTGAATCACCCTGTGGTCATATGTCGCTCCAAGAAGTACCCCGCACCCCCCCGGAGCTCCCAGAGCTCAATGCATCATACAGCACCCTCATTGGAGGGTCTTTGAACAACACCAAGTTGTTCTCGGAAAGTCAGGAATTTGACTTTCCCTAGGGGCTTTGTCAGAATTTCGGCGACCTGTTCATCCGTACCGATATGTTGGAGCCTTATAGCTCCCTGTTGCACCATATCTCGAATATAGTGATACCTGATATCGATATGGTTGGAGCGATCATGAAATACGAGATTCTTTGACAAACGAATCCCACTCTGGTTGTCACATAGGATCACGGTGGTATCCAATGTAAATCCAAACAACTCACTAAAGAGCTTTCGCAACCAGACTTCCTCACAGGAGGCCATGCTAGCAGCAATATACTCCGCTTCGATGGTGCTCAAAGCCACATACTTCTGCTTCCTGCTCATCCAGGATATCGAAGCAGATCCCAAGGTGAAAAAACACCCGGAAGTGCTCTTACGGTCCACCACACTGCCTGCCCAATCAGCATTAGTATATCCAAGTAGTCTCACATCTCCGGCAGTGTATCTTAACCCATAAGTAATTGTACCACGAAGATATCTCAGAAGATTCTTGGCATCAATCCAGTGAGGCTCAACCAAATATGAGCTCACAATGCTAACTGCAAAACATATGTTCGGACGGAGGTTCACCAAGAACATCAATGCGAATGAGTTTATGAAACTCAGAGGCATTTCCCAAATCTGGTCCGACATCACTACCATATAACTTCTAAAAGTTAAGATCCTCGAGGTAGTCATAGGCTTGTAATCCATCATACCGAATCTTTCCAATATCTTTACCACATATTTTCCTTAAGATAGGAAAATTTCCCCTAGCTTCTACCACACTTCAAATCCTAGGAAATAGTGCATCAGTCCTAGGTCCTTCATTTCAAATTTAGAAGCCAACTCCCTCTTACATTTGTGAATGAGAGTGTCTTCCCCTGTTAGAAAGAGGTCATCCACATACAGCACCAGTATGAGAGGTTTTTCATCTTCAACCTTAAAATAAAGGTTAGGATCGGCTTCACTCCTAGTGAATCCCAGCTTCATCAAGTAGCTATCGATCCTCTCATACCATGCTCAAGGTGCTTGCTTCAGTCCATAGAGAGCTTTCTTCAAGTTCAACCTACATACATGAGATTTTTTATCATAAATCTCAACTCCTTCGGGTTGCTCCACGTAGACCTCTTCTTTGATCGAACCATGCAAGAATGCGGTCTTGACATCCATCTGATGTAGGTTCCATCCTTGTGAAGCCGCAAGGGCTATGATCGAGCGGATGGTCGTATATCTGGAAACAAGTGCAAATATCTCATCATAGTCTATACCTTCCTTCTGGGAGAAGCCATGAGCAACAAAACGAGCCTTATACTTTTCCGTACTTCCATCTGCTGCATGCTTTATCTTGTAAAGCCATTTAGAAGTGACAACTTTCTCGTCCGGGGGTCTGGGAACTACTTCCCAGACATCATTCTTCATAATAAACTCATGTTCTTCGGTCATAGCATCCTTCCATACTTGATGCTTGACGGCATCTAAGAATGATGAAGGCTCATTTTGTATGATCGTGCTCATGATGGTCAGGTATCCCTGATACCTGTTAGGTTTCTTACTTTCACGAAAGGTTCCTCGGGGTGCAGCATGTCCTTTGGCATCATCAAGTATCCCCCCTAAGCCATGAAGGCCTCTTCCTAGAAGAGGAAGGCTTAGGTGGATAAATAGGATCCATGGGTTCCTCCACATCAGGCATTGTTACATTATCTGAAACTTCGGAAGTCTCTGGACAGCTTCCACAATCGTACGATTCTTCCTTTCCGCCACACCATTCTGCTCAGGAGTATGTGGAGTAGTAGTCTCCCTCTTAA
The DNA here is from genome assembly GCA_031772625.1 of Pinus tabuliformis. Lineage (NCBI taxonomy): Eukaryota > Viridiplantae > Streptophyta > Pinopsida > Pinales > Pinaceae > Pinus > Pinus tabuliformis. The sequence continues at coordinate 1,452,838,050 of CM062819.1, read as the reverse complement.
TGCCAGCCTCAGGTATGCCTGAGTGAACCAACAGTAATATTTCGAAGATCTTGCTTTGGCTTGAGGGGAATGGTCCCCTTTTGAGCTTTCCTTCGGCACATACACCTTCTTTCTCTATTCGGAATTCGGGCATCCCTGTCACCATTTGTCTTACATCGAGTAGAGCTTTATAATGAAGGTGGGCAAACCTCCGATGCCAAAGTTCGGACTGAAGAGATGTGTCATAAGACATGACACCTAGCGGACTTCCATCGACCTGATATAATAAATCAACACGAAACCCAAGAGTAAATGCATCTTTAACATTATTTTTCCATATACGTACCTTTCCATTGCTGAAGGTTACCTTGTAGACTGTCTTCCATTGCCAAGATTGACACCAGGTGCATTTAATACATCCTAGAAGTTCTAGCCTTTTTTGAATGGTTGTCCTCTTCCTTGATTCCTAGCACTCCTCTTACCTTTGCTATTGAATTTGTCATTTCTTTGATTTCCATCAGAGGGATTTTGATCATTGTCTTGGTGTGAGTCCTTTCTATCAGGGCACTCCCTTGCATAGTGACGTGCTTTATCGCAAATGTAACATCGTCCTTTTCTTCCACCCTTACATCCAGCCTTTCTTTTTTATTTAGTCCCGAAATTATTTATTTTCTTAGCATGAGAAGAAAAGGCAGTAGGAGGACCTTTAGGTATGGGCATTTCTTGCTCTTCTATCCTTGTTTCTTCTTGAATGCATCTAGCCATTAATTCCTCGAAACTAGGAATTACATTATTGTTCAGAAGAGTAGTCCTGAACACGTACCATTCGGATGGTAATCCTCCAAGAGTCATGAGTGCATTTCCCTATCAGTAATAGTCTCCCCAATAGATAAGAGATTGTTCCTGATTTCGGTGATTCTTAAGAAATATGCTTGCATACTCTCATCTTTACCCTTCTTAATTTCCTTCAACATATTTCTAAGAAACAAAACTTGATTTACATCATTAAATTTAAATAAACTCACTAGTCTATCATAGAGTTCCTTGGAGGTGTTCAGGTCGGAGATGTACGCCACCAAATGCTTGTCGATAGAGTCCTGGATGATCTTCTTTGTTTTGACTTCACTGGTTTTCCATTTGTTCTTGGCAGCAGCGGTTGCATTTGATGGAGGCTCAACAATATTGCCTCTTACATGGTCCAACACTCCTTGATCTTCTAAGGTTAGATCAACAGACATCTTCCATCCATGATAGTCAGCTTTCTCACAGAGCTTGTGATCAGCAAGAAAGAGTGATGAGGACCCCATAGTTCTTTTAGGATAGCCTTGCTAATCTTCTCTTTGGTCTTGCTCTTGCTCGGGCTTTGTCTTCACCTCAGCTCTGATACCATGTTAAGTTATGGTATGTTCTATTCTTAGAGAAATTTACTTTTCTTTCTTATTATTATTCATAGATTAGCAATCACATGTGCATAAGTAAAGTGCAAATAGAACATTAAATGATCAACGGAAAACAAGCCAAGACAAAAGACACAAGATGTGGCGGCTAGCCAGGGACAAACCCCACAACGTGTGGGGAAACCCTTTGATCAAATCTTATTTTATCTTCAATAATTCAGCAGAGATAAATAGTACAATAAATCTGATTTATATCAGCAGTAGCAAACCCTAGATCAGCAGCATCAGCATTAGCGGCTTCATCATCAAAACTAGGGCAGACAATATCTCGCAAACCGACCGTCGAATCGGCTTGATTCCACCACCAAAAATTGCGGCCTTCAGAGGAGGTCCAGATGAACCTACAACATAGTTCAGAAGAGGAGGTTTGATGGTCCATGCTGGTCAAAGTTTGGATCTGCAGTTGCAGCTTCAATTTCAGCAGCTTCCTTCAAACTAGGGCAGTCGATATCTCGCAAACCGACCGTCGGATCGGCTTGATTCCACCACCAAAAGTTGTGGCCTTCAGAGGAGGTCCAAATGGACCTACAACGCAGTTTTGATGAGGAGATCTTCTGGTCCATGCAGGTCAAAGTTCACTTCTGCAGTTGCTGCCCTAAAATCTGCAACTGCTCCTCCACATGTGTGAGAAAGGTCTCTTTTCTACGCAGGAGAGAGAGAGATGTGAGGAGATGAGATAAATGCAATGAGGAAAAGTCCTCCTGTATTTATACACAACTGTTGATGTTTGAATAGATGCGATTGTTGGGCTTCTGAGCCTACATGAGTTGTAGGTCGGCTTGATAATAATTCCATAATCATAATAAATTCATATCTCCGTGAATACTTATCGGAATCGAATGATCTTTAGATCAATCCTACACCTCTCGACGAGAGGAATCCAATGAACATATTATTAGCCATGAATAAGATGACCCACATGAAGTTTGGCCCTAGTTTCCAATTTTAACACTACTGGCTAGAACTGCACCTGAATCCTTCAACTGGGAAATTCACACTACCTGTGTTACTGCATCTAGTTCTGCAGTTGTCTCACATGTATTGACTGCAACTAGATATGCAACTGTCATCTAAATGATTAACAATTCCTGCTGACACTGAGTTTGCTACTATATATTGTGGGCCCCTGTAGAAAAAGAGATGGTTCCACTGCAAAATTCAGGAACTAATCTGGTTGATCTCCCTATTGCAATTGCGTTGGGCCCTGCCCATCTGGCACACTAGAGTCTCATACTCCTCCTCCACCTAGATCGGGTGCCCTACTATCTCCTTTCGAGCCTTGTCCCTTACTAGGACCTTTCTTCACTTTGCAACTCACACTAGACAACTTGCACTTCCTTCGGCACTTGTCTCCGGCAACTGGAAGTCGATCTACTGCCCAAATTTGCATTTTAGCTAACTCGTACGGACTGCTCTGGAAATACGTATGTCCATCTTTGGAAAGCTGCAAAAATCTACGAAACTCAAAAACAAGGAAAAAATAAGGAAGCCCCCTCTCTTCCCCTGCTCAGTTGTTGAATCTGTTATTTGCACTCCTTGTTGGAATGAGAAAATCTTCTCATGGCTACTGCCAATCTGCAACTAGAAAATCAGGTCTCTAAAACTTGAAACCCCTTGAGAGAAATTTTCCCTCTGTGTGTGCTCTTTGTCTTTCCACCCGACACAGATTTTATTCTAGCAATCTGCTATAAAACCCTTTGTGTCCAACAAAGGAATCTGCTCAGCGAAATTTTGAGTTGATTTTTCTCCCTCTGCCTGTTGGAATTACTCAATCTGGAAAGTCAAATATTTTTGCCACTCTACACTAAAAAATTGAACTTCTCCTACGCAACTTGACTTGCCTAGATAGACACTGTGCAGTACCAGAAAATTTTGGCCTGCTACTCCCTTTGAACAACGAAATTTTCTTCTTTTAGTTTTGAGCTCCCCAGCTGATCAATCACTCTCTCATACCATGTGAAAATTTCAAAATTGAAATCCTATTACAGCAACTAGAAATTATTCTTCTAATTGTTAATTAATTTAACAATTTATTTGCTACAACAAATACTGAATAAATCACACTGCAACCTTCACAAATAAAACTGCAGAAAATAATAGCACTGGAAACTGAGAAATATGTTAGCACACACACACACACAATTAACATAGTTATTTTTGGACAAATGTCCCCGGAAAGACCCAACTTGGGAAAACCAGTGCAGCAGCTGAGGGTTTTTTATTATTATGCAGCAGTGAAATTCTGAGTACAATTTGGATGTCAAAAACTAGCAATCTTGTAGAGAAAATACTAGCAAAAATATCTTGATGGAAATTACCCTCACTTTGATCAATCCCGACACTTGACTGCCACTAGAAAGCTAGTTGTCCAAATGGGACTGTGCAGGGTCTGCGTCAGATGAGAGCTGCCTGTCACACATGTTGCATGAATCAACTACCAATCAAGTCGTCCTTCTTGTTACTCATTAGGAAGGTGCTTCTTTGGAAATCTGGGACCCCTTCCCGACCTTTGGAACTAAAAACGTCTTCCTTCCTCAGCAAATCGAACTTCCCTTTTAAGCTTTTGTGTTGCCTCTGTGTAGCTTCCTAGAGAAATTTCAGTCTCTCTCTGCACTACACTTCACCTGATCTGGAAAACTTCCTCCTGCTCACTATCCTCACCCCTCGCCGTTGCTGCTTCCTTCTAAAGCTCAAACTCTTCCGAAAACTATTGGCTCTGTTGTAGCTTGTATTGGGCTTGAGGTTTCTTTATCAGTTATATCACTATCGGGAGTTATAAAACTCCTTTATATTCTTTATCCTTACCAAAAAGTCTAAAAGAAAAGAAATATTTTATTTGTTATATATCGGCATCGCCAAAGGAAGAGATGCAAAATAATCGGATATAGAGGGTTATACGAAATTATATGTATACATGGAGAGATATGTATATATAAGTGCATAACGAAATAAGAAGGAAATAAAGAGATATGTCGAATTTACAAAGGAAAAAGTGTTAAAACATATATGACTGGATCCGAAAGATATATACAGCGTGGTTTTAAGTCCCATCGGGTCCGCCACATCCAAAGTCCCGCATATACATTATAACTACGCATTTTTATATATTTCTATTATAAATAGAAATAAGCACTGATTACGACGAGAATAACCCAAACCCGATATAATATATATTACAATTTATAGTTCTATCGGGTCTGCCCTTACACAGAGCTATGGATGTTGGAAACCGCCGATTGCGACTTGCGATGGCGGACCCGAAACACATATGTGTTATGTTTTATAAGCCGACAGGTCTGCATTATCACATAACTATTAATATATATATTTATGCCGATTGCGATATGGGCAGGCCAGACCCGATATGGATTACGCTACGGTTTAAAGTTCTGTCAAGTCCGCAAGGCTTTATGCATATAAAGGTTGGTTCCGCCGAGTTGCGATTGTGGGCCGGACCCGATATCATATGTATTATGATTAATAGTTCCGTCGGGTCCGCGGCCATTATAACATTTATATATATAGGGTATATATGGTTCTTGTGCCGATTGCGATCACTATAAGCGGAAAAAGCATTTTTATAATATATTTTCATTATAAAAAGGGTTACAATAGAAAAACACAGATAATAAGAATCACGCATAATTCCAACATTTCTACAATTATACAGGCTAAAAACGCATAAGTTAAAGGATTATCACGCCAATTGCGATTCATAATGGGAAGTCAATGCAACGCTGAACAGGCAGGTCTGATAGGTTTATTAAATCGGATTAATTCCTCTTCAGTTCCGCTTTATGTGTTTTGCATCAATTTTGCTGTGTAAATGAAAAATCAGTGTTAAAGCTAATTTTAAAGAAAAAGGCAATCGGTTGGGATTTTGGGTGTTTTGGTTAATTAAAATGTATCAGACACATGCATAAGCCTAGGATTATACAAGTCTAACACAACGCATTATGATTAAAGTAGATTAAGGCATTTACAAAGGAATTCGGCAGCAAATCAACAGGGCAAGCCAACAATTATCATTTCCTTCTAAATTCAGTGTTGTTCTTGCTATTTCATGTTCTTTGAGGTGTTTTACCCTTTATAAATTCTATAGTAGTTTTACTTCATATAGTTAGAAAGAAGTTAGATAGGTTTTAGAAATCAATAACTGTTCTACAATGTATAAAAGGTGGAAAATTTACTAAGAAAGGGTTGGAATTCTCGAGAACCTGGCCACCGTATTCCAGATAACATCATTGCTTAATGAAACAAGCAAGAGTTTCCAGGAGTTGCTATATATAATTTTGTAATTTTCTCTGTCATGTGTCATATAATGTTTTCTTCTTTTCAAGTGTAGTAATGAAGTTGCAGGGTAAAATCCCTTAAAGAGCGCTCCTATACTTGAAGTCCTCATGTCTTTCCAAGTTGTAGATAATAGTTTCTGTGAAAGACCAGCATATTATCTATGATTTATTTCTCATTATCGTAATTCCTATAAGTTACAAATAATAGTTCTTATGAAAGATCAACATATTGTCTTTAACTTCACCTTCAAACTTTCCTCATTCATCATTTATATTTAGCAACAAATGGCATTCTGAGATGTTCTAGTTAGACATGTATTAAGAGTCTAAGGCCCAGTGTTCCAAATCCTTCATTTGAGAACACAGTAAACAATAAGTGACAGTAAGAAATATTTATTAATGTCTTAATCACAATTTCCCTACAGCCAGGAAATTGGTTTCTTAAGGAACGACATTAATTGGCGTCGTTGCCAGGGAGAGAAGACAAGAAGATTTTTTTCCTGGGTTTCAATGTTTTCCTCTGGTTGTTCGGTAAGGAGGAAATACTTGGCTGTTTTGAATGAAAGCAATAAAAGGTGACTCCATTGTAACAAAGACCACAGACTGCAAAGCAATAAAATAAGGACACTTTTTCTTGAATTCATTAAGTTTGAAGTTGATTCTTGAGAGTGACAAGTTTCAGCAGTTGGTTTTACATTCACACCTGTGATTTTCACTTACCACATTGATTGGTGACTCCAATATACTTTGAAAATTTCTTTTCTGGGTTTTAATGGCTCTCCCTGCTTTCCTAGTACATAAATTTGATCCATTTGATTTTACTGAGATCACTGGCTATCCTCATGATATGCCTGCATTTTCTGTGTGGAACGAGTATCTTCCAAAATTCAGTAGAAAAGAATATGAAGATCCAGCTCAGCGTCTCCAAGAGTTTCATGAATGCATGGAGCAGCAGGGCATCATTCATGAAGATGTTAAGATGAAGCTGTTTATGTTTTCTTTGGATCAAGAAGCCAGGGCTTGGTTCAGGTCTCTGCCTCTTTCAAGCATTTCATCTTTGAAAGATTTCCATTCAGTGTTCAATTCTTCTTGTAAAATTTATTACCCACACAAGTTTCTTTTTGAAGGTTGTTGTAAATTTTATGATCATGTTCTCAAAATGATGCAGAGAGGGTTATAAAACAATTTTCTTCAATAAATTCCCAAGCAGAGAATGGGTTGACCCTGTTCCAAGAAAATAAAGAGAGTATTCAGATGGAGTAAAGTTTAAACATGCATTAAGAGTCTCTGCTCAGTAATCAAGAAGAGAAAAAAATGATTGAGTTGCAAATAAATCCCCAGAGTTCCTATTTTGTTAGGTTTGATGATCCTCCTATCTATAATGAAAATGGTTTAATCGGGGAACAAGATGAAGTTCTTCAAGTTCATCAGCTGGGTGTTGAACATATAGGAAGAAACAACCAGGTGGGATATGTTGGACAACAATATATTGAGCCATTTATCATAGCAAAAGAGGCTATCTCATGTAAAAAGGAAGCTGATAATGAGATTGTATATCAGTACATTGAATAACACAATGATGCTCATGGATCAGAGGTGCACAATCTATTCGGAGGATACAATTACAAGTTATTTTCAATCAAAGCTTATAGATGAAGAGTGGAAACATGGAAGTGACATATATCATTTTCTTAAAGATATTGCTGATTTTTCTGCTAAACATATTACCCCAACAGAAGGTTTAATTGACTAGGGACCTTCATATATAGAGAATTTCTTTGTTGGAGTTGATCAAGAACATGTTACTTTTGAAGATCCTGTGGCAGATTACATGGAGGAATTTATTAGCAGTTTACACATATCTTTTGGTGGATATACTTCTAATTTTTGTTGTGAGCTGCTTTTATGCATAATTTATTTTTTGTTCAGGATGAATGGTATTTTCAAGATTCACTGGCAGAATGGTTCTGGATTAAGCACTCAAATGCTAATCTGGTATCATTGGAAGATTGACTTCACCTGATTGAGGTCAGTCATGTACATATGTAGGAACTTGTACATAAATAAGCTTATGTGTTGAGCATTTGGTTTCAAGTTGCAGTTCTTCAGTTTAATCATTAGTGGATGAATAAGGGTGACTTTCCCAGTTGGAAACTGGTTTGCAGAGGTGTCAAACTTCAAGATTGTTAGGTTTTCAGTTGCCTAATTTCAGGGTTTTTATAGTTTTGGACTCCATGCCCAACTAAGGCTATTGATCTATGATTCTCAAATATTTTGTTATCAGAGCGCAGACATCTAATCACTGCAAATATTGGTGTGGGTTCACTCTACAGATTTTCACACAGTTAAGAATTCAGAGAAGCAATATATGACTCCATGCCCAATGGATAAGGCACTGATCTGCAATTCTTAGTGCTTCTGTGGCAAAAGCACTATCCCCAGTTGGAGCCAAATGTTGTAGCTTATATTGGGCTTGAGGTTTCTTTATCAGTTATATTACTATCGGGCGTTATAAAACTCCTTTATAAATAGAAATAGGCACTGATTGCAACGAGAATAAGCTGGACTTGATATAATATATATTACAATTTATAGTTCCGTCGGGTCTGCCCTTACACTAAGCTATGGATGTTGGAAACCGCCGATTGTGACTTGCGATGGTGGACCTAAAACACATATGTGTTATGTTTTATAAGCCGGCGGGTCCGCATTATCGCATAACTATATATATATATATATATATATATATATATATATATATATATATATATATATATATATATATATATATATATATATATATATGCCGATTGCAATATGGGCAGGCCAGACCCGATATGGATTACACTACGGTTTAAAGTTCCGTCGGGTCCACGACCATTATAACATTTATATATATAGGGTATATATGGTTCTTGTGCCGATTGCAATCGCTATAAGTGGAAAAAGCATTTTTATAATATATTTTCGTTATAAAAAGGTTTACAATAGAAAAACACAGATAATAAGAATCACGCATAATTCCAACATTTCTACAATTATACGGCCTAAAAACGCATAAGTTAAAGGATTATCACGCCAATTGCAATTCATAATGGGAATTCAACACAATGCTGAATAGGCAGGTCCGATTGGTTTATTAAATCAGATTAATTCCTCTTCAGTTCCGCTTTATGTGTTTTGCATCAATTTTGCCGTGTAAACGGAAAATCAGTGTTAAAGCTAATTTTAAAGAAAAAGGCAATCGGTTGGGTTTTTGGGTGTTTTGGTTAATTAAAATGTATTAGACACATGCATAAGCCCAGGATTATACAAGTCTAACACAACACATTATGATTAAAGCAGATTAAGGCATTTACAGAGGAATTCAACAGCAAATCAACAGGGCAAGCCAACAGTTATCATTTCCTTCTAAATTCAGTTTTGTTCTTGCTATTTCATGTTCTTTGAGGTGTTTTACCCTCTGTAAATTCTGTAGTAGTTTTACTTCATATAGTTAGAAAGCAGTTAGATAGGTTTTAGAAATCAATAACTGTTCTACAATGTATAAAAGGTGGAAAATTTACTAAGAAAGGGTTGGAATTTTGGAGAACCTGGGAACTGTATTCCTGATAACATCATTGATTAATGAAACAAGCAGGAGTTTCCAGGAGTTGTTATATATGATTTTGTAAGTTTCTCTATCATGTGTCATGTAATGTTTTCTTCTTTTCAAGTGTAGTAATGAAGCAGCAGGTTAAAATCCCTTAAAGAGTGCTCCTATACTTGAAGTCCTCATGTCCTTCCAAGTTGTAGATAATAGTTTCTGTGAAAGACCAACATATTATCTATGATTTATTTCTCATTATCGTAATTCCTCTAAGTTACAGATAATAGTTCCTGTGAAAGATCAGCATATTGTCTTTAACTTCACCTTCAAACTTTCCTCATTCATCATTTATATTTAGCAACAAATGGCATTCTGAGATGTTTTAGTCATACATGTATTAAGAGTCTAAGGCCCAGTTTTCCAAATCCTTCATTTGAGAACACAGTGAACAATAAGTGACAGTAAGAAATATTTATTAATGTCTTAAGCACAATTTCCCTACAGCCAGGAAATTGGTTTCTTAAGGAACAACAAGATCTCTAGAAAAATCGAACTCTCCAAGGAAATCAAACTCCAGAACTATATTTTGGATCTACCCATCGACTTCTTCTTATAATATTTTGTTTAACCTCCAACGACCAAGATTAAAACTTAATCAAGGGCCCAGATTAATTCCTCGTCGATCTGTGTGAGTTTCCAAATGATTCACGTCTTATCTTAAATTATACTGATTAATTAACTAGTTTTCCTAAGTTTAGACTTAAGAAACATTAAAAAAATAGGTTAATAATCTAATTGAGACACTTCTAGGTGGAATTTCCATAAATGATTTCTGGGTTATGGAGAACTCCTGTGTTTTAGGCTCTCCACAAAGTTTCGAGACTAGAACACCTTCGATGGTATAGAAATAACATAAAGGAGAAGTGAGGGCTCAAATAATTCTCATTGAGTCCATCACATATCATCTTATCCCTTTTGTTGCATATTTCGGCACATCTAAAGGAATCTATTACAAGTTGGTAAAACTATATGCAATTAGTACTACAGGTAAGAAAATACCTTTGAGGAATCAACTTTACAAAACAAGGTTATCAAAAGATGAAGACTTGGCCTCATATCTTATTAAAATATCAAAATTGAAAGATCAACTACTGTTGAGAAATCTAGGGAATTAGTATTAGTTGATTTTTCTTCTATTAGTGACTCCTTGTGAATGCTTTTTACTTGTTTAGATTAAGGTCTTATTTATGTTAGATTCTTAGTGTTCTTCTTCATCAAACAGTAACCAATGCATGAACATAAATAGACAAGAGAGACAACATGTAGGCTATGAGCGAAGGCCAAAACCTCTCACTCTTAGAGAGGAAAAACTGCACAAATTCTTCTTATAGAGATTCCAATTGACAAATACCAAGACCAAGGCCCTTGACCTAGTAGCCTCTCTAAGACCAAGACACACATCCTTTCTCCATCTTCTCTTCTTCTCTTCCTCTCTTCCACTTCGATCTTCTTCATAACATAAACTGAGATCATTTATTCTCATGACAATGAACTGTCATGTCACCAAAGATACCTTAATGCACTTTAGGCAAGATCAAGACAAAGGTACTGCAAGGTAGTATCTATACTGCGATCATATCCACTTCATAGATCTGAACTTCTTAACTGAGATTACTGCCACTATGATCTGAGCTTTGTTGTTGCCTTTGTGATCCAAAATTTAGAGGGATCTGGTTTCCCTTCAACACCTTACCATTCCAAACTATCATCTTAGGTGTCACTGCCCATCTGAAGTACAGAGAGAGAGATCTGCATTCCTTTTTTGTGATCATATTCATACTTCAAGAAGGTCTGAACTATGGCCTTTTATTCAAACTATATGACTATGTTTAGGGCATTGAGACAATCATACTAATCTCCAAGATAATCTGAACTTCTTGCTGGTACTGTATACCTGAAATCATCGGGACCCATTCGAACTTCACTCTGCCATCATCGAACTTCTCTCTGTCTTTTTCTATCAAAAAACTCAGAGATGTATCGAACTAATTCACTGTTCTAATGTGAAAATACTTAAAGTGGTTGGTCCATATATTAAGTTGAAATGACATCTTGAATAGATGTGTCTCCATATTGCTGAGCCGACATGAGCTATTATTTCATCTTGTAGGCCAACATAGGAAGAGAATTGTGTGCTTTTCATTGGAGGGATATTTTACTAGATTACATTTGACATAACATTGACTCTTTGACAAATCCTAAGGCTCTCAATGGGAGCCATCTAAAATAAACCTCTTGCTCATGAAACCCATGAGGCAAGGCATTATAAAATAATTTTATTCTCTTCTTTTAATTATTTACAAAGATCATTTACATATCATTATGAAGATCTAACCTAGTTACATTTTACAACATTGCCTCTTAACTAGGGAGGTATTCATATTAGTGCTTGGTCATTCTCAATCTGAAGAATTTCTCATAAGAAGAATTAGATTGGTAACCCATTTGTTTAGCATCATATAAACTAGCATTGTTACATAGCAAGCCTTGACTAACAATTCTATCTCTCCACAATATCTGAGCTCAATGCTGGCGAGACCAATGATTTATAGACACACTCATCATTCTCTCTCTCAGAACATACCCCACTTGAGTTCTCATGTGTGTTCCTTTAGGAATATTCTTATATTGGATTCCCAGTCCTCAAAGAATATCGGTCCTCCACGACTACTCTTATCTTGGATGCCCTATCTCATCCTCAAAGAGTAACAGATGCCAAATGATTACCCAATCCTCTCATTTTCTCTTCCTATGTGAAGACCAGAATGATGTGTCTATCTCTCCCTCTTAATTAGGGAGGGCATATTCCAATAAAGGAATGTACTTATTCCTACATAAGGAATGTACCTAAGCTCCCTCTTGGCTTGGAATTTCCAAGTTTCTTCCAAGTAAGAAACTTGTTTCTAGGCTCCCTCTTAATTAGGAACCTACAACAACTCCTTAGATGGAGATAATGGGACAACCAATTGCTTTGAATAACTCCTTCCTTTGATGTCATGAATTTCTTTCTCATGAAGTCTTCATCTTTTGGGACTTCTTCATAGGGCACAGGCCATCCATCACTTTCATCCATGAGTCAGTCATGTCATCATTCCTTTCACCAGAAAGTGATCCATCAGTCTACATCTAGTCTTGCTTCATGTTATGTTGCCTTATTCATGTTCTCTTCTTCAGACATTCACAATTCTTCCCTTGGAAATCCTGCATAAGCTCATCTAGATACTTGTTCAAAATAAGAAATGAACACTTAAATCAGACTTACCTTTGTAATGGTCTTTCATCATGGCATCTTCCTGTAAGTATCAACATCCTTCATACATGTTGACACATCTCCCAAAGATATCCATTGTCAAGGGTCTCCATCTTTTTCAGACTTCCATCAAAGTCTTCATATCTTTCTGGGAGATTTCTTAGTCAAATATTCTTGTTATTTCGGATGTTGATTTTGTTTACCATGGTTGCATAACTCACGATCTATTCCTTCCTTTCTTCACATGTTTCTTTCCCAGGAGCTTCCAATCATAGTTCCTCAATTGTAGTCAACCACCTCATACTTCATATGAGAACATATTATGTTGATTTCATCTAGTGTGAATCATGCCTTCCGACATTCTTTCATAGGAGGAGATTCCTTTCCTTTGATCATACTTCTCAAAATAGTGCAGTGATCCAAGTTACCTGCAACCATACAACATGACTTTATAAAATCAAATACAATCATACATACCTCATTTACCTTTAGGTCATCTAGGCTTCTCTCAGCAACTTCCTTGATTGAAAGGATCTTCAACCCCTTGATCTGTGTCATCTCTTATGTCATCATACCATCATCCCATGAATTCCACAAGTTGGAGTTCCTGATGAAACATTTTCTTCCTCTCTTGGATCAGTGAATCTTCCAAAGAAGATTCCATCGGACAATGTTGGCAATCTTGCATATCCCTATCCAACAGATGCCTCCTTTTTTACTTGACGTATGATGATCCTTGTCCTGGGTGACTTCTTCCTTTCCTTAATTTTCCAATGAGGTTACCAAGAGCTATATGCTTCATAGTTTATTATCAAAAATCCTTCATGTTTCCTATGGTGAGGTCATGAGCTCTTATTTCTAATGTTTTTCTTCTTCCTTGGACTTCCTTCTTTCATATTCCTGCATTTCTTTTGTGAAATGGACTTCTTCCCTATTCTTCTTGTTATTGTCCTTCTTAAGCTAAGAACAATCTTTCCTATAATGTTCATAGCATTGAATCTTAGTTATGTTCTTCTTTCCTTTCAACAAAATGTTTGAATCCTTTCATTTGATCCTTCGACATTTTTGCCCTCAACCTGTCTTCTTCTATCTTGCATAGAAACCACAAGTTGTTGAATGGGATAACATTCTTATCATTATAGACATTGTTACCTTGTTCATCAATTAGTGCATTTAGAACAATGAGGATTATCTCTCTTATATCTTGCAATTGAGATCTTATGAAGATAACCTGTTATCCTTTGATACCTTCAATTTGTGTAGATCAGATCTAAGTGATGTGACCTTCTTTATTGCATCTTTAGAGAATAGTTCTACCACCCTATCATATATATCTCTTTGATGTCTTGAATACTTCTATATAGGGATGAGGGATCTTTGAATGATTACATAAGAATCCCTTGAGGGCTTTGATCTGTTCCATGTATTCAAAGGAGACATTTCCATTGATATGTTCAATGACTTGACTTTCTTCAAGGACTATGTCTATCCTCCTTCTCCATGCAAGGAATTTTGATGACCCAACTAGCTTATAGATCTCCTTGCAAACACGAAGTCATTTTACCAAATTGATTAACGAATGAAAGATACTTACTTGACATGTGAAGATGAAATCTTCAACTTGATCACTTTGGTGATGGTTGAATAAGATGTATTAGTGATCCTTTTGGATGATCTTCTTCCAAATGAAAAGCCCTTCTTCAATGAGAGGATATTGCTCCTTTTATGATGACAACACCTTTAGATCTAGCTCTCTTTATTGGTGGTGATAGATGAGAATGTTTTGCTTCTTCCTCAGATGATCTTCTAGAAGGATAAGGAGGGGATCCTTGCTGCAATGATAGGGAGCTTACCTTATAGCTTTGAAGATGACGATAATTCCTTCTCGCCTTCAAGATACTTCAACTTCTCTTGTAGTGTAGATAAGAAATGCTTCTAGGGATTCGACTCTCTCCAAGATGATATGATCTTCAACTTTAAATTACTTCGGTCTACCTTGCTTTGTAGATAACTTGTTGAGGGTCTTTGTGGTCTTTTGATGATGACTATAGGATCCAAAACTTTTACTGTTGTAAACTGTTTCTTTGATATAGGGTTTGATTCTTCAATGTAGATCTTGATCTTTTTCTTTGATAACCTTCGACTTTCTTTGATGCCTTTCTTGAAACTCGATCCTTGAATGTCTCTTTGATTAGATGCCCTTCCTTTCATTTCAGCACCTTAACTTTGATACCATGTTGAGAAATCTAGGGCATTAGTATTAGTTGATTTCTCCTCTATTAGTGACTGCTTGTGAATTCTTTTTACTTGTTTAGATTAGGATCTTCTTTATGTTAAATTCTTAGTGTTCTTCTTCATGAAATAGTAACCAATGCATGAACATAAATAGACAAGAGACACAACATGTAGGCTATGATCCAGGGCCAAAACCTCTCACTCTTTGAGAGGAAAACCGCACAAGTTCTTCTTATAGAGATTCCAATTGAAGAATACCAAGACCAAGACCCTTGACCTAGTAGCCTCTCCAAGACCAAGACACACGTCCTTTTTCCATCTTCTCTTCTTCTCTTCCTCTCTTCCACTTCGATCTTCTTCATAGCATAAACTGAGATCATCTCTTCTCATGACAACAAACTTTCATGCCATCAAAGATACCTTATTGCACTTGAGGTAACATCGAGACAGAGGTACTACAAGGTAGTATCTATACTGTGATCATATCCACTTCACAGATTTGAATTTCTTAACTGAGATTATTGCCACTGTGATCTGTGCTTTTTTTATGCCTCTGTGATCCAAAATTTAGAGGGATCTGATTTCCCTTCAACATATTACCATTCCAAACTGTCATATCATGTGTCGTTGCCCATCCGAACTATAGAGAGAGAGAGATTCTAGTTCCCTTTTATGTGATCATATTCATACTTCAAGAAGGTCTGAACTGTGGCCTTTTATTCAAACTATATGATTGTGTTTAGGGAACCAAGACAGTCACACTAATCTCCAAGATAATCCAAAGTTATTGTTGCTATTTTATACCCGAAATCATAGGGACCCATCCGAACTTCACTCTGCCATCATCGAACTTCTCTCTGCCTTTTTCTACCAAAAAACTCATATATGTATCAAACTAATTCACTATTCTAATGCGAAAATACTTCACTCTATTTATAGTGGTTGGTCCATATATTAAGCCGCCATGACATCTTGAATAGATGTGTCTCCATATAGTTGATTCGACATGAGTTATTATTTCATTTTGAAGGCCGACATAGGAAGAGAACTGTGTGCTTGTCGTTGGAGGGTTATTTTACTAGATTACATTTGACATGGCATTGACTCTTTGACAAATCCTAAGGCTCTCAATGGGAGCCATCTAAAATAAGCCTCTTGCTCATGAAATCCATGAAGAAAGGAATTATAAAAATAATTTTATTCTATTTTTTTTCATTATTTACAAAGATCATTTACATGTCATTATGAAGACCGAACCTAGTTACATTTTACAACACTCCCTCTTAACTAGGGAGGTATTCATATTGGTACTTGGTCATTATCAATTTGAAGAATTTCTTATAAGAAGAATCAGATTGGTAACCCATTTTTTTAGCATCATATCAACTAGCATTGTTACATAGGAAGGCCTTGACTAAAAGCTCTATCTCTCCACAAGATCTAAGCTTAACTCTGGCGAGACCAATGATTTATAGACACACTCATCATTCTCTCTCTCGGAACATACCCCACTTGGGTTCTCAGAGTATGTCCCATTAGGACTATTCTTATCTTTGATTCCAAATCCTCAAAGAGTATCGTTCCTCTATGACTACTCTTATCTTGGATGCCCTATCTCATCCTCGAGTATCAGATGTGAAATGATTAGCCAATCCTCTCATTCTATCTTCTTAGGTGAAGACCAAAATGATGTTTCTATCTATCCCTCTTAATTAGGGAGGACATATTCCAATAAAGGAATGTACTCATTCCTACACAATGAATGTACCTAAGCTCACTCTTGGCTTAGGAATTTCCAAGTTTCTTCCAAGTAAGAAACTTTTTTCCAGCTCCCTCTTAATTAGTGACCTACTACAACTCCTTAGGTGGAGATAATGGGACAACCAGCTGCTTTGAAGAACTCCTTCCTTCAATGTCTTGAATTTCTTTGTCACAAAGTCTTCATCTTTTGGGACTTCTTCATAAGGCACATACCATCCATCACTTTCATCCATGAGTTAGTCTTGTCATCATTCCTTCAATCAGAAAGTGATCCATCAATCTACATATGGTCTTGCTTCATGTCATGCTACCTTCTTCATGTTGTCTTCTTCAGAAGGATCTTACATCCTTCTACATGGTCCTCTAGGAAGACATCCACAGTTCTTCCCTTGGCAGTCTTGCATAAGCCCATCCAGATACTTGTTCAAAATAAGAAATGAACACTTAAATCAAACTTACCTTTGTGATGGTATTTCATCATGACATCTTCTTGTAGGTATCAACATCCTGCATACATGCTGACACATCTCCCAAAGATATCCATTGTCAAGGGTCTCCATCTTTTTCAGACTTCCATAAGAGTCTTCATATCTTTCTGGGAGATTTCTTAGTCAAATCTTCTTGGTCTTTCAGATGTTGATTGCCTTTACCATGGTTGCATATCTCACAATCTCTTCCTTCTTTTCTTCACATGTTTATTTCCCATGAGCTTCCAATCAGAGTTCCTCAATTGTAGTCAACCACCTCATACTTCATATGAGGACATATTATGTTGATTTCATCTAGTGTGACTCATGCCTTCCGACATTCTTTCATAGGAGGATATTCCTTTCCTTTGATCATGCTTCTCAAAATAGTGCAATGATCCAAGTTACCTACAACCATACAACATGACTTTATAAAATTAAATAAAATCATACATACCTCATTTACCTTTAGTTCATCTAGGCTTCTTTCAGCAACTTCCTTGATTGAAAGGATCTTCAACCCCTTGATCTTCTCCATCTCTTATGTCATCATACTATCATCCCATGAATTCCACAAGTTGGAGTTCCTGATGAAAAAAATTCTTCCTCTTTTGGATCGGCGAATCTTCCAATGAAGATTCCATCAAAGAATCTTGGGGATCTTGCATATCCCTATCTAACAAATGTTTCCTTTTTTGCTTGATGTATGATGAGCCTTATCCTGTATGACTTCTTCCTTTCCTTAATTTTCCAATGATGTTCCCAAGAGATATATCCTTCATAGTTGATTATCAGACATCCTTCATGTTTCCTATGGTGAGGTCAAAAGCTCTTACTTCTAATGCTCTTCTTCTTCCTTGGAATTCCTTCTTTCAGCTTCCTCCACTTCTTTAGTGAAATGGACTTCTTCTCTATCCTTCATGTTATTGTCCTTATTAAGCTAAGGACAATCTTTCCTATGATGTTCATAGCATTGAATCTTAGTTATGTTCTTCTTTACTTTCAAAAAAATGTCTGAATCTTTTCATTTGATCCTTCAACATTTTTTCCCTCAACCTGTCTTCTTCTATCTTGCATAGAAACCACAAATTGTTGAATGGGATAGCCTTCCTATCCTTATAGACATTGTTACCTTGTTCATCAGTTAGTGCATTTATAACAATGAGGAATATCTCTCCTAGATCTTGCACTTGAGATCTAATGAAGATAACCCTTTATCCTTTGATACCTTCAATTTGTGTAGATTAGATCTAAGTGATGTGACCTTATTTATTTCATATTCAGAGAATAGCTTTACCAGCCTGTCATATATATCTCATTGATGTCTCCAATACTGCTATATAGGGATGAGGGATCCTTAATTGATTACATAAGAATCCCTTGAGCCCTTTAATCCTTTCCATGTATTCAGAGGAGACCTTTCCATTGATATGTTCAATGACTTCACTTTCTTCGAGGACTATGTATATCCTCCTTATCCATCCAATGAATTTCGATGACCCAACGAAATTATAGATCTCCTTGCAAAAACGAAGTCATTTTACCAAATTGATTAAATAATGAAAGATATTTACTTGACAAGTGAAGATGAAATCTTCAACTTGATCACTTTGATGATGGTTGAAGAAGATGTATTAGTGCTCCTTCTGGATTAACTTCTTCCAAATAAAAAACCCTTCTTCAATGAGAGGAGATTACTCCTTTTATGATGATAATGCCTTTTTATCTAGCTCTCTTTGTTGATGGTGATAGATGAGGATGTTTTGCTGCTTCCTCGGATGATCTTCTACAAGGATAAGGAGGGGATCCTTGCTGCAATGATAGGGAGCTTGCCTTATAGCTTTGAAGATGATGATAATGCCTTCTCACCTTCAAGATACTTCGACTTCTCTTGTAGTGTAGATCAGAAATGCTTCTAGGATTTCGACTCTCTCCAAGATGATGTGATATTTAACTTTAAAGTACTTCAAGTTACCTTGCTTTGTAGATAATTTGATGAGGGTCTTTGTGGTTTTTTGATGATGAAACTTTTGTTGTTGTAGACTGCTTCTTCGATCTAGGGTTTGATTCTTCAATGTAGACCTTGATCTTTTTCTTGGATAACCTTCGACTTGCTTTGATGCCTTTCTTGAAACTCGATCCTTGAATGTCTCTTTGATTAGTTTCCCTTCCTTTGATTTCATCATCTTAGCTCTGATACCATGTTGATAAATCTAGGGCATTAGTATTAGTTGATTTCTCTTCTATTAGTGACTACTTGTGAATGATTTTTACTTGTTTAGATTAGGATCTTCGTTATGTTATATTCTTAGTGTTCTTCTTCATCAAACAGTAACCAATGCATGAAAATCAATAGAAAAGAGACATAGAATGTAGGCTAAGATCCAGGGCCAAAACCTCTCACTCTTCGAGAGGAAAACCCGCACAAATTCTTCTTGTAGAGATTCCAATTAACGAATACCAAGATGAAGACCCTTTCCCTAGTAGCCTCTCAAATACCAAGACACACGTCCTTTTTCCATCTTCTCTTGTTATCTTTCTCTCTTCCACTTCGATCTTCTTCATAGCATAAACTGAGATCATCTCTTCTCATGACAACGAAATATCATGTCATCAAAGATACCTTACTGCACTTGAGGTAACATCGAGACAGAGGTATTGCAAGGTAGTATCTATACTGTGATCATATCCACTTCATAGATCCAACTTCTTAACTGAGATTATTGCCACTGTGATCTGAGCTTTGTTGCTACCTCCGTGATCTGAAGTTTATAAGGATCTGATTTCCCTTGAACACCTTACCATTACAAACTGTCATCTCATGTGTCACTGCCCATCCGAAGTATAGAAAGAGAGATATGAGTTCCCTTTTCTGTGATCATATTCATACTTCAAGAAGGTCTGAACTGTGGCCTTTTATTCAAACTGTATGATTATGTTTAGGGCACCGATCATACTTGATAATCTCCAATATAATCCTAACTTCTTGCTGCTACTATATACTTGAAATCATCGGGACCCATTCGAACTTCACTCTGCCATCATCAAACTTCTCTCTTCCTTTGTCTACCGAAAAAATCAGAGATGTATCAGACTAATTCACTATTCTAATGTGAAAATAATTCACTCTATTAGTAATGGTTTGTCCATATATTAAGCCAACATGACATCTTGAATATATGTGTCTCCATATAGTTGAGCCGACATAAGTTATTATTTCATCTTGCAGGCCAACATAGGAAGAGGATTGTGTGCTTGTCGTTGGAGGGATATTTTACTATATTTCATTTGACATGACATTAACTCTTTGACAAATCCTAAGGCTCTCAATGGGAGCCATCTAAAACAAACCTCTTGCTCATGAAACCCATGAAGAAAGGCATTATAAAAATCATTTTATTCTCTTCTTTTCATTATTTACAACGATCACTTACATGTCATTGTGAAAACTGAACCTAATTACATTTTACAACAACTACAAGGGCTTGGAGAATTCATATCTAATTTTGAATCAACTACTTGTGCACTCAATGCTTTACCTTCAGAATGGAGTAGTTTTGTAACCAAAATTTATTCAAGAAAGGATACTCCAAACTTCGATTATCTATGGCCTTTCTGTATTATAGAAGAAACAAGATTGAAAGACAAGGATGACACTGAACCCAACAATGAAAAGTCTCAAGGATTTGTTGCTAGATCAAAGAAGTTCGGAAATTTTGGAAGATTTGAACCCCATCGAAAGTGCAACAACAACAATGAGCCATATGGAGGCCGAGACATGTCCAATGTACAATGCTTTGGATTTAATGAGTATGGACACTTTAGAAGGGATTGTTCTAAGGATCCTCAAAACAGGAAGAACAATAAGAGGAAGGAAAGAAGTGGAGCTCACATTATTGAAGAAAATGAAGAACCTAAAAAGAAACCAAAGAATGAAGATCATAAGGATCTATATTATTGAAGAAATCCACCACTACTAGGTCTGCTAGTAATTTTTTTTCTCTTTCATTGGAAAAAGGCAGTTAGAATAGCATATGCAGTTACATTTATAGAAGAGTCTTGGATTCTGCAAGTTGTAGCATCATGAAAAGAGGCATAAGGCATTAGAAGAGTTAGAATCTACATAGTCAATTACATTTTATTAGAAGTGGTTATCTGAACATCTAGCAAGAACAAGGATAAAAGGATTTGGACCATCTAGCACTTCAGAGTTCATGTAACAACTACATTGTGTCTTGATGATCTGGAAATTGTCATTTAGTAGAAAAGGAACCACAAGCAAATCCATTAAGCAAAAAAAAGGACAATATGAAACATCATAGAAGGTTCATAAGTGTATGGAAGAATCAAAGTATCATGCAGGAGTATATTTCACTAGAATATTATTGAAGCAACATCGAAAGCAGTATATAATTTTGAAGGTGCAAAGATAGTCGAGTTGTTGCATGAAGGTATAATTGGAGCATTTCTTGTCTTAAGGAAGGAGTCTCATCATATAAATAATCTTCATGGAAAGTTAAAGAAATGGTTTCTTCAAAGAATATTGAAGGGAGAGTTGGATGCAGAACTATATTGGAAATATTAGCATAGTTGTTTTGATTATTTTAGAAAGTTAAGACTCTTCCATATGGTTATTCGATTTATAGTAGCAGGACAGATGGGTAGAACACATGATGATATTGAAAAACATCTGATATCTTCTCTTGAATAACCTAAGGAAGATAATAATGATAACTTCAAAGGGAGCTAGAAGCACAAAGTGGCTTGAATGATCCTATAGTTTGAAATTTGGAAAGTAGCTTCACTTGTTTCGATGATGAGAAAATATGTTTGGATATGGTATGACTTCCTAAAAGAATATATGGTAGAAGTATGTACATTATAGAGGTAGGAAAGGGATCAATTTGATATAGGAAGTCATGAGATAGTTTGTTGATCACTTGATGGTATGATGGATTCAATGTTGATCTAGAAGAAGTTCACTTTCCCCATATGGATAGAGAGAGCTACAATTAAACTCTACATTGATTGGTTTGATAATATGATTTTGATAACATAGATACTAAAATTAATGGTTAATGGAAAGTGATATAAAAGGATGATGGAAAAACCATGTCACAAAGATAGATTGTGAAAGATTTTGGCTCCATAAAATGTTTGACATCTAAGAAGGTCGAATATCAGGTATGATGTGAAGTCAGATAAGAGCCTTGCAGCTACAAATAAGATCTCCACGAAAGAACCACTAGCTGATGATTCAGACAAGCTAAGGTTTATGGTTGTGTCTCCTTGGTTAAGAAGGAGTATGGATCTCCTCCTTGGTTGAGAGGGAGTGATTATGGACATTGTATTCTCCATGTTTCATGCACTAGGCTAGGACTAATAGTCGTAAGTCTAATGAAGGAACTGATAGGGAGAATGGGGGATTGGATAAGCATCTAAGACAGATACTCCTTGAGGATTTAAAATCCAAGATAGGAAGTAGTCTCATGGACCAATACTCTTTAAGGATAGGACAAGGTATCCAAGATAAGAGTAGTTGAAGAGGACCAACATTCTTTGAGGATTGGGAATCCAAGATAAGAATAGTCTTATAAGGACATACTTGGTGAACATCCAGATGGGGTATGTGCCTTGAGAGGCGATGGTGGTGGTCTCCAAATGTATACCTCCCAACATTGTGCTCTAATCTAGTGGAGATTTAGAGTTTGTTAGTCAAGGCCTTGCTATATTGCAATTTGATGATGTTGGTTATGATAGTGACGTTTGATGATGGCTTATCAATACAAACTCTTCGTATGAGAATATTTCAATTTGAGAGTATCCTTGTACTTGGTTGTGTAGCTATGAATACCTCCCTAGTTAAGAGGGAGTGTTGGAAAATGTAACTAGGTTCGGTCTTCATAATTATCATTGTACTTGTATCATCTTGTATTTCATGAAAAACAAAAGAAGAAAAATAATTTAATATCATTATTATTTAATTAGTCAAGCATGTTCTTCATGATTCTAGGGTTTATTGATTCAATCTGTTGTACTTAAGTCAAGTTCCATATGAACTTCTCAAAGAAAGAAGAAAAATAATTTTATTTGAGTAAAAATAGTCAATTTTGTTCTGACAAGACCAAGTTGGCCTTGTCTTGACAAGTTGGCCCTAGAAGGGACCTATTCAACCCCCTGGATGTGTATAAATACAATGCAACCTGACCTCATTTGGATCATAATTATCAACTTCGATTTTTGTGCCAATAAGAGAGATAAATCAATGAAAATGTCTAGCAAGAAGAGTGAAATTCGAGGGAGAGAGAGAGAGAAAATGTCAAAGGAGAGAGAATTTTGTTACACGCATGAAGATTCTGCCCTAATTTTTATCAGACATGCAAAGGTTCAAACCTATTGTAGGGGCCAAATTTTTTCAAAAGTGTTGTATTTCTGAAAATCAGAGTTTGACCAAGATTTGAAGAGTTTTGACTATTGTTGACTTGGTTGGATTTGACTTAGTTAAGGAAGGTTTGAAGGAGGGTTTAATTGGGTCTTATGGGAGGTCTTGGTCTTGGTTTTTAGGTCTTGGATTTCTCACTTTGATCTGATTCTATAAGAAGAGAAGATTGGTTCGGTTTTCCCCCTTGTGGGGTTTTTCCCTGACTTGCAGCCTATATCTTGTGTTCATTGTCTTTTGTGATCTTCATTATTTATATTTTGGTAATTTTTTGATGAAAAGAACATAATAAAAGTAATAATAAGCCAACATATATTCACAATAAATTATCAAGTAAGAGAAATCAACCCTAATTAGTTGCCCTAGTGATTTCTCAACATTACTCTTATGATAACAATTCATTTATGATATTGAGTAAGTGCAAGGTTCCACATAAGACCAAATTGGAATGGTTAAATCATTCTTTAATTCGACATTTTTTCTTTATACTCAAAAATTCATATCATCTTGTATTTTCGAATATGACAACTCCAAGAATTAAAAAGATGTGAATAGATTACAAGAAAAAGAAAAATATAGCATGCATTTTCATATATATATATATATATATATATATAGATAGATATCAATTAATTATTAGTATAAACATAATAATTATTATTATGAAAGGACATGTCCAAAAAGATACGACTATTCATGAAAGGGCATCCCACCTAGGTATACATACGAGGCCCTCATTGTACAATCAATATCATTGATTCATAAATTTTATATATACATTATAACTCCTATAAATTGATTTTTCTAGTATACTCCAAGTATTCTAGATATTTAACCCATGAGCCATATTTGACTATCATAGAAATACCTTGAAATGGTAGCATAAAGGCCTTCTTTTCATCAAGACTACTCCCATGGCATACCAACTCACTTTTGTCTCCACCTTAAAGGGTTGTTGTAGGTTTGATAATGTGAGAAACATTTCTTGGTTGATTTGTTTCTCAACTCTTAAAATTCCATTTGCTAACCCTTCCCCCATTGGAAGCTCTTGCTGTTGGAATATAATCCTAACATCTACATTTATTTTTTAGCCTAAGTATCCTTGACTTAGCCACATGCACTAAAAATCATGTTCACACTTGGTTTTTGTTAAACTAGCTCAGTGGAACAACTTTCCCTTGTTTTTTTCCTTTAAAGGCTTAATATTATGGAAATATTGGTCCAACCACTTTCCTGAACCATTTAGACATCTAAGTGCATGTTCAAACCTAATCACACCTCATCCACTTGAGTTATTTGAGGATTGGCGCCCCACATGAAGCTTCCCCCTTAAATCAAGGGATTTGGTTCCCCAGACCATTTTAGCATGTTTTAAAGTTGCCTTCCTTGGGAAATGCACCCCTCCTCATGCTTTCCTCATGGCTGATAGTTGGCATAGGTTGTCTTGAGTCATTGTTGTGATTTTAGGCCTCCCTTTAGCTTTTCTTAGCCTTTTCTAGTTTTTTACTAGTTTTTTCCTAGTTTTCTAGATTCGGCAATTTCTATATAACGACCTCCCTTTGGGATTAGAGGTTTAGTTTCTCATGTATTACTATTGTTCATTAATTTAATACATTGATTTTATGGAGAAATTTTTTTCTCTCTTCTCTTGAATATCAACAAATTACTTGTGTTTAATTTAACTAGAATTCTAGATCTATCGGAGTTTCTGCAGGAATTCTACATGGTATCAGAGCTAGTTCGAATCTAGTGGATTGTACACGGTTTTATTTGCAGGTATAGATCATCAGGAGGCGCAACAAGAAGCAATGGATCATCTATCTCAGCACACAAAAATTTTCTAAATCCTTTCAATTACTTCGAATGGAAGACAAAGATCACTCTGCTCCTCCGAAGCAAAGGGCTTTACAGGGTAACAATGGGAATGGAGACTGAATCGACTTCTGCAGTGGAGAAGATCAAGTATTTCAATAAATTAGATGAAGAAATTGGGCTGATATTCCTATCAATTTCCAAAGAACTCCTCTTTCATGTCAGCGGAGCCACTACTCCCGATGCGGTCTGGACCACATTGGAAGGACTATTTGGCAAGCAGGATGAAATGAGAGTGCATCAACTGGAGAATGAACTCATATCCCTTAGTCCAACTCATTTCAGCAACCTACAAGAATACTTCACCAAGTTTAAATCCCTCCTCGTTGAACTTGATGCATGTGGAGTCAAGAAAGTAGAAGATCAACTCATCCTTTCGATTCTCTCGAAATTAGGCCCTGAATATTTTGTATTTGTATCATCTTTTCAAGCATCTAAATTGACTCAGGCAAAAAGGAAAATGCCTCCATTGAATTACTTCATTACAACATTGACTCAAGAGAAAGATAAGTTATTCCAAATGGGTGCCATCAAGCGTTCAAAGAACCAAGCACTTGCGGCTATTGATGCTCCAAAGAGCAGTGGAAGAGACAAGCAAAAAGGGAAGGGTAAATTTAATGAATCGAAGAAGGAGAGACCCGTAAAATATTCAAAGAACTCTTCTTTGCCTAAGGGTAAGAAGAATAAGGAAAGAACACTTTGCAACTATTGTTCCAAAGGTTTTCATCCCAAATAAAATTGCATGAAGAAAACAATCGATGAGATGGCTAAGCAATTGCAGCAGCACAATCTCACCGTGCTCGAGAATGCAAAGAAGAAGGATGATAACAAAATGAGAGATGGGAGAGGGAGAGCATGAGATGGTCATGTTTTAAGGGATTTCACATCCATTCCATCAGCTTGGATCCTTGATTCAGGTGCATCGAACCATATGGCTGCATCAAAAGATGAATTTTCTTCCATCGAAGAAAGCACCAAATCCCCTGTTATGAAACCAACTCAAAAAAAGATAAAAAAGATAGATGAACGCCTTAGAAATAAGCCTCTTCAAGGGGGCAACCTCCTTTACATTACACAAATGAACAATTCTTGGATGATACAAATGATAAGACCTCCTTTCTATATATAGGATTCTAAGGGGTCATAATATAATTAAAGCCGGCATAACAATAATAATCTAAGGGCACACTAATAACAATAGTGGGCTTCTATGGGGCACAATAATAAAAATATGGGGACTACATGGGCACAACAATATAATAAGGGGGCTGTACTAATAACAATAAGGCGTTGCACTAGTAGTATAGGGACCTAACATGCCCCTCTCCTTCAAAAAGTGTTGTCCTCAATGCTTGAGTAGTTCATGATGCTTTTGTATAAAATACTTGTCCTCCCATGTGGAATCATCAGCGAGTAAGTTCTTCCACTTGATGAGATAATCTGAAATTGATCGATTTCGTACTCATTGGGTTCTTGTTTCTGTGACTGCTCCAGGTTCCAATATGATTTTTCCTTCCTCTTCAAGTTCTGGAAATATTGTTTGAATTGGGATCTTCTCCAACTTTTGAATGAGTGGCGAAACTTCTTCATCCTTCTTCCATTCATCCCTTGCTTCATTTATCCAATCTGGTTGGATAATAGAAATAACACAAAACAATGCTTCCACATCCTCATCCCTTCTTGAGAGTGCATCTGCAACAACATTTGGCTTCCCGTTTTTGTAGATGATTTCAAAATCATAACCCAACATATTTGTGACCCATTTTTTCTTTTCTTCTAAAGATAATATTTGTTCTAAAATGTATTTCAGACTATCATGATCCAGTTTTACCTTGAAGTGTCTTCCCATTAGGTAAGGTCGCCATTTCTTAAGTGCATGTAGTATTGCCAACGTTTCCTTCTCATCAATATCTTGCTTGAGATGTAGTCGTAAAAATACCCAATCGCCTACATAAAAAATTCTTTCACTGTGATGTTGATTTGCCTCTTGTTTCATTCGATTCTGCACCAAAGTTGCGTTATCCTTTAAAAGTTGGAGAACTTGTTGTTGATGCTTGATTTGATCTTTCACTGCTTGAACCTTTTTCTTCTTGACATTTCCTTCTATCTTGAGAGTTTTAGGAGTGGTAATTTCTTCCAGTGCATTACAATATATGGTCGGATTCATTTCTTGATGCTCTATGTGATCTTTCACTTCTTGAACATTTATCTTCTTGATATGTCCTTCTATCTTGATAGTTTGAGGAGTGGTAATTCCGGCCATTGCATTACAAGATATGGTCGGATTCATTTCTTCTTTCTTGATGTGGTCTTTCACTTCTTGAACCTTTTTCTTCTTGATATGTCCTTCTATCTTAAGAGTTTGAGGAGTAGTAATTCTTTCTAATGCTTTACAAGATATGGTAGGATTCATTTCTTCTTTCTCTGGGGTTGGTTCCTGGTGTATATACTCTTCTTTTGATGTTTCTTGATCCTTTTCTTCCTCCTCTCCATAATCAATGTAAAATAATTTCTTCTCAGCACACTTATGACCTTTAATGTATTTGTTATCACAATTGTAACAAAGCCCTTTTTCTATTTTTTCTTCCAATTGTTGTGGTGTAACCCTTGTAGGTTGTGGAAGGCTAGGAGAAACAACACTTCCATCTTTATAGTTGTGAGGAGTAGATTTCCTTGTTGCCATAATTTTGCTTTCCACTTTGTAACAAAGCCCTTTTGCTCTTTTTTCTTCCAATTGTTGTGGTGTTTCTCTAAAGAAGGTGTTGCTCTTTGTATCCTCATAATGTGCTATAATTTCCTTCGTGAAAATTGACCACGTAACAAGTGGTTTACGAGAACAAAGCCCTTTATACCATAAAAAATGATCTGGTTCTAAATAATTAGATGCAATACATACCTTTTGTAACAGTGGTACACCATGTAGATCAAAATGTTTCTCCATCTGTAGTATCCAATTTACCGGATCCTTGCCATAAAACTTCCTCATCTCGCTTTTTCATGATTTTAGGAGCTCGATATTGAAAGGAATGTAACTTTGTAATATCAGATCTTCTAGTTCTAAAATCACATCCTACAGTAGCCCTCTGCGTCCTCCTTCCAATGCCACCAGTCTGATTGAAATTGGATTCTCCAAGAAAGAGTTATGCACAATCTCCCAAGGTGACCTAATTATATGCCTTTTCAGAAGAGCGAACTTGTATGAAGTTCCACGTGTCACGGTTTTGACCTTCGGATCTAAAAAATATACACAGCTAACTACAGTCTGTCCTCTTTCTGTAACTCCTTACGAAATTTCAATCTGATTCTCAGAGAGATAGTTATGACGATTTTCCCTCGTTTACCTGTTTGGAATGTAATTAGGGAGTCTGTAAAATCTCTAACTTCCTCAAATCATATCTACGAAAATATAGCGAGACAAGATCTGAAATTCAGACCCGAGGTTTAGACCGATTTCTTCTCAATTATGTTTTTTTTTGCTTTTTAAACGTTGTAAAAAAAGTTATAGCAAAAATGCCATGATGACCTGTTTTAGATGAAATTCTGGAGCTTGCAAAAACCTTAACTTCCTCAGATCATATATCCAAAAATATAGCGAGAAAAGATCTGAAATTCGGACCCAAGGTTTAACACGATTCCATATCAAATGGGTTTTTTTTAGCTTCTGAAACGTCACAGGAAAAAAATTATAGCGAAAATGCCAGGATGACTTGTTTGGAGCAGCGAAACCCTAGAATCCAAAGCTCTGATACCAAATGTTATGAAACCAGCTCACAAAAAGATAAAAAAGATAGATGAACGCCTTAGAAATAAGCCTCTTTGTGGGGGCAACCTCCTTTACATTACACAAATGAAAAATTCTTGGATGATACAAATGACAAGACCTCCTTTCTATATATAGGAGTCTAAGGGGTCATAATATAATTAGAGCTGACATAAAAATAATAATCTAAGGGCACACTAATAACAATAGTGGGCTTCTATGGGGCACAGTAATAACAATATGGGGACTACATGGGCACAACAATATAATAAGGGGGTTGTACTAATAACAATAAGGAGTTACACTAGTAGTATATGGACCTAACATGCCCCTCTCCTTCAAAAAGTGTTGTCCTCAACGCTTGAGTAGTTCTTGATGCTTCTATATAAATTCTTGTCCTCCCATGTGGAATCTTTAGCCTCCTTGTAAAGCATTAGAAATAATTACTACTCCTCAAACACTTAAGATAGAAGGACATATCAAGAAGAAAAAGGTTCAAGAAGTGAAAGACCACATCAAGAAATAAGAAATGAATCCAACCATATCTTGTAATGCAATGGCCGGAATTACCACTCCTAAAACTATCAAGATAGAAGGACATATGAAGAAGATAAATGTTCAAGAAGTGAAAGATCACATAGAGCATCAAGAAATGAATCCGACCATATCTTGTAATGCACTGGAAGAAATTACCACTCCTAAAACTCTCAAGATAGAAGGACATGTCAAGAAGAAAAAGGTTCAAGTAGTGAAATATCAAATCAACCATCAACAAAAAGTTCTCCAACTTTTAAAGGATAGAGCCACTTTGGTGCAGAATCAAATGAAACAAGAGGCAGATCAACATCGCAGTGAAAGAAGTTTTGATGTAGGCGATTGGGTATTTTTACGGCTACATCTCAAGCAAGATATTGATGAGAAGGAAGGTGGATGTGAAGAGTGCATTTCCTCATGGAGATCTCAAGGAGGAGATATATATGTAGCAGCCACAGGGATACATCCAGAACTCTTCCCTCGTTTGCAGATTAAAGAAATCTTTGTATGGCCTAAAACAGGCTCCGAGAGCCTGGTATGTAAAGATGGATTCTTTTGATGCAAATCTGATCCAAATGTTTATTTGCTGCAACATGATGATTCCATTTTGCTGATAGTACTTTATGTAGATGATTCACTAATGACAGGGAACCTTACCTCAGCTATTGATTCGGCAAAATCAGCATTGCACGATCGATTTTCCATGACAGATTTGGGACTGTTGCACTACTTTCTTGGTCTTGAAGTTTCTCAGTCTACTTCAGGGATCAAGATGGCACAGTCTAAGTATGCATCAGATCTACTTGTCTGCTTTTAGATGACAAAATGAAAGCCAACAACATCTCCCTTTCTTTCATGGATCAGATTTGAGGATGTGGGTACTACACCTTCAATGGACAGTACACTGTATCAACAGTTGGTTGGGAGTTTGTTGTATCTTAATCACACCCAACTTGATATATCTTTTGCAGTAGGAGTTTGTTCTAGATATATGCAGGGGCCCCATGAGCTTCACTGGAAAGCTGCAAAGGGAATCCTTAGATATGTGAAAGGCACTTCTAGTTTTGGTATATTTTATGCTGCAGATTGCCCACTTTCACTAATTGGGTACACAGATTCTGATTGGGCTGGCGATGGTATAGACTGCAAGTCTACCTCTGGTTATGTTTTCAGATTTGGTTGAGGGCCTTTTTGCTAGTATAGCAAGAAGCAATCCACGATTGCTTTATCTACAGCCAAGGCAGAGTATAGAGGTGCAGTGAATGTAGCTACATAGGCTGTTTGGTTGCAGGGGCTTCTCTCTGAGTTTGGTATTCAGTATCCACTTCCGACTGTCATATTTTGTGAGAATCAGGGGTCCATTCGGATATCGATTGATCCAGTTCAAAGGCAAAGTACCAAGCACATCGAGATTCACATGCATTACATCTGCGAGTTGATCCGTGACCGAGTCATATCACTGCAATATTGCCCCACTGAGCAGTAGGTTGCAGACATCTTCACCAAGTCTTTCACTGAAAATAAATTTTCAGAATTGAGAGCTATGCTTGGAGTGGTGGAGACAATTGAGTAGGTCCTTCTGGCCACTTAGCCCTTTTTTCCTCTTTTTTTTTTGGGAAGGGGGGGGGGGGGGGGGTTGGGGGTTCCCACGATGTTTTCCCTCTTTCTTAATTTTATGAGGATCTTTTATTTATTGTACTTGAGTACCTAACATGGCATCTTGGTCGGGACTCAGTTTAGATAAGTGAGTTTGGATGAAGGGGGGGTGTTGGAATATAATCCTAACATCTACATTTATTTTTGAGCCTAAGTATCCTTGACTTAGCCACATGCACTAAAAATCATGTTCACACTTGGTTTTTGGTAAACTAGCTCGGTGGACCAACTTTCCCTTGTTTTTTACTTTTAAAGGCTTAATATTATGGAAATATTGGTCCAACCACTTTCCTAAACCATTTAGACATCTAAGTGCATGTTCACATCTAACCACACCTCATCCACTTGAGTTATTTGAGGATTGGTGCCCCACATGAAGATTCCCCCTTAAATCAAGGGAATTGGTCCCCCGGACCATTTTAGCATGTTTTAAAGTTGTATTCCTTGGGAAATGTGCCCCTCCTCATGGTTTCCTCGTGTTGATAATTGGCATAGGTTTTCTTGAGTCATTGTTGCTATTTTAGGCCTCCATTTAGCTTTTCTGAGCCTTTTCTAGTTTTTTACTAGTTTTTTCCTAGTTTTCTAGATTCGGCAATTTCTATATAATGACCTCCCTTTGGGATTAGAGGTTTGGTTGCTCATGTATTACTATTGTTCATTAATTTAAAACATTGATTTTATGGAGCAAATTCTTTCTCTCCTCTCTTGAATATCAGCAAATTACTTGTGTTTAATTTAACTAGAATTCTAGATCTATCGGAGTTTCTGCAAGAATTCTACACTTGCCACTTGCTATTATGGTGTGGAGTGGTGCAAATATTGTTTAAACTGAAGCTATGAATTTTCTCAAGTGTAGTGTTGCCCCAACATAACTCCTAATTTAGAAACATTTGAAAATACTAACCACTGCATGATGACCTACATCTTGGCAGGATCTATCTTAAGCTTCCCTCCCCCAATCAAATAGCCTAAATACAACAAATACTTTTCCATTTTAAGTTAAAATTCCAACATTTTCCAAACATTGCATCAACAATCAAATATCATAACTTCAAAAAACATGAAAAAACACTTTGAAATGCAAAAGTGGTGATGAGTCATCACTCATTCTTATTTAAGGTTAAAATTTTAACATTTTCCAACCATGTCATTGAAGACCAAATATCACAACTATGCAAAACTTTAAAAATTAGCATGTAAAGTAGAGATTGGTCCTAACAAGAGCAATTTACTTTTTTAATGTTAAAGTTATAGCTCATTTGGACTTTTAGCCTAAAACAACTTGATCTGTTTTCAATGGAGCATTGAGATTGCAACATTATTTAAATATGCTTTATAAAAAAAACACTTTTTAAAAAATGGCTGTATAACATAGATTTTTTAAATTCTTCTAATGAAAAAAAAACAAATATTTTGATTTAAAAAAAAAAAATAAATCAAACTAAATATTAAAAAAAAAACCCTTTTCAAAAAAATATATAAAACATATATATATATATATATATATATATATATATATATATATATATCAAAATAGTTAAAAAGTTAAAAGGAAGGGGTGGTAGGAGTGAGAGAGGTATTTTATGGCCCCAAGGAATTTAAATTTGTAGGGTATTCATGGGGCTCGTGATGCATGACAAATAATCAAGTTAAAGCTTATGCCCTCTACCAGGGGATTTAATTAAGAAAATAAAATCAGATAGCTTCTCTCATTCTTTTGGGAGACTCCCTCTTTATTTACGGTTTGGTGAAGGGCTCCTCTCTGAGGAAAAAAAACATTAAAATGTCTTATGAAAAAAATTAGGAAACCAACAAAAGGGTTCTCTTCAATATCATATTTCCATGTTCTTCGTGATTTCAATAACGATATGGACTTATGTGCTAATGAATGGTGTAAATTAAGATTGGGAGATTTAAAAAAAATGGTTCAGTCAAACTCTCTCATATTCCTTAGAGCTACATAGATTGGCATTGTACAATTATGAAGGATTGCATTATCAATCAATAATAGTATGACATGTAAAAAAAATCTCGTGGGTTAATTTTGTAAAGTATATATGTACAAAACCTCATTTTTTGTTGTTCGTTTGGAGTCCTTTTAGAAAAATTTGTAATTTTGCTAGATAAGAGGGTTCAATTTTTTTTTGAAGATACAGTTATGTACTACCTGACATATTTGTTGCAATCCAAACACAAACTACATATAAATACAAAATTTTCAATCTAAATAATAATAATAATAATAAATACAAATAAAAAACTTTGAAAAACACCATAATAAAAATAAAAATTAAAAAACAAAACACAAACTGAAATAATTAAAACAAAACCAAATAAAACGCATGCATAGAAATTGATGTTAGATTATATATAAAGAAGGGGTGGCAAGAGAGGAGAGGAGAGGAGAGAAGAGGTACTCTACGGCCCCAAAGAATTTAAAGTTGCAGAGAATTCATGTGGTTTAGGATGCATGACAAACAACCAAGCTAAAGCTTATGTCCTCTACCATGAGATTTAGTTAGCCAAAGAAAATCAAGCAGCGTCTGTCACTGTTTTGGGAGACTCCCTCATTTAACATTTCGCGAAGAGCTCCTCTCCGAAGAACAAAACATTAAAAAGACTTATGAAAAGAATTAGTAAACCAGTGGGCGAGTTCTCTTCAATATCATATTTCCATGTTCTCCGTAATTTCCATGAAGATGTGGACTTATGTTCTAATGAAGGGTGTAAATTAAGATTGTAAAAATAAATGGTTGAAGCAAGCCTTCTTCAATTCATTAGAGCTCAATGGATTGGCGTTGTATAGTTATAAAGGATTGCATTATCAATCAATAATAGTATGACATGTAAATTTTATTTTCTGGTGGGTCAATTTTGTAAAGTATATACCTACAAAACCCTATATTTTGTTGTTCAGTTTCGAGTTCCTCTATAATAATTTATAATTTTGGTAGATAAATGGGCTCAAGGATTTTTTTTGAAAACATAGTTATGTACTTCTTGACATATTTGCTAGTTATTCTTATTTAAAAATTAAAAATTAAGAAAAACAAAAATTACAAAAGTTAAAATAAATATAAATAAAAAAACTTTGAGAAATGCCATAATAAAAATAAAAAATAAAAACAATCACATAAACTAAAACAAATAAAACAAAACACAAGATGTATTTTTTAAAATTGATTTTTATTGTATGTACGTATGGTTATTTTTATATGTGGCTAAGACAAAGTAAATTGTAATCAGTTTGGGTTAAAATGCTTTGACTCTTAATTAATTTGCAAATTTTTAGAAACTATTTTCAAAGTTTATTAAAGTTTTGGTAAAATTATATTAAACATATTTTTCAAAATTTTAAAAACTATTTCTAAAGTTTATTGTTAAACTTATTTTTTTAGAGATTGAAAATTATTTTTTGAATTTTTAAAATTTGAATTTCTAATTTTTTTATTGGTGGATGACTAATTTTATATGGTTTAAAATCAATTTTTTCATAATGAAAATTTGTTTAAAAAAAAAACCTCCAATGCCAAGTGTCTTCATAAATAATTATCCAAAAAACAAATCAAATATATAGACTTTTCCATAATTAATATTTTATTTTCCAAATATATATATAAATATATATATGGATTTTTCTATAATTAATATTTTCTTTCCCTTCATTATCATACTTATTTTTAACAATAAATATTCATTAACCTATAATCACTCCTTGTTTGTTTTCTAGTAATTGTTGCATTCTTTCTAATAACAACATTTTTTTCTAATAACAATGTTTTTTCACCTTTTTCCATTAATATATTCTATTAATCATAATATTATTTTATTGTTTAATTACTTAATTATTGCTAACCCTTTTTTCATAAAAGTATGTTATCATGTCGCAATAGATTATTAGTAATTTAATTCCCCTCCACAAGGTTGTGGTGTTTAAATCATACACTTAACATACCTAAGTGAATGATTCACTCATAAAAATTCTCTACTTTTTATAAGAGGAAGGTACTAAGTGTTACATCTTACACTTATCAAATATAAATGTTTACTTATTATTCTTGTTGTTATTATTTCAATTTGGTTTTATTTTAGTGATTTTTTTTAATTGTTTTAATTTTTGTTATTATATATAACTTTTTTGAAAATATGTTTTTTATATAATTGATTTAATTTATTTTTTATCTTATTTGAGAGCACTTTCTTTTATACACATGTGGTGGTGAGAACCCAACTCTTTCTTTGTAATTCCTGGATCTACTAAATGAAGTAATCAAAATGAGAAGCAGATTAATATTTTAGATAGATATCTTGATCGACATATCTGTATTTGATATTATTTAAAATTTTGGTTTTTTCAATTAAAAAGGTTTAAAAATTATATCTTATATTACACTTTTTTTAATTGTATTTTAAATGAGTTTGTTTATATTAGTGATTATTTTCTACACCATAGTTTTAAAATATGGCAATTTTAGTGTCACATTGAAAAGGGGTTTTAAGGGGCTTATTCCTCAAGGCCTAGGCAGGAAAGCAAGCATGAGTGAGGAGATAGAGGAATTCTGGCACCCTTCCCCGGAAGGATTTTTAAAATACAACATAGATGGAGCTTCCAAAGGCAACCCGGGGGAGGTTGGCTTTGGGGGAGTTCTAAGGGATGAAACAGGTAGAATAATTACCCTCTTCCATGGATACCTTGGAAAAGCTACCAACAACATGGTAGAACTAATGGCTTTAGAACAATGTTTAGAATTTCTGATACAGAACAATTGCCAAAATGTCATAATAGAGGTGGATTCAGAGTCAGTCATCAATGCAGCCAGGAGAATTAGTAATGGATCAGGGCCGGGAAAGGTTACAAAACATTGGAGGTTAACTCGGGTTCTTCAGAGAATTCAAGTTCATCTACAGGTGCTTCGTACCCTCAAATTTATACATGTGAGAAGAAGGGAAAATAAGTTGGCAGACATTCTTGCCAACTAAGGTGTTGGCTGCAAAAACAGTACAATCTTATGGAGGTGGAACACAATGGCACATAGCAACATGAAAAATCTCTGTGAAAACCAGGCGGAGGAAGATATAGAGGGGTATAGAAGCAAAATGACAGAAACCAATGTGTAACGGATGGAGGTCATAGGGTTGCCCAAACTTGGACAAAAGGTTCAGTATGGAAGATATGCCAAGATTAGCGATTATGTTGAAAATAATCAGGTTTCCTCTCCATGTTGGACGTCAGAGACGCCCTGTTCGAAGGAAGTAGCATCTCATTCTTCATCATCTCCTCAAGGGTTTGCCTGTCGACTGGATCAGAGGCATCCCTCGATGGCTCTTGGGCAGGTGTCTCCTTTTTATTTTGGTTCTGGATGATTGGGCGCATTGTCTGACGCTCTCAGTGGTCGCGCAACCTGAAGTTCTCTGTCCGGAGATGCTTACCGGAGTAAAAATGGTTTTCGGGCGATCACAAGACCCAAAGGCGGATTCCAGTTTTCCAGATTTGGTAGCGATCACAATCACAGTTTGACATGTGGCGGTGGGGTCGGTGGGAATACCACCCTCCTCGCGCACTATAGTTCGAGCTTGTTGGGGGTGCGATATGATCCAAGTCCATCTGATCAAATGAGGTGAAGCAACGGCGGGGATGGATCATGCAGTTTGGTGTACGGGCGTGTTAAATGTCGTGCCTCTTTCATTTGTGAAGTTGATCGTTGCCATCGGATCGGGTTAGCTGTATCAACGGTGCAGATTTTTGAGGCAGGCTGTCAGTAGACTGTGTTTCGTCATGCATTTTGGGCGCGTCCTCTACCTTGTACGGGGGCTGGTTTACTCGAGGCGGGTGAGTTTAAAGCAGCTGTCAGGTTTTTGGCAGGAGCTGTCAGTCTTTATTTCACTGGTCGGGCCGCTTTTTGTTCTTTGAGGAAAGTGCCTTTCCTTTACCTCCTCAGTTACTCCGGGAGTGTGTTAAGTGGAGCTGTTTTCTTTTTTGTTTGGTACTTTGGTACTTGGTTTTTCTTTTGGTCTGTTGGATGCCTCATTGTTTCTCTTTTGAGAATTTTGAGGTTGAGACGTTGAGCTTGGGGCTAGTTCCTCTCGCCCTTTTCACAGGTTTTGTAGGTTTTCTCCTTGGTTCTCATTTCACCAAGGATGGTTGTATTCTATGTATTTTAAACTGCTGATTAATGAAATAGAAGGTCCGACTCTTGCATTAGCAAAAAATAAAAGGGGTTTTATTTCTAGCAATACATTTCAATTTCATGGTGGGTTTTTATATTTGGGTTGCAATGGTATAGATTGTCTTAGGTTGAGATTTTGAATGAGTTATAATTTTAACATTTAAAAAGAATAAGTTGCATTTGGTTGAGCCATTCTCTGATCTAAGTGTTGATTTTTAAGAGTTTTTGTAGTCATGATATTTGGTCATTAATGTTGTGGTTGAAAAAAGTTAGAGTTTTTACCCTAAAAAATCGTAATGTTCACAACTGCTTAAGAGGCATATGGGGGACTTTCACTAGCCTATTAAAGTTACTGTAGGCTAAGGCGGGGGAAAAAATAACTAACGGAACATGATTCTCCTAGGAAAAACATTATAAATGTTAAAGTGAAAAAAAGGGAACATGTCCTAGGTTAACGCAGAGTTAGTTTTAATTTATAAAGTGAAAAAGGCACAAAAGTGACTTTATAAAAATAAAAGGCTAAAAAAAGTGGCAAAAGGGGCGGACAAGTTATAAAGGGGAAAATGAGGATTTTCTCTTCATTTTGTCTTTTTTCCATTTGAGAAAAAGAGATTTTGGAGATCTCTTGGAAAATAGCCTAAGGTTTTGGAAACCCTACTTGCATATAACTAATTTTGGTGTTGAAACCATACACCTTAGCTAGCGGAAGAGCAAAATAAATCAGATTTCTCCTTTGGGCTTCTTTAAAGAAGAACATTTGAGAAAGAAAGAGGAAGTAAAAGGTTTTATTAGTTGATTTTATCCTTTAATCTAGAGTTTTTCATATATCTTTGACAGGTTGAGGTACCAAGTTTAGTGTGGTTCATGTTTCATAGAGGCTGGGGTCAATTTCCTTGTTGAAGAGGGTCAAGTTTTCTCTTGCTAAAGGGGGGCAAAGTCCTATGGAAAGTGAGCTGAGTTTCCACTGTTGTATGAGGGTCGAGTTCCCATATTTTAGAGTTGATCAAGTTGTTAAGTTTAACCTCAACTAAAGAGGGACAAGTTCCCTCCATCTACGTTATTGGTCATGTTCCTTAGTTTTTGAGTCAAGTAATGTTATTCAAGTGACCAAGTTATTTGAGTTGAAGGTTGAGTTTATCTCCATTGAATGTTGGATGAAGTGTTGGGTACATTGATAAGTTCTACTATCAACTTGTAGTCATATTTCATACTATGCCATATCTCTTTGTGGGGTCGGGCTACCCTTTTATCTGTTGGTTGAGACACTCATTAAAGGCTGAGTTTATATGCTAGAAATGGTCGAGATTTATTTGTTAGAGACTGAGTTTGTAAGCTGATGTATGCCAAATATCTCATGTTCAGTATACACGTGAGAATGAGACAAGTATCTTCCTATCGCTGGATAGTATCACTATATATTTAATTTTGAAGTTGGTTGTGGATGAAATACCTCTTGAGAAAAGTATAACCCAGGTTCTTTGTTCATTGTATTTTGTCTTGTCAATTGTCATTGCAATGATATGGCTGTGAGCCTTTATAAATCCATTGTATAATTTATGGTGCTATAATTCAGTGAAGGATGATGAAATTCAATGGTTTTCATTGTTATATCAGTTATGTTTACCTTTTTTCTATAGTCGATATAATCATTGTGATGTTATTCTGAAGCAATTTTATAATTATTTATATTGGGACTGTACATTCTTTTGAGCCCAAACAAAGAAGCATACCTACAATAGACAGTATACCAAATGTTTGTCAAAACACCACAGTGAACGAAAAAAATAAACTCAGAGGTTTTCGTGGGTTGTTCTAAGGTATTATTGAGGGGTTATATTATAGTGGTATCAGAGCATGTTCTTAGAAAACTATTGGGTTTGAGGGGAAACCTTTAACAAATATTTGATGAGTCACGCAGAGTAGTGTTTTAGTGGTGTCACTTATAGGAGTTATGAAACTAGAGAACCCACTCCTTTGTGGGAAGAACAAGAAGAAACACACCTAACAGGGGAATAGGGAAGAGGAAACTCCTGAAACAGAGAGAAAAGAAGAACCACTTGTGAAGGGAAAATCAGTCATGAGTGACAAAGAAAATCAAGAGTTCAATAATCTACTTAGTGTCGTATTGACGGTGTTGGACCCGCCAACATTCAAGGGATCTCCCCGATATGAAGTCCCAACTAGACCTCACACCATTTGGAGTAGGAGTCCCAACAATGGGTGGTAATGTTATGCCTTGACTGCAAAAGCACGCAGAGTGAAGTATGATAACTTTGGGTGAGAGCAAGTGTGTGACCTTGCAGAGAGTCAAGTGTGATGCATGAAGGTTCCAACACACGAAGGGAAAAGGAAGTGTGCCCCTTTGAATTCCATCATAGTATGTATCTTGAAAGGAACACACGAGCGAAATGAAATCATAAGCTAAGAGGTGGAATCGTCCACAAGTTAAAGTGATGAATTAACACAACAACACACATTCAACAAAATTCATATAAATGCAAATGAAATAGTTCATAAGCATAAGCATAAGTTAAATGACATACATTGCAAATACAACAAGAACAGTTCTACTATATCCACAACATATGCATGAAAGCATGTTGGCTCTGATTTTATTATTACAAGTGAAATTTCCATTCATACATACACCATTGAAGGACCACTAGCCCCAATAGTGGAACATTAAATTCAAGAACACCTGCTCCTCCAAAGAATTATACTCGCTCTACGCTACGAAGAAGTCAAGACCCTTCATAGTACTCCCAAGCTCCTTCTAAGCCTAAGCCTAGCCAATATCTTGGCTCCCAAAATCCCGTTACATGAGTTATGAGGTTCTATTTATAACAAGAGGGGATCACTCTTCAACTCCCCTTTGTGACCTTTGGACTACCCTCATGACTCTTCAACTTCTTTACAAAATGACTCATTGCATTACTTCATCACTCTTCATATTCTAATATTGACACTTGGAATTTCACTTACAACATAATTACAAATAATATTACATTTTACACTTGTACCCATATATGATGAAATAGGGTAGAGACAATTTGACAGCCTAACAAGATACAACACTATGATGCTTGAGTTTGGGAGAACTCTAGCTTAGAAACCTCCACTTGCTTCTTCTCGGTCACATATTGGTGCCAAGATTGGTAACTTGAGATGAGTCCCCAAACTGCGTGATGGTGTCTGGCTAGAAGTGGACTCTAGCCTCCATGGCATCTAGGTACAATGTCTTGGAACCCGTTTCAAGTTTGTTTTGAAGCATAAGCAACATTGTTATGATTTGGATAGGACCACCGATGTAATTTTGCATGTTCTATTTGTTCAGCTCCAAATATTTCTTAGTGGAAATTTGTCTCAATTGCTCCAAGTACTCTTCGATCTCCTAATGGGCTTGGTTCATAGGCATGGCTTTGGTTAGTGAATTGATTGATGGGATCTGGTGTGTTTTCACCAAGACATCCAAACTACTGAACAACCATACATATGAGGCTTGAATTCTACCAATAAATGAGGTGAGATGCCTATTGTTTTGAATCAACATTTAGACTTTCACTTTCTCCAGCTCTGCCTATGGCTTCATTTTCTTCACTAAGTCAAGCAGTGCCCCTTTGTATCACATTGTCCACTCTTGCACATAAGTAATGGAAGCTTGTATGTTCTTGAGAGTTTTAACAAACTCTTTGCTCTGCTGCTGTGGACCATGAAAATGGACAATCTATTTATGGATAGTTACAAACCCCTCATATAGCTTTCACATGGTTTCTCCCAGTGTTGATACTTTAGCAAGTATCATTTCTCTCATCTCCTCCAAGTAAACCTGTGTGGAAACTGCACTCTGTGCTGCTGTGTAAAG
The DNA here is from genome assembly GCA_031772625.1 of Pinus tabuliformis. Classification (NCBI taxonomy): domain Eukaryota; kingdom Viridiplantae; phylum Streptophyta; class Pinopsida; order Pinales; family Pinaceae; genus Pinus; species Pinus tabuliformis. Next base: position 1,452,796,670 of record CM062819.1, on the reverse strand, counting down.
TTGTTCTGCCTCTTGCCTGGAAGCCTACAAGTTCTGTGCCAATTTCTCATTCTCAATTGTCAAATATTGAATGTTTGATCTCGTTGCTCCTGCAAAGGTTAAGTTGGCTTCAGAAATGGCATTTGGATGCTTCCTGGTGTCCACCACTATCACCCTTTCTCTAACGAATGCAAGTGATGTGTGATCATCAGAAAAATGCTTTCTTTGTGCTTGTACAATCCTCTTATGGAACTCATAAAATGATAGATTGTACACATCCATTACCAGATCATCATCAATGGGAATAACATCCCCTTCCTCGCTCAGGGATAGCTTTGTCGCTAGAGGTGGTGGAGACTGAGTGGCGACCTGTGGTGCACTCGGCATCAGATCAACATTTTCAGTCTGCGACTCCTGTTCCATCTCCATATATGTTACTTCAATCAAGTGTTAAATCTTCTAAGTGATCTCCCGATCCTACATTTGTTCACCTTCCTCCTTAGTTGTTGGTTGGTTCTGTTCCTACTCTTCAACCTGTATTGGTGTCGTTTCTTCTGTCATTGTGCCTTTCCTTTGTTCTTCCTCCTCCTTCCACTTCTCTTCTTGTTCCCTCCTTCTCAACTCCTATTCTTCCTTCAGTTTATGCTTTGTCTTCTAAAGCTTCAGTTCTTCTTCTTACAACCTCTTCTTTTCTCTCTTCCTCCGCTCTGCTCTTTGTATCCTCTACTTCCTCTCTGCTTATGCTGTTAAAGCTACATTCATGAGCATAAGATCTTCTTTCATCTTGCAGCTTTGTTCTCCCTTTGGAATTTTGGAAATATTCCTCTTTCCCTTGTCCCACATAGGATTGTTGTCGTCTGTTGTTGTTTCTTCTGGAACTTTTGCCATCTGTGGAGCAGCCTTTGAAGTCCCCACTAAATTGATAGGATCAAGGAGTCTTGAGGAATTTTAGAAATTCCTCCATGTGTCCTCCTTTGTGATCCAGGTCTAGGTGTGAAGAAGGACCCTTCCAAGACCTTTTAATTTCCTGAGGTGTTAAAATTGCATTTTTAAAAGAACATTAATGAATGCATCTACATGCGGAAAAGAAAAGGAACATCACAATCATCAACAAATGAAAACATAAGCATTGATAACGGAGTTCATCCAGGAGGGACTACGTCTACGGGCCCCGGTGTCAAGATGGTGTAGACCGTTGCATTAAGTGCTATTAATAATGGTGATGTACGCTAGAGATGATGTCATGATCATACAAGGAAAAATTCCCTCACGTAGGAGTGGCTCTAAGAGATGTTCCACAATAGGAACTCTCAATCAAAAGACTCCTATCAGTATGACACAAAAACATGCATGATGAACATCCTGCCTGTTAGCACTTGAAATTTCACCTCAGGCTGAGAAAGGCAAACCTCAAGGCTACATCAAACCATTTAGCCTCGTAGCTAGCCCTACGGGGCAGGAGAAGGCTCTCTCCGGTCAAATCTCGGCAAATCTTCAATGGGATGAGATGACCAACAAAGGTAACACTGATATTAGGCTAGTAAACTGATTATAAAGGTTGATTTGGGGGTTTTTTGGTGGTAATTTGAGGAACTGCAATTTAGGGTGCGGGGATTGGACACAGTTTCTGCAGGGGGGTCTTTGGGGCAAGGTAGGAACCTGTATTGATGTCTTTTAACTGAAGTGGATGATTAGGAAGAAAGACAAGAAGTCTAAAGAGAGCAAACAATGGATTTGAATTCTCTTTAGACAGCAGAAAACATAGAAATTAAACAAATTTAAAAGTAGAGCATGGCAAGCATGAATTCTGACTTTATCACTTCATTTGTTTAATATGCAGCAGTATGGAAAGGAAATGAATCACATAACAAAGCTTACAATAACATGAAGAAACACACCATCAACACCTGAGTCCACATGAATCCCAAAGATGACTGCAAAACCCTGGTCTTCCTTAGCCAAAAATTGCAGAGATACAAGTGCAATATACAATGATAGTTCCTCCCTCAAGAGTCCAACCATGAAAATGAGCAAGAAAGTACATAATATAGATGATCTAACCTCTTTCCCTGCCTCCATGGGTCGAGCTCACTATCCTATGAGCTGTTTGAACAACTTCTAAACTAAGCACTACAAAATAGGCAGTCAAAACAACTTGCCTCTATAAACTTGGAAACCAGTTCATACAGTCAATTTTACCCTTTTACATGCAAGAATCTTCTAAAAGAGTTAAACAAGAGTAAAAGTATCCAAAAGGTGCCACAAGTACAGTCAAGAGGACCACCATCGACCTCAAAAAGTCAAACTAGAGCTAAACTGCAATTTCTGGGCTGAACTGGTCAAATCTGGCACAAATTCCTCAACGGGTCGCGCACATCTTCCTCAACGGGTCGCGCACTTTGGAGCTCTGTTTGGAGGCCTTCCCGGTGTCAGAATTGGGTGCAGGATAGCTCGTTGGAAAGGTCTCTGAGTCTACTTTCCAACCCAACTAGAATTTTTGGATTTGGAGGTCATTTGCCTAGTCAAAAGTCAATTCTACCAAGACTGCTTCTGCAACTTAAAAAAGGGGCAGAAAGTCAAATTTTGCCTGTATTTTGACCTTCTAGAGGCCCAAATCCCCATGAAAACTCAAATCCATCCATAGGCATGTGTAACTTTGCATGACAAATCTAGCAATGCTGAGTTTTCGCAAAACGGAGCTACGATGACAAAGGGTCTCACCGGGGGTGAGACCCGTTGAGGAGCCAAAACTTGTAAATTTCCAAAAAATACCAAAATTACCCAAAATTCTCAAAATTTTTTGGGATTTGTGCTGTGGCTGATGCTAGTGAGTGCCATGATCTTTGAGGGATGCCTCAGCCAAGATACGGAGTGGATTGGTCTTCTTCCTCCGCCTAAGAGCCTCAGACAACCTCCTTTGGAACACTTTCATCTTGGCTTTACATACATGCATTCTTGCCCAATAGTGATTCTTCATGTTTCTCAGCAGCATTTTCTCTTGGTTGGCCTTAGCCAACAGCCTCTCCAAGTGTGCATTGACCCGGATAAGCATAGCCTCTTGCAAATCTCATAACATGACATGTGGCGGAAACATGTGACTGTAAGTGGACAAGCCTGCAAATAAGTCAAAAAGGTGGGCTCCTCTCTCTTATGATGTCCACCCTTACCACCCTTACGAGGCCTCCTCTGTACCTCAACCTCTGTAGATGATGAATGGTCATCACTTTGCTCATAAGTTTCGGTTTCTGACATGGTTAGGAGCAAAGTGGACAAATTGAACTGCTGTCTCTGCATGCAAAAAGTGTTGAACTCTATGCTGTTTCAAGGGGAAAAAGACATGAGGGGAATGTTAGGGGAGGGAACTTTTTAACCAGGAATGGGAATATATAAAAATAACAGGGAATTTCAAGGGAAAGTTTGCAAATCATTATGCATTTTGGAAGACATATTTGTAATAGGGAAATCATTTACAAAGATTATTGCATATGGGAAAAACATGCATGAAAGTAAACCTGGGAATATATGTATACATGTTCAATAAGGGAAAAAGGGAAACCATGCACAAAACATGCTGACATGTTTACCAACACTTTTTGTTATTTTGCACATGCATATGGTAGAAGGGAATCAGGGTTTTCATTTTTTGTTTTTTGATGCTTTGGGAAAGGGGTAGGGTTTTCATCTTTAATGGCTAGGGATGGGGAAAATAAATGGGAAAAGAGATGAACATATGAGTGTAAGTGATAGGGAAAGGAGGGAAGCCAACCAAGGGGAAAAGTAACTTGAAACAACACAAACCCTAGCACAATTTGGTCATGAACATAGCAGCCATATAAAGAGTTCCACTTACAAAATTTTGATCATAAAAGCATGCCCATGACATCCACCATTCATAACCAGCAACCATTTCATGATTAGAACACCTACCTCGAACGATTTGATGGCTTGGAGGGCGTTTGAGCAAATTTAAATTGAGTTTTGCAGGAGACAGCTCAACGGGTCGCGCACATTGAAAAAATACACTGCAGGCAGCCTCCTGACGGGTCGCGCCCCTCTCAACGGGTCGCACTTTTGCAGGAGGCTTTTGGAGGCCTTCCCGGTGTCGGAATCGGACGCAGGATGGCTCGTTGGAAAGTTCTTTGAGTCTACTTTCGAAACCAAGTGGAATTTTTCAATTTGGAGTTGATTTGACCTGTCAAAAATCAAATCTCCCAAGACAGGTCAAAAAGTGCCAAATGAGGCTGCCTGAAAGAAGAGTGCTGTTGCAGTCAACTTTTGAATGCCTTCCTCAACCCCAAATTGAGCTCATGATAGCTCATTGGAAATCTCTTTATGTCTTGTTATCATTTTACCCATCAAGAAAATCATTTGGCCAACCAAGCTAGGAGAAAGCTTGATTTTCCCAAGGTCACTTCAGAAGTGTCTTTGATTCTCCTGAGACAACAGAATTCTTGACATTTCTCTCAAACCTTGAAACCTGTGTAAAAAGTGAAGGAGGTTTTTCTTCCTTGGCATGTTGTGGACAATAACCTCTCTCAGTTCTCCAAAATTCATCTTTGATTGCTCAGAAACAGCTTTTGAGTGAAACTTATCCCGATGTGTGAAACAAGGAATTTTGTCGAAATGGAGCGAAATGAAGAGGATAGGGGACTTCTAAATTCTTGGGGAAATTTTTGGGAGTGGGGAGGGATGTTAGGAAGCAGGGGAAAGTGGAATCTCAGTGATTGAGTGAGGGGAAGGGGTCCAAAAAGGCAAAACACAGGCCAAACCTAGAAAATTGCCAGGTTGTAGCTAGAAACTAGGGTTTGTGAAAAAATGAGGAATTTGGGGGATCTGAGTGTTGGGAAGTGTTTGATAAGGTACTTTAAGGATAGGGGAAGGTGTATGAACATCAGGATATGAGTTTTGCCGATTATTTAGCCGCCCAAGAGAAATTGGCTTCAAAACCCTAGGAGAGAGAAATGAACTTGCCTAGGCACAACTGAAGCATGAACAAGGTGTAAAATGACTCATTAGACACTGACATGATAATGACAACCCAATGAATGATGATAGGCTCAGCTGAATGATGACATGGACTGACATTTGGGCAAACCCTAGACCTAATGCCTAGTGACCAAATTTTGCTTGAAGACTCACTGAAATGACAAAATTTGACCTTGACACTCTGAGACCACTGTGTAAGAGCATATTTGATCACTGTAGGAAGGCTGGAAAGACTGACACTAACATTGGCTCCAATGGGGATGGTAGCTCCTTGGAGGTGCCAAGAACCTTAGACCTCTGGGAGAGCAGACCAGTGCCTTACAATCATTGGGCAATGGAGTCATAAACTCAAGCTGAAATGCATGACTGAAAATCGACTCAAACTAACTTAACAACAAGACTGAAAATGGACTAACAAAGGACTCATGACTCAACTAAAAACTGACTCAATACTTAAACACAATCGACCAACTGAAAATGATGCTCAAAGGGGAGCTTATTCATCACAACCTACTCTAACAGTTTCATACATCACCTGGTCAAGTGAAATGAAACAACCAATGTAACCAAGCAAGTATCCGATCTGCTGTTCGAATTCTCCACAAGTTCTCGCTTATGAATAACAAGAGAGAACTACTGAAAGGCAACTCCCATGACAACTTAGAAACAGATCCGTTGAAAGATATGAATTCTCTATCCACCTCCAAAAACACTGCATAAGGATCTTGAAATTCAAGCACGCTGGAACCTAGCTCATCCAATGGATTACTTCTCTTCTTCTCATACCATGAATGCAAACTTTGATCTGAGCCTTGTGACGAGACCTCTGCTGAAAATGACAAAGAAACCGGCTGCCGAATCAAATTCATATCAGCACATGTTTCAAGCTCACATGTAGTTAATGGAGAAAGACTTTGACTGCAAACCTCATCCAAAACATCAGCTATTGGATCATGAAAAACTTGAAAAGACTGTTGCAATCCCATTTCTATTGGTTCCATTGTGATTACATGATTGCCTACATGCTGCTCATCTTGTTCTTGAGAGATTTTATGAGAATTCTGCCTTATAAACTGAAATGCTTCGAAACAAAAGGGTATAGAATCTTCCTGCATCATCAAATCAGGTATTTCGGCTGCCACACCTTCATCTATAATCTGCCCTTCAATTTCATTTGGTGGCTGCAAATCTGATGCTACAAGCTGCTCAAGAATTTTGTTATCTGTCTCATCCTCAATATTAAATGATTTACTAAGCAATCTACCCTTCAAAAACTGAATTGATTCAAAACAAAATGGTACAGAGTCACCTTGAATCATTAAATCATGTGTGTCCACTTCCAAGTCTTCAGCTGCAACTTGACAATCAATGGCTTTTGGGGGTTGCAAATCTGAATATGAGAAGTCTTGAACAAAATTTTCATTGCCCTCAAGATGGTCTAGATCAAGACTTATTGACAGCTGATTTCTGATTACATGGAAGTTGTCTCTGATGAACTGACATGAATCAAAACAAAAAGGCAAAGATCCTTCACTTACTTCAAACTTTGCTGCACTTTCCTCGTCACTGTCATAGCTGATATGTGATGACTGAACATTGTATTCAAGCTGCTGAAAATGAACTTCCTCCTCCCACAAACTAGCTGCTGATTTGTCTGCAAGATTAGCTTCTGTTTGGAGAACATAATCATCATCATACTGATCAAAACGAGGCAAATCATCACTATAAAACACATCATCAAGCATGCAGGTCATATCAACAGATCTCTCTTCTTCACAATGATCTATAAAACAATCACTATGACAACTGGGATCAGAAACAAAATGTTTTGGGTCAGCAACTTGTTCTTCTTCAATCAGCGAGCCATGAGTTTGAACATCATAATCATTCCTTGCGTTGATCTTGTCCATCATCTTTTCCACTGTACTTACCAAAATGTCAAGTTTCACCTCTAAAGATGTTGATTCGGCCGGATCTATGTTTTTCATCTCTTCTGCCTTCATTCTTGCCCTTCGGATCAGCAAATGAGCCTCTACATCTACTGCATTATTCTGCATCTCGTGAAGTGTTGCAATATTCTTTTCTCTCAGCTGAAACTCCATCTCCGGATCAAAGGCACCCGGATAGTGCAAGAGAGCAGATCTAGGAGAAGGTCTTATATCAACTGGCATCGAATAATAAACTTGATTAAATCTGGCCAAAAACTGTTGTACTGTCTCACCTGGCAATCTTTTCAGCTGGTTATACTCTTCTACAATCAAGAAAAGGTTATGCCCGATCATCCACCTGTTGAGAAAAACTTTGACAAACTGCTGGAAATCTGAGATGCTTGCATCAGGCAGGGCTTTGAACCAACTCTTCACTTTGGCTTGCAAAGAAAGAGCAAAAAGCCTTATACTAACATCTTCTTCATCAACTTCAAAAAGATCTAGAAAATTCTCAAAATTCTGGACATGTTGCTCAGCGTTGACATTCTTACATTCACCATCAAACATCAGCAAGTATAGATCATAATTTTTGGGGAAAGCATGAAGAACAGGAGGTAAAACAAGAGGTTTATACCGATCTGGAATTTTACAAGGTATAGGGGTATGTATAGCAGGTATAGGTTCATCACAAAATTCAGAAAAAGGATCTTGATCAAGCTTAAAGGCATGCAAAACTTTGGTATTCACAATCTTCAAAGGGAAAGAATCAACTGCAGGCCTGGGATCTTTTCTCAAATACAATATACTTTGCAAAGCCTTCTTGACATTCTTGGGAAAAGAGAAGAAATAATTTAGAACAAGGAACAAAATGTCTTGGATGCAATTCCAACTTGAATACCTGATATGTCCATGTTCTCCTTTCATGTTTCTGCTGATCGGGATCATCCTCCAGTGGAGTCTTTGGATCTGGTCTCGAAACTGATTTAGAGTCGCCAAGTGAATGATTTCAGCCTTTCAAGTGTCTGATCGTTGTCCACCATCAACAATCAGATCTAAACTTGATACATGTACTGGGGTAAAATGCAAATGAAGTGTTATATCCACAAGCTCACGAAGATTGACTGAAGCAGCGTTTATCTACTAACGCTGATGTAAAACAAGAGCATTTTCGAAGGCTTCCTGGCGTAACTTCAGGCTTCGTCTAAGACTTATGAAATAACACGTCAATGAGCAAAGGTTTAGATGTTCTCCCCAGTATGGTCGCCAGTATGTTAGCACTTGAAATTTCACCTCAGGCTGAGAAAGGCAAACCTCAAGGCTACATCAAACCATTTAGCCTCGTAGCTAGCCCTACGGGGCAGGAGAAGGCTCTCTCCGGTCAAATCTTGGCAAATCTTCAATGGGATGAGATGACCAACAAAGGTAACACTGATATTAGGCTAGTAAACTGATTATATAGGTTGATTTGGGGGTTTTTTGGTGGTAATTTGAGGAACTGCAATTTAGGGTGCGGGGATTGGACACAGTTTCTGCAGGGGGGTCTTTGGGGCAAGGTAGGAACCTGTATTGATGTCTTTTAACTGAAGTGGATGATTAGGAAGAAAGACAAGAAGGCTAAAGAGAGCAAACAATGGATTTGAATTCTCTTTAGACAGCAGAAAACATAGAAATTAAACAAATTTAAAAGTAGAGCATAGCAAGCATGAATTCTGACTTTATCACTTCATTTGTTTAATATGCAGCAGTATGGAAAGGAAATGAATCACATAACAAAGCTTACAATAACATGAAGAAACACACCATCAACACCTGAGTCCACATGAATCCCAAAGATGACTGCAAAACCCTGGTCTTCCTTAGCCAAAAATTGCAGAGATACAAGTGCAATATACAATGATAGTTCCTCCCTCAAGAGTCCAACCATGAAAATGAGCAAGAAAGTACATAATATAGATGATCTAACCTCTTTCCCTGCCTCCATGGGTCGAGCTCACTATCCTAGGAGCTGTTTGAACAACTTCTAAACTTGCCTCTATAAACTTGAAAACTAGTTCATACAGTCAATTTTACCCTTTTACATGCAAGAATCTTCTAGAAGAGTTAAACAAGAGTAAAAGTATCCAAAAGGTGCCACAAGTACAGTCAAGAGGACCACCATCGACCTCAGAAAGTCAAACTAGAGCTAAACTGCAATTTCTGGGCTGAACTGGTCAAATCTAGCACAAATTCCTCAATGGGTCGCGCACATCTTCCTCAACAGGTCGCGCATTTTGGAGCTCTGTTTGGAGGCCTTCCCGGTGTCATAATTGGGTGCAGGATAGCTCGTTGGAAAGGTCTCTGAGTCTACTTTCCAACCCAACTAGAATTTTTGGATTTGGAGGTCATTTGCCCAGTCAAAAGTCAATTCTCCCAAGACTGCTTCTGCAACTCAAAAAAGGGGCAGAAAGTCAAATTTTGCCTGTATTTTGACCTTCTGGAGGCCCAAATCCCAATGAAAACTCAAATCCATCCATAGGCATGTGTAACTTTGCATGAAAAATCTAGCAATGCTGAGTTTTCGCAAAACGGAGCTACGATGACAAAGGGTCTCACCGGGGGTGAGACCCGTTGAGGAGCCAAAACCTGTAAATTTCTAAAAAATACCAAAATTACCCAAAATTCTCAAAAAATTTTGGGATTTGTGCTGTGGCTGATGCTAGTGAGTGCCATGATCTTTGAGGGATGCCTCAGCCAAGATACGGAGTGGATTGGTCTTCTTCCTCCGCCTAAGAGCCTCGGACAACCTCCTTTGGAACACTTTCATCTTGGCTTTACATACATGCATTCTTGCCCAATAGTGATTCTTCATGTTTCTCAGCAGCCTTTTCTCTTGGTTGGTCTTAGCCAACAGCCTCTCCAAGTGTGCATTGACCCGGATAAGCATAGCCTCTTGCAAATCTCAGAACATGACATGTGGCGGAAACATGTGACTGTAAGTGGACAAGCCTGCAAATAAGTCAAAAAGGTGGGCTCCTCTCTCTTATGATGTCCACCCTTACCACCCTTACGAGGCCTCCTCTGTACCTCAACCTCTGTAGATGATGAATGGTCATCACTTTGCTCATAAGTTTCGGTTTCTGACATGGTTTAGGAGCAAAGTGGACAAATTGAACTGCTGTCTCTGCCTGCAAAAAGTGCTGAACTCTATGCTGTTTCAAGGGGAAAAAGACATGAGGGGAATGTTAGGGGAGGGAACTTTTTAACCAGGAATGGGAATATATAAAAATAACAGGGAATTTCAAGGGAAAGTTTGCAAATCATTATGCATTTTGGAAGACATATTTGTAATAGGGAAATCATTTACAAATATTATTGCATATGGGAAAAACATGCATGAAAGTAAACCTGGGAATATATGTATACATGTTCAATAAGGGAAAAAGGGAAACCATGCACAAAACATGCTGACATGTTTACCAACAGTTTTTGTTACTTTGCACATGCATATGGTATAAGGGAATCAGGGTTTTCATTTTTTGTTTTTTGATGCTTTGGGAAAGGGGTAGGATTTTCATCTTTAATGGCTAGGGATGGGGAAAATAAATGGGAAAAGAGATGAACATATGAGTGTAAGTGATAGGGAAAGGAGGGAAGCCAACCAAGGGGAAAAGTAACTTGAAACAACACAAACCCTAGCACAATTTGGTCATGAACATAGCAGCCATATAAAGAGTTCCACTTACAAAATTTTGATCATAAAAGCATGCCCATGACATCCACCATTCATAACCAGCAACCATTTCATGATTAGAACACCTACCTCGAACGATTTGATGGCTTGGAGGGCGTTTGAGCAAATTTAAATTGAGTTTTGCAGGAGACAGCTCAACGGGTCGCGCACCTCCCAACGGGTCGCGCACGTTGAAAAAATACACTGCAGGCAGCCTCCTGACGGGTCGCGCCCCTCTCAACGGGTCGCGCTTTTGTAGGAGGCTTTTGGAGGCCTTCCCGGTGTCGGAATCGGGCGAAGGATGGCTTGTTGGAAAGGTCTTTAAGTCTACTTTCCAACCCAAGTGGAATTGTTCAATTTGGAGTTGATTTGACCTGTCAAAAATCAAATCTCCCAAGACTGGTCAAAAAGTGCCAAGTGAGGCTGCCTGAAAGAAGAGTGTTGTTGCAGTCAACTTTTGAATGCCTTCCTCAACCCCAAATTGAGCTCATGATAGCTCATTGGAAAGGTCTTTATGTCTAGTTATCATTTTACCCATCAAGAAAATCATTTGGCCAACCAAGCTAGGAGAAAGCTTGATTTTCCCAAGGTCACTTCAGAGGTGTCTTTGATTCTCCTGAGGTAACGGAATTCTTGACATTTCTCTCAAACCTTCAAACTTGTGTAAAAAGTGAATGATGTTTTTCTTCCTTGGCATGTTGTGGACAATAACCTCTCTCAATTTTCCAAAATTCATCTTTGATTGCTCAGAAACAGCTTTTGAGTGAAACTTATCCCGATGTGTGAAACAAGGAATTTTGTCGAAATGGAGCGAAATGAAGGGGATAGGGGACTTCTAAATTCTTGGGAAAATTTTTGGGAGTGGGGAGGGATGTTAGGAAGCAGGGGAAAGTGGAATCTCAGTGATTGAGTGAGGGGAAGGGGTCCAAAAAGGCAAAACACAGGCCAAAGCTAGAAAATTGCCAGGTTGTAGCTAGAAACTAGGGTTTGTGAAAAAATGAGGAATTTGGGGGATCTGAGTGTTGGGAAGTGTTTGATAAGGTACTTTAAGGATAGGGGAAGGTGTATGAACATCAGGATATGAGTTTTGCCGATTATTTAGCCGCCCAAGAGAAATTGGCTTCAAAACCCTAGGAGAGGGAAATGAACTTGCCTAGGCACAACTGAAGCATGAACAAGGTGTAAAATGACTCATTAGACACTGACATGATAATGACAACCCAATGAATGATGATAGGCTCAGCTGAATGATGACATGGACTGACATTTGGGCAAACCCTAGACCTAATGCCTAGTGACCAAATTTTGCTTGAAGACTCACTGAAATGACAAAATTTGACCTTGACACTCTGAGACCATTGTGTAAGAGCATATTTGATCACTGTAGGAAGGCTGGAAAGACCGACACTAACACTGCCAACATGGCATAAAAGGGATTTCATAAACAAAACATGCATGGCGACAACAAGAGTATCCCAACAACATACAACAAGGGATCTCAAAGCATAACAACAAGTACATCACATAGAAGATTCCGCATGAAATCAAGCAAGGAATCATGACAACATATAATAAATAAGATCCTGCCTCAATATCAATCAAGGATCCATGAAACATAATGTATAAAGAAGAAGTACATGAAAAATAATCATATACCTCACAACAAAGCCATCTGAAGAAATGGATTTTCATATCTTTAGCGAAAACCATCCATGGTGAATAATGTTGTTCACATTGTCGATGTGTAGGCACAACCCGTTACCAATCTAGACTTCGACTCTCCTTGCATCGATAGTTTTCTGGCTTTCACAATCTAGGCATCTGAAAACAAAAGTTGTCAAAAGTGTTGAAGCTTGCTTCGATCTCACAACATCGATCATACAAGAAAAATACTGCTTTGGACTCTCGGCAATGTAGCTCTCTGGCTATTTGGTTTTTGTAGCGCTCTGTCTATGTCACAGCAGCTCTGCGGCTCTGCCTGACCTTTTGGTTCTTTGGCTCACCTTCTTGCACTGCCTCATTCACGCTCTGTTGCGCTCTAGCTCCTCTGAGTGACTTGCAGCACTACCTAGTTGTCTCTGTCTTTGTCTGGCCATCTCGTTCTGTGGCTTTCCTTCAGGTGCAGCCTCCTCATTGGCTCTCTAGCATTCAGGCTCTCTAGCACTCTAGCACACAGGCTCTTGGACTATCTGGCATGCAGCCTCTTGGGCACCCTCCTCCAGCCTCAGCTCTCTGTCACTCATCGTGTTTTATAACACGTTTTTTGTGACAAGGCCACTTAAAAATCGGAGGTTTGTTGGTTTCAAAACTACAGAAATAGGCCTTTTTTGTTTATACACAAAATACATAGAAAACATTGAAAATCCGATAAACTGGACTTGAAATTTCATCAAATCGGGTCCATAAACCCATCGGGTCTGGCCCTTTATCGCAAATCGCTATCGTTGATGTCAATGGCCGTATATATCAGAGGATCATCAATTGCCGATCGCCGATACGTCGATCTGTTGATCGTCGATATGTTGATTAGATCTGGACCGTTGATCCAACGGTCTAGATTGCATCGCATGTCACTATCGCATCGCCCCTTGGTATTAGGGATCATCGATCTCCCGACCGCTGATTTAATCCTGGTCGTTGATTTGTTTCCGATCCGACGGCTGAGATCGCGCGTCACTGATCACTATCGCTGCGACCTGGGGGTTCTTCCCTTGGCATACGCCGACGTCGACCGCCGATATTGCAATAACAAGTTGGCTTTACCCCGGTCGCGATATCGCCTGCCTCTCTTCCTCCGATCCGATATATTAGAGATCACCGATCGGGGGTTCTAAATGCCCGGCCTTAAGTCTTCCCTTTGGACTCCTTCCGATGCGATTTACCTTATAAGGCTTTAAACCCATTTTTATGAGAAAAAGCCTCCTTTTTCAAAGGAACCAAGGTGAACTCTTTTCGCAATAACTTCATCATCTGGACTTTGATTGAAGTGTCGTTCGCACGTCCATGATCAAGACGACGAGATCTACGCTCTGGTCTTGGGCCGACATCATTCTGAACACTTTGAATTTCGAGCATTCATAAACCCTCTTTGTCCTGTGTGTCTCTCTAGAGCCACCTGGATCAATCCTCCCCACTGAGGAGCCTTTGGTCCTCCAAAAGCATGAAAAATAATCTACAACTCTCTTTGTACCTTGTCTACATCACAAGCATCCTGAAAAAGTCTCGCTTCCATCTCCTTCACCTTTGTTCTTCAGAGCCTTAAGCGATGAGCCGACACTTGCTACCTCTGCAACCTGTAGTACATGGTTTTGCAAATTACATGCTTAATTGACATGACCAACTAAAGACCCAAACGTCCCACACTTGCCACGAGTTTATAACACACACTCAGTGGTCAAGTTTACAACAAGATGGACGTAATACCCTAGCTATGACAACAAGGCCAACCTATCATGGTTGCTTCAACAAGTGATGGAAAACACATCATCACTACAACACAGGATTTACATACTTAAGGGCAAACACTATTGTTTTGACAAGTGATGGAAACATAACATCACTTTTAGAGTTTTAACATGCAACTCAAAATACGACTCAAACATGACCAAACATCATTGTTGCTAACGAAGTGATGGAAAACACGTCATCACTTTTACACTTTAAAATGCAACAAATTATTTACAAAAGAATGACCATGAAATGAAAACATGTCAAGAAACCATTTTTCACTTATCATGGTGAATGGGTCACCTCCTTGAGGTGGTTTTGCTTGTTGAACAACTGCTCTTCTCGGTTCACACATCGACGCTTTGTCTTTAAGGTGCTACTTTGGATAGAGCTTCCAACAAGTGGCTCTTTGATGGCCATTTCTGTTGCAATGGCTGCAGTAGGATTTCTTCCTCCATATCTTCTTAACCTATTTCTTTTCATGCTGTTGAGCAGGTCTTTCACGCCTCATGAGTGCTACCATTTTTTTCCAATACTTAGAAAAGGTATGGTTAGGTAAACCACAAAAGGTACATGTTTTTTGATGCCTTGATCTTCGTTCATTATTAATAACATGATCATAACCAAAATGAACATTCGAAGCTCGAAAATGGTTATACCTTCCTTTGTTGTCTCTGATGTCAGTATGGCGATGAGAGATTGCCTCAGCTCTCTCCCTGCAATGGAAACTACCATGGGATGATGGGGATGTTTTCCCATCATTCTCTTTCCTCGACGATGTCTCGGATGACTCCGACACCTTTGAGCACTCTCCTTTAGTGTATCTTGAGCCTGCAAATCAATGTTCGTGCACAAACTCCAAAGGTGGAGTTATGCCTTGGTATGCCTTGGTTATCAACACCAAGTTCTTCTTTCTCCTCGTGCCGTGTCCTTGTAAGGAGCATCATGTTTGTCCCTGAAATTGGGATCTCCAAATATCCAATAGACATCATACTATGAAAAGATGAAATCGAAAGGAAATCAACATCTTTTACCTTCTCTTTCGATTTGGAAAGATCTGATGAGAGTTTCTCATCATCCGTTGTTGGTGGTTCACTCGTTGTCTCGGCACATTCCCCAACTTCTTTCCTGACATACCCAAGTCCTACTTTACGGGGTAATTCCTCTACTTTGATGGGGTTGAAAATGCCTTGGCCATTAACGCCCAAGACTTTTCCTTCATACCCCATTCTCTTCAATAGTTTGGAGCCAATTCCTATGGTATGATTTTCAAAAATAGCGAAATCATCATCAGGAAACACACATGAAGATGGAGAACTACTTTTTACCTCACATGGGTCTCGCTGCAGCTTTTCCAAGGCCTCATCCTTTACTTACAGCTGTTGTAGCAAACTTTGTTTTTCCTCTTTCTCTTCATGTAGATGCATCTTCAATTCATCGTTCTCTATTTGAAGATTATGTTTGTTTTGCTTCAGTTCTTCCATGGCCTCTTCTATGGCTTGCAACTGAACCTGCAATCGCTCCTTTTCCTCTATCTCTTTCTGTAGAGTTTCATACACGATTTCCACTTTCTTGGAAATGTTGACCATGGTCTCGTACATTGCTCTTTCATCCTTTGTCATTGTTCACACTGCAATTCACATCAATGCAAAGACCGCTCCGATACCACTTGATCCAGGTCCGGGTGTGAAGAAGGACCCTTCCAAGACCTTTTACTTTTGTGATGTGTTAAAATTGCATTTTTAAAAGAACATTAATGAATGCATCTGCATGCGGAAAAGAAGAGGAACATAACAATCATCAACACATGAAAACATAAGCATTGATAATGGAGTTCGTCCAGGAGGGACTATGTCTTCGGGCCCCGGTGTCAAGATGGTGTAGGCCGCTGCATTAAGTGCTATCAATAATGGTGATGTACACAAGAGATGATGTTGTGATCATACAAGGAAAAATTCCCTCACGCAAGAGTGGCTCTAAGAGATTTTCCACAATAGGAACTCTCAATCAAAAGGTTCCTATCAGTATGACACAAAAACATGCATGATGAACATCCCGCCAACATGGCATAAAAGGGATTTCAAAAACAAAACATGCATGGTGACAACAAGAGTATCCCAACAACATACAATAAGGGATCTCAAAGCATAACAACAAGTACATCACATAAAAGATTTTGCATCAAATAAGGAAGGAATCATGACAACATATAATAAATAAGATCCTGCCTTAATATCAATCAAGGATCCGTGCAGCATAATGTATAAAGAAGAAGTACATGAACAATAATCATATACCTTGCAACAAAGCCATCTGAAGAAGTGGATGTTCATATCTTTAGCGAAAACCATCCACGGTGAATAACGTTGTTCACATTGTTGATGCGCAGGCACAGCCCATTACCAATTTGGACTTCGACTCTCCTTGCATTGATAGTTTTCTAGCTTTCACAATCCAGGCATCTGAAAAACAGAAGTTGTCAAAAGTGCTAAAGCTTACTTCGATCTCACAACATCGATCATACAAGAAAAAGACTGCTCTGGACTCTTGGCAGTGTAGCTCTCTGGCTATCTAGTTTTTGTAGCTCTATGGCTATGCGGCTCTGCCTGACCTTATAGTTGTTTGGCTCACCTTCTCGCACTACCTTGTTCATGCTCTGCTACTCTCGGGCTTTCAAGCTCTCTATCTCCTCTGAGTGACTTGCGGTACTACCTAGCTGTCTTTGTCTTTGTCTGGTCCTCTCGTTCTGCGGCTTTCCTTTGGGTGCAGCCTCCTCATTGGCTCTCTGGCATTCAGGCTCTCTAGCACTCTAGCACGCAGGCTCTCGGGCACCCTCCTCCAGCCTCGGCTCTCTGTCACTCATTGTGTTTTATAACATTTTTTTGTGACAAGGCCGCTTAAAAATTGGAGGTCTATTGGTTTAGAATAGAATCCGTTTGAAAGGAAGGTTTGGCCAGCGCAAAAAAACTACAGAAATAGGTATTTTTTGTTTATACACAAAATGCACAGAAAACATCGAAAAATCTGATAAACCGGACTTCAAATTTCATCAAATTGGGTCCATAAACCCATCGAGTCCGCCCTTTATCGCAAATCGCTATTGCTGATTTCAATGGCCCTGCATATCGAAGGATCACCGATCACCAATATGTCGATTAGATCTAGACCGTTGATCTGTTCCTTGATCAGACAGTCCAGATTGCATCGCATGTCGCTATCGCATCGCCCCTTGGTATCGGGGATCGTTGATCTCTCGACCGCCGATTTAATCCTGGCCGTTGATCTGTTTCCGATCCGACAGCTAAGATCATGTGTCGCTGATCGCTATCACTGCAGCCCAGGGGTTCTTCCCTTGTCATACACCGACGCCGACCGCCGATCGGCCGATTGTTCGGATCGCCGATATTTCAATCACAAGTCGGCTCTGCACGGGTCCCGATATCGCGTGCCTGTCTTCCTCCGATCCAATATATCGAAGATCGCCAATCAGGGGTTCTAAAGGCCCGACCTTAAGTCTTCCCTTTGGACTCCTTCCGATGCGATTTTCCTTATAAGGCTTTAAACCCATTTTTATGAGAAAAAGCCTCCTTTTTCAAAGGAACCAAGGTGAATTCTTTTTGCAATAACTTCATCATCCAGACTCGGATTGAAGTGTCATTCACACCACCACGATCAGGACGGCGAGATCTACGCTCTGGTCCTAGGCAAACATCATTCTGAACACTTTGATTTTCGAGTGTTCATAAACCCTTTTTGTACTGTGTGTCTCTTTGGAGCTACCTGGATCACTTTGGCCAATGGAATGCCCTGTCGATCCACAGAAAGTAAACTCGTGCATAGTGATATTTACAAATACCATGAGGATCATACAGTTTAAAGTTTCGATTGCCAAATGTAAACTTGATTATTTCCTTTCCCTCGACATTCATGACTTCCAAGTTCTTTATCTCCTATAATCCAATTTGCGAAGGAAGATTGGACCATGGTGCTTTCTTCTTCCTATGCAAATCTGCTGACAACCCTCTGGTGAGATGGTATGATACTTCTTGCATGACAAGCTTATTGGTGGCATACCTAGGTAAAACATGCAGAGGCTTCTCTCCACCGAACACTCTAAGGAAGGTGTCACTTGGTGAGGCATACCAATCTGCGATGTCTACTATCGCCTCCATTGCTCCTTGTGACATGCAAGGTATATCTTCTTAAAAAATGAGCTTGTAAAGCGGGATGAAGAATTTTTTAGTCAATTGTGCCATTACTCCTCGATGATTGCAATCTGAAATCAACTTGCAATAGATGTGCATGATAGATTCTCATGGAGTCAGTGTCCATTTCATGCCAGGGATCTGTTGTTGTGAACATATTTTATCTAATAAATATGTAGAAATATAGAACCTTTCTTGCTCAACATCAGGAGGACTTCGAACATGTGCTATATGGGCCGCCAACTGTTGATCCAACAGATCTAACCAGTTCAACAACTTCCCCTCATTCAAAACCTGGTCCAATAAGAATGCCAACCCTTCAAGAAAGGTTTTCATGCTCTGCTGACCATGGATCCTACAAGATAAGATAACCAAGAGCTGGTAGGCCATCCTAAGGGACTTTGTCTTATATACATGGGTGGGTGTCTATCGAAACTTTGATAGCTCTTTCACCCAGCCTTTAACAATGTATCATGTATTCACATAGCTGTGGGTGAAATAGAAGAGTGAGTCCATAAGATTCACTCACTCGTGCAAGTGATACATGTGTTGTTAATCTTATACCCGGAAGGTGGAAAGCTTTTGTTTGCTGGAACTTCTCAATGTCATGGTCTTCTCATCAATATGTGAGACAATCCATCCGATGACATCTGCTCATGGGAAGGTTGGATATATGCATGCAACCTTGTGTAGTCCTGATTGTCGAATACTGAGATAAAAATGTCGGTCCTCTAAGTCTGCCTCAAAGTCCTTTGCAAAAGAATCTTTAACCTGTTGCCATGTCAGTGATGATCCATTTTATATAAACAACTGAGTATTTGCATACACTGGAATGTCTACTGGTGTTTGCTCAACTTCTTCCCCCATATTTCTTTTAGTGGTCATTTTTAAATTAGCTCTCTTTGGTGCCATGGTAACAATGACTGTTGGAGAGGTGCTCAACAATTTTTGTACCTGTGGGACAGAAAAGACACTCATGAAAAGAAAACATCAGTCTTTAGCAAATCTACTTTCAAGGCACATTCAAGCAACAAACTGGGCATCCAATGGGGAATAATGTGTAATTTTAATTGACAAGAGGGAATAAATGCCTATGGGAACTACACACTGTACAATCCCAACAACCAGGGTTGAAGCTTGAGGCTTGGGACTACGCAGTGCACAATCCCATCCTGGGCAGAGACTAGGAGAGACTGTGCATTGCACATTCTCAGTGGCCTAGGTGACAAGCTGGCTCCTAGAAATGCGCATTGCACAATTGGGGCCAGCCTGTACTATGCACTACGCAATTCTAGAGGCCAAGCTTGTGGCTTAAGCCTTAGGATTGCATAGTGCCCAACTAGGCAAAGTGAAAATCAGCTGAGGTATATGCAAATCTGCCCAAGGGAAGTGTGGAAAAAGAGCAGATCTGAGAGATAGTGTGAGTTTGAGTGCAGATCTTACTAAGTATGAGTATATCCATGTAGATCAAGTGCAACAACTGATCAAACAGAAGGAACATCAATTATGTGAGGAGAGTCACCACAAAGGCAACCATCTGTGCAAAAGCTAGAGAACCAATGCAACACTTGTGAAAGGAAAACGAAAACTTAAAAAAACATTTCTACAAGTTGAAACACCAACAACCATGAAACAAAATAGGTAAAAAATCACTCGCACAAGCGAAATGACAAAAAGCAACAGAAAAAGTGGTAAAAGAAAAACAAAAGCGAAATTCACTTAGAAAAGTGATGATGACTGCACTGAAGGTGCCTTGATCTCCTCGGGAATTCTAGAGCTCCAAGATCAAATGTGAAAATGAGTTCTAGAGGCATCGATTATATATATTTGAGTGAATTAGGGTTTATGACACGCATGCCTAAAATCAACGAAAAAGTGACACTTAGCATAATTTTCTAAAAATAGCAAAAATGCCTCTTTCAGGATACTAAAAATATATCCCTATTTTTTAGGGATTTTTTTTTTTAGTTTTTGGCCTTTTTTTTTTGCCTTTTTGGGGAAACTTTCCATGCATGCTACCAGGAAAGACTGCACAGTTCTTGGGGACTCGGTAACTTTCCAGCTTAGTGCACTTTGCAGTTTCCAAGCTCAGTGTGGAAATGCGTAGTTTTTGGGTTGCCTTCTATTCCTGTGCAATTCCCATCATCAAGGTTGCTTGCCCTCAAGGATTGCACAGTTTCTAGAGGCAAGCCCAAAACTGTTGTGAGACCAAGTTGGGAGATCATCTTGAGTTAGAAAGATCAGCTAAGCGTGAAAACAAGCAATCACAAGTACAAATGAAAAGATAAGTCTTAGTAGAAACATGAATACCTGAATCAATACAAGATGAGCTCCAGTGGATAGGAAGGAAGGTTCCAAAATCAAAGCATAAGAACAATTTTGGAGGGTGGTTGTAGCCGCTACAACATTGGAGACGCACTGGTAGAAGTCCATCTCTCTGTATGGATCTTATCTCATGAAAAAAAGGTCTAACTCATCTAGAAATATTATTCATTTCATTGATTATCACAACTTCTTCACTTAGATTGAGTTAAAGATATAGTCCCTACCAATCTCTTCACTAGCATCACACATACCAAGCCAAGTCAAACTGATTTGTTTCAATTGGGGATGAGGAGTATATAAATGCACAAGTAAAAGCAATTGCCAGAGTCTTAGTTTTCATCTCTGGTGTCGCTTCGCTTCCAGCAGGCCTAGACAGTACCCCGACGGAGTCACTTTAGGAACACAAGCATTGCTCCACTCCCAGCGAGTCTCAACAGTACCCCGATGGATTTGATTGCTTCACCTCTCTACGGAGGAAGCCTTTCTCTTCTTTCACCCTTTGTTTTATTTGTCATTCTTTTAATTTTCTATTTGTTCAAATAACTGTGCATAGGCACTTATTTATTTCATGGGAATAGAAGAGGGATCCCAACTTATTGAGAGTGGAAGAGGTTGTCCCTTCATATAAGGATATTTATATACACCTCTAACATAATTTTTAAGGTTTTCCTCCCCTCCCTACTTTATTCGACTTAGTTGACAAGGGTTAAGCAAAAATAGAAGATCGATTAGAGTAGGCGGTTCTATTTAAAAGTGAAAGTATCATGATTTCAATATGAATCTATTTGAAAGGAACATATTTTCCATCAGAGTATCATTGACTAAAAGAAATGAAAGATTCACATAAAGAGAGGGAATAAACAGATAACCAAGCGTTGGTAGAAGTACAAATTCCTCTTGGATTTGACTGAGCTTATCTGAGTAGCCAAACACGGTCTCATGTGAAAGCTATCCTATGACTAAAAAGAAAAAAAATGAACAGAAAGAAGCAAAGTGAAAGCAAATCAAAGTAAAGAAAAGAAAAACTACTCCTACTCGTAACCTAAATAACACATATGCCAAACTTGCATGAATTGATACTTCCAATGCAGCCATCGACGCATTGGATGGCCTATGTAGGCGAGGGAATGCATGTCAAGAAATATATACAAGCATAACAACAAACAAGAAAGATAATACAATACAAACCAAAACATTCGAAGTTTGAATGAACACGCAAAAAAGTAAAAATGAAAAGCGCATGAAAGACACTCTGTGGATGTACCATGGTGTTTAAACACACTACGAGTCAAAGACATGCAGGCACAAAATTTTGAACTGGGAAGATGAGTCAACATGAATAAAGAATAAAATTTTCTATTTGCAACCGTGCTCGCTATGTATGGATCCTCCAATGACTAAGAAATAGGATCATGTGATACAGATGGAGGATGTGAAAATTCTAAAATAGATTGATCTTCAATGTGTACGAGAGAGTGATGAAGAGACTTGAAAGATTCAACAAATTTCTCATTGGAAGTGGAACTGACCTCAAGACTAAGAGAACTTGACATAACCATCATCTTGGGCTAAAGTTCCTCGAAAACTTGGGGAAGTTCCAATTCATCAGAAGGTGGATCATCAAAATTTAGTGGCTTAAAAGGATCAATGGTGGAAAAATCATAATCATGATCAAATGAATCAATGAAAAGATCACGATAGCCACAATCAGAAAGCTCAAGATTACAGACAGAGGCATCCTCATGATCTGACGAATCGTAAAGAGGGGATGATGGACAATGAGAAATTTCAGCCTCTATATTTCTAGAAATATAAGATGAGCTATTGGGAGGATCAGGAAGAAAATATTTGTCCTCTCCGCATTTAGATGAAAAATTGGCATTCCACATGTCTTGAGAATGATTGAAAGTAGTAACATCAACAGAAACTTAATTTTCATAAGATTGAACAAGAATGAAATAATCATGGAAAATGTGAGGATAATGCGGAAGAGGTGCAGATAGAACAAGGTCATCCTTCACCGTAGATTCTTGTTCAGATTCCCACACATACTCATCGAAAATGATACCGCAGGTTGGTTGTTTAACACCAACTCCATCCATAACTTGATCTTCATGAACATCAAGAGAGAGATTTAAAATAAGTGAACACAACACATCACAAACCGGAGGATCAAAGGGACCAAAGGATGGAGGATGAGGAGACAACACTTCATCACAACCATCAGAGTCATAGTCCAAACCTGCATTGTTATGAGTATGTGAGGTGGTAAAAGATGGTGGTAGATCAACAAATGAATTCTCAAATTCTCCCACCTCAACCCGCGGAATTAGAACTGTTTGATGAGAAGGGTATGAAGGGTCACTTGGAATAACAATCTCATCCGTCACAGATTTAGAAGCTCCAACAACGAGGTATGTTGAGAGGGGTTCGAAGGTTTTAATCTCATGCGGATTTTCTGAAATGTGAACAAGATATTGAAATATACTTGACAAGAAAGGCCAATCAACTTCATCTTTAGGAAATTCAAAACAAAAATGCATGAAATGATTGTGAAAATGATGCAGTGATTCATCAGGTGATTTTCACAATTCCAAAATTTTCTTGCACAGACGTTTATGATCATACATATCAAAAGCGTGAAACAATTATGTGACAAGATGTTTGAAATAGTGTATGGAAGCATCAGGAAATGTGCGGCGTCATTCCTTACACAACCTTCAAAGGTGAGAATGAAAAACCTACAACAAACATCCTCACAGTGGATGTTGTGTTTAGTGAAGAATTCAAAAAAACAAGCAATATGCTCAAATAAGGTTGTTTCACCCTCGCCATTGAATTTTAGAGTTGACGAGTCATATATGATACTCATCGGCACTTGCAATCTTTCGTTTCTGGAAAAACATGTTGGGTTATGATTATGGAAGAAGTCATTAAATGAGTGAAGAAATTCAAAACAGACTTCAAGGAATCAGCTTGTCATTTGTCCCTCCTTCTAGCGCTAGAAATGTTGACGGTGTTGGACCCTCCAACATTCAAGGGATCTCCCTGATATGAATTCCCAACTAGACCTCACAACGTTTGGAGTAGGAGTCCCAATAGTGGGTGGTAATGTTATGCCTTGACTGCGAAAACACGCAGAGTGAAGTATGATAAATTTGGGTTAGAGAAAGTGTGTGACCCTATGGAGAGTCAAGTGTGATGCATGAAGGTTTTAACACACGAAGGGAAAAGGACGTGTGCCCCGTGGAAGCCTATAATAGTACGCATCTTGAAAGGAACACACGAGTGAAATTACATCACAAGATAAGATGCAGAATAGTCCACAAGTTAAACTGATGAATTAAAACAACAACACGTATTCAACAAGATGTATACAAATGAAAACGAAATAGTTGATAAGAATAAGCATAAGTTAAACGACATAAATTGAAACAATCCTACTATATCCACAACATATGCATGAAATCGTGTTGGCTCTGATTTTTTTTTTTTTATAAGTGATAGTTCAAATTTAGGGAGTGTGAGTCCAACTCCGCTCTTAGATCTGACAATCTAAGGCTCTCAATAGCCAGATTCATCAATTTCACACGTAAAAAAATTTAAATTTTTAAAGTTTAAAGGAGGTGTTGAGCTTAAAACCCTTCATGCATCACTAGTAAAAATCTTATGATAAGCCTGGGATCAAATTAAGTTGGGCTCTTCAAAAAACACGGATCGGGAGTTGGCTGGTCCAACTAAAAACTTCCCCGAATGCCCGATGATCTAAAAATCAATACTTTCCTGCAAAACTCAATTCAGCCATCAACATTAAGCGAGAAAACAATAATAAAACTCAGACAAATAAAGATACTTGCTATTACGTTCAAAATTTAGATTATTATTCAAACCCCAGTGACTGAGCAAGATACTTGTACTCAAATCACTCTTTAGAAGCTATCATCAATGGCTAAAAAAAATTTACACATGGAAAACGACACATCTTACAGTATTTCCATGAAGAGTAACACCGGCGAAATTTAACCACAAAGTCTTTATTTATTATCCAAAAAAGTTTACACAAGAGCTTTTCGCTTAACACACAATCAAAAGATCGAATGAATTGACTGACAAATGACTTCCTATTTAAAGATAAATCCTCCAACAACTAGTTCGAGTGATCCTTGTCAAAGCAATCTCAACCGTTGATGAGGATCAAAATTTCTTTTAATCTCATCCATCGAAATATTAAATTCTTGAGAAAATTCGAATTTTTCAATTAAATGCATTTTAATTAATTCAAAAATTAAATTTTTGAATTAATTTCCTCAAAATTTTGACTTTGACTTAACCGCAGGGACTAAAGGCTTAAAATTTAGCAAAATAATCAATTTACCTTAGTCTTGGGACCTTTCAAATTTTCATTTTTAAGGACCAACGAATTTTGCCTTCGGAGAATTTAAATTTACCTAGGACTTATAATTAATTAAATTTCTGGCTTCAGATTTTAATTAACTTTTTGGCCAGAAAATTTAATTAATTAACCTATGAGGGGATAAGTTATTTTTCCAACCCTCAAGGCACTTTACGTCATGATTTTCATAATATTTTACATCACAAGGTGGAAAACCCATTTGAAATAGACCCTCACAGACTACCGATTTTTGCGACACAAATATAATTCAGCAGACCAAACAATTTGTAATAAAATAACCTAACCAAATAGTTAGGATTATTCCCAAATCACTTTTACATAGACTCGACTTAAAACACGAGGACTCGCCTAAGATCCTAGTGACAAAATCCATTCGGGCTTTGCGGTAAGGTTGAAGGAAAACTCTGCCGATCATTCGAGAATGGATCAGTGAGACAAAAAACCTCCCGGAATGTAGATCGTCACCAAAAAAGTAGGTTTACCTAGGTAATTACATACACAACAAGGATCTCCCGAGACTATTTACATTATACACATGCAAAATGGGTTTACATTATAACATGATGATCAGGCTGATGACGATAACTGAATGGCATAGACACGTCAATCAGGCGTTATTTCTTTTGCGAAAAAAGGGGGTGCGCTGCTATGAGTCGTTGACACGTAGTGGTCAACACGGTCCATCACTCAGTTTTAGCCAACCCGTGAAATCCAACTAGAAGGATTTGCACCTTCTTCTCTAAACCAAACCTCCTCCCCACTATGCCAATGTGGCCTAATAGTACCACAAGCCTTATCTATGCACTCCTAAAGAGGCCTTCTCTAAAACTCACAGGTATACTCCTCTTGCTGCCTCACTAGAGATTTTAGTTGTTCGCCAATATTGGAAAGCTTGGCAGTGGTCTTGGCATGCCTAACTCTAAGGACCTCAAGTTCACTGATCTGCTACAAGATGGTGTCTGGGTCTTCTTCTTCATCTCCATAAGATCTACCTTGAGATGCTCAATATTCTCTTGGTGGCTTTCATCTGGATGTCCTATAGTCCTATTGGATACCTTTGCATCTACTTGCACCTCATCAATGGCTAACCCCAAAGATGGATGCTCAACACCCTCAACCATGACTTCTACTTGAGCCATCAACTAGCTCTGTGAAAATTCCCTTGAAATGCAACAACTAAAATTAATTATCCTAACTGATTAACAATTTATTATTTTTCTAATTAATATTGAATTACTCAAACTGCAATTTCTTCACCAAACAAAATACCGTGGAAGAAAAAAAAGAACTGAGAAATACTAGCACACACATAAAATGATAGTTGTTTTTGGACAAAAGTCCCCGGAAAAACCCAATGTGGGAAAACTGGTGCAGTATCTGAGGGTTTATATTATTATGCAGTAGTGAATTATGAGTACAATATTTGTAAGTCCAGCTGGCTATCCAGTCAACAAGAATTTGACATAAAGTATTTGGAGAGAAGATTCTCTACCTCCACAAGCAAACCCTGACCTATGAAAATTGGTTGTCAACCCCTGCGCATGTCGATTCTGCTTCTGATGATCCACACGGTTGTGCTCGGAAAACCCACGCAATACTCGCGGTTGTTCTAGGAAAACTCATGGGGCCCTAATCTGCGACGTTAGAAAAGTTCGTGCAACCCTTGCAGCTATGTGGGTTTATGCCGTGAAATACTTCAATCACTCGCTTTCTACCTCTCTGGAACTGGAAATCCTCCTTAGGATCACTGTCTCTACCCCTCTGAGATTTGCCACTTGATCTCTGACTCGATCTTTTGAATTGTCTATATCACTGAGTGTCTGCAAAATCTATTTTCCTTCTACCCATCAACTCCTTATAATCTCCAGTTGAGACTCCAATGGTTGAAATTATCTCTAAGTCGATCCATGTGAGTTTCTAGATAATTCACTCCTTTCTCAATTAGTTTTTATTAATTAACCCCTTTTTCCTAAGTTAGACTTTGGAAATTTTTAATTATGATCAATTAATTTAATTGAGCCATCTCTAGATGGAATTTCCACAAACGATCTCTGGGTTTTGGAGACCTCATGTGTTTTAGCCTCTCCACAAAGTTTCGAGACTAGAACACAACCAATGCTACAAAAACTAATAATCTATCTTAGCGAGGAAGGTGTTCTAGTGTTGAACTGCTCCAATACCCTGTCTCTGCATCACCCTTTGTACGTTGCTAATGTTTGGTTACTATGACTGATTGTCACTACCAATAAACCAATGTGCAAGTCTAATACTACATTTGTGTTGCTGCTAACACTGTTATATTGCTGCCAACTCTGCATCTGCACTACAACTCCCTCTCAACTTTTGTTGTTGCTACCGCTACTACTGCAACTGAGAAGCATCTGAAATACTAAATCAACTGTGTCTCATGTTGCATTTGTCTCCTAAGCCCTGACTACTACTAGCCCTTGCACTGTCCACTGGGAATATGTCTTGTTGCTGACTCTGCTACTAAGTCTCATGCTTTGTTGTCAACACTGCTTTGCACTCCTCGGCACTTAACTGCAACTAGTCTGCAACTATCACTCGGGAATCTGATTGCATCACTGACACTGATCCATCCTGCTACTGAATATTGTGGGCCCTTGTAGTAAGATAATGATCCATGAGGAGGATACCTCAATGGACCCAACACAACCTTTGCACAACTCTGGGACTATAACTCCATAATGTCCAACCTCTCTCTTGAAGTTATAGCTACAAACATGGCGAAGTCTTCCTCCAACTTGGAGGACAATTTGTCTATCTCTGCGGATGTTGCCGCTTGTGTGAAAATTCCTAATCCTCAAAGAACCCCTTACTGCAACAAATTTGAATCTACTTCACCTACTTGATTTTAATTACATTCATCAAGTTATTCTTCTGAACACTGAAGCAAATTACTTCTGCAGACTACACTACTTAAATTTGATTTGCATGAAACAAGGAAATTGAGCAAAGAAAAAGATACATAGGACATAGTTATTTTTGGACAAAATATTCCCCGGAAAAACCCAATGCGGAAAAACCGGTGCAGCGGCTCTGAAGGTTTTCAATTATTAAGCAGTAATTCTGAATACAAATGCTGGTAGCCCTCCTGGTAAACCAATGACAGAAAAATACAATGGCGAAAAATCTGAGTGAGTTTTACCTCACTTCACCTGGCAGATTGCAGTTGATTCGGCAGCAAAACTGGCTAACCTCGGCTACTTCTACGTTGGCCCTCTGTAGGCCCTACATCAGCCCTACAGGCTCTGCGTCAGCTCTGCGCTGTCTCTTCTACCCACTGAGTCAGCTTTCCCGGCTATTCCGGCAGTTCCCCGGCTGTTCCGGCTTTCTGTGTGGAAGCCAACTTTCTCCTCTGTGTTGGCCCTTCTAGCTCTATGTCAAGGTTGCGTGGGCGTAAACTAGCCCAACATCAGTCCTCCTGGCTACTGCGCTGCCTCCACAAGCTTCTCTCCGTCTCTATGTCAGTATTTCTGAATTATTCCTGACCCTCTGCTGCAAGATCTCCCTAATCGATTTTCCTCCTGAGAACTTCTCACTTCAAAAAATTGATTTCCTCAATCTCTCTGTGTGTCTCTAAATGAACCCCAAGCCTCCTTCTTATACTTTTCTCATTGAGTCTTCAATGGCCAAGACTAAGTCTCTAATCAACGGCTAAGATTAAAACTTGACTTGATCCGCCTTCTAAATCATTATCACCCATATTTTGATTAATGCCCATTAATATTTTAATTTCCCTAAGTTTAGACTTAGGAACCCCATTAAAAATATTAATTATTTTAATAAAATACAATCGGGGTGGAATTTTACCAAACGTTTTCTGAGTTCTTTAGAACTCATGTGCCTTAGCCTCTCCACCAATTTTCAAGGCTAGAGCACTTCCAATGCTACCAAAAACTAACACTCCCTCTTAGCGAGGAAAGTGCTCTAGCAACAATGTCCACCTGCATGCTGATCTATCTTTGAAGCACCTCCTTTCTATAATGTTGCTGCCACCAACACTTTGTTGTTGCTTCTACTGTACCACTACCCATGACACTGCCACTGCCACTGTTGCATCTGTACTACAACTCCCTCTCAAATGCTACATCTTCTATGCTGCTAGCACTGCCACTGCTAACACTGCATTCGTACTGCAACTCAATCACTGAGAGAAGCAATTGAAAAACATCCCAAATTAACTGAACTTAATTGTATTCAACATAATACCATGAATGTTGGAATCCGACTGCTACTAGTCTCTGACCCTCTAAATCTTTCGCGCTACTGCTTACTTCTACATTGTGTCATCTACACTGCTGCCAACCTTGCTCTGCACTGATCAGACCTGGTCTCAGGCTACTACATCTGTCCTCCAAACAATCCACTGCATCAACTGATACTAAGTCCATCTTGCTACTGCTGAATCTTGGGCTCCCAAAGCAAGGAATTGATCCAAGAGGTGGACTCCTCAAGGATCCTGCCCACGTGTAGTCCTCCCGACTATAGCTCAATATTGCCCCATCTCCCTCCTGGAGATGCGTGGGCACTCATGGCAAACTCATCTTCGTCAATCTTTGCTGAAGCTACCTTAGGATCATGTTTCTCATCCTTATCAATTTTCCTGAAAGGACATTGAGATGCATAGTGGCCCATCTCGCCACAACTGAAACATTTCACCTTCGAAATGTCCTTCTTCCGCTTCTACTTCCATTGTCCCTTTGATGCTAGAGTTGCATTCTCCTCCTCCTCCTTGGCCTTCATGCCACTCCCACAGCTACCATTGAGGTTGACCTTTACTAGGTCCCTCCTTAATTCCTCATGTTGAAGGGTTGCCCACATCTCCTCCCATGAAGGTACTTTTTCCCTGCCCAATATGCTTTGGACGAAGACTTGCCATTCATCTGAGACTCCATTCAAAGCTATCCTCACCATCATGGTTGACTAAGGAGTGGACCCCACTGTAGCAAGTTGGTCTCTAGTGTCTTGAAGACGTTGAAGATAGGAGTTGACTCCTCCCTTCTGCATTAATGTCCGTTGCAACTTCTGTTCTAGGTACATCTTCTATTGTTCAGAAGAGCCTTCATATAGAGAAGACAAGGCTTCCAACATCTCTCGAGCTGTATCCTTGCCCTGCAAGTGTGAGACCACATGATCTCGAACTCCATCGAGAATGAGCCTCTTCGCCTTCCCTTGCTTAGCCTTGTACTTCTTCTGTTGATCGTTGTTAGCGGGAACAACTACAACACTTTTGACGTAGGCTTCGAGATCGTACTGCTCCAGAACAGCTAAGATTCTGGTCTTCCAAATGACATAGTTGGAAGCTCCTTCCAACCTGTCCTGATCTCTGAGCTCAAGCGATGCCATCTCTGCCAACTATCAAACTGATCCCTCTAGTCACTGCTCATCTGGTGAGAAAAGAGAACTTTTTGGCAAAAAGGTCTCTATGGAGAAAATTTCCCTTCTATGTGCCTTCGCTCTTTTCCGATGGATTTCTGCCTCGGTAGAAACTATACCCTTCAAGCATTGCACTGAGGCTTTGCGTCACTCCTTCTACCTCTGTAAACTCACGAACTGGAAATCGTACCTCTATTGACTCTCTCATAGAGAGATTTCCTCAGAATCTCTGCGTCCTAGCAAGGACTGCACAATCCCTTCAAGGGGATTCGAATTGCTGCCTAGTGCAGCTTTTGGCCTCTCTACTTAGCAATGGATCTGCTCTTCCTGTTTGAAAATCAATGCTCTGATACCATGTGAAAATTCCTAGTCCTCAAGGAACCCCTTATGGCAGCGAATCTGAGTCTACTTCACCTACTTGATTTTAATTACATTCATCAAGTTATTCTTTTGAATACTAAAGCAAATTACTTCTGCAGCCTACACTACTTAAATTTGATTTGTATGAAACAAGGAAACTGAGCAAAGAATGTAATATTCATAATTAGCCATGGCTAATTGGAATATTCGATTTTGTTCAATTTTTGCCTTCTATAGTTATTTGTAAATAAAAAATAAAAAAGTGAGAAAGGGGGACATAACTCACTTTTAGAATAAAAAGTCACTTCCTAGTAGCACAACGTTGTGACTTAAAGGTGGAGCCAAGGGGGCCAAAGGGGGACACAGAAATGGAGCCCACGCAAACACATGGAGGAACTGCGCAGGAAGGAAAAAAATGTGACAAGAGGGGAATCACGCAGGAGGAGGTGAGCCTTGGGATTGAGAGAGGCAAGGGCTATAAAAGAGAGAGGAACCCCCCTCATTTGGATCATTCGATTATGAGTATTTGTGATAGTCATTTCGACTTAGAGCACACTGGCTGTTTAGCTAGTATGCAGCATTGTTTAGTGCATTGAGTGTCTCCGTTCGGAGATCTCACCCTTAGCCCCAGGGGACTTCGAGTGCTTGCTCGAGAAAGGTATTTCCAATGGCATTTCAGCAGTAGATACATCAGCATTTCAGCAGCAGTTTTATCAGCATTTTGGAGGACTGCACAGCACTGGGAGAGGGACACAGTTCTGGAGGACTGCGCAGCACTGTGAGAGGGACGCAGTTCTGGTTTGAGGGTTTGCAGGAGGATTGGTACTGAGAGATAGAGCAGGGGATCAGCCCTTGCATCTGGAGAGCTTTTGGCAAGGATTTCAGGCATATTTCTGGAGGGTTTCATTCAGTGGCAGCGCAAAGCACTGAGAGACTGCGCAGAACCCCAAGGGGGTGATTTTCGGGGGTCGGCCATTCCAGAAACGCTTCCTGGGCTTTTCTGGGTTTCTTGAGTAGAGTCTGATTCCGAAGTTTCAGCCATATCCGAGGAGGGGAGCAGTCCCAAATCCTCATTTGATTTCTAGCAGCAGCACAACAGTTCTCCAACAGCTGGAACACAGTTCAGAAAGGGACCATTCCTTTGCTATTCTGAGTGTATTTCTTCACTTGCCTTGTGCAAGTCGAGGTGCCATCTTCCTTATCATCTCCTGTACTCATTCTATTACTCAGTATAATAAAATGGCTCAGCATTCTCTCTGCATTTCTTGAGTATCTGCTTATGGTTTTATTGTTATATGTTGCATCATTGTTATTTGTATCTCTTTGAGCATTCTTGGCTATTATACCACTTGGGTGTTTCTCTTATACTCTTAGACAGATTCTGGAAAGGGCCAAGTAGCCTCCGGATCTCGTCCTCTTTTTAGAGGTGACATATCTGGTAAATGCCCTCCCAGTCCATCTCTGGTTGGAGTTTGCTTGAGTTTGGGGTATATTCCTGATAAGGGATATTACAGTGGTATCAGAGCATAGATCTGGCTCAGCCTGTGGAGCTAGCAATCTATGACACCGGGGGAAAAACCCTATATCTGTTATAGAGGTCGGAGATACAGAGACTCTGGGTGTGGGTTGGAGAACACTTACGGAGAGGGAAACTGTGCTCTGGTAGTAGACGCAGAACAGGAGGAGCCTGTAGCGGACGCAGAGCAGAGGGAGTCTGTGGTGGACACAGAGCAGGGGGCTCTGATGGCAGATGATGATGGGAAGAGATTTGTGGATATGCTCCTCAAATCAGTGCAGGATCTGTCGAGTCAGATTGAGGCGATGGGGCAGAGATTCACTGCAGTAGAGGCCAGACAGCGTATGAGCCCACGGGTTTTCCAGGTTGGTGAGGGATCGGGCGCATCCCACCATTTACCCGAGCAACATGATACTGCGTAGCAGGTGGCCTCACATGCCCCTACAAGCTCTACCATGGCCACTTTCTTAGGAGCAGATACGGGGGCCGTAGCCCAGCAGGAGGCAGAGCCCGGACATATGGGTGATTATTTTGCAGAGTACCAGGCCTATGGGCAGGAGTTCAGGGAAGCCCTCTCATTCAGAGATTTTGTTCAGCTCCAGCGGGATAGCAGACCCCGCGACCATCACAGAGGGTACCGGCATTACCATGATGGTGACACCCACCGTGCAGCGAGTAGATTCCACTTGCCTATGTTTGATGGTTCATCAAACAGTTCAACAAAGTCTTGGGTGGAGAAACTGGACATTTATTTCCAGCTTAACCAGATGTCAGAGATAGAGGCCATCAAGGTGGCAACATTGCATTTGGATGGTGAGGCCCAGGATTGGTGGTTTCATGGGATGGTTACACTCGGGCACTCTACAGTGACGACATATGCTGAGTTTACCAAGAGATTGATGGAGCGATTTGACTGGAGGGATCCAGAGCAGCATTTTGTTGAGCTGACGAGGCTCAAACAAACAGGGAACCCAGAGACCAACATTGCAAATTTTTTGAGGGTCTCCGTGATGGTGCCAGACCTATCCACGGCGCAGAGGGTCTATATGTATGTTGAGGGGTTAGCAGAGCAACTTCGGGGTCTAGTCCGATCCATTAGACCAACCACACTCCAGGACGCTATCAGCAGGACCCGGGACTTACAAGATGTCTTACCCAAGACCCGGACACCTTACCCCCAGAGACAGACTTTCCAGTCTAAGGGGAAGGACGTGAGGATTCCACCTCCAAAGGGGAATCCAGGACGAGTACAACTTGATGATGATGCCAAGAGGGAGCTGAAGAACAAGTGGTTGTGCTTCACATATCAGGAGCCGTGGGCACCGGGACATATATGTGCTGCTGGCAAAGCATATTTTATTGAGGTCTTCTCTGAGAGCAGTGGAGAAGAGGATGACGAGGATGACGGGGAGGCACGAGATAGCCATGCCGTACAGGGACCCTTACCACCTCCACCACCACCAGCAGGAGGTGCATAATTTGCACCCACCGGAGGGGCCCTTGCAGCAATGCGAGGAGTTCCCAAATATCTGACGCTACGCGTACGAGGGACGATGCATGGCCAGTGGGTATCAGTTTTGGTTGACAGTGGGGCGACCTACAACTTCATTGATGCACAAATGGTTGAGCGGAGAGGTATACAGACAGAGAGCTTCGATGGCTTTTCAGTCTTGGTCCCAGGAGATCAAACCATGACGTGTGCTCATTGTTAGCGCTTGAATTTAGCCTCAGGTTGAGGAAGGCAGAATCCAAGGCAACATCAAACCACTTAGCCTCGTAGCTAGCCCTACGGGGACAGGAGAGGGCTCTCTCCGGGTCTATCTCGGCAAAAGGTCTTCAAAGGGCTGAGATGACCAATAAAGAACACTGATTTTAGGCTAGTAAACTGATAGGGAAAGTTTGATTTCAAATTTTTAGGGTTTTGTTGGAAAACTGAGCACGGCAATTTTGGGTGCGGGGATGAGACACAGTTTTTGCAGAGGTCCTTTTGGGGCAAGGTAGGAGATTGTCTTGATGCCTTTGAAGGAAGTGAATGGATAGATATGACTGGTGAGGAGCTAAGGAGAGCAAGAAACCATCAGGAGTTCTCCTTAAACAGATGAAAACATAGATATTAAGCAAACTTAAAGGCAGAGCATAGAAACCATGAATTCTACCTTAACACTTCATTTACTTAATTTGCAGAAGAGAAGAGTAGGAAAATGATACACATAACAAACTTACAAGTACATGAGAGAAACACACCATCAACACAAATCACCACAGGAATCCCAAATAGTGCTGCAAAACCCTGGTCTTTCTTTTGCCAAAATTGCAGAGATACAAAGAGTAAAACAGTCTAAGCTTATCCCTCAAGAGTCCAACCATGAAAATGACTAAGAAAATACATAATATAGGCAAGCTAACACATTCCCTTGCCTCTAGGGGTCGAGCTCATCATCCTAGGAGCTGTTTCAACCAATTCTAAACTGAGCACTATAATCTAGGCAATCAAAACAACTTGCCTCTATAAGCTAGGAAACCAATTCATTCATTAATTTTTTGCCATTTTATGAATGAATCTTCTAGAATAGGTAAATAAGTGTCATGTCAACATGAAATTACATCAAGGAGGATGAAAAATCCCACCAAAAAGTCAAAACTGGTCAAATGCTGCGTTTTCCTGAGCTGAAGGTGAAAAATTGAGAAAATATCCTGATGTGTAGCGCGCCTTTCAGCCCACGTTTGGGGCACTTCTCGGCATCCAAATGAGGCACAAGTGGGCTTGTTGGAAAGGTCTGGATGTCTACTCTCCATCCCAAGTGGAATTTCTCAATTTGGTGGCCATTTGCCCCTCCAAAAATGCAATCTCCTAAGACTGCTTCCTATGTGTCCAAAAAGTGGCAGAAGGTCATTTTTTGCCCTTTTTTTTACCTTTTGAGGGCCCAAACCTCAATGAAATGTCTTGGCAGTGGCTGAACAAGTGTAATTTGTCATGAAAAATCCAAAAATGCTGAGTTTTTGTGAAATGGACCTCCCCAACTTAAGGGTAGCGCGCTACGCGTTGAGCAAAAATCCTGATGCGTAGCGCGCCAAAACCCTACGCATAGCGCACCTTTCAGATGATTTTTGGAGGCCTTCACGGTGTCCAAATTGGGTGCAGGATAGCTCGTTGGAAAGGTCCTTGAGTCTACTTTCCAACCCAACTGGAATTTTTCAATTTGGAGTTCATTTTCCTTGTAAAAAATCAAATCTCCCAAGACTAGTCAAAATGTGCCAAATGAGGCTGCCTCAAGGCAGAGTGCTGTTGCAGTCAACTTTTGAATGCCTTCCTCAACTCCAAATTGAGCTCATGATAGCTCATTAGAAAGCTCTTTGTGTCTCGTTATCATTTGACTCATCAAGCAAGTCATTTGGCCAACCAAGATAAGAGAAAACTTTATTTTCCCAAGGTCACTCCAGAGGTGCATTCGATTCTCCTGAGGCAACGATATTTTTTACATTTCTCTAAAACCATGACACCTGTGTAAAAAGTGAAGGAGGTTTTTATTCTTTGGCATGTTGTGGACAAAAACCTCTCTCAGTTTTCCAAAATTCATCTTTGATTGCTCTGAAACATCTTTTGAATGAAACCTATCCCGATGTGTGAAACAAGGAATTTTGTCGAAATGAAGCGAAATAAAGGGGATGAGGGGCTTCTAAATTCTTGGGGAAATTTTTTGAAGTAGGGAGGGATATTAGAAAGCAGGGGAAAGTGGAATCTTAGAGATCGAGTGAGGGGAAGGGGTCTAAAAGGGCAAAACACAGGCCCAACCTAGAAAATTGCCAAGTTGTAGCAAGAAACTAGGGTTTGTGCGAAAATGAGGAATTTGGTGGATCTAAGGGAGGGGAAGTGTTTAATAAGGTACATGAAGGATAGGGGAAGGTGTATGAATATCTGGATACAAGTTTTTCTAATGATTTGACCATCCAAGAGAAATTGCCTTCAAAACCCTAGGAGAGGGAAATGAACCTTGCCTAGACGCAACTGAAGCATGAACAAGGTGTAAAATGACCCAATGGACACTGACATGATAACGACAACCCTATGAATGATGATAGACTCAGCTGAATAGTGACATAGATTGGCATTTGGACAATTTTGAAAAGAGTGAAAGCAAACCCTAGACCTAATGCCTAGTGACCAAATTTTGCTTGAAGACTCACTGAAATGACAAAATTTGACCTTGACACTCTAAGACCACTTTGTAAGAGCATATTTGATCACTGGAGGAAGGCTGGAAAGACTGACACTAACATTGGCTCCAATGGGGATGGTAGCTCCTTGGAGGTGCCAAGAACGACAGATCTTTGGGAGAGCAGACAGTGCCTTCATCCATTGGGCAATGGAGTCAAAAACTCAAGCTGAAATGCATGACTGAAAACTGATGACTCGGATGACACAAATTGACTCTCACTCAACTAAAAACTGACTCAAGACTTAAACACAACCGACAAACTAGAAATGATGCTCAAAGGTTGAGCTTATTCATCAAAACCTACTCTAACAGTTTCATTCATCACCTGATCAAGTGAAATGAAACAACCAATGCAACCAAGTTAGTATCCTGTCTGCTGTTTGAATTCTCCGCAAATGCTCGCTTATGAACAACAAGAGAGAACTACTGAAAAGCAACTCCGATGGCAACTTGGGAACAGATCCGTTGAATGCTATGGATTCTCTATCTGCCTCCAAAAACACTGCATAAGGATCTTGAAATTCAAGCACACTGGATCTTAGCTCATCTAATAGATTTCTTCTCGTTTCCTCATACCATGAATGCAAACTTTGATCTGAGCCTTGTGACGAGACCTCTGTTGAAAATGACAAAGAAACCGGCTGCCGGATCAAATTCATATCAGTTTCAAGCTCACATGTAGTCAATGGAGAAAGACTTTGACTGCAAACCTCATCCAAAACATCAGCTATTGGATCATGAAAAACTTGAAAAGACTGCTGTAATGTATCCATTGAAAATGTATGACATTCTTCTAGCTGTTCATCTTTTTCTTGAGAGATTTTACGAAGATTCTGCCTTATAAACTGAAATGCTTCGAAACAAAAGGGTATAGAATCTTCCTGCATCATCAAATCATGTATTTCATCTTCCACAGCTTCATCTATAATCTGCCCTTCAATTTCATTTGGTGGCTGCAAATCTGATGCTACAGGCTGCTCAAGAATTTTGTTATCTGTCTCATCCTCAACATTAACACTGAGAGATTGCTGATTTGTTATAGGCTGTTCATTTGAAGATTTACTATGCAATCTACCCTTCAAAAACTGAAATGATTCAAAACAGAATGGTACGGAGTCACCTTGAATCATTAAATCATGTGTGTCCACTTCCAAGTCTTCAACTGCAACTTGACAATCAATGGCTTTTGGGGGTTGCAAATCTGAATATGAGAAGTCTTGAACAAAATTTTCATTGCTCTCAAGATGATTCAAATCAAGACTTGTTGACATTTGATTTCTGATTGCATGGTAGTTATCTCTGATGAACTGAAATGAATCAAAACAAAAAGGCAAAGATCCTTCACTTACTTCAAACTTTGCTGCACTTTCCTCGTCAATGTCATAGCTGATATGCATCGGTTGATCATTGTACTCGAGCTGTTGTAAGTGAACTTCTTCCTCCTCCCACAAACTAGCTGCTGATTTGTCTGCAAGATTAGCTTCTATTTGGAGAACATAATCATCATCATACTGATCAAACTGAGGCAAATCATCAGTATAAAAGACATCATCAAGCATGCAGGTCATATCAACAGTGCTTTCTTCGCCAAGGTGATCTACAAAACAATCATTATCAGATCTATGACAACTAGGATAAGAAACAAAATGTTTTGGAGCGGCCATTTGTTCTTCTTCAATCAGCGAGCCATGGGCTTGAACATCATAATCATTTCTTGTGGTGATCTTGTCCATCATCTTTTCCACTGCACTTACCAAAATGTCAAGCTTCACCTCTAGAGATGTTGATTCTTCCGGATCTATGTTTTTCATCTCTTCTTCTTTCAACCTTGCCCTTCGGATCAGCAGATGAGCTTCTACATTTACTGCACTGTTTTGCATCTCGTGAAGTGTTGCAATATCCCTTTCTCTC
Organism: Pinus tabuliformis; assembly: GCA_031772625.1. Lineage (NCBI taxonomy): Eukaryota > Viridiplantae > Streptophyta > Pinopsida > Pinales > Pinaceae > Pinus > Pinus tabuliformis. The sequence continues at coordinate 1,452,758,273 of CM062819.1, read as the reverse complement.
AGCTGAAACTCCATCTCCGGATCAAAGGCACCCGGATAGTGCAAGAGAGCAGATCTAGGAGTAGGCCTTATATCAACTGGCATTGAATAATAAACTTGATTAAATCTGGCCGAAAACTGTTGTACTGTCTCCCCTGGCAATCTTTTCAGCTGGTTATACTCTTCTACAATCAAGAAAAGGTTCTGCCCGATCATCCACCTATCGAGAAAAACTTTGACGAACTGCTGGAAATCTGAGATGCTCGCATCAGGCAGGGTTTTGAACCAACTCTTCACTTTGGCTTGCAAAGAAAGAGCAAAAAGCCTAATACTAACATCTTCGCTATCAACTTCAAAAAGGTCTAGAAAAGACTCAAAATTCTGCACATGTTGCTCAGCGTTGACATTCTTACTTTCACCATCAAACCTCGGCAAGTATAGATCATAGTTTTTGGGGAAAGCATGGAGAACAGAAGGTAAAACAAGAGGTTTATACCGATCTGGAATTTTACAAGGTGTAGGGGTATGTACAGCAGGTATAGAATTAGTCTTGGTCTCTTGAGACTCATCAATTTGAAGATGGTCATCACAAAATTCGGAAAAAGGATCCTGATCAAGCTCAAAGGCATGCAAATCTTTGGTATTCACAATCTTCAAAGGGAAAGAATCAGCTGCAGGCCGAGGATCTGTTCTCAAATATAGTATACTTTGCAAAGCCTTCTTAACATTCTTGGGAAAAGAGAAGAAATAATTTATGACAAAGAACAAAATGTCTTGGATGAAATTCCAACTTGAATACCTGATCTGTCCATGTTGTCCTTTCATGTTTTTGCTGGTCGGGATCATCCTCCAGTGGAGTCTTTGGATCTGATCTCGAAAATGATTTAGAGTCGCCAGGTGAATGATTTCAGCCTTGCCAGTGTCTGATCGTTGTCCACCATCAACAATCAGATCTGAACTTGATACATATACTAGGGCAATTAACAAGTTAGATGTCACGATTACAAGCTAGACTGGAGATTGACTGAAGCAGCGTTTATCTACTTCCGCTAATGCAAAGCAAAAGCGTTTCGAAGGCTACCTGGCATAACTTCAGGCTCTGTCTGTAGCTTATAAAACAAATGACATCAACCAGCAAACCATTTGTTCTTCCCCAGTATGGTCGCCAATATGTTAGCGCTTGAATTTAGCCTCAGGCTGAGGAAGGCAGAATCCAAGGCAACATCAAACCACTTAGCCTCGTAGCTAGCCCTACGGGGACAGGAGGGGGCTCTCTCCGGGTCTATCTCGGCAAAAGGTCTTCAAAGGGCTGAGATGACCAATAAAGAACACTGATTTTAGGCTAGTAAACTGATAGGGAAAGTTTGATTTCAAATTTTTAGGGTTTTGTTGGAAAACTGAGCACGACAATTTTGGGTGCGAGGATGAGACACAATTTTTGCAGAGGTCCTTTTGGGGCAAGGTAGGAGATTGTCTTGATGCGTTTGAAGGAAGCGAGCATTTGCAGAGAATTCAAACAACAGACAGGATACTAACTTGGTTGCATTGGTTGTTTCATTTCACTTGATCAGGTGATGAATGAAACTGTTAGAGTAGGTTTTGATGAATAAGCTCAACCTTTGAGCATCATTTCTAGTTTGTCGGTTGTGTTTAAGTCTTGAGTCAGTTTTTAGTTGAGTGAGAGTCAATTTGTGTCATCCGAGTCATCAGTTTTCAGTCATGCATTTCAGCTTGAGTTTTTGACTCCATTGCCCAATGGATGAAGGCATTGTCTGCTCTCCCAAAGATCTGTCGTTCTTGGCACCTCCAAGGAGCTACCATCCCCATTGGAGCCAATGTTAGTGTCAGTCTTTCCAGCCTTCCTCCAGTGATCAAATATGCTCTTACAAACTGGTATCAGAGTGTCAAGGTCAAATTTTGTCATTTCAGTGAGTCTTCAAGCAAAATTTGGTCACTAGGCATTAGGTCTAGGGTTTGCTTTCACTCTTTTCAAAATTGTCCAAATGTCAATCTATGTCACTATTCAGCTGAGTCTATCATCATTCATAGGGTTTTCATTATCATGTCAGTGTCCATTGGGTCATTTTACACCTTGTTCATGCTTCAGTTGCGCCTAGGCAAGGTTCATTTCCCTCTCCTAGGGTTTTGAAGGCAATTTCTCTTGGATGGTCAAATCATTAGCAAAACTTGTATCCAGATGTTCATACACCTTCCCCTATCCTTCATGTACCTTATTAAACACTTCCCCTCCCTTAGATCCGCCAAATTCCTCATTTTCGCACAAACCCTAGTTTCTTGCTACAACCTGGCAATTTTCTAGGTTGGGCCTGTGTTTTGCCCTTTTAGACCCCTTCCCCTCACTCGATCTCTAAGATTCCACTTTCCCATGCTTTCTAACATCCCTCCCTACTTCCAAAAATTTCCCCAAGAATTTAGAAGCCCCTCATCCCCTTTATTTCACTTCATTTCGACAAAATTCCTTGTTTCACACATCGGGATAGGTTTCATTCAAAAGATGTTTCAGAGCAATCAAAGATTAATTTTGGAAAAATGAGAGAGGTTTTTTCCCACAACATGCCAAAGAAGAAAAACCTCCTTCACTTTTTACACAGGTGTCATGGTTTTAGAGAAATGTCAAAAATATCGTTGCCTCAGGAGAATCGAATGCACCTCTGGAGTGACCTTGGGAAAATAAAGTTTTCTCCTAGCTTGGTTGGCCAAATGACTTGCTTGATGAGTCAAATGATAACTAGACACAAAGAGTTTTCCAATGAGCTATCATGAGCTCAATTTGGAGTTGAGGAAGGCATTCAAAAGTTGACGGCAACAGCACTCTGCCTTGAGGCAGCCTCATTTGGCACATTTTGACCAGTCTTGGGAGATTTGATTTTTGACAAGGCAAATGAACTCCAAATTGAAAAATTCCAGTTGGGTTGGAAAGTAGACTCAAATAACTTTCCAACGAGCTATCCTGCACCCAATTTGGACATCGGGAAGGCCTCCAAAAATCATCTGAAAGGCGCACTACGCATCAGGATTTTTGCTCAACGCGTAGCGCGCCGCACGCTACCCTTAAGTTGGGGAGGTCCATTTCACAAAAACTCAGCATTTTTGGATTTTTCATGACAAATTACACTTGCTCAACCACTGCCAAGACATTTCATTGAGGTTTGGGCCCTCAAAAGGTCAAAAAACAAGCAAAAAATGACCTTCTGCCACTTTTTGGACACACAGGAAGCAGTCTTGGGAGATTGCATTTTTGGAGGGGCAAATGGCGACCAAATTGAGAAATTCCACTTGGGCTGGAGAGTAGACATCCAAATCTTTCCAACAAGCCCACTTATGCCTCATTTGGATGCCGGGAAGTGCCCCAAAAGTGGGCTGAAAGGCGCGCTACGCGTTGAGAAATGGCGCGCTACGCATCAGGATATTTTCTCAATTTTTCACCTTCAACTCTGGAAAACGCAGCATTTGACCAGTTTTGACTTTTTGGTGGGATTTTTCATCCTCCTTGATGTAATTGATATAATTTCATGTTGACATGACACTTATTTACCTATTCTAGAAGATTCATTCATAAAATGGCAAATAATTAATGAATGAATTGGTTTCCTAGCTTATAGAGGCAAGTTGTTTTGATTGCCTAGATTATAGTGTTCAGTTTAGAATTGGTTGAAACAGCTCCTAGGATGATGAGCTCGACCCCTAGAGGCAAGGGAATGTGTTAGCTTGCCTATATTATGTATTTTCTTAGTCATTTTCATGTTTGGACTCTTGAGGGATAAGCTTAGACTGTTTTACTCTTTGTATCTCTGCAATTTTGGCAAAGGAAAGACCAGGGTTTTGCAGCACTATTTGGGATTCCTGTGGTGATTTGTGTTGATGGTGTGTTTCTCTCATGTACTTGTAAGTTTGTTATGTGTATCATTTTCCTACTCTTCTCTTCTGCAAATTAAGTAAATGAAGTGTTAAGGTAGAATTCATGGTTTCTATGCTCTGCCTTTAAGTTTGCTTAATATCTATGTTTTCATCTGTTTAAGGAGAACTCCTGATGGTTTCTTACTCTCCTTAGCTCCTCACCAATCATATCTATCCATTCACTTCCTTCAAAGGCATCAAGACAATCTCCTACCTTGCCCCAAAAGGACCTCTGCAAAAACTGTGTCTCATCCCCGCACCCAAAATTGTCGTGCTCAGTTTTCCAACAAAACCCTAAAAATTTGAAATCAAACTTTCCCTATCAGTTTACTAGCCTAAAATCAGTGTTCTTTATTGGTCATCTCAGCCCTTTGAAGACCTTTTGCCGAGATAGACCCAGAGAGAGCCCTCTCTTGTCCCCGTAGGGCTAGCTACGAGGCTAAGTGGTTTGATGTTTCCTTGGATTCTGCCTTCCTCAGCCTGAGGCTAAATTCAAGCGCTAACACTCGTTATGTTCCAGAGCTTTCAGTGACGATGGGCACCTACACTTTGACTGACCACTTTTTCGTGGTCGATATTCTAGACACCAACATGATATTGGGTGTTCAGTGGCTTATCACTCTAGGGAAGGTCACGACAGATTGGAAGACCCTCGAGATGGAGTGGGATGATGAGAAGACAGGGAGGCATGAGAAGATACGGGGACAACACACATATCCGCCTCAGACTGTTTTGGCTCATCGGATGGAAGTAGTCTTCCGAAAGGGAGACATAGAGTGGGCAGTGGAGCTGCGTGCATCAGAGGCAGGGTCTACAGGGCAGACGGTACATCCAGAGATACAGTATATCCTTAATTGGTATGCCATAGTGTTTAGGGAGATTCCACCAGGGCAGCCACCGGATCGGGGGTTTGAGCACACCATCGAGCTAGAGCAGGGCATACAGGCAGTGATCACCACCCCCTATAGGCACCCCAAGGCCTATCGGGATGAGATTGAGAGGGCTATCCAGGAGTTGCTGGCTCTTGGGCACATTCGACCGAGCACGAGTCTTTTTTCTTCTTTTGTGGTGTTGGTGAAGAAGAAGGATGGTACGTTGAGGATGTGCATTGACTACAGGGCCCTGAACAAGAAGACGCTGAAGAACAGATACCCCATACCCAGGATCGATGAGTTGATGGACGAGTTGAGAGGGGCACGTTTCTTCTCAAAGATTGATTTGAGATCGGGGTACCATCAAATTCGCGTGAGGGAGCAGGACATTCCCAAGACCACCTTCAGGTGTCACTATGGGCACTTTGAGTTCTTGGTGATGCCTTTCGGGCTAACCAACGCCCGAGCTACATTTCAGTCCTACATGAATCACATCTTCCATAGTCACTTGAGGAAGTTTGTGTTGGTATTCTTCGATGATATTCTCATTTACAGCAGGACTTGGGAGGAGCATCTCTAGCACATTGAGATAGTATTGCGTATCTTACAGGAGCAGCAGTTCTATGCCAAACTCTCCAAGTGTGAGTTTGGGTTGACAAAGATGTTATATCTGGGACACATCATAGGGGTGGACGGAGTGAGGGTCCACGAGGAGAAGATCAGGGCCATTAGAGAATGGCCAAAGCCGAAAAATGTGACTGAACTTCGAGGATTCATTGGCATTTGTACTTACTACCGGAAGTTCGTCAAAGGTTTCTCACATCTTGCTGCACCCCTGACAGATTTGACGAGGAAGGGGGCATTCAGTTGGTCGGACACAGCGCAGCAAGCCTTTGACAGGCTCAAGGAGGTTATGAGCAGCTGCCCAATGCTTGCATTGCCAGATTTTACGCAGCCATTTGTTTTGGAGTGTGATGCGTTAGGAGAGGGGATCGGCACAGTATTGATGCAGGGAGGTCACCCCATAGCCTTTGAGAGCTGGAAGCTCCTTCGCACAAGAGGTTGTATTCTATATACGACAAGGAGATGCTGGCCATCATGCATGCATTGGCTAAGTATCGATAGTATTTGGTGGGTAACAGGTTCAGGGTGAGGACTGATCACAACAGCCTCAAGTTCTTTTTGGAGCAGAAGCAGCTACAGGAGAGGCAGCAGAAGTGGATCAGTAAGATCCAAGCATATGACTTTGACATTGAGTATGTCAAGGGTAAGAACAATGTGGTAGCAGATGCCCTTTCTCGTAGACCAGCCACATTGTCTCTTACGAGCTTGGATACAGACTGGAGGGCTTGACTCTTAGTAGAGTACTCCAAGGACAGGTTTGCATGTGAGGTTCTGGATGGGCAGTTGGCAGATGACATGTACAGGGTGGTCGATGAGATCATCTATTATAGGGACCGGATCTTCTTGACTGAGAGGTCTCAGCTCAAGAAGAAGATACTCCAGGCATCACATGATTCACCTTTGGCAGGACATCAGGGGTTTACCAAAACCTATAGGGCCATTAGAGAGAGGTTCTCATGGAAGGGCCTCAAGGAGGATGTACTCCAGCACATCCGAGAGTGCGATGTTTGCCAGAGGAACAAGGGAGAGATGAGCCATCCCGCGGGTTTATTGCAGCCTCTTCCCATTCCGGAGGGAAAATGGGAGAGTATTTCGATGGACTTCATCACAGGATTGCCCATGGTACAGGGCAAGGATTGTATCTTTGTCGTCGTTGATCAACTGACAAAGTACGCACATTTTTTTGCCATATCCGCACACTGTACAGCAGCACAGGTGGCCGAGCTGTTCTTCAGGCTACATGGTCTTCCCAAGACCATCATCAGTGATAGGGACAGCCGTTTCATGGGTGAGTTTTGGCAGGAGCTTTTTCGGTTGGTGGGAACAGAGTTGACACCGAGTACCAGTTATCACCCACAGACGGATGGGCAGACAGAGATAGTTAACAAGTGGTTGGAGGGCTACTTGCGTAACTATGTCAGCGGGCAACAGCGAGCATGGCTGAAGTGGCTGCATCTGGGGGAGTACTGCTACAATACTTCACATCACATGTCCATTGGTATGTCACCATTCTATGCCTTGTATGGGTATCATCCTTTATCTTTTGTTGATGTCATGTTTGGTGATAGCAGGGCTCCTAGAGCCAAGATTTGGATCCAAGAGAGTCAAGAGATCCTCCGAGCGCTCAAGGATAACATGGCTACAACACAGAATCAGCGGAAGCTGTATGCCGACAGGGGTCAGGTGGAGAGACAGTTTGAGGTAGGGGACATGGTATACCTACGATTACAGCCATACCGACAGTCGTCACTAAAGCAGAAGGGGACTGAGAAGCTCAAGCCCCGCTTTTATGGGCCATACAGGGTGATACGCAGGATTGGACAGGTTGCATATGAGTTGGCGCTGCCCCGAGGCAGCAAGATTCATAACATTTTTCATGTATCATGCCTGAAAAAGGCATTGGGGCAGCAAGTGATGGTGACAAATGAGCTACCACCCATGGATGATGAGGGGAATTTGGTATTACAGCCGGAGGCTATCATTGATACCAGGGAGAGGCAACGGCGGAGCAGGACGGTCCAGGAATTCTTGGTGAGGTGGAAGAATTTGCCGGATGAGGATGCCACTTGGGAGAGTGAGAAGATCTTACAGCATCCATCACTTTAGTTGCTTGAGGACAAGCAACATTTTGCTGGGGGAGATTGTAATATTCCTAATTAGCCATGGCTAATTGGAATATTCAATTTTGTTCAATTTTTGCCTTCTATAGTTATTTGTGAATTAAAAAAAAAAAAGTAAGAAAGGGGGACATAACTCACTTTTAGAATAAAAATTCACTTCTTAGTAGCACAACGTTGTGACTTAAAGGGGGAGCCAAGGGGGCCAAAGCGGGACGGAGAAATGGAGCCCACGCAGACACATGGAGGAACTGTGCAGGAAGGAAAAAACACGTGGCAAGAAGGGAATCATGCAGGAGGAGGTGAGCCTTGGGATTGAGAGAGGCAACGGCTATAAAAGAGAGAGGAACCCCCCTCATTTGGATCATTCAGTTATGAGCATTTGTGATAGTCATTTCAACTTAGATCACGCTGGCTGTTTAACTAGTCTGCAGCATTGTTTAGTGCATTGAGTGTCTCCGTTCGGAGATCTCACCCTTAGCCCCGGGGGACTTCGAGTGCCTGCTCGGGCAAGGTATTTCCATTGGCATTTCAGCAGTAGATACATCAGCATTTCAGCAGCAGTTTTATCAGCATTTTGGAGGACTGCGCAGCACTGGGAGAGGGACGCAGTTCTGGAGGACTGCGCAGCACTGTGAGAGGGACACAGTTCTGGTTTGAGGGTTTGCGGGAGGATTGGTGCTGAGAGATAAAGCAGGGGATCAACCCTTGCATCTGGAGAGTTTTTGGCAAGGATTTCAGGCATATTTCTGGAGAGTTTCATTCAGTGGCAGCGCAGAGCACAGAGAGACTGCGCAGAACCCCAAGGGGGTGACTTTCGGGGGTCGGCCATTCCAGAAACGCTTCCTGGGCTTTTCTGGGTTTTTTGAGTAGAGCCCGATTCCAGAGTTTCAGCCATTTCTGAGGAGGGGAGCAGCCCCAAATCCTCATTTGATTTCTAGCAACAGCAGCACAACAGTTCTCCAGCAGCTGGAACGTAGTTTAGAGAGGGACCATTCCTTTGCTATTCTGAGTGTAATTCTTCACTTGCCTTGTGAAAGTCGAGGTGCCATCTTCCTGATCACCTCCTATACTCATTCTATTACTCAGTATAATAAAATGGCTCAGCATTCTCTCTGCATTTCTTGAGTATCTGCTCATGGTTTTATTGTTATATGTTGCATCATTGTTATTTGTATCTCTTTGAGCATTCTTTGCTATTATACCACTTGGGTGTTTCTATTATACTCTTAGATAGAGTCTGGAAAGGGCTAGGTAGCCTCCCGATCTCGTCCTCTTTTTAGAGGCGACATATCTGATAAATGCCCTCCCAGTCCATCTCTGGTTGGAGTTTGCTTGAGTTTGGGGTATATTCTTGATAAGGGATATTACAAAGAACAAGATACATAAGACAATTATTTTTGGACAAAATAGTCCTCGGAAATACCCAATGCGGGAAAACCGGTGCAGCAACTCTGAGGGTTTTCTATTATTAAGCAGTAATTCTGAATGCAAATGTTGGTGGCCCTCCCAGCAAAGTAGTGATAGAGAAATACAATGGCGAAAAATCTGAGTGAGTTTTACCTCACTTCACCCAGCAGATTCTGGCTAATCCGGCAGTAAAACCGACTAACCCCAGCTACTTTTGCACTGGCCTACATAGGCCCCGCGTTAGCCCTACAGGCTCTGCGTTGTCTCTTCTTCCCACTGCGTCAGCATTCCCGACTGTTTCGACAGTTGCAGCTTTCTGCATGGAAGGCAACTTTCTCCTCTGCACTAGCCCTTCTAGCTCTACATGAGCTTTGTGCTGTCTCTTTTGCCCATTGCGTCAGCATTCCCAACTGTTTCGGCAGTTCCAACTTTCTGCATGGAAGGCAGCTTTCTCCTTTGCGTGGGCCCAGACTGGCCCAACGTCAATCCTCCTAGCTACTGCGCTGCCTCCACAAGCTTCTCTCCACCTCTCTGTCAGTATTCCCGAACTATCCCTGCCCTTCTGCTGCAAGATCTCCCCAATCGATTTTCCTCCTGAGAACTTCTAACCTTAAAAAATCGATTTCCTCAATCTCTCTGTGTGTCACTAAATGAACCCCAAGCCTCCTCCTTATACTTTTCTTGTTGAGATTTCAACGACCGAAATTAAGTCTCTAATCAACGGCTAAGATTAAAACTTGACTTGATCTGTCTTCTAGATTATTCTCACCCATATTTTGATTAATACCCATTAATATTTTAATTTCCCTATGTTTAGACTTAGGAAACCCATCAAAATATTAATTATTTTAATAAAATACAATTCGGGTGGAATTTCACCAAATGGTTTTTGGGTTCTTTAGAACTCATGTGCCTTAGCCTCTCCACCAATTTTCAAGGTTAGAGCACTTCCAATGATACCAAAACTAACAACCTAGTCCTGCTTCTCATGCTCGTCCTTTTTCCTGAGAGGACACTGAGTACTATACTTGTCAAACTCGCCACACTTGAAGCACTTGACCTTAGATGGGTCCTTCTTCTTCTTCTCCTCTTGTCCATGACTAGGACCCTTTGATGCAAGGGCCACATTTTCTTCTTGCTCACCCTTCAAACCCTTACAGCGAGTTCCGCTAATGGAGGTCTTCACAAGTGCTCGCCTCATTTCCTCCTGCAGCAAGTCTAACCACATCCTATCCCACTTAGGTAGTGTATCTCGTCCCAAAATGCCTTGGACGAAGATCTCCTAGTCCTCTCAGACACTGATCAATGCCAAATGTACAAGCTCTGTGTCCTGAGGCACCTCCCCAACTGCTGCAAGCTGATCTCAAATGTCTTGAATTTTGGTGAGAGAGGGGTCTATGCCTTCACCCTTCTGCATCCTGATGTTTCTCAACTTCTCTTGTACGAACATCTTTCATTGTTTAGAAGGATTCTGATATAGTTGAATGAGAGCATCACACATCTCCTTGGTCATATTCTTGGCCAAAATATGCGAGACTATATGGTCCCGAACTCCATCCAATGTCCTGAACTCCATCCAAGGTCACCCGCTTCGTTTTTGCCATCTCTTTCATGTATTCCATTATCTGATCTGCATCATTTGGTACTGCCATATATTCTCTGCATAGGTCTTCTCGTCGAATTCATCTAGCAGGAAGGACATCCTAGCCTTCCAGATGACATAGTTGGAGGCTCCCTCCAACCTATCTTGATCTCTAAGCCTAGTTGTGGCCATCTTTGGATCTGAACCGAAAATCTCCCTCTTCCCCTGCTTGGCTATTGAATCTATTGTTCGCGTTCCCTTTTGGAGTGAGAAATCTTCCTACTACAACTAAATATATGGATTTCTAGGCTAGAAAACCCTCTGAGAGAAACTTCCCTCTGAGTGTGCACTTTCTCTTCCAACCGACATTGAATCTGCTCTATCAACTTGTTGCAAACCCTCTGTGCCAAGACAAGAATCTTCTTTGTGAAAATCTGAGCCACTGGTGCACTCACGACCTTTTCATACTTGCGCGGATGTTCAGTCTGAACTCTCATGATCCACGCATCTGTACAGAAAATATTTCGCGCGGTTCTCGCAGTTGTTTTGAGCTAAGACGCGCGGTCATTCGAAACATTTGTTCTACAAGTCCCTCTGAGCTGCAAATTTTCCTTTTTGCCTTTGAGCTTCTTGTCTGTCAAATAGGCTCTGATACCATGTGAAAATTCCCTTAAAATGCAGTAACTAGAATTAATTCTCCTAACTGATTAACAATTTATTAATTTTCTAATTAATATTCAATTAATCACACTGCAATTTCTTCACCAAACAAAATATTGTAGAAGAAAAAAAGGAACTGAGAAATACTAGCACACACATAAAATGACACGGTTGTTTTTGGACAAAAGTCCCCGCAAAAACCCAATGTGGGAAAACCAGTGCATCAACTAAGGGTTTATATTATTATGCAGCAGTGAATCCTGAGTATAATCTTTGGAAGCCCAACTGGCTATCCAATTAGCAAGAATCTGACATAAAGTATTTGGAGAGAAGATTCTCTCCCTCCACAAGCAAACCCCAACCTCTGAAAAGTGGTCGTCAACTCCTACGCAGGCCGATTCTGCTTTTGACGATCCGCGTGGCTGCGCTGGGAAAACTTGCGCGATACTTGCGGTTGTTCTAGGAAAACCCGCACGGCTCTAATCTACGACGTCAGAAAAATACACACGACCCTTGCGGCTGATCTGGGCTAGCTGTGTCGTGGAATACTTCAGTCACTCGGTTTCTGCCTCTCCAGAACTTGAAATCCTCCTCCAAATCACTGTCACTAGCCCTCTGAGATCTGAAACTCAATCTCTGACTTGATCTCTCGAACTTTCTAGATCACTGAGTGTCTGTAAAATCTATTTTCCATCTACCTATCGACTCCTTATAATATCCAATTGAGACTTCAATGGTCGTGATTAAAACTTAATCAATGGTTGAGATTATCTCTTAGTCGATCCGTGTGAGTTTCTAGATAATTCACACCTTTATCAATTAATTTATGTTAATTAACCCTTTTTTCTAAGGTAGACTTAGGAATTTTTTAATTATAGTCAATTGATTTAATTGAGTTATCTCTAGGTGGAATTTCTAAAAACGATTTCTAGATTTTGGAGATCTCATGTGTTTTAGCCTCTCCAAAAAGTTTCAATATTAGAACACCACCGATGCTACAAAAACTAACAAGCTCTCCAAAGATGACTCATAATGCACAGTGTCATACTCCTCCTCATGGTCATGCACCTTTGAGTGCTGTTCATGTTGGATCATTGCTAGTGGCTCATCCCTCAAGTCTTCTTGAGTATCTTCTCCTTGGCCTTCTTCACACATGGGAACAATATGTTGGTCATTGTTGTCGTCATCTTCACATGATTGTTCATACTCTTCAAGGGTGTTCTCATGAGAATCAATGGACCTGACTATAGTAGAAGAACCCATTTCCTTCTCATCAATAGGAATCTCCTTTGGTTCTACCCTTGTCATCTCTATCACTTTACTCGAGCAGGAGTGATTAGGCTCCTAAGGTCCCTCGTAACTGAAGAAAAGATTTTTCCTCCTTAATTCATTCTTGTTGCTTGTTTGAACCTTTGCACAGGAAACATATTTACCAACATTGCTTAGGTGATTAGATGAACAAGTTTGCACCCTCATTAGTTCCTCCTTAGTCAGCTTCTTTCTAAACAATTTCATGTTTTGCTCAACGAACGTTTCTGCTAGTTCATAAGTAGCAGGTGAGACAACCTGTTCCTTTCTCCAAATGGCCAACAACATGGATTGTAGTTGCTTGCAAATGGCGTCATGGTCTCCCATAACTAAAGACAAAATATTCTGCATAGTTGTTTTGACATTGGTTGGATGATGTTCCTTAATGTTGAAGAAGCATTGGAATATTTGAAGAATCAAATCATCACTCTAGATCAAGCATGATGTCATATGATTTTACTCTGGCCATGATTTCTGAAATATTGAGTCTCTTTCCAAAGGTAAGACCCCTGGTGTTTTCCGACTCCTAAAATTGTATACTATTAGCTAGAAATCTCTCCTCATAATGTCATCATTGTAAGGAGGTATAGGTGAGGTTAACCTTATGATCTCACTGAGACAGGAGGAAACTATAAGTCATACCCGTTCACATGGGTGCTCCAAGAACTTGTGTTGTATCAAGGCAAACATTGTTGGTTTAAGGGCCCAATTTAGAATCCTCCAATTTAAGGGCTTTTACTGTCACCCTCATGATCTTCAAATTCGACCCAAGGGCAAAGAGCAAATTTTCTATCTCTCGTTCCTTCTACAGATCCCTTTGGCTGCTTTTGTTGAAGAATAGCATGGACTCCTCTTGAGAAGCGTAAACATTGTACAGCCATTATAAAAGCAGTAAAGGGTTTGTTAAAAAATATCATGAGCCTGTGATAAAATTTCCAGAAATTTTACAAATTTAACTCACAGGATTAGTGAGAGTACCTACCTATATTCCTGCGGTTGATGATGCCTCAAGCTGCTCCTGCTTCGGTTACCAAAATACCAAAATCACCCAGCCAAACTAAGCAGAACCTCGCTACTCAGTCTAGTAAGCTTCTCAGTTGAAGCAGACTATTCCCCCGTGCCTAGAAACCTCAGAACAAGCAAGGCTCAATTGTTCCTGATGATAAACTCTGTGTACAAATTTTCCTCATGTTTCTCCCCCCTCCCTCCAACTGTCCATTTCTTCTTATAAGTCTTCATTTACCGACTTCCTCCATCTCCGTATCCAAATTATGATACGTGTTGATTTTTTATAAACAAAATCTGATTTTATTTTATTTGAATATCTTAATTTGAAATAAAATTTATTTATTTATTTTAATTTTTTTAATTTTTAATTTAATTATTTTTATTTAATTTCATAAATTTTAATTTACTATAAGTGGGTCATTACAAGAAGGGTATATTGTTCTATCTTTTCCTCTGGTCTATATTGCACTCTATTGATGTACTGTTGTGCTGATTTATGAGGCGTCTTGGGAACTCCGTTATTCAACAGCTCTAGTGGCACAATCTCAACAAGATGCCATCATACTTGGCACATAAAAATATTAGCTTCAACAATACATACTGTGAGTTTAAAAGCATATCCTCTCGGCATAGACTCTGACTCAACCCACACAACAGCCATATATAGTCTCATCCTTGGCATGATAATTCTCTCAGCCTGTACAAGACTCGTGCATGAAAAACCCCAACAATATACAACAACCCCTCATACTCTGACACAACACTAGATACAAACTCTTTACTCGGATATGCAACTACAAATCATGCTAGCAGCATGCTAGACAATCATCCAACAAGCTCTCAGAATTAAATGGCTTAGAAACAATACATGGCATCAACAAGACTGTTAAGCCCTCACTTTTCCCTCTATACAAGACTCTGGCTAGCATTACATCTATCACTAAGATTAGTTGTATATCAATCAACTACAGTAGCATACATGGCATAATAATCCCTGCAACAACAACTATGTTAGCTGAGAGCTCATCAATCAAATACTCTGTTCTCTGAGCACTACCCTCAGCAATATGCTCTATCAATGATCTTCAGGCTCAGGTATACATATCAAGACACTAAAACCAGCAACGCACTCTTATTTATATGACTAATTCAACCACACATCAGACCCTAGTTCAACATACTCTAACTAAAAATATTTATAGTAGCCACAATACATGAACTATCTGATAAATACAAGACTAGCTGGCATAGAGATACATCAATGATGTCATGATCCTAGCAGCGTACAAACTCAGTCCACAACTTCGATACTCAGCTGATCAGCATATGAAACAATCACCGAACAGGACATTTCCAACAACATATTGTTAGCCATCAATTCTTTGTCCATACTCTGTCTCTGCATTAGTTAAGGACATGATCAACGCTCTGTCTATTAGCTATATGTGTTCTTTATAAGCTCCAATCGCATTGTATGCATGTCACTCGAGTATCTCTCCATCCAACAGCCATGACACACCATCTACACACCAATGTACAACACTCAACTTAGATTGCTCACTCTTAGCATGCAGATCAAGCCCTTATTCCATAGATTGCTCAATCATTAGAAGATGATCAACACAAATACAATCTACGATTCGACTTTTGGAATGGCGGCTCGTCCTCCGACTCGGCTTCTGGGAAAGGAATCTCAAAGGGCGGCTCCTCGGCTTCTGGAAAGGAGGCTTGAAGGCAGTCCCTCGGCTTCTGGAAAGGCGGCTCGACCACATACAAAACTTGACTCAGCGAATTAATGGCTTCCGATCCTACGAAGTCAGCCCTGGTTGTGGACTAATGAACACATCTCGGCCTCCCAACTATAACAAGACTCGACCAATCGCACTATATCCAACACTGGTCCAAAATAAATCCTTACGCACTTGTTTCGAGTCGCACGTATTTTTCCCAAACCTTCCACCCAGATCGATCCAACATATTGATCTACTTCAGGTTTCCATCACAGTTGTTCCATCGATCTCAAGGTGTTATAATTCACTCATGCGCACGGGTTCTATTTTGATTGCATTTTAATAAATATGCAATTACAAAATCTGGTAATCGCATCAGTCAACAATTATGCACTATCGACCCCAAACACATCCAAACTCAGATCTATCTTTATATAGCAATTACAAATTAACTCCCCTACGATCAATCTCTTAGCTACAACACGCTTTCCCATCGCTCTGCATACAATGTCTGCCTCAGGGAATCTAAGTCGCTCTCAATGAAATCTCTACCAGCACACCATACCATGAACAATTACGCATAGGTTATGCACAATACACAAGTCGCTCTCTCTGCAAGCAAGACTTCTAATCCCACTTCACTTGGGGAATGTCCAATGGCCTCTAAAACGCACTGACTCCCACGTTATTCTCTGCAACATAAAAACTAGGCTTTCGATTAGCCAACTAATACAAATAGGCAAAATACTTTGAATTTGCCCCCTCGCAAATTTGCAAATTTAATCTCAGTCAATTGTTGTCCCAAAGGAGAAAGAAAGAAAATTATTTTAATGTGCTTCTTTATCTGGTTGATATATTCGACCATTTTCTTGTGAAGCCTCACAATAAACACTCCCAACTTCTCGACAAAAGCTTCGCTAAATAGATTATCCCAAGAGCTAGCTCCCAGAATATCTACATAACTTTCTCTGTTGTCTTTGAAAGCCACACATTCTAAAATGAAGTGCTTTTCTGTTTCCACTTTTCATGAAGAACAAAAAATACATACCCTTTCCTCCCACACTTCTTTTGGCCTTTTCCAATGCCATCTTTCACAATGGAGTCAATGAAAATTAGTTTTTAACTGAGCAATAATAATTTTGGCTCTCCAAGAAATATTGACATCTATGTACGCTTTTTGTTAATGATTATGAGTGGGATTAAGCACTTCAATATAGTATTTTTTTCTTTCTCCATAGCTTCTTATCCTACGCTTGTGGAACTTATCCATAACAAAAGTTTTTATCTCTTCATTGTTTATGGGACACGTGTTCAAGCAAATACCCCATTTACTAAACCATTTGTTATTTTGTTGCATCCAAGTCTTCTTTCTTTTGCACAATATGTCATTAAAGACAATCTTAGGCCATCTACCCTTTTCCATTTGCTCAAAATTTTTTAAATACCTTATTACTCGCACCATTGCAATTGCTTCAATGGGAACAACCCATGTTTCATTGAACAAGAGAACATAAGGAATTGCACTTTTAATTTTAAATTCATTTGTAATTAAACGCTTTTGAATTTTCTCAATTTGTTTCCACTGCATGTCAGATGTACTGTTGGCCCACAGTTCACAACCATAGAGAGTCACCAGAATCACTAGAAGCCCAAAAAGAGTTTGAGTGGTTTTCCAGTTACATAACTTTGTCTCTCCACACCTATTTTGAAAAGCATAAAATGTTTTCCAACCCCCAAAGTTCTTTTCTTTTTACAACCATCACAACTTAGATCTTTGTTGAAGTCAATTCTGAGGTATTTGTAATCCACAACTTCTTCCAAAATGTTGCCTTCAAAGTAGAACTTATGTTGGTTATGCTTTCTTTTTTTAGAGAAAACCACTACTTTCGTTCGGTTAATATTAACTTGCATCCCACCCTTCTACAAAAATTCTCAAGGGATAGTAAGTGTTCTTGCAAACCAAGAGCAGATTTAGCAATCAGAATAAGGTCATATGCATACAAAAGAAGCCTTATAACAAACTTGCCAAATGGATACCATCACCCCCTTACGAATTTAACCACTCCTCAAGCTTGTCGATATATCAACCAAAAAGGGTAGGAGACAATGGGCAACCTTGCTTGACCCCAATATCGCTTCTAAAACTTTCAGAAATGCATGCTAAAGTTCTAATTTTGACTTTCACATTTTCTTACAGCCTATGCACAATTGCTCTCAAATGTTTAGGGACCCTAAGTTCCCCCATTCGGTGTCAAAGCTTATCCCTAAGAACTGTGTCAAACTCTTTTTTGAAATCAACAAAGCAACAAAAAACTTCTTCCTTTTTCTCCCAAACTTTTTCAATGATGTGCCTTAAAATTATACAATGATCAACTGTGGAATGTTTAGGTCTAGACCCTGCTTGCCCTTTAGCATGCTTATCTCTTTCTTTGCCCACTTGCTGATTTTATTTTCTAGCATGCTTCCAAATAACTTTGCAAACAAGGGGTTTATCATTATGGTCCTATAATTGGAGGGATTATTGACATCACCACTCTTGAAAAGAGGTATTGCTAGACTAGTTGTTCAATCTGTGGGGAACCCCTGTTGTATGATGTTGTTGAAAAATTTTGTAATGTGAGGTGCAAGAATCTTTGAGCCCCACTTTAGATACTCTGCTTGGAGTTCAGCTAAGTCTTTTGGTTTTCCAACACCCAACTTCTTGATACCCATCTTTACCTCTTGCATCGTGAAGAGTTTAGTATTAGTGTTGACCAAGGGGGGAGGGTCAACATTGGGATCATGCTCATAGAATTGTCTTGCATAGTCAAACCATTTAGAAGTTGTAATACTATTTTCAGTTTGCATCTTTCTTGGTTGAAGCTCTTTCCAAAATAATTTGGGATTATTTTTCCCAAAGATTAGTTCTTCACTCCTTAAAACCATGAAATCGACATTTTTCTTTCTTAATATCTGCTTGTAAGCTTTGAGATTTATGTTATCCTTGTTTGACTCTTTCCACATTCTCCTTGCCTTTTTGCATTTCTTGTCAAACCAAGCATTAACTGGAAAGCAATTTGCTTCAGACTTCTTAATTTTTCCTCTTTTTCACTTTGCAAGTGCACTTTGAATTAAATGTGTTAATTCGTGACTATGAAGGTCATGAATTGGGATTTTCTCCTTCTCGAAGATCCTCTCTAGCGCCATTTTGAAGGTATTACAATTTTCTGGAGTTAAAAGAATTCTGCCCTTTGGGAGATTTTTTTTAACACACTTTGTTTTTTACTTTAATTACTTCTTTCCAAACCAAGAGAAACTTAAATAAATTGGATTGTGATCTTATTTTAAATCCCAAAGCCGATCTCCAATCAAAACTTCCTACATTTTCTCACACAAGCCATGCAAGCACATTACATAAACTACTACACTTGCTCCATTGTAAGTATTGCAAGTGAAATTACCAGACTTTGCCTATCTAGTCAAGCCATCAAATGACTAAATCGAAGGCCCCACATAAAGCAAGCAATCGTTCACCGAAGAGAACACTCCATTATGTTGTTGTGGTGTTAATTAACTCAATCATGCTTGCTTCACAACACTCTTTTACAAATCTTATTTTCACGAGACACTTTCCAGCGTGGCAATGAATTTTAGCAATACAACAAATTTGGCCTAATCTGCAATAAAACCCTTAGATAAGCCAGATACACAACTTTGATACACTATAGTATTCTTTTTATTTAATTTCTAACATTTTCAAATAAAATTGCATTTTTCATAAAGTTTACACAAATAATTATGCTACAAATTTAAATGACACCATAACACATTGCAAAAAGTAAGCAAGATAATATGGATCAGCGTTATTCTATTAACTGAAATAGTACATGCCATATTTGGGTTAGCATGGACAAATATTTGTATGGTTGACAAGGGGTTGGAAATTTGCTCCAAAATAAATAATATTAACTCCACAATATTGTTGCAATACTAATCATGTCTTCCAAAATTGTATTGGAAATGAAGTTCAAGTTGGAGATCTGGGTAATACCCACTCTAATCCATAAATATGCTCCCGAACTGCTCACAATTGATGTTGAAAAAAATATTTTTTTTTAATATTTATTTATTTTAAATTTTGGTTTTTTTTTTTTTTTAAATTTATTTTATTCAATACAAATGTTGAAAAAATATATATTATACTGCATTTTTTTAGAAAAGATGTTTATTATTATTATTATTATTTACAATAGTGATTATTTTATATACTATACTTAACAAATGTTGCAATGTTACATTAAAAACAAGTGCTACTTCTAGCAATACATTGTATAGGTTGTCTTAGGCTAAGATTTTGAATGAGCTTTGATTTTAGACATTAAAAAAATGCATTGCACTTGGTATAAACACTTTGATTTAAGTGTTGATTTTTAAGGATTTTTAGTCATGATATTTGATCATTAATGCCATGGTTGAAAAATGTGGGAACTTTAACCCTAAAAAATGGTGATATTGTATCACCACTTTTGCATTTCGGGGTTTTTTCATGTCTTTGTTTATTTCTAGTAGCATCGGATGTGCTCTAAGCTTCAAAATTTGCAGGGAGGCTAGGACACATGTATTCCACAATACCCAGAAATCATTTTGAGAAATTCCACCCTGAGATAGTTTTATTAAAATAATTAATTATTTTTAATGGGTGCCTAAGTCTAAACTTAGGAAATTAAAATAATTAAAGGGTATTAATCAAACTGAGGGTGAAACTTCTAAAAGAAGATGGAGATCGAGTCCAAATAATCTGATTCATTGATTAGAATCTAATTTGAGTCATTGATTACTCAACTGGAGGATTATACGAAGGACTTTGATGGGCATTTGGAAAACACATCGGAGAGAGATTAAGAGATCGAATTTCTCAGAGAGGGAAACACAGCAGTTGTTAGAGAATCGATTGAGGAAATTTCTTACAGTGAGGAGCAGGGATAGTTTCTGTTGGAGGATTTCCTGATCCAGCAATACATTGCAGAGGAGGTAGAGAGAGATCCGAAAGAGGCAGCACAGAGGCTACGCTGGGGAGCATAGGCTGATGTAGAGGCAACGCAGATCCTTGAGAAGATCTGTACTTTTGCCGGAGAGGTCAATTTCTGAAGCCGAAATCTGGGGTGTGAGATCGGGAGGACAAAATCGAAGTCTCAGAGGCAAATCGATCAGCAGAAGGGGTGATGTTGTCCCTAGAAGTTGTGACGCTGGGCCTACACATTGAATACACAGAGGCAGCAAGGGACAAGCCATTTTGTGGGTGGATTAGTCGGGATCGCTAGTGATAGTGTGAGGTATTCCTCACTAATATTATGTTAGACATATTCTTTGTACTGGATAGCCAGCAAGGCATCGAGAGATTGTATTCAGAAAACTACTGCTTAATAATACAAACCCTCAACTATTGCGTGATTTTCCCGCATTGGGTTTTTCCAGGGATATTTGTCCAAAAATAACGGTGTAATAAGTTGTTTATTTCTTTCTTGCTCAGTTACTTGTTTCCGCATATAATTTTAATTGGTGAAGGCTGCAGTGTATTAGTTTCAATATTTGTTGTAGGAAGCAGTAAATAATTTGTTCAGTAATTAACAAATAGAAGGAACTTAATCAGTTGCTGCAGTAGAAATTTGGGCTTCCAAATTTTCACATGGTATCAGAGCTACAGGTGAAGCAAGAGAGCAGAGTCGGAAAATCTTAGCGCAGAGGAGAAAGAGGGAAGTTGAAATGTTGCGTAGGTAACAAATCGAATCCCTAGATGGATTACGCAGTCTAGGCAAGGAGGGAAAAAATTTCGTGGGAAAATCTCTCTCTGAGTGAGTCGACAGAGAGGTAAGACTTCTAAATCAAAGTTTTCCAGTGTTAGAGGGAGTAGAAGAAGAGGTTTCTGGTGTGACATAGTTTTCTGCAACAGCTGTTGGGGCAGGAAAACGTTAGAAGGAAGAAGGAGGCATTTTTGAGAGAATTTCTTCCTCAGAGAATTCCTAGCGAGGAATTTGATTTCTCTATTGTTGAGTAGTACCATAGAGGAGAAGATATACTAACTCTAATAGGGAGTGCGTAGGCTAGCCTAGTGCTGCGTAGAGGAGAGAGGAGGAAGTTTGACATTTCGTTGGCAGAGAGAGCAACTAGTGGGTTAAGAGATCAGGATAGGTTGGATGGTGCATCCAACTATGTGATCTGGAAGGCAAGGATCTCATGCCTTCTGGATGAGCATGATCTCAAAACCTATGTCGACAGTGTGGTAGTTGTACCTACAGATCCAGATCTGCTCAAGAAGTACAAGGCTGAGATGTCAAAGGCCAAGCGATTGATCCTTGACAAAGTGAGAGATCACGTAGTGTGTCACATTGCCGACAAGGATACTACCCGACAGATGTGGAAAGCGTTGGCTACGCTATACGAAGGATCTTCCGAGTAGCGGAAAATGTACTTAGAGTAGAAAATGAGATCCACGCATATGCAAAAGCGAGAACACATTGATTCATTCCTAACGAAGCTTCAGGAAATCCAAGACTCGTTGGCAGTTGTGGGGTCAACACATCAACCTACTAAGATGGTGAGGCTAGCCCTAAGTTCAGTCTCAGAAGAATGACAAGTTCTTGTCCAGAGTATTCTAGGCAGAGAGAGATTGCTAGATTGGGAAGGAATGTGAGCCGCTCTTTAGTAGGAAGATATGAGGAGAGATTAAGTGAAAACTTGATAGCAACAATAGCAGTGGGACGAAGCCCAAGGAGGAGGAAGAGAATGCAGCCCTTGCATTTAAGGGGCAACATGAGAAACGAAGAAAGAAGGACATATTGAGGATCAAGTGCTTCTGGTGTGGTGAATTTGGTCACTATGCTACACAGTGTCCTCTCAAGAAGAAGGACAAAGACGAGAAGCAAGATCTGAATGATGCATCTGCAAAGATCGAGGAGGAGGACTTTTCCATGGTTGCCCAGATACCTCCATGGGAGAGGTGGGGTGATCTAGAACTGTAGTTCAAAATAACTGCAGATGGGCAGGATCCTTGAGGAGTCCACCTCTCGAATCAATACCTTTCTACGTGAGCCTAGATCAGGAGTAGCAAGATGGACCAGTGTCAGTTGGTGCAAAGGAGTGTCAGAGTGACAGTTGCAGTAGCTAGGAGCGCCAAAAATTGAGTAGCGCAGAGCAGAGTTGGCCGCAGTGCAAAGTCTGCAGCAGCACAAAGGCTTCAGAAGGTCAGCGTAGAGACTAGCAACAGCTAGAACTCCAACAACATATGCATCATATTGAACATATGTTCAATCATTTTGGATGATTTTTTGTTGTTGATGCAGTAGCAGCAACAAATGGAGAAGGTTGCACTGCAAATGCAGTGTTGGCAGTGGCAGGGCCAGCAGCAGCATAGATGCAAAATTTATGAGGGTTGCAGTACAGATGCAGTGTTGGCAGTGGCAGAGTCAGCAACAGTATGAATGCAACATTTGTGCAGTAGTTTGTGGGTAGTGATGTCAGACATCAATAATGTAGAGGGAGATGTTACAAAGTCAGGGTGATGCTTCAGCAGATTTCTTTACTAGAGCACACTTCTCGCTAAGAGGGAGTGTTGATTTCTAGTAGCATTGGATGTGCTCTAAGCCTCAAAATTTGCAGGGAAGCTAGGACACATGTATTCCACGATGCCTAGAAATTGTTTTGGGAAATTCCACTTGGAGACAATTTTATTAAAATAATTAATTATTTTTAATGGGTGCCTAAGTCTAAACTTAGGAAATTAAAATAATTAAAGGGTATTAATCAAACTGAGGGTGAAACTTCTAGAAGAAGATGGAGATTGAGTCCAAATGATCTGAGCCATTGATTATAATCTAATTTGGGTCGTTGATTACTCAACTGGAGGATTATAAGAAGGACTTCGATGGGCATTTGGAAAACACATCGGAGAGAGATCAAGAGATCGAATTTCTCAGAGAGGGAAACACAATAGTTGCTAGAGAATCGATTGAGGATATTTCTTGCAGTGAGGGGTAAGGATAGTTCCGGTTGGAGGATTTCCTGATCCGAGAATACATTGTAGAGGAGGCATAGAGAGATCCGAAAGACGCAGCACAGAGGCTAATTGCGGAGCGTAGGCTGATGTATAGGCAGCACAAAGCCTTGAGGAGATCTGTATTTTTGCTGGAGAGGTCGATTTTTGAAGCTGAAAGCCGGGGTGTGAAATCGGGAGGACAGAATCAAAGTCTCAGAGGCAAATTGATCAGCAGAAGGGGTGACGTTGTCCCTAGAAGTTGTGACACTGGGCCTATGCAGTGATTGCGCAGAGGCAATAAGGGACAATCCATTCTGTGGTTGGATCAGTCAGGATCACCACTGATAGTGTGAGGTATTTCTCATTAATATTCTATCAGTCATATTATCTGTATTGGATAGCCAACAAGGCATCCAAATATTGTATTAAAACAACTACTGCTTAATAATACAAACCCTCAGTTGCTGCACCGGTTTTCACGCATTGGGTTTTTCCGGGGACATTTGTCCAAAAATAACAATGTAATGTGTTGTGTATTTCTTTCTTTTTCAATTACTTGTTTCCGCATATAATTTTAATTGGTGAAGGCTTCATTGTATTAGTTTCGATATTTGTTGTAGGAATCAGTAAATAATTTTTTCAGTAATTAAAAATAGAAGGAACTTAATCAGTTGTTGCAGTAGAAATTTGGGCTTCCAAATTTTCAGTCTTTAGTAGTTATGATATTTGGTTTTTAATATCAATGTCGAAAATGTTAAAAATTTTACCCTAAAATGAAAAAATGGTGATGTTGCATCACCACTTTTCAACATGGGCATAAAATTCAACATTAAATGTAGCCTCTAAAAAACCGAGAACTTAGTAAAGTTTTTATTAAGTTGGCAAATTTGTTACAATTGCTTCTTCACTTTACTTGCTTCAAAATGGATTGTTTGTACAACCTAATATTTGGTAATGGAAAGTTTGGAAATAATTGAATTGTGTGCTTAACTTCGCACTTGGGTGGTTTCATTTTAGGCTCCTATAATGCTCCTTTGTATGTTTGTGGCAACCTTTTCGATTACGATTTATGTTCTACAATACATGCCTCCAAGGATGCCTTTTCCCTTAGTGACTCTTCACTAGACTAATTTTCTCTTAATAATGATTTCACTAGACTAATTTTCTCTTACTAATAGTTGAATCATCTGAATTGTACAGGTGATGCATGCAATCAGAGGAAGACCTATGAGGACTGCACAATTCATATTTATGGAATTTCCCAATTAACTATGGGCTAATTCCCTAGGAAACTGCGCAAGGAAATAAGGGCTTGGAAGGTAGCAGAATTGGCTTGAGCTTATCTGGGAAGCAATGAGATAGATTGTGATAGTGCAGAGGTTGCTCGGGCTTTAGCAAAGCATTGTAATCTTCTCATATTTTCTGATTAATAAAATATACAGATAACAGGGGTTTTTAGATGTGGCTTTCCCCAAAAAATTATTGTGTTATGTGTGATTGAGTTATTTCTCTCTTATTCTTAGTGATTTCACCGATTGTTTATTGTTTCCGCTGATGAGTAGAGTAGATTCAAGTCAATTTTTTTAGCATATTACAATCTGCAGTTTCAATCTACAAGGAATTTCTACATGCTATCAGAGATGAAAACATTATAGAAGAGGACAATACGAGTCTCTCTTTTGTAGGGGAAATTGAATTTGCAGTATCATACTTGTTGGGTGTTTTAATGGTTAGTTAAATCCCTGTCATTTAATTTGTCAACCAGGGGTTTTGTAAACTGAAGAGGTATATCTATACTATATGTACTAGGTGGTTATATTTTAGATTAGATTAATCTACTGCAATCTAAAACTAATTACAAAACAAATTAAATCAATCAAAGCCAAACCAAATTGAAATCAAACATAAATAAATTGAAATTACACTTACATAAAGGAAATCACACTTGCTCAAAAGTAAATCACACCCACTGAAATTAAAAGCACACTTTCATGAAATGGAAACACATTTGCTGAAAGTAAAAACACACTTGCATGAAATGGAAACACACTTGCTGAAATTAAAAACACACTTGCATGAAAAGAAATGAAATAAAAAAAACTATACTATGTTACCAATGTACAAAGATGTGCAAACTGTGGTTGATGGGGGCCCTCCATTTCTCAGCAAGCACACCAAACTACCATCACATATTCAAAATAACAATATGCTGGAGAATCTTGGATTGAACTACTTTATTGATTGGAAAAATAGAATACATAGATAGATAGATGGGTTCCTTTGAAAGATGCACTCCTATTTATACAAACGTTGAAGATGATTGATCAATAAACGCAGATCCCTCAAATATCTCATAAATCCACATTTATCTCATGTGGTTACAACTAATCTCCTAAAAATGTGAGATAAATATCCTCTCAAAATCCATCCATGATTCTTCTGCTTTGAATATGCATAGATAATGATCCCCATCTTCTATAATTACTCTAGAAATTTTCAAGAGTTGGAACTTGAAATTCGAATTTGTAGTTAGGAGGCTAAGTAGGACCCTTCTAGAAGCTCCAAGTATGCCTACAATATCACAAAACTTATACCACTTTCATGTATATATGAAAACATGTTAATTTTATAGTATTTAATCACAAATTCACTTAAAATACTTAAAATAAATGACTTTGGAAAATATAATGCTAAACCCATATGATCATGAAAATGGTTATTTAATGTAGGGTCATGTAGTTACAGAGTTATGGAATGAGGGTAAAATGATGGAAATTAAGGTGAAAGTGGATGACATTTTTGAGGCCCAACATACCCCCCAACTGAAGTTGTTGCATGTCCTCATGCAAATATTGCATTTATTCACTTCTTGAAATGTTTTCCTTCTATATGAGCGTTGACTCTTTATTAATTCTCTTTTAACTTTGCATTATCATATCATTTGGTAGTTTTGTTTTTTATTTTTATTTTTTATTTTTATTTTTTTGAAAAGTATACTTTGAAATCATTTGATTGAACATATTTTCTTACAGTTGGTTCTAGTATGACAACCAAAATTTTGAGTATTGGTTCTTGTGTAACAATACTTATTTTATTTTGTTGCATCAAATTACTTTGAAGACATTTAGAATTCCCATAGTTGTTGTCAGCCATTTAATGTGCTCATCACAAAACATATAAACTTTTGGAATCAAAATGAAACAATAGTTGATTTGGAAAATATGTTGGTTAGGATGAAATGAAATGTGACATGCGACATGTGACATGAAATATGAATATCCCTTCCCCCCAACTAAAGGTGTTTTCAGCTTTCTTGCAAATGAGAAAGGGAATATGAATGAATATGAATGTGGTGAAGGAGTTTCTAAAATCACGATTTTAGAATTTAAGGAATTACACGATTAAAGATTAGAAAACAACATATCTTCACTTACCTGAAAAGTGGACAAGAAATGTATAAAAAAGTGTGGTCATTGCTGCTGGATCATGGAATGTGAATTAAGAGAATCTGATCTGCTTCTTTTTTCCCTTGTTTGTATCAATTGAGGATGAGATTGGAATATTTATTGCTATGGTTGCTAAATTGAGTCCTGCTGCAAACTGCTGAAATCATCTAGTCTTCATTCGTTCCCGCTTGATGGCATAATTCTTATCTATGTGAATAAATATGTCGATGTCGAACATAGAAAATAAATTGTTGGATTACTGGTCATTGATGAATGTCATTAACCAACACGAGACTACTTACCATTGATGTCAATGAGAATCAAGATGCCTAAGTACATCTTACTAGGTACAAATAGATGTGTCGAAGTCGAGTCACCTAGAAGATCCGACAAACAGGGGACATTGATGTATTCCCATTGTTTATTGGCGAGAGATTTTGCCATTAAGGCATGCAAGCCTCAAGGTACTTGAAAGATTTCTAGTTTTGATCCCAGATGATGTGTTGAAGTTGATGGGTCAAAACTTGTTAGAAGGAAGGCCTTAATGAATCCTCCATCATCTAATGCGAGTGTACAATAATAATTTGAAGAAATATGGATGAAAAATTTGCATTGGAGCAAGGTTTATTTGACATGAATGAAGAGGAAAATGGGGTGACTCAGCTTTGTAAGGGAGTTGAATGACTTTTGTCTCTAGGTTAATAATGAATGAAATGAGGCAGGGAAGTATGACAATTGCGAAGGAAATGAGTTTTTGGTCGTAGGGGGGTGGATAATTATGGATCAATTATAGGCTTAAAATGAGTAGCGTTGGTAAAATTGGTATTTAGTTTAGTAGCAATGATCTAGGTGGCTCCAGAGACACACAGGGCAAAGAGGGTTTATGAATGTTCAAAAATCAAAGTGTTCAGAATGATGTTGACTAGGACCAAAGCATAGATCTCATCGTCCTGATCGCGGAGGTGCGAACGGTTCGTCAATCCGAGCTCGTATGAGGGAGAACGAGTTAGTCAAACTTTTGGTCAAAGTTGGGTTATGGGCCAGGTTTAAGTGTCCTACAATTTGACCGACCCCTAGGCATGAAACCTAGCTCCCGAAATCGGTTGAAATTGTGGCCTCGTTAATTTGCCCAATATCCCTTATTTTCTAAAACTTTGAAAATTACCCCCTCTTTAATAATCCAAAAAATATATATATAAATGAGGTGGTGGGCCACCACCCTCGCCACCCCAAAAAAATTACATAACAAAATTTTTATTAAAAGGCCGACAAGCCATGAACCTCGCCAGCCTAACCATAAAACAAAATCAACTTTTAAATATGGGCCGGCATCCATGACCCCGCCGGACCCTCCAACTGCACCCCACATATGTTAACCATATTGTATTAAAGGGGTGGGCACGGGCCACCTTCGGTGGACCAGGCCCACACCCTGAAATCTCTCAACACCTTATAACATGTGATACGGGACTGGTGGGGGTCGAACCCGCCCGACCCACGTGGCCGGCCCCCCCAAGCGGGTGGCCCCAAAAACTAAACATTAATACGTAACCACCGAACTTAATGCCCTCGTGATTAATGTGGTTCAGTTGGTGCAGAAGACATGGGGCGGGCCGCCCAATGCGGACCCGACCCCTTTTAAAATTCATTTTTGGTTTAAAAACAAACAAACAACTATAATGAGAGGGGCGGGGATTGACCTCCTGACCCCACCTCTACTATTTTCGACCTTATGCCAATCCATCCACAACGAAGTTCTTGGTTACTCCGCCGATGAAATAACATAAAAACCTCATTTTGCACAGTGCGCGGGAGGACAGATGGAGGAACTAGTTACGGGCATGAATTTCGAGACAGAGGAGGCAGAATCTTGGCATGTAGTTCGAGGCAACGTTTTACAGGAGGGGTGAAAATTCACTTTGTCAGATTTTGACAAATTTTATATGGTTTCAACAATTCTCGACGCCATGAATGCAATGGCGTTGTCCATGTCTCCATCAGAGTTCTGCATTTTAAGCCATTTTCAGTATGAGGATGGAACCATGATTGCTGCAAAAACAGGGAGCGAAACCATGATCCTTGTAATTTTCCCAAGAAGGTAATTTTTCTCCATGTTGGAATATAGTCAAGTTTATAGTCGTTTCATGGTTTTCCATAGGGATCACAATGGCGAAGTCAGATTCGTCTTTGGAGTTGCATATTTCCAGTCCACCCATGGAGCAGAATCTTTGAGGAATCTAGGGGGAATCTAAAAGATTCCTTGAGCCCCAGATTCTCAACTTCTTAAAATTCAAAAATTGGACAGTCGATTTTGCACTATTCGACGTCATAAATTTGATGGTGCATTCAGATTTCTCATTCTCTCATTCTATTCTTCAGCCACTTTTCTAAGTGGAATGCAAGTGTCAACATCCATGTGCGAGCAGTCATGCAATTGATGCCGTGAGATCGATGGTCCGAACAGCTTTAGTAGTTTGACATCCGCTTCTTCAGATGGCCCTTGGTTGTGAGGTATATGTTGTGTTCATGTACTTCTTCTTTATGCATTGTGCTGCACAAATCCTTGTTGATGTTTGATGTGGGATCCTGTTTCTTACTCATTTTTATGATTCCTGCTTGATGTGATGCGGAATCGCCTATGTGATGTACTTGTTATCATGATTCATCATGTTGTGTTTTGAGGTCCCTTTGTTGTATGTTTATGGGATACTCATGTGTCGCTATGCATGTTTGTTTTGAGATCTCTTTTATGCCATGTTGGCAGGATGCTCATCGTGCATGAGTTTGTGTCATACTGATAGGAATCTTTTGATTGAGAGTTCCTGTAGCGGAACATCTCTTAGATCCACTCCTGCATGAGGGCATGTTCCTTGTATGATCGGGACATCACCTCTTGTGTACATCATCACTATTGACAGCACTTAATGCAGTGGCCTACACCATCTTGACACCGGGGCCCGAAGACGTAGTCCCTCCTGGACGAACTCCATTATCAATGTCTTTTGTTTTTATGTTGGATCAAGCAATGGTGTAATGGATCTGATTTGGCATGAAATGATTATTCTCTTCTGAAAGAAACTTGATCTTCTCGTGCATATAGTGATCTTATTTCATCGTGTCTTGGAACCTGCAAAAACTTAGCACTTTTTTCTGCAATAGAATGTAAGTCTATCGAGAGAGAGAGGTGATCAGTCTCTCTTCATCTGATATATACACACAAGAAAAACTTAGAAATAGTACTAATAAAACAAATTCAAGAAAAATTAAATGCACTTTTACCTGTTTCTTACCAATTTTGAGCTTGAGACCTCTTCTCCATACACTTAATGTTTCAATAATATATCATAAACCAATTTTGTATAAGCCACTGAATTGTGTCAATTCTACAACTACTAAAAACATAGATCGTTGCACTGCCTTGCCACTTTTGCAACGTGCAATTAGACTCAAATGGTGGGTTTTTTAATTATTGCAGTTAGATTTTTAATATTTGCAAGGTTTTTATGCAGGTTGAAGTCTGTAACTACGTTTTTCATTTTTATTTAGCGCTCCACCCTTGTCCATGATCCTATGGATCAAGAAAATGCTCAAAATTCAAAATTCTTGGATCAACTTGAAACCAACGCCAAAGTGTAGATCTCGTCATTCTAAATCCAACACACTTTGTTTCACTGAAATCTGACTTCGGATGATCCCGGAATCACGTTCTAACAGTTTTAGGAAACAACTAAAAAAAATGAATTTTGAATTTGTAGGTATGCTTAATCAGTAGTCCATACACTAATGTGGAAATTTTACTATGCAAGTTGATTGTTCTCATCGTCCAATGCGTTATTGACATGTGTCACTCTTTCATTGTTTTACATGCTTAATTTTTATTGGTCAACGAGTTGGAGTGGTGGGCCAATGAGGAAGTGCCACGTGGACCAACCGTTGGTTGCCACGTGGCATCCTCATGGTAGTCAACGGGTTGGAGTGGTGGGCCAACAAGGAAGTGCCATGTGGCATCCTCGTGGCGGTCAAAATTTTGTGAGGGTCTCAAACATCCCTTTATGAGAATTGAACCTACAAGCTAATGTCAATAAAAAAAGCCTCTTATCAACTCCACTACCATTCATTTCTTATTATATAACCTTCCAAAAATATATTTAAACTTGAATGAGTGCGCCATTGAGGAAGGGGTCGAGGCTAAGCCCTAGCCCCTGACCGTATGACGCTCCATGTGACCACGGGCGCGGAGGATTTGGGGGTAGTTTTAACCGTCCTACAAATTCACCCACTGATTGGGAAGGTCATATTCACGCGCCGTTCCTGATTTCTGGGCACACTAGTTGAGTTTGGGTTGATTTGTAGGCTCATTAACAACAAAATTGGGTAGAATCTTAAAACAATCATATATTTCTCAATTTTTAACCAAATGAGGTGCAAAAAGAGTCAAAACAGGGGTTTTCAACAGTGATGGATCCATTAGAGGCATCAGTTTGGCTGTTTGAGCTTTCTAAAGGTATGTAATTGTACTTTTGATTGTGAATTTAGATTTCTTTTCCAATTTTTATTGCAAAATTCTAAAACTAACTTTGTTCAATTGTATTTTCTGATCTTCCAGATTGCAGAGAGCGCAAGAAGAGAGCATACTCAACAATATTGAAGCTATTTATTCAATTGGAATGCGAAATTTAAAAGACAAAACACAAGGATTTGATCTCTAAATTCAGATCGTGGCTCTCAAAACTCTATCTGTTCTCCTCTTTTCCTTCTCTTTCTTCAACCTCCTGCAAATTATTAATGAGATGGGTGGCTCTTACTGCACCACCAATAAAATAAAATTGAAAAAAAAATGAAATCTAACATAAAAAAAACTTAAAGACATCACCTATTCTACTCTACTGGAAATAGAAGAATTGATCAAGTGTATGCATATTTCCAGTGTAATCATGTGTGTAACATGATAAAAAATTTATTCATGCTAAGGTTAGAAAATGTACATTAAAAATAATCAAAGCATGAAATACCAGTTTCTTAGATAATGCGATTAGGAAGTAAAGAAAGAAGAACATTCTTAATCGCCTGTGAATTGCTCCAACTAGTTGATAATTCCTGTTGCACACACAGATTAGTACAAAAAAAATTGATATTGATTTATTTATTTATTTTTATTTTTATTTTTTTAATTTAATATGCAAAATGATTTTAACATGCTTTTAATCATGCAACTAAAAATGAATGCAACTATAATGAGTTTTCTAAACTTCAAAATAAACACCTATGTATACCTCCCCGACAATGACGCCAAAATGTTGGGTGTTTTAATGGTTAGTTAAATCCCTGTCATTTAATTTGTCAACCCAGGGGTTTCGTAAACTGATGAGGTATACCTATACTATATGTACTAGGTGGTTATCTTTCAGATTAGATTAATCTAATGCAATCTAAAACTAATCACAAAACAAATTAAATCAATAAAAACCAAACCAAATTGAAATCAAACATAAATAAATTGAAATCACACTTACATAAAGGAAATCACACTTGCTTGAAAGTAAATCACACCTACTGAAAGTAAAAGCACACTTGCATGAAATGGAAACACACTTGCTGAAAGTAAAAGCACACTTGCATGAAATGGAAACACACTTGCTGAAAGTAAAAACACATTTGCATGAAAAGAATTGAAATAACAAAACTATATTATGTTACCAATGTACAAAGATGTGCAGACTGTGATTGATGGGGGCCCTCGATTCCTCAAAAAGCACACCAAACTACCATCACATATTTAAAGTAACAATATGCTGGAGAATCTTGGATTGAACTATTTTATTGATTGGAAGAATATAATACATAGATAGATAGATGGGTTCCTTTGAAGGATGCACCCCTATTTATACAAAAAATTGAGGATGACTGATCAATAAATGTAGATCCATCGAATCTCTCCTGAATCCACATGTATCTCATGTGGTTAGAACCAATCTCCTAAAAATGTGAGATACATATCCTCTCAAAATCCTCTCATCCATGATTCTTCTTTGAATATGCATAGATTATGATCCTCATCTTCTATAATTACTCCACAAATCTTTATGAGTTGGAACTTGAAATTCGAATTTGTAGTTAGGAGGCCAAGTAGGACCCTTCTAAAAGCTCCAAGTAGGCCTACAATATCACAAAACTTATACCACTTCATGTATATATGAAAACATGTTAATTTTATAATATTTAATCACAAATTCACTTAAAATACTTAAAATAAATGACTTTGGAAAATATAATGCTAAACCCATATGATCATGAAAATGGTTACTTAATGCAAGGTTATGTAGTTACAGAGTTACGGAATGAGGGTAAAATGATAGATATTAAGGTGAAAATGGATGTCATTTTTAAGGCCCAACAATACTTAAAAGCCAGCAGGATGTCATTCTACGGATTGAGACTCAAATATGCCCTTGAGGGTAGATCAAACTATATTTCTTAGAAGGACATGATGGAGACAGTGTTGGAAGATGACAGGCTTAAGGAATTCATAGACTAAGATATTCATAAGCCAAATGATGCTCAGGATCTGGCAGAGTGGATAAAGTGTGTGGCAAAGGTGACAAGGATTATCTTAGAAGGAGTTTGAGATCATATTGTCTCGAACCTCCATGGTAAGGAAACTCCATTTACAATGTGGAAGGCCTTGACGAACCCGTTTCAAAACAATAGTGACCACAGGAAGCTAGCATTTAAGGACAAGCTAAGAAATATCAAGATGGAGAAGGGCGATATAATACCGAAGTACTTGACCAAGTTCACCCAATGTCGGGATGAGCTTGGAAGTGTCGGCTTTATAGTTGTTGAAGACAATCTGGTGAGCCTAGAACTTATAAGACTTCCCAAGAGTTGGCACAACTACCAAGACTCGGTTAATGGGAGGGAGAAGCTACCAAAGTGGGAGTGATTGTGGTCCGACCTGGTACAAGAAGAGATTCAATGAAACACCAGAGATGGATCCTCATCCAAGCATGATGATGAGGATAATTGTGCCTTAGATGGGAAGGCGAAGAAAGGGAAGGGGAAGTCATCCCATTCCAAATCAAATTCCAGTTAGGAAGGTAAGAAGAAGGACATGTCGAAGATTAAATGTTTTCACTGTCATGAGCTGGGAAACTATGCGACAAAGTGTTCGCACAAGAAGTTTGGTAAGAAGCCCTCAGGAGGAGCGACAGGTAAATTTCTTGCTTCACAATTCAAACTGGATTCACCCTCATCGTTTGCATGGTGAGATCGATGATGGGTAATATGTGGTACTTGGATTGTGGATCCTTATTCCATATAAATGGCAACAAAGAGTTCTTCAGTGACTTGGAGGAGAAGTACCTCCATATGCACATCGAGATGGGAGATGATGGGAGGTATAGTGCAACCAACATCGGTACTGTTACCTTTCAAAGGGATTCTGGTTCTCCTCTCCCATTAAAATGTGTCATGTATGTTGTAGGTTTGAAGAAGAATTTGGTTTCAATTTCCATGTTGGAGGACCGTGGCTCCAATGTGATATTTAACAAGGGAAAGGCTTTCCTTCGTCACATACATGTCACATAATCTCAGGACAGGTGAAGCAGATCGAGGTTTGGGGGAAGAACCTCTACAAATTGTTTGTAGAAGATTGTGCTGCTTTGAGCACAAAAGCAAAGAAGATGTAGAGTTGAGACATCGATGAATTGTGGCATAGAATATTTGGTCACTTGCACCATAGAGCTTTGAAGATCATGCAACAAATTTCTACAGGACATCCCAAGGGTACACTAAAGTAGAGATACACATGCAAAGGGTGTATATTAGAGAAGTACACCAAACCTTCCTTTCATGATAAAGGCAGTCGAGTGCAAATGATCCTTGATCAAGTTCACTCAGATGTGTGTGGACCATTCTTGACAACATCCACAGACAAGCATAGGTATTATGTAATATTTGTTGATGATTTTTCTCGTAAGTTCTAAATTTTCTTCATGCAAAAGAAATATCAAGCGTTCACTAAATTTTGTGAATTTAAAGTACTTGTTGAGAAATATATTGGCAAGAAAGTTAAAGCTCTCAAAAGTGATAACAATGGATAATATGTGTCAAATGAATTCAAGAATTTATGTGCATCAAAAGGCATTCGACAGGGGTTAATAACACCTCATAACCCATAGCAGAATGGGGTGGATGAAAGGAAGAACACAAGTATTGTGGGAGTTGCACGAGCGATGTTACATGATCGGGGCCTGCTATTGCACTTGTGGGATGAAACATGCAACACAACTTTTTATTTGCAAAACATAAGCCCTCATTGAATTCTCGGGATGAGTACACCAGAATAAGTTTTTTTAGGTAAGAAACCACATGTGGCACACTTAAATATATTTGGTTCATCGGCCTATTATCATGTTACCAAGGATGCACGGAAAAATCTAGAGCCAATAGCTCAGTTGGGTATATTTGTGGGGACACTGTTACAACTCACAACTATCGGGTGTACCCACCATCCAACAAGATGACAATGGTTCGTAGAGATGTGAAGTTCAATGAAGAGAAGGCCATGAGATGTTCCCTTGAGAGGGAGCTTCAGTTACATGCAGATGAGGAGCTTTTAACTTAAAAGGAGGAACCTCAGGATGATGTGGAGCAACCACAAGCAGAGGAGCAGAGAGTGGAAGCACCCACTCATGCAGAGACTTCTAGAGATGGAAGGAAGCACACCAGAGAGGCTGACAGGTTGGTTCATGATGCTAGAGAGAATGTGGGATCACCCACATCACATCACAAGCAGAGGATTTCACCGTATTGGTACACAGGCTACATAGCTCTGATGAGCAAGAGTGTAGATATTGAGCCATTCTCATTCGAGGAAGCAGTGCAACAAACAATATGGGTTGATGTCATGGTTGAGGAGTATGACTCCATTATCAGAAACACAAGGCCAGATAAATCAAGTAGCAAATAGGAGTGTGGAGAAACACAAGGCCAGATTTGTGGCCAAAGGGGACTCTTAGGTGGAGGGAATTGATTACAAGGAGACCTTTGATCCATTAGCAAGGTACTCTTCAATCAAATCTATTCTAGCATTGTTAGAGTAAATGGGATGGAAGATACAGTAGATCGATGTGAAGACAACATTAATCAATGGTATGACTGAGGAAGAGGTGTATATTGGGTAGACGAAAGGATTTGAGACCTTCAACAGAGAGTTGCATGTGTGCAGACTCAAGCGAGCACTGTATGGACTAAAACAAGTACCTCGTGCTTGGTACACTAGGATTGTGTTGACGGTGTTGGATCTGCCAACATTCAGGGGATATCCTCATTATGAGGTCCCAACTAGACCTCACACCATTTGGTGTAGGAGTCCCATCCGGTATGATGGCTCGGTTGCCATTATCTTAGAGATTTTCCTTAGCTCTTGTTGTTCAGCACATGAGAGTGTTATGCTTGTAAATTCAAGAAAGTGAGGTGAGTATGCCTAGTGAGTGCATAATGTAGCTTTGTGTCAGGGTTCTCTTATCATAAGGGAGAGGGTAAAAGTGAACCTCTATATGAGAGGTAGTAGTACCACCTGGGGAGAGACACACGTGAAAACAACAAGGGTTTTTTCAACATCCAGCGGAATAGTCCACAACGGATGTGAAAGACGTTAAAACCAAAGTGTGAGGGAAAACACTTACACTGTCCAACGGGGTAGTCCACATGAGGATGACGGTTGTTATAATGAAGGAAAACAAGAATGGTTTTCCTAATGTCTGGTGGAGTAGTCCATACGGACGAGATAACAATGATAAACAATACAACACATCTTCAACAATGTAAGTACTAAAATAACCGAAGTAGTTCAACTATCTTAGTACAGGTTAAGCAATAGATATAAAACATGTATGAAAATGTGATGGCCTGAGACAGGCTTCTGAATCAAGTAAAATTTCCAAGACACGTCTGTACACCATACATCACTAGCCCCAGTAGTGGGACATTGGAGTCACTCCTCGTTCCTCAAATAACAGACTATAGACTCTCAAGGCTATGTGGGAGGAGCCAAAGTGAAAAGTTTGTTGTTCATACAATGAGGGGATATATATAGCCAAGGGTGATGACTGACCCTTGTGACTCTTGGACTTCTCTCATGATTGTTTAACTTCCTATGAATTTTCAACTGACGTGACTCTTCAACTTCATATGTGCGTCTCTTGGACTTTCACATTACATTACATTTGATTACAACAAGTATGGCCCATAGTAGTGATGTGACTGAGACAAATCATGACACAACTCGACATGACACTGCTGACATGTACTGGCTGATTGTGTTGTCCATGTCAAATTTCTATGCTACTGAGTGATGTATGTGCTCTCGGTGTGTTGTATCTTCACCTCCGCATGGAAAAGTGTTGCGGGGTCTTCGATGGTCTTGGTCTTTGCTTGATGGGTTAGAAAAATGTATCCCTTTCGCTTGTTGCTCCATGTGCTTGGTACCTTCATTCAACTATGAGCATGTCTTCTATCATGCCCTCCTTATTCATCCTGTTCGTCATCGCGCCATGTTCCACCAATGTACCTGTTCCTGCAATTCACTCATGACGGGACGACATCAAATCCAAAATTCTCCTAGTCTAGCATGGTGCATTGTTTTCGGTTTTAGATCTAGGTGACCAGGAGGGAGGAAAAGACACTAAAACTGCAAAGAGCACAACTTAGGCCGGGATGGGAGGCTCTGGAGTATTGTCAGGAAAAAATGCATAGAGGTCACTAGGAGGAAAGATTGCGCAATCAAGGACAATAGTGACAGTTGCAAGGTAGAACCCAGCTAGACAGAACTACACAATTCCTGGGAGGAAGACAAGGCAGGGTGTCCGGGGGAACAGCTGGACAATTATGCACATTTTTCAAGTTGAGGAATGGGTAGGTCATTCAAGGTCCAGCTGAGAATCTTAGAAAATTCTCTAAGGGAGACAGAGCTAAGCAACAAG
This sequence comes from Pinus tabuliformis, assembly GCA_031772625.1. NCBI lineage: Eukaryota > Viridiplantae > Streptophyta > Pinopsida > Pinales > Pinaceae > Pinus > Pinus tabuliformis. Next base: position 1,452,720,624 of record CM062819.1, on the reverse strand, counting down.
GGAAACTGGCAGGAAATTTTGTGCAATTTTCTAGAGCAGGGCATGTCAAGCTGAGGGGAGTTGCTTGTCATAACTGTGCATTTTTTAGAGATAGTGCAGGACAGGAAGTGTTGCGTAGTTTCTAGAAATGGTGCAAAGTGGGGCAGTAGCAGGTGTATCAGCTAGATCTGCGCAATTTTCAAGGACAGTGCAAAGCAAGCGAGCAGGTGGCCTAACTCAGCATGACTGCGCAATTTCTACAGGAAGTGCAAGGTAAGAAGTTTGGTATGTCTGTGCAATTCTGGAGAGGCGTGCAGCCCCGGGTCATAGTGCAGTGCAAATTTCTAATTGACCAGAGTTAGGCTTGATAACTGATGTTGTAGGAAGCGTAGAGTGGATCGTGCACGTAGACAACTTCTACGCAATTCTAGGAGACAGACAACCTGCTCACTTCCAGGATTGTGCAGTGCAACTGTCTGAGAGGACAACCTCAAGCACTAAAAGTGGGGTCACTGAGAGCTGAGACTGCGCAATGCAGATTAGGCAGGGTCTGGCTGAAGGGGTTTGTCCGGTCGATATATTTTCAGGAAAAATGGCTAAGTGCAAGGGCAAGTGAACTTGTGTAGACGTGACATTGTGATCAAACACTTAGCATGAATTGACGACAGGACACCATAAAGAAACAAGGCAAACATGTGCTCAGTGAGACTATCTTAAGGTTAAGAGCGACAAGTCCAACACTTGAGATAGACCTTCGAACGACCATGATGACACCTGTGCGACAATGCTTACAACTTTGTGTGTGAGTACAACCGATGTTCACAGAGAGAATACAACTCATGCACACAAAGACCAACCTTCAAGATCACCATAACAAGATTGCAGGCATGACAAAGCAATCAACATGCTAAAAGATGACCGATGGTCCAACAAGTGAAAAAGAAGCAAGACATGTAGAGGAAACACACAGGCTGACTTTTAGTGCTAGCAAACATTCATGTTATTGAAGACATAATGACATGACATTGATCAACAACACTTCAAGATATACTAAGAGATTTACTTCAAAAATATGTACTTTACTTACCATACTTACCCTATAGGTGGTTATGCATCTGACGAAGTTTGCGTGTGGTCCCGATTTCTTTTCATAACTTGGTTCCTTGGTCTTTCTCCTTAACTCCTTGAGAGTCATATAATATGTCATCTTTTCTTGTGGTCACTGAGAAATACATCTACGCAATTTCTACAGGTAGTTACTGTTGTCGGGATGATGTCTTGGGGGGACAATTTTGTACAGTTTTTGGATGCAAGGCAGACTGGACAGCTAGGATAGCACTGCATAGTTTTGAGATGCAAGATACTGCTGCGAGATGGGGTCCTGGGAGGACACCTCAACGCATTTTTTGGATGCAAGGCAGACTAGGAAGCTGAGGGACAATACTGTACATTTTCTGGAGACAGTGGGTTTTGGCTGAGGGAAGGACACTAGAGGAAACCACTGCGCAGTTTTGGATGCCAAGAGAGGTTTGGGTTTTTGCGCATTGCGCAGTTCCAACAGGAAAGGGAAAAGTCTTGAGGGTTGTAGAAGTGAAGTGTGCAGTTCCGGAAATTTGGATGTGGTTAGGTTGCTCAGGAAACTCCAGAATCTGGCTAAATGTGGGATCAGTGGAACAGATGTGAACAATGATAGAAATTTAACTATGATCACACACTTGAACACTTAGTGATACAACCTAGACCATCCAAAACACATAAAACATACTCTGCTTGATGCAACAATCTTCGTGACAAGAGTGTGTGAAGTGAGTGTGAAACATGTTTATGTAATGAAAACAACTCATACACACAAATATTTCCCCTTGAAGCAGAACAAAATTTCCTTTGCATGACAAACGATAATCATGATGCCCAAAGATGACACATGCTACATACAGATGAGAACATAAACAACTCTTAGGATCAAGGAGGGGATCTTGAGATCATCACCTTACCAATAAGTGACCAAGGAATGATCAATCACAAGATCCACGGTAGGCTCTGAAATTTGTATGCGAGCCAAAATTTTGGAGGGTGGTTGTAGAAGCTACGACATTGGCAACACACTGGTAGAACTCCAGCTCTCTATATGGACCTTGTCTCGTGAAAGCGAGTCTAACTCTTCCGGAAGTATTGTTTGATTCTTTGATCGTCATGGCTTCCTCACTAGCTTGAGTGAAAGATGTAGTCCCTTCCATTCTCTTGATCAATCAGCACACGTACCAAGCTAGGTCAACTGAGTTGTTTCGATTAGGGATGAGGGGTATATTGATGCAAAAGTAATATGACTGTCAGAGTTTTAGTTTCATCTCTGGTGTTGCTCCGCTGTCAGTAGGCCTGGAAAGTACCCCAACGGAGTCACACAGGGACACAAGCATCGCTCCTTTGCCAGCGAGCCTGGCCAGTTCCCTAGCGGAGTTACTTGCATCACCTCTCTACGCAGGAAGCCTTTCTCTTCTTTCGCCTTATTTATTTTTCATTTAATTGTTTTTTTCAAAGAACTGTGGATAGACACCTATTTATTTCAGAGGCAGAAGAGGGGTCTCGAATTATTGAGAGAAAAAGAGGTTGTTTCAGAGAAGTATGTTATATATACCTCTAACATACTTGTTAAGGTTTTCCCCCTCACCTTACTCTATTTGACTGAGCTGACAAGGGTTAACCTCAAAAAACCGATTAGAGTAGGCGGTGCTAGTTAAAAGTGCAAGCGTTGTCTTTTCACCAAGACTCACTCTGAACAAAACGTATTTTCTATCAGGGTATCATCGACTGAAGACAACAAGCTCTTCATAAAGAGAGGGAATAGACAGATAACCAAACATTGATAGTTGTACAAGTCCTCTTATATTTTGCATGTCTTGTCTCAATAGCCAAACAAGGTTTTATGGGAAGCTAACCTATGGTTGCAAACAAGAAAACAAACAAGAAAGAAAAGGGCGGAAGTAAAGTGAAAGCAAAACAAGCACACAAAGAAAAACAATAAAGAAAAACAAAGAAAATAATAAACAAAATAAAGAAAGCAAACACTACTCCTACTCCGATGCTAAATAATGCATGGGCCTACTCATGTGACATGATATTTCCAATGCAGCCATCGACACATTGGTTGGCCCATGTTAGTGAAGGCATGGTTAACAAGAAATATAAGCATGTAAACCACCAAAAAAAAAGATAAGACAATAAAGACCAACATGCTCGGAGTTTGAAAGTGTCCACATAAAAGAAACGAGTAAATGCGTAAGACAAACATCTTGCGGATGTACCATGGTGATGCAACACCCTGTGCACAGACGATGATCATGTACACTCTTTTGACCATGAAAAACAAGAAAACATGAAACAAAGAGACAACCTACATTTCGCAAGAGTGCTTGCTATGTAAGACTCCTCCAATTCATGGGTGATAGGATTGTGCGATGCTAGTGGAGGGAGTGAAATCAATGAACTAGATTGATCTTCAATGCAAACATGAGAGTGATGAGGATCCTGTGGTGTTTCAACAAATTTCTGATCGGAAGTGGAGCTAACATGAGGATAGCGAGGGCCTGACAAACCATTAGCGAAGGTTGAAGTGCCTCGACAACATGAGGGGTTTCGACTTCATAAAAAAGTGAATCATCAAAGACCAGTGGCTTAGAAAGAACATCAACGAATGAATCAACATTGTGATCGAATGAACAAGTAAAGAGATCATGACAACTACGATCATAAAATTTGAGATGTTCATCGGCATCCTCATGATATGACAAATCATGCAGAGGCGTTGATGAGAAACAAGAATGTTCACCCTCTGCATTTCTGGAAATGATAGATGAAAGATTGAATGGACTTTCAAAGAGAGATGTGTCCTCTCCATAATGAGATGACAGAATGACATCTGGTGTGTCTTGTGAATGATCGGAAGTAGAAACATCCGATGATGAGTTTTCACAAGGAAAATAAAAAATGGTAGAATCACAAGAGATGTCAGAATAGAGTGGATGAGGTGCAGATAGAAGGAAGTCATCCTTCACCATGGGTTTTTCTTCAGATTTCCGCACACACTCATCATGAATGACAGCGTAGGTTGGCTACACAACATCAACTCTCTCGACAACTTGATCCTCGTGAACACAAGATGTGGAGTCCGGAACGGGAGAACACAACATAATACAATCTGGAGGATCAATGGAACTAGAAGACGAAGGCTGAGAGAATAAATTCACGTGACAACCAACATGCTTTCCAACCAAATATGTGCAAATATCCAGAGCAGGTGGGGTGGGAGGATGTGATAGTTCAACAGATGTGTGCACACCTTCTCCCACCTCGCACTGTGGAGCTAGAGTTGTTTGATGAGAGGAGGCTAGACGGTCACTTGTGATAGCAACCTTGTCCATATTGGATTTGGTAGCTCTAACATTGAGGTATGTTGAGAGGGGTTCGAATGATTCTAAGCAGAGATCATTTGCACTCAGTTCAACAGAAGCAAAGTACATGGTTGCTAGTCAAGTAGCTTGTGAGGCTATCTGGATCAGGAATATCCTTTTTGGGTTATTTGGTTAGCAGATGGATCCTACAGTGATTTACTGTGACAACCAGAGTTATATCAAACTCTCTAAGAATCCAATTTTTCATGATCGGTCCAAGCATATCGACATCCAATATCACCATCTACGAGTTTGTGTGCAAAGGAGAATCATGTTGTTGGAGTACATTCCTATAGAGGAGCAGGATGCAAATATTTTGACAAAGGCATTATCAAGATGAAAATTCGAGTTTCACAGAGGTAGGATCAAGGTAGCAGATAATCCCTTTCTTGTTGAGAGGGAGTGTTGAAAAATGCAACAAGAAAATCTTAATTTAATTTTGTCCCTGAATTAAATTGTAATTCCAATTCTCATAGCAACTTGTAATAGTTAACTAAGTTATTTGACTTATTTGGCTCAGTTAATTTGAGTTGGGAATCTATCTAGAGTCATGTAGAGTGGGTCCTAAATTTTAGGGGCCCAGGTTGAGTTTATTTTGATTTGTAATTATTTAATTCATTCTAACTGAGTTAAAGTCAGTTAAACTAGTTCCAACTGATGGAGGAATTAGTGGGAGATCCAGTAGTGGGGTATAACCTGCAGTAGTGGGGTGTAACTAGTGCTACTCAACCGGTAAACTGAAGATTCACTTATAATTACCTCATGCATGCCAAATCATAGAAAGACCCAATTGAGATTGGAGTTCATGAACAATTTACTATCAGTTTTATAATCATCTGAATTTTACAGGTGGTGCATGCAATCAGAGGGATACCTATGAGGATTGCGCATTTCATACATGTGGAATTTCTCAATTAAATATGGGCTAATTCCCTAGGAAACTACACAAGGAAATAGGAGCTTGGCAAGCAACAAAATTGGCTAAGTATTGGCTTGAGCTTGTTTGGGAAGCAGTGAGATAGATTGTGATAGTGCAGAGGTTGATCAAGCTTGAGCAAAGCATTGTAATCTTCTCATATTTTTTGGTTAACATAATATACAAATAGTAGGGGTTTTTAGCTCCGGCTTTCCCTAGAAAATTATTGTGTTATGTGTGATTGAATTATTTCTCTTGTATGCTTCATGATTTCATCAATCGTTTATTGTGTCTGCTAATGAGTAGAGTAGATTCAAGTCAATTGTTTTAGCATATTACAATATGCAGATTGAATCTACAAGGAATTTCTACAAATAGCTGGTTTTCCAACATGGAGAGCTTGAATGCAATTGATTTGAACCAACCTCATGCCTGTCATGGTGGTTGAGTGAATCAGTAGATGTTTGATTTTTCTATTTTTTGACTATGTTATTGTAACAAAGGGAGAACATCCTAAGAATTAGAGATTCTGATGCTTGTCCCTTGATTTCATGATCAATTTGAAAGATTGAAGCATTGTGTAAGTACCTTTCTTTACTTGATCTAGAGTAGTAGAGAGAGATGAGTAAATACATATAATATTGTTGTAATTATTATTTCTATTAATTAAAAAAATTGTTGGTTCCTGTTTCATTTCCATTATATGTGTGCGATGTGTTGATAGTGTAAGCATGTTGTTGCAAGTTTAACCAGGGCCTTGCTTAAGAAGGTAGGCCCCCCTCCTTAGGTAATTACTTCCTATATTTTAGCTAGGGTAGTTTATAATTTCAAGCACATATTAGTTAATCTAATTATTTACTTTGTTTCTTAATTATTCAAGTTGTTGCAACTCACTAAGAAATTTAATATGTTTCCTAATTATTAATTTTGCTGCAACTTGTTAAACTATTTTGTTTGTTTTCTAACATGGCGTGTTGATCGAATTAAGCAATGATTCAATTCAACCTTCATTCAGCCTACTGAGTTAGGTTTTTTGTATCACATTTTTCCAATACTTCAATATATCATCGATTCATGTTGTATAGTTTAGGCATGAGCATTTAGCTTAATCAAGTCACCCATTTAATTTCCTGCCTGTGTGTTTACTCTCCAACAAGAGTCATTTACTTTCCTTCCTATGTGTTTTCTTTCCAACAAAGTGATTCACTTTCATGTCTATGTGATTATTTTCCAGCAAGAGTGACTTACCTTTTTTCAAAGAGTGTTGTTAGTAACTAAACGTGTGAAGATTGATATTATAATTCCTACAAGTTTAAAAGGTGATATTTCAATTCCTGCAAGTGTGAGCCTTTCAATTCCTACAAAATTTGGTTTGGTGACTTATGTGAGAACACTAACATAAAAAAATTTCATACTCAATTAGTACTACTGTTAGCCTCCTATAGCAAATAGGTTTCATATTTCATGATTGACTATTTTACATGCCAAATATGTCATCTTCTCATGCTGCAAGGTTCCATATTTCCAAAAAGTTCCATTTTGAAGAATCATACCATTTTTGAAGAGTTTTTACAGATAAGGGAAAGCCAAACAGCTTAATCTTGGCTTCCCTAGGTTTAAATTGCTTGTTTTAGAAGATAGAGAATGAATATCTGTCCAAACAGCTTAAACTTGGCAGATGAGTAGCTAGGTCGAGAAATGAAGGAGCCCAACTGCTTAATCTGGGCCCTTGGAAGATATAAGGGTACATTTAGATAGGAGGGCAGTCAAAAGAAAAGAAGATAATCAGGGTCTACAAGTCTAAGTGCACCCATGCAAAAAGAAGAAAAAATGTTAGGCAAGTATGCTGGGTAAGTAGTTTTGTGGTTGCAGAATCAAGCTATGTGATCCGTTTCATGTTTTCAAGTGTTATATCTATTCAGATCACAGTTGTGAGGCAATTTTTCATCTGGAGGAACTCAAGCGAGGCATGTCTAACTCCCCCTTCTTCTTATTCCCCAAATCACTCACTAACATCCCCTTGAGGACCTTGGGATCTTCCCAACCAGACCTGTTACCACTTCATTTTTTGTAAAATACTAAGTCAAGCTTTGAATTTCTTCAGTGAAAAGAAGCCACATTTCTTGTGTAAAAATCATTTCTCCACAGTCCATTCACTTCATGTGTCTAAAAGTTTCAGTTCACAAACTTAGCCTCTCCCCTACACTTCACCTCACAAATTCATATTAACTTCTAACATTATTATGTAAATCCCTATCTATTTTCCCTTCTCCTTACTAAAAAGCACTAAATAGCTCCCCTATGTATATATCCCCTCCCTCTGGTTGAAAGATAACCTTGACTATGCTTGGGAATCGCTAAGTTTGCCTGAAACTTAGCCAGAACCCTTAGGTTGCCCCTCAGACCATCTTCTTAAAATGCATTAGGACTAATTCCTATGCATAAAATTCCCCTCCAAATGTATAAAATCCATCTTTGGCCATCTTTTACCTTTCCCAAGGCATAAACCCCTTTTTAGGCCATAACCCTTCTCAACTGCCTTTGAACTCCTCCAAAGCGTGAAATTCCTTTTTAGGTTATCGGACCCCTTCCGAGGCCTCAAAAAACCCGTATTTCCCAAAGTTTTGACCCCCCCGCACATAGATATTAATTTAATATTCACGCAGGCCCCCGCACATAAACCTGCCGCCACCTCCACACTCTGTCAGCCATCCGATCCGCCCTCCCAGATCCAACGGCTCTCGGCGATTTCGGAACCGCCCTGACATCCGACGGTTAGCCTCCGATGGGCTAGCGGTTTTCCCCACCGTATAGAAGATAGGTGTCCGCCCTTGATTGCATCGGATCTCCTCTGACATTTACCACCCTCATACAGAAGGCGGTCCAATGAAACCACAAAACCACCTTCTGTCTATCCGCCCCTGACGTCAGCGCCACGTCAACGCTACGTCACCTCTGCGTCAACCCTCCACTGCTACGTGTCACTGCCACCGCATTACCCTGCCGTACTGCCACGTCACCCTACCATGTCACCCTGCCACGTCACTACCGTACCGGGACCCACTGCCGACGTCATGCTGACATCATCACCAAAAAAGTCGCGAAGCGCGAAAATCGCAGCACAGGATGCCCGGAATGAAAAACTGAGGCAATTTTTGATGCGCAATTAGCGCTTAGTGCTAATCACGCATCGCTAAGAAAAAATGATCAAAATGGAAGGCTGCCTATTGCTCAGCTACCAGCAGGCCCGAAAATTCACAATTTGATAGGATTTCTTCATGTAGGTTCAGAAAAGGGTCGATTTGACAATTTCAAGAGTATCAGAGGAAAGATGAAGCCCAGATTAAATTAAAGAGTATCGGTGAAGTGGCAAAGAGTATCAGATCGGAAATACCAAAGCAGGTGAATATTAAAGGCCCCCAAGCAAAGTCAAAGAAAGCGGTGAAGCCATTCAAAGCTCTCAGATCACAGTTAATGCACATCAAAACCACTCGAGAGCAGGGGATCAAAGCCCAAAGCACAGTTATGGCTAAATGAACAGCACAGAGCCATATGGACACCATATTAACTCATTTTGATACAGCTGCCTCCAGCGCAGCTCAAAGATATTTTCTTGCATTAATTGCAGGACAAGATTAGGTTAAAGGAACTCATTTCCCTCAAACCTGTTTAAGGTCTGTTGTAATAGATATTTTTAAGATATTTTCCCTATATAAACCACCCTAATTCATTGTGTAAAGGGTTGGTTGGTTGATATTCCTCACTCTGGACTTGCGCTGTATTTTTGAGAAGCTCTGTAATCAAAGACTGCTGGAATGCTTTTGATGAAGAACTGACTGTTGTGTTATTAATGGTTAAAGAGTGACTGTGGAATTCCCGTGCTACTACATGGCTCAATAAGTTTTCCTACCTATGTTTACAGTTTTCATATGTTTATGCACCATCGTGTTACCATCTAAATAGCAAGAAAAAATAATAGCTTAGGTTTTGCTTGACTGCACCTTATGCTCAGTTCTTGTTATTTCTATATGTTTTCTTCAGAAATGGTTATGAATATGCATACTTAAATGATCATGTTTACCCTGTTTCTTTCACATATGACTGTTTTTTAGGAATTCTTAACTGCTCCTAGACAAACTGTCATCCACCTTCCCTCTCTGTTAGCTAATGAAATATTCTTAGTTGCCTTTCATCTCTGACCTTCATTCCATCTTTATTCCAGCCTGATATTGTTCTATGTGTAGCTATCCTGCTCTATATTCCTCTTGTGACCAAGAAAACGCAACAGCAAGCCCTAATCCATGACTCCATGCCCAATGGTTTGAACTTATCACACTATGCATTCCAACTCTGCTTGAAAACATCTCCTTCCCACCAAAATCAAAACAAAACCCTTGTACACCATAACTAGCCTAAAATCAACCCAAAACAAAGTTAAATCATAAAGAGAGAGCCCTATCTGGCTGCAGGTAGGCTAGGACTTGTAGCCCAAAGATTGGTTTGTGGTTACCTCGGCCGTATCCCTTAAGGAGCCAAGGGACAACCTGAGTGATAACAACTACAACCACATTAGTACTTAACATATTGTGTTAGCATGTATAATACATGATAGTTTTCAAGTTCCATATGAACATCGAATTGGAAATTAAATGTAAAACTTATCAATTATCTACTAAGTCATTGGTAGGTAATAGAAAGACTTGTCATCTTTGGCACCATTTTCGGGGAATTGTCAATAATATAATCACTATTTTGTTGCTTGATTGCATCTAGTTAGTATATTTCTCTTAAGAAGCTTGGTGTAACATGTTTTACTCAATTTTTTCTTTAAGCTAGATTGTTTTAGAAAGTATGTCTCTTTAAATTCCCATGCACGAGATTAGATTAAAACAAGTTATATTTGTTAGCTCCACTAAAAATCCTCATAAGAATAACAATGCAAGACCATCACAATAGGAGAAATGGAAACTCAACCTCACTTCTTGACTTCTACCACTAGGTATCTTACCAAAAAAAAGAGTGAATCTTTCATTCAAGTGCCTCACACTGTGCAAGCCTCATACCCTACCTCAACATAGGTCTTGTTCCCTGAAGCCCAACTAAAAGAGAAATTTCATTCCGGAGAATTATTCTTTGACTCTCCCAGATCACCTTCAGAGGGAAATGCCATTTTTAACAAGAATATGGAATTGAAAAACCTATTAAGGAAGAGACATTTGCCTCCATGTTACCTAATTAAGATTTGGATCAGGAAACTAAGATGAAGAACATTTCACATTCATCCTTGCACAAATTTAATAGATTATGACAACTTTCTCTTTGAGTTTGATGTCATTTGCAAAAATGTTGACTATGTATTAGAATCCTAGAAATTAAAACTCTTTCCTATGACATTGAAGAATGTTGCATTATGTTGCTTCATGGGACTTGGAAGAGATAACATCAACAATTGAGCACAAATGAAGAAAACATTCCTAGAAAAGTATCAATATTATTTCAAGGACAAGGAACAGGGGGAGGAAATCTTCAGAATGGATCAAAATGAGGATGAAATCCTAGAATATTGTCTTGAACGATACACCTACAATACAAAATGGGAAAGAGAAGGAGACTTGGCTCCATACACAGTATATGTCTTGCTATTACATGGAATTCATGATGATTGCATTAACTCTTCAATCTGATGGGTGAAGGAGATGTCTCCCAACAATCTTATTATGGAATCATTGAAGTGTGTTGAAGATGTTCCTTAAAAACATCAAATACTATGAGAGGATTGAAAAACTTATTAGAAAATTTTAGCAATATTGCATGAATTGGAGCCATCAAAGTAAAAATTGGGAACATGTTAGAAGAATTCAAGACAAATATACTTAGCTCATTGAGTTCACAATTAGACACATTACAATTGAAAATTAAGAAGGAAGAGAAAGCATCCATTAAAATAGTGCCCATTAGACTGCCCTAAATCTTGTGCAATATGTAGTGAGGATCATGCCACAAGAAAATGTCTATATTTTCCTAGATTGAAAGATATAGACTAGGAGGTTAATGAACGAGATTTTTGTTTTTTTTTAATCTCCAAGAAGCATTTATGGTAGCCTAAACCTCAAGGTATGATTCCAAATCAATCACAATATTATAACTTAAGTTGGCCTAACCATTTAATGTAGTACTTTTCAACGCAATGGTGTTTACCTACTCAACCATGGATGACTCCTCCTCCAAACTAGTTTTGGAAGCAAGGATGGAGGGAATCCATCCTTTGGAGGCCTTGAATAGGCCTTACTTTAGCCACCTATGCCACTTCTTCCTTCTCGACTAATGCAACCATCCACATAAGATCCTCCTTAGCCTCAACTTCCTACACAACCAATTCCTAACCCAAATAATGGCAAGATAGCTCAACCAACACAAGATGTTGGGATTTCCACTTACTCCACGTACTCTATTTCTTCCATAGATTTTCATGATATTCACCTTAGGTTAGGGAATAATCTAAATAATGGAACTCCTCTAGTATAAAAAGAGGATATTAATGAGCAAGTTTCAAATGAAGAACCTAAACCAAATCAATCTCATGAAGTCTTAAGAACCAATCAAACTTGCCTAGAACCACAAGTTCCTCCTTACCCTCAGAAATTAAATCTAGAAAAAACTGCCACCCAACCTCAGTTTGACTCCTTAAGAGTACTTAAGAATTTGTGTGTTCACATACCACTATATTAGGCCATTAAAGATTTTCATATCTATTCAAAGGCAGTTCAAGAACCATGCTTGAGGATACCTCATAAAAAAGGAAAGGCCCTCAAACTGTGCATGTTATGGAAATTTGGTAGATCTTATGTTGAGGGGATCCTTGCTACTAAATATTCAGAACCTAGAAGCCTAGTTGTCAATGCGCAGATTACTCTTATAATTATTCCAAACACATTAATTGACCTTGGAGCTACTATCAATGTGATGAATCAAGAAACAATGGAAGCCATAGGAATTTCTGGTCATAGGAAAAGCCCCAAAGTATTACAATTAGTTGATTTATCCACCATGAAAATTGAAGGTATTTTGGAAGGCATGGTAATTTCTGTGGATTACTGGGAATATCCCATTGATTTCATGGTGTTACAACCTAAATATTCCTTGGGTGGATATCCTTTGATCTTAGGAAGACCATGGCTAGCCACTATAGACATATATTAGTTGCAGATCTGGAAATATGACAATTTCTCATGGGATCTCCACCAAGAAACTCATCCTATATCCTCTAGCTAAGTCTAACATCGACCCGAAAGCTCCATTTTGGGTTAATTGAAATGAAAGTGATGATGAATCATTTGCTTGGCAAGTGCTTATTGTAGACCAATATCTCACCCTCAAAGATAAAATTGAGAATGAGGATATTGGTGATTTTATAGCTTTATCCTTCTTACCCAACTTGCACATCCTCACCCATATATTAGACCCTAAAGTCCAAGCTTCTCTTTCCACAACATATTGATCCAGACTTAAATAGGAACGAAAAAAATTACAGAGATAACCATAAACACAGATATGCAGCGGAAATAATACTTCATTTCATTAATGTAAAATACTGAAATATGCTTACAAATAGTAATGGAAATAAACCAGCTAGGGCGATGGTAGCTTATCTCTGAGAAGAGATGTGGTGGCTACATGCCTCTGAACTGTGTTACAATGAGGCTCGAAGGCCTATTTATTGTTGAGAAACAATGGAAAACCCTTAACATTCCAAAACCTAACCCTAGAAGATGAAACGCCAAACTGTGGGCCCCGTTTGGGTAAATTGGTACATCAACTTCCCGGGGTCGTAACTTTGGCATACGATCTCCGTTTGACGCGTACAATAGCTCGTTAGAAAGATCTATCCGAGCACTACCACTTTGGGAAGAGCGGAAACATCGGTCCATGGACCCATGTTGCCCCCATATTTCCCAAAAAACATCGTTTAGGGCCTCACAACAGCTCTGGAAGTTTAGGACCCGAAAAACTGCTAAAAATAGTAAGTTGTGCTACAATTAAGGAAACTGAAAATGCTGAGAGAAACAATGGTGGGGGTCCAGGTGGACTTGGCAGGTGGCCACCAATATCCACCTGGATCACACCTCCCCCCTTAGGAAGCAATGGTCCCCATTGCATTGAGTTCCTCCATGAGATGAGGAAACTTTTGCTGAACTTGGTCCCCGGTGAGCCACTTGCCCTGGTGAAGGAGTTGGCCTGCTTTGACAACTCGATACAGTTGGATATTCTGTTGGTGAGTGTTCTTGATCTGTGCGTCCATGATTCGATCAGTTGCAGCTTGTTCCATGCAATCTGGATTTAATTCTGTGGGTGTGAGCTGTTCTGCAATGTCGGATGTGTCTAGCAATGGTGGAAAGTATGGCCGAAGGCGGTCCACATTGAACACTGGGTGCAGGCCAAGGAATGGGGGAATGCTGAGCTCAAATGCATTATCTCCCACAACCTTAGTAATGGTGTAAGGACCATATCGGAGTGGTCTCAGTTTCCGATAGGCTCCAGTAAGGTGTTCCTTTTGCAAATGCAACCAGACTTTGTCGCCCACCTGAAACTTGTGTGGTGCCCGATGTTGATCATGTCGCTGCTTATACTTGGCATTTGGTTTCTCCAAAATTTCATGGACCTACTGGCGAATATGTTGGATGTTCTCAATGAATCTAGTTGCCTTGTCTATTTCGGACTCGACATGAGCCGAATTTGTGTGAGTAGCTGCAAGTGGCATGGCCACATCAATGGGGCATAGTGGCTAGAATCCCAAGCCCACCTGAAAAAGGTTGTGGCCAATCGAGCTATGAAGAGCTCGGTTGTAGCTATGCTGAACATAGGGGAGGCTCTCGTCCCATGTGCGTGGATGCTTTGAGTTGTACATGTGCAAAATGTGTACAATCATCCTATTGAAAACCTCTGTCTGGCCATCAGTTTGAGGACGGAAGGCTGTGGACTTAGTGAGTTTCGTGTCCAGCATTGAACAGAGACTGAACCAAAATGTACTAAGGAACCGACTGTCCCGATCTGAGATGATAGGCTATGGGATCCCAAAGTGCACCTACACTCGTTCAAAGAAGAGTTTAGCAGTGGCTTCTGCTGTGATATTCTTCTTGTAGGCCGCCATAATGACCATCTTTGAGAACCTGTCGATGACCACAAATGCACAGTCATTTCCATGCTTAGTGGAAGGAAGGCCTGACATGTAATCCATGGAGATGGATTCCCAAGGTTGATTAGGGGTAGGCAGCGGGGTATAGAGGCCTTGCTTCTTGATGGTCAGTTTGGAAATGGCACAGGCAGTACATGATCTGATGTACTTCCCGATATCCTGTCGAAGATTCGGCCAATAGAAATACTTTTGCAGTACTGCCACCGTTTTCTCAACCCCAAAATTCCCAATAGCCCGACTGTAGTGTGCTTCCCAAATCATCTTGGCACACTCGCTTGAAGGAACACAAAGGTGACCCAAGTGGCATAACAGGGCATCCTGGAGGTGAAAATCTAGAACATGCCGACCCTCCAAGAGTGTCTGGTATGTGTGGCTGAATTATGGGTCGCTTTTGTAGAGAAGTGTCCAATCAGAAGTTTCGTGCCCGCAAGAGTTGAGCACGGTGGTTAACGCCATGATCAGTGGTCGACTGAGGCAACCTGCAACATTATTGGTGCTGCCCTTCTTATACTTGATATTCAAATGGAACTGTTGCAGGTATGTAGACCACTTCTGATGGCGATCATTCTACAATTTCCCTTGGGTCTGTATGAACTGCAGGGGTCAGTGGTCTGTGTGGATGACCGTTTCCTTCCCCAAAATGTAATGCTTCCATTTTCGGCAGGCCTGCACAATGGAATACATCTCTTTATCATAAGTGGGATACTTCCGGACTGTGTCTGAAAGTGTTTCACTGTGATATGCCACTGGATGCCCGTGTTGAGTAAGGACTGCCCCAATAGCATAGTCAGATGCATCTGTCTTGACCTCAAATGGTTGTTGTAAATCTGGTAACGCGAGCACTGGTGCCATGCAGAGGCAATCTTTCAACTCTATGAATGCCTTCTGTTGAGATTCAGACCAAAAGAACTTTGATTTCGCTCCTCCCTTGGTGACTTGACTCAAGGGCCAAGTGATATGAGAAAACCCCAACACGAACCTGCGGTAGAAGTTGGAAAGACCTAGAAAGCTGCGGAGCTCTGTCAGAGTGGTTGGAGATGGCCAATCCCGAATGACTTGGATCTTGGTTGGATCCACATGCACCCCCTGTTCATCAATAATGTATCCCAGATACTGAACCTAGGTCATGCCAAAAGTGCATTTCTCCAAATTGGCACATAGCTTGTGTTGCCGCAGTGTTTGGAGAACCTGTCGGATGTGGTGGAGGTGCTCTTTCTAACTCTGGCTGAAGATCAGAATGTCATCCAAGTATACCACTACAAATGAGTTGGTGAATGGCCACAAGATGTCATCCATTAGCCTCATGAAGGTTGCAGGAGAATTTGTCAATCCGAAAGGCATAACCAACCATTCGAAAAGGCTTTCCTTGGCTTTGAAGGCAGTCTTCCACACATCAGAGGGTTCGATTGGTACCTGGTGATATCCTGACTTCAGATCGATCTTGCTGAAATATTTTGGCCCCTTTAATTGGTCCAGGAGGTCATCAATCCCCGGGATCGGGTACCTATTACGAACAATGATCTTATTCAGTGCCTGATAGTCAATACAGAGTCTCCAAGTCCCATCCTTCTTCTGTACCAACACGATCGGGCTCCCACAAGGCGATGAACTCGGACAGATGTGACCTTTCTGCAGCAGCTCCTGAATCTGCCTCTTGATTTCATCGTTCTCCAAAACGGAGCGCCAATAAATTGGTCCATTGGGTAGCGGTGCACCTGGGGTCAGATCGATGGAGTGCTTGACCTGACAGTACAGAGGAACCCCTGCGGGGGAGGTGAAGATGTCCTCGTACTCCTCCACAACCTTGTCCATCTGTAGTTGTCGTGCGGAGGGGCCCTGTTTAGAGGTCATGGCCACCGTCTTCTTCTTTCCTTGAGGGCGTATCATCAGCAAAACAAATTTCCTGGTTTTGGGAATGAGCTTACTGCATTGTTTTGCAGTAATCAAAGAGATGGCGGTAGGTGGTGCTACCTCTGGTATCCTATACAACTTATTTCCCAATGTAATAATAACAGCACGGGGCCTTGATTCATACATAGCATGTCGCTTCCACAAGTATGGTTGTCCTAATAATACATCACAAACTTCAAGGGGAGCAATGTCAAAAAATACCTCATCTGTGAAGGGCTTGATGTTGTATGGAAGGAGACACTGTTGGCTCATGCGAAGATCCCGTCCTTGGTGTAGCCACCTGATGGTGTACGGTTGTGGATGTATTATGGTCGGTAAACCCAACCGCTTCATGACCTCTGCTGAAATGAGGTTCTTTTGGCTCCCGCTATCGACAATGAACTGTAGCGGGGAGCCCTTTACCGACATCTAGGAGTGGAAGAGACGCTCCTCCTCCTCTGGATCTTCAAGTTCATTTTTCTGGATCTTGGCGGTAGCAACAGTGGTGTTGGGATCCGCATCAATGATCTACTTCCCTTTGTCATTCCCCTTGTCGGGTTCTGACTCAGAGTCGGAACATGCATCTGATTCTGAAACCTTTAGCTCAGCCACCAGTGACTGCTTGGCCCGACACTCACTTGTGTTGTGAGTGGAGCTCTCTTAGAACTCACACCATTTTCCCGTGTCCTTTTTCGGCTTCACGACACTGTTCTTTGCTTGCAGCTTTGGCAAGTTGTCTTGGGTTGCCCCGCCTTGGCTTTGTCCTTTGTTATGTGGTTTAGGGGCACCTTTCCCTTGCTTTGGATTCGCAGATCCAAAGTCTCGCTTCTTTTGTTTAAACTTCTGCTTGACCTTGACGACATATCGGTATGCTGTGTCGAGCGAGGAGATGTTCAGGAATTCTATTTCTTCCTAGATGTACTTATGCAGGCAGCCACGGTATTTGAGTATCAAATGCTGCTCCGAATCCTTGATACCCAACTTTGTGCGAAGGGTATGGAAAAGATTGGTGAACTCCGGCACATCTTGGTCCCTTCCCTGCCGCAGCGTGGTCCACATTATGTATTCATCCACATAGCTTTCGATAGGGTAGTACTGCTCCTTGATGGCATCCCAGAATGAATTCCAGGTGGGTGTGGCTAAAAATAGTGAGCCGATATTTTCATCCTTTTGCTCATAGTAAGTTTCCCACCAGTCCTTGATGTGGGGGGATGCTTTGAGAAGAGCAAAAACAATCTTTTCCCGACTCGAAAATTCATGAACAAAAAAATAACCCTCTAGCAGATTTAACCATTTATCTATGGCATCTGTGTCTATCCGACCCTCGAATATGAGGATTTCAAAATACCACTGATCCAGACTTAAACAGGAATGCAACAAATTACAGAGAAAACCATAAACACAGATATGCAGCGGAAATAATACTTCATTTCATTAATGTAAAACACTGAAATATGCTTACAAATAGTAATGGAAATAAACCAGCTAGGGCGATGGTAGCTTATCTCTGAGAAGAGATGTGGTGGCTACATGCCTCTAAACTGTGTTACAATGAGGCTCGAAGGCCTATTTATAGTTGAGAAACAATGGAAAACCCTTAACATTCCAAAACCTAACCCTAGAAGATGAAACGCCAAACTGTGGGCCCCATTTGGGTGAATTGGTACATCAACTTCCCGGGGTCATAACTTTGGCATACGATCTCTGTTTGACAAGTACAATAGCTCGTTAGAAAGATCTATCCGAGAACTACCACTTTGGGAAGGGAGGAACATCGGTCCATGGACCCATGTTGCCCGCAAATTTCCCAAAAAAACATCGTTTAGGGCCTCACAACAGCTTCGGAAGTTCAGGACCCGAAAACTGCTAAAAATAGTAAGTTGTGCTACAATTAAGGAAACTGAACATGCTAAGAGAAAAAATGGTGGGGGTCCAGGTGGACTTGGTAGGTTACCACCAATATCCACCTGGATCACACCTCCCCCCTTAGGAAGCAATTGTCCCCATTGTGTTGAGTTCCTCCATGAGATGAGGATCTTTTGCTGAACTTGGTCCCTAGTGAGCCACTTGCCCTGGTGAAGGAGTTGGCCTGCTTTGACAACTCGATACAATTGGATATTCTGTTGGCGAGTGTTCTTGATCTGTGTGTCCATGATTCGATCAGTTGCAGGTTGTTCCATGCAATCTGGATTTAATTCTGTGGGTGTGAGTTGTTCTGCACTGTCGGATGTGTCTAGCAATGGTGGAAAATATGGCCGAAGGCAGTCCACATTGGACACTAGGTGCAGGCCAAGGAATGGGGGAATGTTGAGCTCAAATGCATTGTCTCACACAGCCTTAGTAATGGTGTAAGGACCATATCGGAGTGGTCTCAGTTTCCGATAGGCTCCAGTAAGGCGTTCCTTTTGCAAATGCAACCAGACTTTGTTGCCCACCTGAAACTTGTGTGGCGCCCGATGGTGATCATGTCGCTGCTTGTACTTGGAATTTGATTTCTCCAAAATGTCATGGACCTGCTGGCGAATATGTTGGATGTGCTCAATGAAGCTAGTTGCCTTGTCTGTTTCGGACTGGACATGAGCCGAATCTGTGTGAGTAGCTGCAAGTGGCATGGCCACATCAATGGGGCATAGTGGCTGGAATCCCAAGCCCACCTAAAAAGGGCCATGGCCAGTTGAGCTATGAAGAGCTCGGATGTAGCTGTGCAGAACATAGGGGAGGCTCTCGTCCCATGTGCGTGGATGCTTTGAGTTGTACATGCGCAAAATGTGTACAATCATCCTATTGACAACCTCTGTCTGGTCATCAGTTTGAGGATGGAAGGCTGTGGACTTAGTGAGTTTGGTGTCCAGCATTGACGAGAGACTGGACCAAAATATACTGAGGAACCGACTGTCCCGATCTGAGATGATAGACTGTGGGATCCCAAAGTGCACCCACACTCGTTCAAAGAAGAGTTTAGCAGTGGCTTCTGCTGTGATATTCTTCTTGTAGGCCACCATAATGGCCATCTTCGAGAACCTATCGACGACCACAAAAACACAGTCATTTCCATGCTTAGTGGAAGGAAGGCCTAACATGTAATCCATGGAGATGGATTCCAAAGGTCGATTAGGGGTAGGTAGCGGGGTATAGAGGCCTTGCTTCTTGATGGTCGGTTTGGCAATGGCACAGGCAGTACATGATCTGATGTACTTCCCAACATCTTGTTGAAGATTCGGCCAATAGAAATACTTTTGCAGTACTGCCACCATTTTCTCGACCCCGAAATGCCCAACAGCTCGACTGTAGTGTGCTTCCCAAATCATCTTGGCACGCTCGCTTGAAGGAACACAAAGGTGACCCAAGTGGCATAACAGGGCATCCTAGAGGTGAAAATTTGGAACATGCCGACCCTCCAAGAGTGTCTGGTATGTGTGGTCGAATTTTGGGTCGCTTTTGTAGAGAAGTGGCCAATCAGAAGTTTCGTGCCTACAAGAGTTGAGCACGGTGGTTAACGCCATGATCGGTGGTCGACTGAGGCAATCTGCAACATTATTGGTGCTGCCCTTCTTATACTTGATATTCAAATGGAACTATTGCAGGTACATAGACCACTTCTGATGGCGATCATTCTGCAATTTCCCTTGGGTCTGTATGAACTGCAGGGGTCAGTGGTCTGTGTGGATGACCGTTTCCTTCCCCAAAATGTAATGCTTCCATTGTCGGCAGGCCTGCACAATGGAATACATCTCTTTATCATAAGTGGGATACTTCCAGACTGTGTCTGAAAGTGTTTCCCTGTGATATGCCACTGGATGCCCGTGTTGACTAAGGACTGCCCCAATAGCATAGTCAGAGGCATCTGTCTCAACCTCAAATGGTTTTTGTAAATCTGGTAACGCGAGCACTGGTGCCATGCAGAAGCGATCTTTCAACTCTATGAATGCCTTCTGTTGATATTCCGACCAAAAGAACTTTGCTTTCACTCCTCCCTTGGTGACTTGACTCAAGGGCCAAGTGATATGAGAAAACCCCAACACGAACCTGCGATAGAAGTTGGCAAGGCCTAGAAAGCTGCGGAGATCTGTTAAAGTGGTTGGAGATGGCCAATCCCGAATGACTTGGATCTTGGTTGGATCCACATGCACCCCCTGTTCATCAATAATGTATCCCAGACATTGAACCTGGGTCATTCCAAAAGTGCATTTCTCCAAATTGGCACATAGCTTGTGTTGCCGCAGTGTTTGGAGAACCTGCTGGATGTGGTGGAGGTGCTCTTCCCAACTCTGGCTGAAGATCAGAATGTCATCCAAGTTTACCACTACAAATGAGTTGGTGAATGGCCGCAAGATGTCATCCATTAGCCTCATGAAGGTTGCAGGAGCATTCGTCAATTCGAAAGGCATAACCAAACATTCAAAAAGGCCTTCCTTGGCTTTGAAGGAAGTCTTCCACACATCAGAGGGTTCGATTGGTACCTGGTGATATCCTGACTTCAGATTGATCTTGCTGAAATATTTTTCCCCCTTTAATTGGTCCAGGAGGTCATCAATCCGCGGGATCGGGTACCTATTACGAAAAATGATCTTATTCAGCACCCGATAGTCACTATAGAGTCTCCAAGTCCCATCCTTCTTCTGTACCAACACGATCGGGCTCCCACAAGGTGATGAACTCGGACGGATGTGAACTTTCTGCAACAGCTCCTGAATCTGCCTCTTGATTTCATCGTTCTCCAAAACGGAGCGCCAATAAATTGGTCCATTGGGTAGCGGTGCACCTGGGGTCAGATCGATGGAGTGCTTGACCTGACAGTACAGAGGAACCCTTGCGGGGGAGGTGAAGATGTCCTCGTACTCCTCCATAGCTTTGTCCATCTGTAGTTGTTGTGCGGAGGGGCCCTGTCTAGAGGTCGTGGCCACCGTCTTCTTCTTTCCTTGAGGGCGTATCATCAGGAAAACAAATTTCCTGGTTTTGGAAATGAGCTTACTACATTGTTTTGTAGTAATCAAAGAGATGGCGATAGGCGGTGCTACCTCTGGTATCCTGTACAACTTATTTCCCAATGTAATAATAACAGCACGGGGCCTTGATTCATACACAACATGTCGCTTCCACAAGTATGGTTGTCCTGATAATACATCACAAACTTCAAGGGGAGCAATGTCACACAATACCTCATCCGTGAAGGGCTTGATTTTGTATGGAAGGCGACACTGCTGGCTCACGCGAAGATCCCGTCCTTGGTGTAGCCACCTGATGGTGTACGGTTGTGGATGTGTTGTGGTCGATAAGCCCAATCGCTTCACGTCGTCTGCTGAAATGAGATTCTTTTGGCTCCCGCTATCGATAATGAACTATAACGGGGAGCCCTTTACCCACATCTAGGAGTGGAAGAGACGCTCCTCCTCCTCTGGATCTTCGGGTTCATTTTTCTGGATCTTGGCGGTAGCAACAGTGGCGTTGGGATCCGCATCAATGATCTGCTTCCCTTTGTCATTCCCCTTGTCGGGTTCTGACTCAGAGTCGGAACATGCATCTGATTCTGAAACCTTTAGCTCAGCCACCAGTGACTGCTTGGCTCGACACTCACTTGTGTTGTGAGTGGAGCTCTTATGGAACTCACACCATTTTCCCGTGTCCTTTTTCGGCTTCTCGGCATTGTTCTTTGCTTGCAACTTTGGCGGGTTTTCTTGGGCAACCCCGCCTTGGCTTTGTCCTTTGTTCTGTGGTTTAGGGGCACCTTTACCTCGCTTTGGATTCGCAGATCCAAAGTCTCGCTTCTTTTGTTTAAACTTCTGCTCGACCTTGACGGCATATCGGTATGCTGTGCTGAGCGAGGAGATGTTCAAAAATTCTATTTCTTCCTAGATGTACTTATGCAGGCAGCCGCGGTATTTAAGTATCAAATGCTGCTTCGAATCCTTGATACCCAACTTTGTGTGAAGGGTAAGGAAAATATTGGTGAACTCCGGCACGTCTTGGTCCCTTCCTTACCGCAGCGTGGTCCACTTTATGTATTCATACTCATAGCTTCCGATAGGATAATATTTTTCCTTGATGACATCCCGGAATGAATTCCAGGTGGGTGCGGCTGAAAATAGTGAGCCGGTATTTTCATCCTTTGTCGACGCGTTTCGAACCAACTAGTGTGGTTCATCGTCAGGACAAGTTGAAGAAACAGATCTAGCTCCTCATGTTAAATAGTCTGAGCTGAGCCTCCAACAGCTATCATCTCTAACGGCTAGTTTGACTCAAGTACAGGGGTCAAAAATAATTATAATATTTTAATTCTTAAAAATATAAATTAAGGACCTAATAATTTAAAAACTATAAGTTAATTAATAATTAGTTAAATAAATGACCCTGAAAAGCCTCAAAAATATAAATAATATTATTTAAAAGTATTAGAAATAAAGAAAATCAAAACTTAATAATTAAAAACTATAGGTTAATTAATAAATAGTCAAATAAAAGCCTCAAAAAATATAAATAATTTTAATTTAAAAGTATTAGAAATAAAGACAATCAAAATAAGTAATAAAAATCATAATTTAATTAATAATTAAAAGGAAAATTAGTTAATTAAATGACCTAATGAATAAAAATGAGACCTACAAAACTTTATAAGTTAAATAATAATTGGTTAAATGAAGAAAATAAATTCCTATTTAAAAGTATTACTAAAATGAACATTAATCAAGGTTAATTTTTTTTTAAGTTAGTTACTAATTTAAAAGGAAAATTAGTAATAGTAATGAATAAATTAATTTCATATAAAAGTATTATTAAAAATTTTAATTAGGCTATAAGCTAAATGAATAAACTAATGATAATTAATAAAAGGTAATAAAGAAATCAAAAGGAAAATATGATAGATCTGAAATTAGATATAAGGAGTAAAGAATTAGAAATGAAAATTAGTTACATGGAGGCCCTTAAAAATAAACAATAAGCAGTAATAGGAATTAAAATGGAAATTAGGTAAAGGACCTTGAAATATCAGAAGAAATAGGATGCTATACATACGAATGAAAAAATAATAAAAAAAAATAAAAAAATACATAAATGAATAAATAAACCAATAAATTAATACATAAATCAAAAAACAATAATACAATAAATAAATAAGAAAATAGAGATCAAAGACACCAAAAAGGACGAAAAAACGACTAGGCAGAGAGGGCTGGGACCCAACACCTACTGACTTTCCAACCATCGTCTCTATTGAGATTGCTTGGTCTCTTTTCGATCTCAAGCGCTTCCCTAAATTTTCAATGATGGAAATGCGAAACCCTAGCAATAACACTGGCTTCTTCAATACAAACATGATGATTGGTTTTCTTCGCATGTTCAGCCAAAGCGGAAGACTTAGATCTCCTGTGCTTCAGATTCGTTGCGTGCTCGCTAATCCTCTGATTAATGGAACGACCAGTCTCCCCAATATAGGGGGTCCCACAGGAACAGGGGATCATATAAACACCCTTCATATCTTTAGGGTCGATGGGGTCCTTCACCGATCTGAGGGACGAACGAATGGTGTTCAGGGGCCTAAAGGACACAGGGATACTATGCCTCCTAAGAATCCTACCAATTCTATCAGTGGTCCCTTGAACATAAGGAAGATGGACACCAGGAACATGATCTTTTGGTTCTCTTTTCGCCAGCAAATTCTTGGAAGCCTTAAGAAAAGCCCTATGACCCATGTATCTACTGTAACCATTCTCCACAAAGACATCCAGCAGACTGTTAATTTTACCCCTTCTTCTAGTAACAAGGTTATTAATCTCTCCAGTTTTGTGTTTCCCCCTGTTGTTTTTAAAGTTTTGGGGAAAGGCTTAAATTTTGCCTTAGCCCCCAGAAAAATCCCGGTAGAGGATATTATCTGTGATATTGAGTTTGGGATCCGGGGTTTACCTGATAGGATCAAGGATACTATCAGGCAGGATTGTGCAGTAGCCTTGAGAAAGGCTAAGCCACCTAAGAGTAACCTCAGCAGAGAAGAATCTTTAGCTCTCAGATCCTTAAACCAGAACAAGGATATCATTGTTCTTAAGGCAGACAAGGGTGGTGCTACCGTGATTCTTAACAGGGTTGATTATCACAGCAAGATGTTGGATCATCTTCATAATAGTGGTAGCTACAAAAAGCTCTCCAAAAATCCCCTGAAGAAGGTTGCTAAAAATGTGGCTTTGGCCATTAAATCCATTGGCTCGTTGAGTTCCTTGCACCATAAGCTCATTGAAAGCAACCCTATCACTCCTAGAATCTATGGCCTCCCAAAGATTCACAAGGAAGGTGCCCCCTTAAGGCCCATCGTCAACACCATTGGAGGTCCTACCTATCTTCTTGCGAAGTTCCTGGCTTTAAAGCTTAAGCCCCTTGTTGGTCAGACGGAGTCCTTCGTAAAAGACTCTGCTTCCTTTATTGAGGAGCTCAAGGACATTAAGCTTGATCCTGGGGACATTCTTGTCAGTTTTGATGTTGTCTCCTTGTTCACTTGCATCCCCATCAATGAGGCCATGGATGTGATCAACCGCCTAACGGATCCTGACACGGCCAAGTTGGTGGAGATCTGTCTCACTTCCACCTTCTTCAGTTTTGAAGGGGAGTTCTTCGAGCAAACATGTGGGGTTGCAATGGGTTCCCCCCTTTCCCCTGTTGTTGCTAATCTGTTTATGGAAGATTTTGAGTCCAAAGCTCTGAACTCTTCCCGTCTCCTTCCTAAGCTTTGGAAGAGATATGTAGATGACACTAATGTCATCTGGTCTCATGGCCAGGATGAGCTTGACCTCTTCTTTGATCATCTTAACAGGCAGTCCGCAGCCATTAAGTTCACCAAGGAGCAGGAAGTTGAGGGATGCCTCCCTTTCCTTGATATCCTTATTTCTAGGAATGATGATGGTTCCCTAGCCCATCAAGTTTTTCGAAAGAAAACTCATACGGAACAGTATCTTCATGCCAATTCCCACCATTTCCCGGCTCAAAAGATGGGTGTTCTCAGTACCCTTGCTACTCGGGCCCTGAGGATCTCGGACAAGAAGAGCTTTGAGAAGGAAAAATCCCATCTGCTGGATGTCTTTGTGGAGAATGGTTACAGTAGATACATGGGTCATAGGGCTTTTCTTAAAGCTTCCAAGAATTTGCTGGCGAAAAGAGAACCAAAAGATCATGTTCCTGGTGTCCATCTTCCTTATGTTCAAGGGACCACTGATAGAATTGGTAGGATTCTCAGGAGGCATAGTATCCCTGTGTCCTTTAGGCCCCTGAACACCATTCGTTCGTCCCTCAGATCGGTGAAGGACCCCATCGACCCTAAAGATATGAAGGGTGTTTATATGATCCCCTGTTCCTGTGGGACCCCCTATATTGGGGAGACTGGTCGTTCCATTAATCAGAGGATTAGCGAGCACGCAGCGGATCTGAAGCACAGGAGATCTAAGTCTTCCGCTTTGGCTGAACATGCGGAGAAAACCAATCATCATGTTTGTATTGAAGAAGCCAGTGTTATTGCTAGGGTTTCGCATTTCCATCATCGAAAATTTAGGGAAGCGCTTGAGATCGAAACGAGACCAAGCAATCTCAATAGAGACGATGGTTGGAAAGTCAGTAGGTGTTGGGTCCCAGCCCTCTCTGCCTAGTCGTTTTTTCGTCCTTTTTGGTGTCTTTGATCTCTATTTTCTTATTTATTTATTGTATTATTGTTTTTTGATTTATGTATTAATTTATTGGTTTATTTATTCATTTATGTATTTTTTTATTTTTTTTTATTATTTTTTCATTCGTATGTATAGCATCCTATTTCTTCTGATATTTCAAGGTCCTTTACCTAATTTCCATTTTAATTCCTATGACTGCTTATCTTTTATTTTTAAGGGCCTCCATGTAACTAATTTTCATTTCTAATTCTTTACTCCTTATATCTAATTTCAGATCTATCATATTTTCCTTTTGATTTCTTTATTACCTTTTATTAATTATCATTAGTTTATTCATTTAGCTTATAGCCTAATTAAAATTTTTAATAATACTTTTATATGAAATTAATTTATTCATTACTATACTAATTTTCCTTTTAAATTAGTAACTAACTTAAAAAAAATTTAACCTTGATTAATGTTCATTTTAGTAATACTTTTAAATAGGAATTTATTTTCTTCATTTAACCAATTATTATTTAACTTATAAAGTTTTGTAGGTCTCATTTTTATTCATTAGGTCATTTAATTAACTAATTTTCCTTTTAATTATTAATTAAATTATGATTTTTATTATTTATTTTGATTGTCTTTATTTCTAATACTTTTAAATTAAAATTATTTATATTTTTTGAGGCTTTTATTTGACTATTTATTAATTAACCTATAGTTTTTAATTATTAAGTTTTGATTTTCTTTATTTCTAATACTTTTAAATAATATTATTTATATTTTTGAGGCTTTTCAGGGTCATTTATTTAACTAATTATTAATTAACTTATAGTTTTTAAATTATTAGGTCCTTAATTTATATTTTTAAGAATTAAAATATTATAATTATTTTTGACCCCTGTACTTGAGTCAAACTAGCCGTTAGAGATGATAGCTGTTGGAGGCTCAGCTCAGACTATTTAACATGAGGAGCTAGATCTGTTTCTTCAACTTGTCCTGACGATGAACCACACTAGTTGGTTCGAAACGCGTCGACAAATGAAATTCTATGTGATATGCGCCGAAATATTTCTCTAACTTGATATGGATCACAGAAGCCTAAACTCTATTATTTTCATCCTTTTGCTTGCAGTAATTTTCCCACCAATCCTTCACATGGGGGGCTTCTTTGAGAAGAGCGAAAACAATCTTTTCCCGACTCGAAAATTCATGAACAGAAAAATAACCCTCTAGCAGATTTAACCATTTATCTACGGCATCTGCGTCTATCTGACCCTCGAATATGGGGATTTCAAAATACCACTGATCCAGACTTAAACAGGAACGCAACAAATTACAGAGATAACCATAAACACATATATGCAACGGAAATAATACTTCATTTCATTAATGTAAAATACTGAAATATGCTTACAAATAGTAATGGAAATAAACCAGCTAGGGCAATGGTAGCTTATCTCTGAGAAGAGATGTGGTGGCTACATGCCTCTGAACTGTGTTACAATGAGGCTCAAAGGCCTATTTATTGTTGAGAAACAATGGAAAACCCTTAACATTCCAAAACCTAACCCTAGAAGATGAAACGCCAAACTGTGGGCCCCGTTTGGGTAAATTGGTACATCAACTTCCCGGGGTCGTAACTTTGGCATACGATCTCCATTTGACGCGTACAATAGCTCGTTAGAAAGATATATCCGAGCACTACCACTTTTGGAAGGGAAAAATCGGTCCATTGACCCATGTTGCCCCCATATTTCCCAAAAAACGTCGTTTAGGGCCTCACAACAGCTCCGGAAGTTCAGGACCCGAAAAACTGCGAAAAATAGTAAGTTGTGCTACAATTAAGGAAACTGAAAATGCTGAGAGAAACAATGGTGGGGGTCCAGGTGGACTTGGCAGGTGGCCACCAATATCCACCTGGATCACATATGCATCACCCTTGGAGCATAAGTACTTTTCTAAGGAAGAGCATTAGTCAAGTTCGAAAGCTATGGAAATAAGCATTGGGGATTTTTTGAAGATCAATTCAGGACTTATAAAGCATCAAAGGGAACAACTAATTCAGTTTTACAAAAGCATAGGGATGTTTTTTCCTAGGATTATAATGAAATGAATGGGATTCATCTTGATTTGTGGACTCACCATATTTATATCAAGGAATACTCTAGATCCATTCACCAACCTCAACAATGAATTAATCATACTTTGTGGGACATAGTCAAAGAGAAGTTGCAGAAGTTAATTTCAGCTAAATTTATTTACTATATTTTTTACAGCCAATGGGTCTCTCCTCTTGTTATTGTGCCTTAAAATAATTACAAGTGTATAATTTTCATTTATTATAGAGAACTCAATAAGGCCACTCATAAGGACCACTTCCCACTACCATTCATTGACTAGGTGTTAAACACCTTCGTACAAAAGAAGTATTTTTATTTCCTTGATAGTTTAGTGGATATAAACAAATTTAGATCACTCTTGAGGACTAGGAAAAAACCACATTTACTTATCCGTGAGGGACATTTTCCTATCGTCTTCTACCATTTGGACTTTGTAACGCTCGTGCAACTTTCTAGTGAGTTGTGATTGGAATAGTCTTTGACTTGATTCATGAATGTGCGGGAATTTACATGGATTATTTTACAACTCATGGTGATGAATTTGAAGTATCTTTGGCCAATCTAGAAAAGGTATTAATAAGGTGTAAGGAATGCCATGCAACTCTCGGTAATGAAAAATGCTTAATGATGTTAGTTGATGGAATCACGTTAGGGCATCATATCTGTCTAAAGGAATAAGAGTAGATCCAACAAAAATAAAGGTAATATTAAACTTGCAAACTCCATGAACTTAAAAAGAGGTACACATCTTCCTCAAGCATGGAGGTTATTATCAATGATTTATTTAAAATTTTACGCGAATAAATCATCCTTTATTTTATTTACTTACTAAAAATGTTGAGTTTATGTGGATAGAAAAATTGCTAGCATGCCTTCAAGGAATTAAAAACAAGATTATCCAAGGATCCCATCTTAATAGGGCCCAATTGGTGCCTCCCATTTCATATATCTACAGATGCTTCAGATATTTCTATTGGAGTTGCCTTGGGACAACATGAATATCATCATTTTATATGCAATATACTTTGTTAGCAAGAATATCTTTCCCACATAATTGAATTACATGGTAATAGAAGAATAATTTCTTGCAGTAATTCATTTTATCAATAAGTTTCAACAATATATAACTAGATATCTTACATATTGACCACACTACCTTTAATAATCTAATGAATAAACTAATTACTAATGGTAGGGTGACTACATGGCTATTACTATTGCACATATTTGATATAGTCATCATTAATAAGACAAGAAAAGTTGTTGGCCAAGGGTTCCTTGTTGATCAATGATGTTCAAGCTCTAGATTATATATATTATTTTGGCTTTATTTCAGCTCTACAATACTCATACTTAATTTTTTGGATTCAACTATTTAAGAATAGCTCTGCAATACTCATAAGTAATTTGTTCTCAATTCCTGCTAATAATTGAGGTGATCTGCTTCCTACATCCAGGAAAAATTTAGAGAAAGAGAAATTCATTGATTGCACCGAGAGGCACTCTACAGCCCAATATGGAAGAGATGTTGCAATGTCTTGTCTTGTTATGTTATGTAACATTTTGACTCAGTCAAATTACATAAAAATATAAATAATTATTAATTATTAATAATTAAACCAGCCTAGATCTTAACTCTAGATCTATCAAATGACAAGAGGGATCAAATATCTTAAGGTGCAAACCTTTTTTAGAGTGAAAATAGATTTTATCCCTCTTGGAGCTTGGTAGATCTAGAGTTAAGATGGATCTATGCTGGTAGATAATAGAGCACGAGCATGGGGTCAGACCATATGTTGATGGGGAAGAAAGGATTCAAGGTTCTAAAGTTGAAAAGTAAAATTCATACATAAAGTTACATGGCGCAGAAAATCTAAACATATTCGGGAGGCCGGTAAAATTCTTGTAGGTGGTGACACACAAAATATGAACACAAAGAAAGTGAAGGCTGGAGAAGATGAGGTTTTACATGAAAGAGTTCATGAAGGAAAACTTGTGGACCTTTCATGCCAAAATGAAACAAATTCTTAGAGAAGTGAGAAATGAGAGTAATCTTGTTTGGAAAGACAATCATATATTGAACAACAACCCACAATAGGGAAAATCTGGGAGAATGGGGACTTTTCAATTGCAAGGAAAATGATAAAATTGTAGGTGAAGATGTTCATATTTTATGTTGAATGGAATCAAGGAGAAGTTCTATCTTTCACTCAGGTATCCTTGTTGTTAATGGAAGAGAAAAGTCAGTTCATAATGAGGAAGGAATACCTACCACAAATAATAAGATGAATATATATGAGACTGAAGGAGAAGCTTCAGTTGTAGATGAAAAAAACATCTGTCAATATAGAAAGTTTGGATCACAATACCCACATTGAAGGATCATCAACAAGGCTTGGAAAGCACCTATCAAGATATGCCACTCCATTTGGAAGAAAAATTTATTCATGGTGATGATGAATAAATTCACGGGTGGATAGAGGAAAAGCATCCCAAAGTGATTGACCTTGAAACTGTAAGAGCAGTAACAACATAAACTACCATCAAGGCACAAATAGCTAAACAAGCCTATCTTACTCTTACAGGTGCATGAAAGGGTAACTTTCCAAAAGAAAACCCACAATTGATTTATCTCATAGATTCAGAGGGCCATAGTGAAGATGCATTCCAAAGGACAATTGACCCTGCATCAAATAACAAAGAATATAACAAATAATTGAATGTAGAAGTTAAATGTGGAAATAAGGATACACTGAGTTGTGCAGAAAAAGATTGCACTAAAAAAAGGGTCAATATGGACAAAGAAGGAGAAGTGTTACAGAATAAGGAGGTTCAACACAAGGTGAAAAAATACTAGACAAGTCCTTCAACCTTCCAATGAAAGAATCCACGAAGAGGTTGTAGTTGTTAGAAACAAAGAACTATAAGGACGAGTCAGGATAAGTGAGCCCAAAATCATTGATATAGGGGGTTATGATGATATATATGGAAGTGGATGTAGCACAACCTTCTGCCCTATGAAGTGAGCTTACCAGAATAATTGGAAATCCCAAGAAAGAATTAATGAATTAATAAAGCTACAAAATATAAAATACTCACTTTCAGTCAGTATCTTAGGGGCAACATAGAAGGGAATCAAACAAGGCTAGAACTTTAGGAACTGATATCAGTCAAGTAATGCCAAAATGTAAAGAGAAGGATGCAAGAAATATTGTCTCAGCCGATGATAGTTTAAGAGCCTTAGTATGGGACAACAACACAACATTTTTAATAGTTACAACATATAATTTCCAACTTGAGAATCCAACTAATAGATTTGAAGCTTAATAGGAACAATGAATTAACAACCACGCAAGAAAAACTCCAAATAAGAACTACTTTGATCCAACTTAAGAAAAACCTTACTAGTCAGAGCGTACATTTAAAAAGGATTTTGAGAGATCTTGCAAAAAGAGAGCAGGCTATCAAAAATGTCTAAACAACTCTAAGAGAATAAAGCAAAACTCTTGAAAAGGAATTGGCCCAAGTTACGTACGAAAAAGATGAGAAAATCAATAAATTGAGGGGCGTAGTTTGGGAAAGAGAAGAGAATGTTAAGAAATTGGAGGACCATATAATTTATTGTTTTTAACCAGAATGAGTAGATTTTTATATAAAATATATCGCGTCCGTTCGCAAACAAAACCAGGATTTTACATAGATTTTTCCAAGCTTACAAAAAGTTGATAATGCTTCATTTGTTCTGCAAACCTAGTATTTCGACTATATCTAATCTGCCCACAAAAATTCCTCATTCTGGAGCCTTTACAACTGTAAATTCGACAAAATTGAAACAAAAGATATTTACATTTACAATGCATCATTTAAAAACTGAGAGAAAGAACATATGAAAGCTAGATGTCCATTGGCGCTGGACTGTTGAGGTCCAGGCCAATTGAGCCTTGGTTCTGATCCTGCTCGGTCGAGTCCTCCTCCTTTTCCTTGTTGCTCTCGTCCACTTTGAGCTGCAGCTGCTCAATTTGATGCCTCAGTGCATCAACTTCATCTTCCAGCTGACGTATGCGCTCTCGTTTCTCCATCTCTCTCTCCTGCATCAACAAGTGCTCTTGTAATTGCTGATGAATGTTGTGTTGCAAAACGATCAGGCCTTCTCTCAGCTCCAAGTGGTCCTGCACACAGTTTATGCAGGATGGCCGAATTCTCCTTCCCTCCAGTGAGGTTCCCACCCGCAGCCCCCCAGACCTCGGCCTGCGATTGCCCCAGGAGCCCAACCATGAATTGGCATCTGCACTTTGTACACTAGAATCCATTTTTCGGTTGTCCGAAATGTTCCAGGACTTTCTGTCACTCCCACTCAAATTCAGAGTGCACTTGAACTTGTCCTCTAGCCAGGAACCCTCACAAACCTAAGGATTGTAGCTCTTCTCACCTACCACCGTGTTCAGCCAAACCTCCCTCCATTGTTCTACTAACCAATTAGCTCCTAGATTCAACCAAACCCAAACCTCTTCCTGCTTTCATAAAATAACGACGTCCTCAAACCCAGTAACAACATGCAGACTCCCAATTTCCCTCAGACCCTCAATTGCTCTCAGATCCTCAATTGTACTCGGGCCTTCCTTGAAATTTATCCCATCAACCCAAGCCCAGTAACAGACAATTAACAACCTTAGCTTCAGCCGCCAAGCCTTTGCAAAGGCCACCTTTGCAACATATATCCTTAATTCATACAAAAAAAACAAATTGTTATTCCCGTTATATTCGCTACCTGACTAAATGATGATGTTGTGTTGAGCGAAGAAGCTGATGCGCCTGGGATCCCGATAATTCACCATAATATCCCTGTCGTCCTCCATTAATTCCCCACATTTCTCCTAGTCCATCCTTCTCAGCCACATTATCCTCCCACGAGTGAACTGGGCTTCTCTGTGAACCAGAATTAAATTTTTCTTCGAAAATCCCATACTCCTGCAATCTCCCGAGGAGATGCACCGTCCTTTACCCCATGAACCAGGCCGTGGGAACTGAAGATGCACGCTGAGGTCCCTTTCGAAAATAGGTGTAGTACCAGGGTGACGGACTCTGACACGTCACAATTGAAGGTAGAGGACATTCATGCCATGATTCTCCATGGCAGGCCAGAGCTCACTTGATATGATGGGACAGGGCCCAAGGGTTGGGGGGATGAGGTGGGTTGGGGAGGAGATCATGGCGGGGAGAGGCGGAAGGGTGAGGGGGGAAACAGGGGAAAGGAGAGGAGGATGGAGAAGGGAAGGGGTGGGGGGGATAAATAAGAAGGAGGGGGAGCGAAGGGAAGAGGAGGGGGAGCAAGGGATAGGGGTGAGGACAAAGGGGAGGGAGGAGGGGCCAACTTACCACTTTAATCAAAATGTAATTAAAGTCTCCAATACCTGTATATATTAATTTCCATGCTAGGCTTGGAGCCTCTCTCAATATCCACAAGTTGTATCCCATCAGTTTACTTATGGGATGTTAGTTGTGCTCTTGACCTCATTCAATATGCATCTTTCTTATCTCAACTGACATGCATGATTGACCTGTTTATCTTCTTCTTGGTTGTTTCTTCTGAGAATATGATAGAAGGTGTTATCACTCAAGGAAAATATTTTAAATTCTGAACATCAATTTTTTTTTTGTTATAAAGGTTTGGTGTTAGTCCCTTTGCAGGTTCCTGCGGATGAAAGTCACATTTTTCTTCTCTATCAGGATTAGGCTTTTAGGCTTATCTTCCTCAAGATATGGAAAAAATTGGTATTGCTGGGTCAAATGGCACTCCTTACATATGACAGCTGACGAATAAAGTTCGAGCAGGTCAAAGCAGATGGGTTTTCTTGCTTACGTGGATTATGGGTGCTTCGCCAAATTTCTGTTATCAATATTCATGAAGCTTTCGACAGCACTCTGTGTGCCATATGTCTTTGCCCATGATTACAATGCAAATTGAATAACAGCAGTTATCCTGACAACACATAGCATGAATGAAGCATAGGCCCTTTGTACATGCATTGGAATTATGGTTGGGGGGCGGCTCTGTTGTCTTGGAAGTCCTCAACATTTGAAAATACGATTTAGCAATTCTTGCTTGTGCAATCCTTGTTCCAGTAAATGCCACGGGAGGGACTTTAGTAAACTTAAAGAAAAAGCTGGTCTTTAGTGACATTGACAAACTTTCAATATCAAATGTCCAGAGTGGTTCTCAAAGGTTTTGGGCTCATCTATTAATGGCGTATGTATTTTCAGCATGGACATGTTTTGTGTTTTACACAACAGAAATTGACATTTTGGTTACGAAGATAGCAGAAGAACGAGAACGGGTACTGAAAGATCCTGAGGCAATCATGCCTGTTGCACTTGTTTCATTTAATACATGCTGGGGAGCTGCTGTTTGTGCACAAACACAACAAAGCAAGAACCCAACAATTTGGTTAACAGAGTGGGCCGCTGAGCCTAGATTCGTTCATGGAGATGCAGACTTTGTATTGGCTGCCAAATTAGCATGGTTATCCCGTGAAGAAACAGAGTTTGAGCTCAAGTTATGCCAACCTGGTGAAGCTTCATGTGTGGCGCATATAAGAGACAGGGTGAATGCTGATGAATCAAGTTCGAATGTTTCATATGAAGCTCCAGAAATGTTTCAAACATGCCACTTGGAAAATATAGTGAAATCACTTGCACCAGATCGTTGTGTCTTTGGTTCTCGTGATGAAATAATTGATGAAATTGTCCATTTAAGCCAAGACCAACTTCTACACAGGTTTCTTCGTTTTCATGACAATCAGCAAATAGCAGCTCAGGAACAAGAATCAATCAGTAATCCAGAATCGATACAAGGAGAGCATTTTGTGCATCAAGCCCTACAAAATTTCAGGTTGTCATATGCATTAACAAACATAACTCCAGTGATGAAAAACTTGTCAAGCAGTGCGAGGATCAACAAGTCAAAACCATGTCAAGAGCTTGCAGAACTTTGAAGTGGAATATATGGCCCCCATGGTATGGACGTAGCAAATATGCATGTTTTCGTGGGAGAAACTGGTGATACAGATTATGAAGAAATGCTAGCGGGCTTACATAAAACCATAACTTTAAAGGGTACGGTAGATCGTGGTTCCGAGAAACTACTACGAGATAGTGGTAGTTATAAGAGAGACGACATTGTCCCTTCTGAAAGCCCAAATATAGTTTCTACGGAAGCTTTGAAATGGTCAAGGAAGGCTGTCATTCATCCTGGCGGCCTCCAATCCCTATGGCGCCTTGCTGCAGATTATTCTCTGAGTTCTGGCGATAAGGGAAGCTATGAGAGCGAGCATGATTTAGCTGCTGTGGTGCAAGATTTCATGGAAAATGGAAGCTCTGGGCAGGATGGCGGTTGTTACAGCAGCGACAGCGACTCCGGCACAACCAACATTTTAAAGCTTGTAGAAAGTATTAAGGGCCTGAAGACTTCGGTGATGCCATTCGAGAAGGATTTGCTCTCTGTGATACAAGCTCTCATTCTGTCCAATAAAATTGATTTTCATTGCTCAAGGGAAGGGATTTGCAAGGCTATTTGTATCAAGAAGTTGATTGTGAAGCATTTGAGGTCTATTGGATACAACTCTGCAGTTTGTAAGTCAGAGTGGAAGGGAACTGATAAAGTTCCAGGGGTTGAATATGAGTACATAGATGTTATACTGGAAGGTGATGACAAGGCCACTGAACACCTGATCATTGACATTGACTTTCAGAGTCATTTTGAAATTACAAGACCCATTCTATCGTATGATGGACTATTAAGATATCTCCCTGTGGTTTATGTGGGCAACCTTGCTAAACTTGAACAAATATTGGAAATAATGGTAGAAGCTGAAAAGCTTTCATTGAAGTAGGATTCAATGCCACTTCCACCATGCAGAACACTTGGATATTTGCGTACCAAATGGTTTTCCCCAAATGAGAGAGAGCCTTTTGATTACAGAAGTAAACTTCGAAGGCAAAGGGTAAGTCCAGATTGGGGAAATGCAACTCCTCGCCCAAAGCAAAGACTTCAAGAAAGCAGTCAAACCATGTTCAAAGGTGTTAGAGTTTGAATCACAAATTATGAAAAGACAAATGGCAGATTTGCAGATGCAGCTAAGCCAGCAGGAAAGTCTTCCTTAAGGAAATCATACAACAATTTTGAATAGCTTCAAGACAGTTGAAACGGATATGTCAAAATAAATGAGGCTCAAGACAGTCAGACTTTGATGTTAAACTGCTGAAGCTGCATAATTAACGTTCAGTCAACCAAATTTTGAAGGACTTTTCAATCAGCATTAAAAGTTTTTGGCAGCACACATGTACATGGAAAAGGGTGGCCAGCACATCATGGACGTGGCAATCTATTCTATTTGGGTAATCAAAGATAAAAGGCATGCTTCTTTGGATTCGAACATTTTGAGGCAAACCAAGGACCGACAAACAGGGGTAGTTTCCTATGTTTCAGGGCAATGGAAAAGATGTGTCATTGAAGATCAAACATGGAGCCTTGAACATCCATTACAGCCAAACTAAAGGGGAGCAGATGTCAAAGAACGAGAACCATTGTAATCAAGGCTATTATTAGCATAACACGTTGTTAGAATCCTAATTGATTTAGATCTCTAAAAACTCCAGTCAACACTTTGTTGCATTTATTAAGTAGTTAGAGTTTAAAACAGATGTCAGTAATAGAAGTAGTTTTCGAATTCCCCTCATGCTGGAGGAGGAATCTCGATCAGTTAGAATAAGAGCTCTATATATAGCTGAAACAGCAATGTAAGTGGGGTTGGAAATTTTATGAAAAAGCTAGTATTTGGCCTATGTAAGACTC
Source organism: Pinus tabuliformis (assembly GCA_031772625.1). Taxonomy (NCBI): domain Eukaryota; kingdom Viridiplantae; phylum Streptophyta; class Pinopsida; order Pinales; family Pinaceae; genus Pinus; species Pinus tabuliformis. The sequence continues at coordinate 1,452,683,595 of CM062819.1, read as the reverse complement.
ATTTTCAGTAATATACATGCTGAACTTTACTTCTCAGGATTCATGAAGGATTTTTTATGTTCAGAATATGTGATGTTGTCCTTTTCTTAATTCTTACAGTGGTATGGATGTATAATCACTCAGAATTCACTGAATGTGCTCTGACTTCCTGTATACATTTATAAACTGTGTGGTCCCATATGAGTTTATGTTCTGAATGTTTAAATGCTGAATTCCCTGACTTCCATGTAAGGTTGAGTTCATTGTTATATTGAGGTGTTGTTGACTCCATAAGCCCAATGGATAGTTCTGTTTAATGTGTTTCCACCATTCATATTTTTCACAGTTGTTCTACAAGAGTTAGCCATCTTATCTTTAATCAAAATCATTAACCCATCAAGAGAGAGCCCTATCAGGTTGAGGAGGCTAAGCCTCAGCCTAAAGTCGGTTTGAAATAGTTACTTGAAGTCTTCCTGGTCTGCAGCCTTCCAGGGCCTGATTTTGAGATAACAGAAGGACACCAAATCGAAGAAGGGAAGTAATCCCTGAGATCTCTTGATGATTTGGTTCGGGGTAGTGTTTTCAGCTTTTGTAGCATAGATCATATGCCTAATAATTATCATGTAATCCCCTAGAACTTGTATTGTTTTTATGCACTTCTTTTGAGCCAGGGTAAGGCCCCAGAACAAGCCATACGCTTCTGCTTGGTTGTTGGTCTTCCATCCAAGCCCCCAATTATATCTAAATTCAATGATTCCTTAGGGATTAGTGAGAATCCATCCCCCTCTTGCCACCCCACAAGGACCATATAATTTATTGCACAATGAAGCAATGCAATTTGAAACTATGAAATCTAATCTAGAGAAGAAAATATTTAAACTAAATGATGCAACTAAGGATGTGGAAGATCAATTGGATAGTACACCTACTTTTTTTGAACCACTGTTAGAGACAAGATGTAGCATAAGGGAAGTGAAATTGAACAGTTGAAGAATTGTTGTAGCTAAGAATTGAATAACGAGAACAACACAAGAAGAAGTCAATAATTGAGGTAAGGAAATTGGACAATTGAAGAAGCAATTGGAAGAGTCTTCATCATGAAGTGCACTTGAGACATCTTTAGTCATAGCACAAATCCAAATTCAACAATTGAAAGTAGAGATGAAAAGGATTTCAATACAAAATGTGGGCTTGCACTGCTAATTTCCCAACAAACAAACTATTTGTTTGTAACAACAGAAATTGAAAGTCGAAATACAAATTGTTGAATCAAAATAGGAAGATGAATGGATGAAATATTGAGACTTAGAGGATGCCAAGCAGTATCAACAGTACAAATACCTCAAACAACTTGTGCAATAGAAAACACTACAATTTGGGAGTGACATCAGAAAATCATAAACTTAATAGAGTAGTTGCAACATTGGGAGACTCAACCACAACAAGCGCTTGTAGAATATAGCAAAGAAAAGACAGGTAAAAGTAGATTTTTGAAGAGGGTCAACATGAACAACAAGCTCCAAGTATTTTTCCTCAGGTGGTCATGGGTTAACCTCTTGACACCTCATGATTTGTATATATTATTCAATATGAAAATACAACACTTCAAGAGTAGGTTGGATGCATTGATAGAAAAGCTCACTGATCAGGAATAGGATTGAGCTATGAAAAAAGGAAAAGAAAGCGAGAAGAGGAATGGACTGAACACCCATTAGGTGGTTGTTAAAAACCTAGAAATACATTGGTTTAGTCGAGACTATTGAAGATTAATGGGGGAAATGATAATCCCCATTTGCAACAACTCATTTGCTATGTTTTTTTTCCAGGTAATACCTTGTTTAGGACTAGGTATAGGCATTTAGTTCAGATCCGCAATAGGAGAAATGAAGTATTTTTTAGCAAATTCAGATGACTAAGTGTTTACCATGTTTCCTCTGCAGCGGTGTTGGAAATAGATTATGAAGAGAGGCAGTCCTGCAGAGCAAGGCTTTGCATGACTACACAGAGGTAAGAGTGGGCCTACTTTTTGAAGAGCACATGGTTCCATTCCAACCAAATGTCCTGTGCTATGATCAACGAGAGTTTTTTTTTTTGAGTGCATAGCTTGAATCTAAGTTTTTAAACAGTCTTCCACTATATCTCCTTTCCAATTGCAAGTTGGCCCCTCTCAGTATTTTATTTCCTTCCATACTGCCAATGTGAATGGACAATGTATAAACACGTGGTCAATGGATTTTGAGTTTTCCAAGAAAAGGGGGCATCGGCTTGGTTAATTGAAAGATATTTTCTGAAGAATGTCCCATATAGGAAATTTGTTTTTAAATATGAGCCACATGAACATCTTGGACTTTGGAGGGCATTTAAATTTCCATAGTTTTCCCCCCACCAAGGATTTTCCAAGGTCCTGGAGGACTGCACCTAGTGATATTCTATTTTTGGAGACTAATCGCCTAGAGGATTAGGAGACCAGATTAAGATATCTTCATTCTCATATATTTTTACCAAGGATTACACCAATCTGTTTATATAATTCCTCCAATCATCCACCCAATTTCCTTCAAGGTGTAGCTCTTTTGCTTATCTCTAGCCTTGGAGTCCATCGACCAGATTTCTGAAGAGATTTTTAAATATGCACTTTTATATCAAAGCAGTAGAACATGTAGCAATAAATCTATAATTAATTTGTGATTAAGTTGGTTATAATTCTTTTTAACATGTATTCACATTTGTGGAAAAGTATCTCTTGAGTATTCTCACAGGGAAAATAAGGGTTAGTTAAACAAGTTGTTATCAATGTTGATGGGTATTTGGCAAGTTTTACACTATCAAATGCCTAGATCAAATCCTTCAGTAAGGTGCATCAGTCCAAGCTAATAATTTTATTGTGGATATCATCCACGAATGTGGGGAAGCAAGCCCTTTGTATCTAAATTTTAACACTACAGATGGATTCAGAGACCCCCTTTATCTCTTAATCCATTTGTAGTGTCAAAATTTAGTGAAATGTAACACTTCAATATCAAAACTGCAATGTTCCATTTCCAGAGTGACAAAATTAAAATTACTAGCATAAATGACTAAATCATAGACTTGTTGTACTTGTCATTTGGTCATATTTTTAGTCTTGTACTATAGTAGTCATTTACGTTAATCATTTTTAATTTTGTCACTTATTATCTAGTCATATATTTTAGTCTTGGACTAAATTAGTCATTTAAGTTAGTCGTTTTTAGTTGGGTGACTTATTATCTAGTCGTTTATTATATCCTTAGACTAAATTAGTCGTTTAAGTTAGTCATTTTTGGTTGGGTCATTTAAAATTATTCAAATTTAGTAGTAATTCACTTGAAATAGTTGTGGTGACTAGCTTTTTTAGTCATGTAGTCACTAATCTCTCATTTTGTACTAGTGTTTCAAGTGCATTTTGTGTATCGATTCCTCTATGATTTTTCATCTTAGCTTGTTGTAATAATGCATCATAAAATAAACATACATACTTATGTGTTAGTACAAGACTACTTGGTTGATTAATTGAGGGAAAATGGATCGCGAGGAAGGATAAATCAAAGTAATAGACCTTATCTCATCCTTTATTGGTATTGGTTTCTAATCAAACCCAATTGCTGAACAAACCCTTATTGGGAGTTCCTATAGTAAGGATAAGATTTCACTTGGTGCCATAGTTAACCCAAGTGGTTGGAGTTCTCTTATAGCAAGATCCTTCCTCGCAGAATTAAGGGACTTGTACCACTAGTCTAGACTAGATTGAGTGTGATATTTTCCTAGTCTCCAATCTCCATTCATAATCCAAATTGAATAGTTAACAAAAAGAGGGTTGTGACCATGATTTGGCACCAAGGAAGGGAAAAACAAGGCCAAGGTAAGCCTCACTATAACAACCATCTTATTCTAGAAATTAAATCTCTTTTATTTTCCATTTTAATAAAAATAAATACAAAATATCTCTCTCTCTATGTCTCTCTCTCTCTGTATTCCCAACTTGTCACAAAATTTTATCTTTAGAAAAGTAGTACACCCTTGATATTTTTTAAATTCATATTATTTTTATCAAATAATATTTTTCCCTATGGTTTGTTGCTTTAAAATTACATATTTCATGAGGGTATTGTTGAGATATTTGTAGATTTTCAATTTATTACAATAAAATACTACACAGTTTGATAAAATATCCTCATAAAAATGGCTTGACACGTAAATATTGATCAATAATAACCCTTTGTTTTCTTTTAGGTTTTTCTTTTTGTTGATTATTTTTCCTCTATTAGATCATACATTAGGCATACATAACATATCATGTTTCCTCCTCACTATCATGGCCTATCACAAGAGAAACCAAACCAACGGAAGTGGAGGTAGTGTATCAGTCTTTTATCTATCAAAATGAGAAAAAAACATCCTACTAGTTGACCATCCTGATGCCAAGACAAATCTGTAGCACCATTCTCAAATCCATTACATAAAGTCTATTGGGTAATACTGGCATACCATAGTTGTAAATTATATAAGAAAATAAAATAAAATTCTTGAAGATAAACATAAAACAAAATACCTATGCATGCATCATACATCATAGGATGTTTCTAGGTCCATATCTTGTGTTATGTAACCAGATCATAGAAACAAAAGAAAAGATAGATGAACGACTTGAAAATAAGCCTTTTTTAGGGGGGGGCTCCTTTTACATTGCATAATTGAACTATTCTTGGATGATTAAAAGGAAAAGACCTCCTTGGTATATATAGGAGTCTAAATGGTCACAATATAATCATGGCCTACATAAAAATAATAATGTAAGGGCACAACAATAACATTAGTGGGCTTCTATGGGGGCAAATAACAATATGGGGGCTACATGGACACAACAATAACAATTAAGAGGCTACACTAGTATTATAGCAACCTAACATGCCCCTCTCCTTCAAAAAAGTGTTATCCTCAATAATTGAGTAGTTTTGGATGCTTCTGTATAAAATTCTCATCCTCCCATGTGGAATCTTCAGCGGGTAAGTTCTTCCACTTAATGAGATACTCTAAAATTAATCAATTTCGTAGTTTTCGGGTTCTTGTTTTCGTGACTACTTCAGGCTCCAATATGATTTTTCCTTCCTTGTCAAGTTCTAGTAATATTGTTTAAACTGGGGGTTGTCATTAATAACCTTATTTAAGCATGAAACATGGAAAATTGGGTGTACTCAAGAAGATGGAGGAAGCTCCAATTTCTTTTGCAACACTTTGTAAGGACCATAGTACTTGGGTGATAATTTATTATCCTTCTTAGCTTGCTTGAGAGGCATTTGTTTGTATGGTTGTAGCCGTAAAATTACCCAATCACCTACGTCAAAACTACATTTTATGTGATGTTGATCTTCCTATTGTTTCATTTGATTCCGCGCTAGAGTGAGGTTATCCTTTAAAGTACCTATGAAGACATCAATCATATGCTCCTTTTGAATTCATCTACAAAAAAGGGAAGCAAATTGTTGTTGTAGATGCACTCTCAAGAAGGGATGAGGATGTGGAAGCATTGCTCTGATACCAAATTTTATGTAACCAGATCACAAAAATAGAAGAAAATATAGATCAATGACTTGAAAATTAACCTCTTCGAGGGGGAAACCTCCTTTTACATTGCATAAATGAATGATTATTGGATGATTCAAATGACAAGACCTCCTTGGTATGTATATGAGTCTAAAGGGTCACAATATAATCATGGCCTACATAACAATAATAATGTAAAGGCACAACAATAACAATAGTGGGCTTCTATGGGGCACAACAATAACAATAGTGGGCTTCTATGGGGCACAACAATAACAATATGGGGGTTGCGTGGGCACAACAATAACAATATAGGGGCTACACTAGCATTATAGGGACCTAACATATTGCGTGCTTTGGTCTACTAGAGAGTGATGCCCACACTAAATATGTGTCTTAATGTGGGCCATCTGGGCAACCAGGCTACCCATAAAAGAGTGTTGGTGTCTTTGAATCTTCTAGATGTCATTAAGGCATGTTCTGATTCCATTGTAGTCGTCATGTTTCTCTTTGATGATGCAACCCAACAAAGTTTTCATTTTCCATTGATGTGTGATGGAATGAATATAATAGCTCCTATGCCCCCTAGTATGGCCAGGGTTTAGGACCTATTCAAAGACTTCATCTTGAATTTCAGAATCCAAATGGTATTATTGTTTTGTTGCATTCAAGTCTTAAAGATGTTGGATTTCTTCTTGAAATTCAAGAGGGGTGACAGAAAGGTAAATTTCCACAACTAATTAAGCTTGGGATTGGGCTTTGGATCTTCCAGAGGAACCACGACCCCCAAACCCACACATTGGACACATTCTCTAACATGGCATTACACCTAGAAAGCAATGGAACTCAACATTAGGGACTTTTGAAGAAGGGTGCGAGGCAATGGATGGACTACAAGGAGGTCAGTGCAGAGCAAGCCAAAGAGGAACGAATTGAGACCGAACTAACTAGTGGGGAAGATACAAAATAAGATAGACTAAGGAAAGAAATGGGGGAGAGCTTTGGATGGGGGAGATATCCAGAAGGATAGAAGCAATATTAATAACAACAAATTGTTCCACCCCAGCAATGCAACCCAGAATCCTAGAATCAAGAATCAGAAACACAAAATTAAACAGACAATACCAGCTAGAGGTGATGACCAAAAAATAATTTACTAACTTGTGTATGGTGTGTTTTCTCTAGGTGTTATCTTCTGATCCCTAGTGTTGACCCCCTCGCTAGAGTTTGCTCAATCTCATCGCCTACAACCTAGTGTTCATGAAAGGGAAACACCTTATCCAACCAATAGAGTAATGAGAACTATGAAGATCTAGGCTAGTAGGTCCTAGGCCTTCCTTCACTTGAGTGCCAAATAATGAGACACTGAGGAGGGGAAATCCCACCTATAGCCTAGTGAAAATGCAGAACTAGAAGAAAACAATGGAGCAAGCCCAAGCTAGGTAAGAATACGTGGAGGTTCTAGGGTTACAACATTAAATCAATGTATTTTCATGACTCATAGCATGTGTTACTCCATGGGGGAAGTTGGACATGCCATCCCCCTCTTTAATGCCTTAAGAGGCGACAGGGTGGTGGGCCTTCCCCCCCACCCCTCCACGGGCTCTATTTGCAACACCCACATCAAGGTTTTTATTTCATATTTGATTACTTATCAATTTTTTTTGTTTTTTTTTTTTTGTTTTTGTGGGGGGGGGGGGGGGGGTTTGGTGTAGTAAAATAACCATTTTCCATCTTATAGTCAATTAAAGGTTTCCCTTAAATAATTTATAGGTTTTAACCCTTGGGTGAATTAAATCCATATCATGCCAAGTGTTTTCCAAATTATAGGAAACTACATTTTATTTGCATATATAAGTTATTGAGTTATTTTTATCGCCACTAATTTGTTGCCTAAGCCTCTTCACTCATAAATGTATTGATTGTGTATGCTTCCACACTTGTGCGTGGCCTTAAAAGGCATGCTTGCTTCTGGTTTTTTTTCCTTTTTCCCATTTTTCAAGTTTGTAAATTGTAGAATATTAAGATATTTATCCACTTCTAGCCTCTTATATAAGTGTAAAACAACAAATACATATCATACTTGGTAAGGGTATTCAACACTCACTTTTTGCTATTATTAGAGTTAACTAATTAAAGGTTTGAGTGAAATTTCGCTTATTAATTTTTTATTTTTATTTTTTCATTTCATTTCATTTTCATATCAATAAATTAGACAATTAAATTCTACCTTCACCTTGACATCAATACCAGGCATTGGTCTATTGTTGGGTAGATTTTTTTATGTATGATAGGAAAACATCCCATAACCATTAGTAGGAATTGGGCTTAAAGAGTACAAATGTGTGCCAACGCGATACTGAGCACGTATTTTGTGCGGTACCACCTTAGCGCCTTGAGAGGATACTGTCAAAACCACTAAATCGGTCATTAACAAATATGATTTCAAAAAAATTGCAATGTTAGCCTCAAGAGAAAACATGGTGCTCTCACTTTTCAATTTGGGGGTCTATTTAAGATTTTGGTTGCAACATTATAGACTGTTAAGTCCATGGTTTCAAAGAAATTGTAATTCCAATCTTCAAAAAAAATTATTGTTGTTACCACCACTTTTAAAATTCAAGTGTTGATTTAAAGGATACTTTTGGAAACATTACAACATTGCTAAGATCAAGTTTATATAATGTGGTAATTTTGACCCCTCTTCCCCCCCACCCACACACCAAAAGATAAAAAAAGAAAAAAGTGTTCTCAATAGCACCTATTTTTAAAACAAGGGTTGATTTTGGTGTTTCTAACCAAAAAATATGGGTTTTAGGGGCGATTGTTCTCATTTTGAGGTCATATTTCTCGTCAAGTTGGTAACGTTTTTCTTAGTGTACAACATGGGAACATGTGCAACATACAATGTGTAGAATTTTATTAGTGGATCCATGCTAGTGCACAACACCCACATACGATCCAGAATATTTGTGCACTACAACTATATGACACATAACAAGTGATGTGGATTTTTAATGTGCCTCTAACATAGTGTATAACATAGACATGCACTATGGAGATTTGTATGATTGACCTAGCACTGGTGAACAAGTAGAGGTCATGTGTACACTAAAATTTATGTGTTTAATGGTAATCTCAAACATTGTATGGAAAGCCTAATGATGACCAATGTCATTGTTATTTTAATAATGTCATAACAACAATATTTATCATAGAGTAAATTTGGGTTTAAAAAAAAAATCCTAAAATAAATAATAAAATAGTAAAACTATATCCCATGTCACACTAAATATATGCCATACCACACTAAATTAAAAGTATTATTTAGTATAATATTAATCTATGTTGTCTCATTAAAATAATGATGATTTTCAAGTAAATTAAGTTAACAAGTAAAGGTTTTAAATTTTAATATACACTATAAATGAGGTTGTGTCAAAATATATAAATTTATATATTATATTTTATTTAAAATATATCATAATTGATGAAATATATTATTACATTTTTATATTTATTTATGAATGTAAAACTCAAAAAATAAAAATATAATATAATTAAATAATAGTATAAATTTTAAAATAACAATAATTATATAAATTTTATAAATTTTATTGAATTTTATAATACATATATAATATTTTTTTAATTAATTGTCTGTTTGGTATTATATATTTATTATATATGGTATAATATAATACAGTAGTCCAACTTTTCTATATTTTGGTTTTTTTGCGTTAATTTAACAAGGATTTGTTGGGAATCAGAAGTTTGAGTTGTGTTGTCTACGTAATTTGAGTGCCTCAAAAGTTTTTAAATGTGTTGGATCCACTTTTGCATTAAAAAATACAACTAAAAAATGAAAATTCACAAATTTACCAAAAATTATATCATTAAATTTTGACTTAAAAAATCAAAACATAAAATAGTTAAATTACACCTAATATAACTTCTTTTTTGAACTAGGTTGAATCTAGGTTAGGGCCAACCTCAATGTTGGATGGAAGAACAATAACCCTTGTCCTTGACATCAAATATCATTCCAAAAAAAAACTTTAACATAGACTCACAAAACTAAAAGTGGTGTTATGAGTAGCAACCCCATTTATTTAAGGTTAACGCTACAACTTGTTTAAAATTATGGCCTTTAGATAATTAATATCATTGTGAACCAAAACCATGAAAATCAACCTTTAAATTGAAATGTTGTATGAGGGATAGTCGACTTATTTTATTCATTAAATGAAAATTGTAAAGCTTTTTAAGTCGTTGCCTTAAACACTAACACTATTGCAAATAAAATTAAATTATATATATATATATATATATATATATATATATATATATATATATATATATATATATATAAAATTAATTGATAAATAAAAAAATAAACAAAAACATTAAATACAAACTTAAATAAAAAAAGAAAGTAAAATTAAAAGATAAAACATATTTAAAAGAAAATAAAAAACAAAATAAACTAAAAAAATAAAAAACAATTCCAAATATTTTTAAAATTTCAAAAACATAATTAAAAAAACAAAGTAATTTAGAAGTAATTTCATTTATTATTTTTATTAATGAAAAAGTAGTGAGAAGAGGGAAGGACAATGCTCGACATTGTCCATCACCCTGTTAGCCGCTTGGAATTCACCTAGGCTGAGATAGACAAACTCTCAAGGCTACATCAAACCATTTCACCTCGTAGCTAGCCCTACGAGGTATGAGAAGGCTCTCTCGGGTCAGATTTGATAGATCTTTCAATAGGATTAGGCTGACCAATTAAGAATAAAGATTTTAGGCTAGTAAATTGATAGGGGGTTTGATTTGATGATTTGTGGGGGTTTTGGTGGCAATTGGTGGAAGTGCAATTCAAGGTGCGGGGATTGAGCACAGTTTTCACAGGGGGATCTAAGGGGCAAGGTAGGAATGAGTGCTGATGTCTTAATCTGAGATGGATGATCAGAGATGATAGAGGAGAATCTAAAGAGGGCAAACACACAATTCGAATCCTCTCTAGACAGTAGAAAACATTAAAATTGAACAAACTAAAAAGCTGAGCATGTCAAAACATGAGTTCAAACTTTACCACTTCATCTGTCCAATTTAGAAGCATAAGAGAGATGTGAAACACATAAACAAACTTACAAGAACATGTAGAGAACACACCATAAACAATCAGATCCACAAGAATCCTCAAAGATGTCTGTAAAACCCTGGCTTTCCTTGCCTTCAATTGCAGAAATAGATGCACAATATACAATGAAGCTTCCTTACACAAGAGTCCAACCATGAAAATGAGAAGGAGAGAGCATAATATAGACCATCTAGACCATCTAACTCCTTTCCCCACCTCTAGGGGTCGAGCTCAGCTTCCTAGGAGCAGTTTGAACTAATTCTAAACTAAGAACTAGAAAATAGGCAGCCAAACAACTTGCCTCTATTACTTAGCTAACTCATCCATGCATTAATTTTTCACTTTTTACATCATGGAAGCTTCTAGAAGGGTAAAGAGAGATAAAATCTATCAAAGTGCCATGAAAATATTACATTTATCCATCATCTACAAGTAAAAATAGTCAACCATAGTCAAAACAGTGTTTTTTGACCAAAAATGTGAATTATGGCAAATCTGGAAGTTCTGGTTGCGCCCCTTCACAGCTGTTTTTGAGTGGGTTCCACTGGTCCAAATCAGATGCAAGATGGCTCATTGGAAAGCTTGGCCTATCTACTTTCCATCCCAAGTGGAATTTCTGAATTTGGTGTTGATTTGACCCCTAAAAAACCATTTCTCCCAAGGTCACTTTCTGCAACTCAAAAAGTGGGCAGAAAGTCATTTTTTTGATGTATTTTGAGCTTTTGGAGGCTCAAAACTCAAAACCAGGCTTCTCCCAAGCATTGGTAATTTTTATTTTTGCATGCCCTTTCCAAAAATGCCAAGTTTTCAAAATTCCGAGCAGTCCTCCAAAATGGTCTCACCCGGGGTGAGACCAAACCGTGGGCAAAACCTGTAATTTTACCAAAAATTTCCAAAATGCTCCAAAATTCTCAAAATTTTCACATTTTGATGCTAGATCAAGGTTAATGAGTACCATGATGAGTGAGGGATGCCTCAGCCAAGATACGGGGATTTGTCCTTTTCTTTTTCCTCATGAGAGCCTCATTCAACCGCCGTTGAAGGATCTTCATCCTTGCTTTGTAAACATGCATTCTGGCCCAATAATGTGTTTTCATGTTGCGTAGCAGCTCTTTGTCATGATTTGCCTTCTCTAAAAGCCTCTGCTGTGTCTCAACCTCCGTGGAAGAAGACCGGTCATCACCTTGCTCATTAGTCTCATTGGTTGACCTGATGTTATTGAGCAAGGTGGAATCAACAAGTCAAAATGACCGCTGCCCTGCCTGCAAAATGCTGTGAAGTATGTTGTTTTCAAGGGGAAACATCATGAGGGATATGTTAGGGGAGGGAATTTACATATAGGAAAGGGAAAAATATATATAAGCAGGGAATTTTGAAGGAAAACATCACATAATGCTAAACATGTCATTCCATCTCTCACCATTTGCAAATCAATACTTTATTTAGGGAAACTGTGTTATGATCACCAAGGGAAAGGACAATATAAATTTTCATGATGGAGGGAATGAGAGCATTGATCATAGGGATATAAGGTAACATCAATAATGAACAATCAACAGGCTGCTCTTTTAATTTTGTCTTTGAATGTACTTTACTCTGTTTTTCCAACATTTTAAAATGACTTTGGATGCTAAGGGAAAAAGAGGTTTTGCTTGTATTGATCATAGGGGAGGGGAAGGGTTTATATGACAGATTTTGAAAGGGAAAAGAGATGAATGGCATGAAAGGGATTTAGGGAGATAGATGGAGAAAGGAAATTAGATTTTGGGACTAGGAAATACATTAACAATCCTTTGCCAACCATACTCTATAACAGCAGGTCTTTAAACAATACTTGCAGCTTCATGAATGCTTTTTGTCATAGGGGAAATAAAGCTTCATTTACATGTTGACAAAAGGGAAGAGGGATTTCAATTGCACTGGGATTTTTAGGGAAAGGATAAGCAATTGAATTAGGGTTTTAATGAAGGGAAGGGTAGGAAAACAGAGTTTGAGGTTAGGGAAATATACCATGTTCTTATGCAAACCTTACCACAGCAAAATGTTCATTTTGACAACATGTACAGCTGTATATTGTTAACTTTGTCATGACAGCCACCTAGTTACCTTGCCTCTGATTTTTACACAGCAATATGTCTCTTTTGCTCTTGTCTTGTCTAGGCTATGCATAGTGATATTACTCTGTTTTTTGTGATATTCATATGCATGCATTTGCCATCATATTCCTTTTTCTTTTCACAATGTTTCTTTTTCATTTTGCTGTGTTTTTTATACATAAATTTGCTGTGTGACAAAGTGTTAGGGTTTGAGTAGGATGCATGGGAGAAATTAGGATTTGAAATAGGGTTTAGGAGGGGTTAGGGTTTTTAGGAAATTGGGATGGGGTCTAGCATTAATTTGCAAATGAGATCAATGAAAATGACACTCTAACACATGTGAATTTATAATGGGAAACTAATGGAAGGGAATAAAGGAAAAATTACCTTGAAAAACAAACAATACAACCTAACATAAGCTTGCAAAGACATCAAGTCACTTAACCTATTTTTCATTAATTTCTTGCATGATAAAATGACCATAACCCTCCTTATTCATCCATGGCATGATTATAAACATCATAAGGGAAGCATACCTTGAAGAAATCCGAGCAAATTTGAAAGAAAATTGAAGTTTGGGTGAGTTTTTGTGAAGGCAGACCAAATGGTCGCGCACCACCCTGGAATGGTCGCGCACCATTGGAATGGTCGCGCCCGTGTATTTTAACACAGCGCACTGCCCTCCGTTTGGTCGCGCACCACCCAGGTGGTCGCGCACCTCCCCAGAATGGTCGCGCACCACTCCAAGCCCTGAAACTGCAGAAACTTTGCTAAAATCGCCTTTCAATCTCTCTTACTCGTATTCTCTTGCCTTTAAATGCATTATGATGACCTCCAAGGAGGGAATTTACCTTTATAAGCTCATATTTAAACAAATTTAACTCAAAAACTCACTTTATAATGTCTTGACTTTTGCATTTCTCTTTAACACTGTTTTAGAGTCTTTTTGTCCTGAAATGAGCCTTTTGACGCGTTTGACTCCGTTCTTTTTGCAGGTTGACCATCTGATGGACTGTGGCGAAGGAACCAGGGCTGTTGCCGGCACTTTTGCAAACTTTTGAAAATTTCTTTATTTTTACAAATTTGACATGACCTTGGACTTAAAAAATTTTAAATCCAAGGCATAAAATGAGCTGTAGCTGATGAAAATAATAATGAAACATATGTACATACCTCCTTCTGGCTTGCTGGGCACTCACTGAACTTGAACTCATGACCTTGCAGTGATTTTGACTCAGAATCCTAGACCTAAGACCTGGGACCTCAAGACAAAAATAAAAACAAACATGACTCAATTTCATTGTGGTATGACCTGATCCAGCAAAGCCAAGAAGGGAACAAAGACCAGCTCCTCCATTCAGTGTTATGGCATGCCTAGTGGGATGCAAAACTGACACTGATGAGACACCTATAAATGCATATGCAAAGAGTTATTGATCACTGATGGAGGGCTCAAGACCGACACTAACATTGGCTCCAATGGGGATGGCAGCTCCTTGGAGGTGCCAAGAACCTCAGACCTCTTGGGAGAGCAGACCAGTGCTTTATTCATTGGGCAATGGAGTCAACTTGTACACTTATGACCAACCATGAAATGACTTTATTCGACTTGGACTAAACTGAAAATTTAAAGGGACTAAGACACAAACTGACTCATGACTGACTTAACTAAAACAAAAACGTACAAAGCTTATTGAAGGGCAGCAGTCCATCAAGATCTGGAATCATGATGACAACCACCTGCATACTAATGATATATGTACAATCAAGTATAATGAGCTTTCCAATGTAACCAATCCAGCAGATGGCTACATACCAAATTTCTGCTCTCACGTATCTCGAGCAGGCGGAACGATGAACCTGTAGGCAACTCAAAATAACCACTGAAACCAAAGCTTATGATAATGAACCAGGTAAAATTTATCTTCTCTAGTGCTTGCAGAAGAATGCCAAAGGGATCTTGATAATCCTGAAGCACTATCTCGTTTGGAGATCCAGCTGCAAAAATATAAGTAGTTGCTTCATCCTGATCTGAAAGAACAGTGGGTTGCTGATTGATAGGAAGGCACAGAGAGGTGTAAACTTCTGCCATATGAGTGTTGACTGTAAATTCTTTGACCGTATTGTCTCTCTCAACTTCATGCTCTAGGTCATTCTTAAACAAAAAACACTCTTCAAGATAATCAAACATGACAGCCTTATCTTTTTGCTGATCTACAAAACTGAGTACAAGACAGTCATCATTTGCAAAAGAGGAAGAAGTTTCACCAACACTTTCCTGACTATGTGTGCACTGCAAATCTGTTGCTGTAGCATGACCTTTCAAAAGCTGATCTATCTCCTCTTCAGACAAAGGAGACAATGGCTTTTGTTTCCCTTTGCTCAAACAAGTCTTGTCTTCTTGAAATAACATTTCAAAACATGAAAAATCTGAATGACAGTCCTGATCTTCTGAAACTTGGAAACATTGTTGATCATCTTCATATGACATGGCAATCAAACTATCCAAAGTATGATTGAAAGAAGATTTTTCACTTACTTGAACAAAGATCTCATCTTGTTTTTCATGAGCTGGCTGAATTACCTCCTCACAAAGGCTTTGGTCAATAGCTTTGTCTTCTTTATTCCGGATGACCTCAACAACAAAACTTTCCGGATTCAACACAAGGTATGCTTCCCTTATGATGTTTATAATCATGCCATGGATGAATAAGGAGGGTTATGGTCATTTTATCATGCAAGAAATTAATGAAAAATAGGTTAAGTGACTTGATGTCTTTGCAAGCTTATGTTAGGTTGTATTGTTTGTTTTTCAAGGTAATTTTTCCTTTATTCCCTTCCATTAGTTTCCCATTATAAATTCACATGTGTTAGAGTGTCATTTTCATTGATCTCATTTGCAAATTAATGCTAGACCCCATCCCAATTTCCTAAAAACCCTAACCCCTCCTAAACCCTATTTCAAATCCTAATTTCTCCCATGCATCCTACTCAAACCCTAACACTTTGTCACACAGCAAATTTATGTATAAAAAACACAACAAAATGAAAAAGAAACATTGTGAAAAGAAAAAGGAATATGATGGAAAATGCATGCATATGAATATCACAAAAAACAGAGTAATATCACTATGCATAGCCTAGACAAGACAAGAGCAAAAGAGACATATTGCTGTGTAAAAATCAGAGGCAAGGTAACTAGGTGGCTGTCATGACAAAGTTAACAATATACAGCTGTACATGTTGTCAAAATGAACATTTTGCTGTGGTAAGGTTTGCATAAGAACATGGTATATTTCCCTAACCTCAAACTCTGTTTTCCTACCCTTCCCTTCATTAAAACCCTAATTCAATTGCTTATCCTTTCCCTAAAAATCCCAGTGCAATTGAAATCCCTCTTCCCTTTTGTCAACATGTAAATGAAGCTTTATTTCCCCTATGACAAAAAGCATTCATGAAGCTGCAAGTATTGTTTAAAGACCTGCTGTTATAGAGTATGGTTGGCAAAGGATTGTTAATGTATTTCCTAGTCCCAAAATCTAATTTCCTTTCTCCATCTATCTCCCTAAATCCCTTTCATGCCATTCATCTCTTTTCCCTTTCAAAATCTGTCATATAAACCCTTCCCCTCCCCTATGATCAATACAAGCAAAACCTCTTTTTCCCTTAGCATCCAAAGTCATTTTAAAATGTTGGAAAAACAGAGTAAAGTACATTCAAAGACAAAATTAAAAGAGCAGCCTATTGATTGTTCATTATTGATGTTACCTTATATCCCTATGATCAATGCTCTCATTCCCTCCATCATGAAAATTTATATTGTCCTTTCCCTTGGTGATCATAACACAGTTTCCCTAAATAAAGTATTGATTTGCAAATGGTGAGAGATGGAATGACATGTTTAGCATTATGTGATGTTTTCCTTCAAAATTCCCTGCTTATATATATTTTTCCCTTTCCTATATGTAAATTCCCTCCCCTAACATATCCCTCATGATGTTTCCCCTTGAAAACAACATACTTCACAGCATTTTGCAGGCAGGGCAGCGGTCATTTTGACTTGTTGATTCCACCTTGCTCAATAACATCAGGTCAACCAATGAGACTAATGAGCAAGGTGATGACCGGTCTTCTTCCACGGAGGTTGAGACACAGCAGAGGCTTTTAGAGAAGGAAAATCATGACAAAGAGCTGCTACGCAACATGAAAACACATTATTGGGCCAGAATGCATGTTTACAAAGCAAGGATGAAGATCCTTCAACGACGGTTGAACGAGGCTCTCATGAGGAAAAAGAAAAGGACAAATCCCCGTATCTTGGCTGAGGCATCCCTCACTCATCATGGTACTCATTAGCCTTGATCTAGCATCAAAATGTGAAAATTTTGAGAATTTTGGAGCATTTTGGAAATTTTTGGTAAAATTACAGGTTTTGCCCACGGTTTGGTCTCACCCCGGGTGAGACCATTTTGGAGGACTGCTCGGAATTTTGAAAACTTGGCATTTTTGGAAAGGGCATGCAAAAAGAAAAATTACCAATGCTTGGGAGAAGCCTGGTTTTGAGTTTTGAGCCTCCAAAAGCTCAAAATACATCAAAAAAATGACTTTCTGCCCACTTTTTGAGTTGCAGAAAGTGACCTTGGGAGAAATGGTTTTTTAGGGGTCAAATCAACACCAAATTCAGAAATTCCACTTGGGATGGAAAGTAGACAGGCCAAGCTTTCCAATGAGCCATCTTGAACCTGATTTGGACCAGTGGAACCCACTCAAAAACAGCTGTGAAGGGGCGCGACCAGAACTTCCAGGGGCGCGACCAGAACTTCCAGATTTGCCAGAATTCACATTTTTGGTCAAAAAACACTGTTTTGACTATGGTTGACTATTTTTACTTGTAGATGATGGATAAATGTAATATTTTCATGGCACTTTGATAGATTTTATCTCTCTTTACCCTTCTAGAAGCTTCCATGATGTAAAAAGTGAAAAATTAATGCATGGATGAGTTAGCTAAGTAATAGAGGCAAGTTGTTTGGCTGCCTATTTTCTAGTTCTTAGTTTAGAATTAGTTCAAACTGCTCCTAGGAAGCTGAGCTCGACCCCTAGAGGTGGGGAAAGGAGTTAGATGGTCTAGATGGTCTATATTATGCTCTCTCCTTCTCATTTTCATGGTTGGACTCTTGTGTAAGGAAGCTTCATTGTATATTGTGCATCTATTTCTGCAATTGAAGGCAAGGAAAGCCAGGGTTTTACAAACATCTTTGAGGATTCTTGTGGATCTGATTGTTGATGGTGTGTTCTCTACATGTTCTTGTAAGTTTGTTTATGTGTTTCACATCTCTCTTATGCTTCTAAATTGGACAGATGAAGTGGTAAAGTTTGAACTCATGTTTTGACATGCTCAGCTTTTTAGTTTGTTCAATTTTAATGTTTTCTACTGTCTAGAGAGGATTCGAATTGTGTGTTTGCCCTCTTTAGCTTCTCCTCTATCATCTCTGATCATCCATCTCAGATTAAGACATCAGCACTCATTCCTACCTTGCCCCTTAGATCCCCCTGTGAAAACTGTGCTCAATCCCCGCACCTTGAATTGCACTTCCACCAATTGCCACCAAAACCCCCACAAATCATCAAATCAAACCCCCTATCAATTTACTAGCCTAAAATCTTTATTCTTAATTGGTCAGCCTAATCCTATTGAAAGATCTATCAAATCTGACCCGAGAGAGCCTTCTCATACCTCGTAGGGCTAGCTACGAGGTGAAATGGTTTGATGTAGCCTTGAGAGTTTGTCTATCTCAGCCTAGGTGAATTCCAAGCGCTAACACACCCAACATATCACCTAAGAATTAAAGTGATATGTTGGAGTGATGTTTGACATCTTCCCCCCACATATCACATGAATTCTCGGGGATATGTTGGGAGGGTGTTGATCAATGTTTTTTATTTTTTCTTAACATCTCACACTAGGAGAAAATACCCTTTATTTCTAAACACAAACTTACTTTTTATTATTATTATTCATGCAGGTTGCATGTTCTCTTTCCTACATAGCTCATAACCTGAAATTTTCAAGTACTTGTTCATTTTTCATCCATGGGGGTCATTCTTTTAACTGAGCTCACCTCACATCCCACATTCCTCATTTCACACTCCACAACACTCAAAAGGTACTTATATATCATGTGAGTGTGGGAGACCTTTCTTGTTCACCTCCCCACATCATTCAAAGGGACTCAAAAAAATTCATAATGTAATGTCACATTCCAAACCATAATAGCATAAGGGATCGACTTAATAGCCTATCCATATTCTCTTAGGCTATAATCAAGAAAAAAGGGGAATCATTTGGTTTTATTGTTTAACATGCAACATTTTAATAATTAAATGGAAAATTGGTAAGTCCATAAAAATAAAGTGACCCATGGTATTTCCAGCCACCCATGGTATTTTGAGAGGAGGAAATAATTATAAAAAGAAAGAAGGAGGCTCAAGGGGAGATAAGTGTGGATGATTTGAGAATTGAACTTGGAGTTTTGGTAGATTACTATGTGAGGGGAAACCCTTGTTGAGATCCTAGTTTTGGTGGTGAAAATATCTACCTTATTTAGTGGTGATTAGTTTTGGTGGTGAAACATCCTGCCTAGCTAGACAACCACTTCAAGCTCTTCACTAATGCTCATTAGAGAAGAAATAGCAAAGATCAGAGTTCGGAAATGGGACTAGATTTAGTAGTGCACAACTCTTCAAGGAGGCCAAGTTAGCAGAAAATCACACCACTTGGAGGAGGGTTGAATTATTTGCCAAAGAGTAAATTTGCAAATGGCCAAATTTGTGAAGGTTGAATTGTGAAGGCCAATTTATTATGAAGTTGTGGAGGACGAGTAGAAGGGTTTATTTTCTTCTCAAGGGGCACATACACTAGAAAAATAAATAAAAATTGGAGGACTGAGACGCCTTGCACTAGGTCGATTTATTGCAGAGGGAAGGAAAGCAATTTTCCAAAGGTCAACTTGCATTCAAGAAGAGCTATATTTAGGCATCAGGGAAGATTTTCGAAGGAAGTTGAATTGTTCCATTGGGATCATAATGCATGAAGATGTTGAATTAGAGCCAACCACACTTGCCATAGGATTTGTAGCTAGGGATAGAGCTAGAGAATTCTCAGAAGGAGGTTGAATTATCTCAATTGTCAATACATCAGGTTTTTCCAAAATAATTGATGTAAATCTTCCTGAGTATTATTAAAAAAATTGGTTGGGTTTTTGATGTGGCAATTTTCAATAATAATAAAAAATTGTGATTACTAGCTGTCCAATTTTTGTTAGAATTTATTAAATTTTTTAGCAAAATTATTTCTGAAACGTTTCTAAAGAAATTTAATAAAAAAATTGTGAATTAAGTTAAAAGAGACATTTCAATGGAATCAGAGTTGGTCTTCCTACCAACTTGAGGGTTTGTATCCTTGGATGAATTTGGAGGATAGGGACTACATGACATATAGAAGGGAAAAGAAAGGAAAGGATAGCCCTCACTCCATATCAAAAGAAGAAAGAAAAGAAATGGGTGACAAAAATAATCAACAATTTGGGAGCATATTGAATGCCCTAAAAAACTTGGTAAGAGGAAAAAAGGAGTTGGTGCAAATTATGGGAAGACGGAAGCAAGATTTGGTGAAAACTTTCATTCAATCTATTGTAATTATTCAAGGAACTCAACAAAATAACAACAACAGTGGTGCAGGAGAGTTAGATAGCCACCATGGGTAGCATGTTGAGGTGAGAAATGCTTATAGCCCCACCCAACATAATCTTCAACCATTGAGTAGAATAACACCTAGGCAAATCTTACCAATTTTTTTGGAACCGCAGCCAATAGAGAACCAATGAATAAAGGTGAGGTGAATATTTTACCACTAGCTAAGGGAGTATCAAGAGTTAGCAGAAGAGTTTCATGCAATACTATATTTCTATGTTTGAAAGTACAGGAGCATGCTTAGAGATTAATATCGGGGGTCACAAAATTATGAGTTTCCAAAGAAATCTAGGAAAACAGCCATCCCTCCTTTTGATGGTTCATCTAGTTGCATAGCTAGAGCATGAGTACAAAAGTTGGATACATAATTCCAAGTCAACCCTATGATAGAAACAAAATCCATACAATACACTACACTACATTTGAAAAGCGAGGCATATGAATGGTAGTACTATGGATTGACCACTTTAGGTCACTCTAGTTTCAATTCCTACTTGGAATTCATGGAGAGGATGATCAAATGCTTGGACAAAAAGAATTCATAATTAAATTTCATATACCTATATTTAAAAATTTCATAAGTCTGCAATGATGGATACAAATATATCCAAAAGCAAGTTGGTAATGTTATTCCTAGAAAGATTGTCTGAGCCACAACGTCGTTGGGTTATGGCCTTCAATTCAAACACATTGCAGGATACTATAACCAGAACTAGAGACATGGAAGATGTGGTTACTAAAAAGGACCAATTTTAAATTCACTCCTTAAAAAAATGAAGAGAGGAAACCATGGTAGGGTAACAGAAAAGTGGAAGAGAGCAAAGTTGAATTAATAAGGAAAAATATTTACTACAAGTGCAAGGAACCGTGGGTACCAGTACATAGATGTATGGGAAAAGGTAAGGTCCACTATATAGAGGTACTATCTAACAGTGAAGAAGAGAAGGATCCAAAATAAATTCCAAAAGGTGAACATAACGGTAGTGATGAAGAACCACAAAGGGTGGAGATGAAGAAGGTTATTGTAGCTAAGATTTCTTGTGTCACGGGTATACAAATTTTAGACTTAAGAGGGGTTGTGCAAGGTCAGAAAGTCACTATTCTTATTAATGGTAGGTCCACTAACATGGTGTGTGCAACGATGGTTTCATAGATGGAGCTCAATATGGGGAATTATTCCCTTACAGGTGACTTCTATGTGGTGGAGTTAGTTGACACCAACCTCGTGTTGGGAGTCCAATGGCTTATATCTATAGGAAAGCACTGGAAATACTATTGAACCATTAAGATAGGAATTTGTCATAGATGAGGGAGATATATTGTTATTGATGGGGGTGGCCAATGGTTCTCCAAGGGTTGTCATGACTAAAAATATGGAGGCCATATTTCAACGTTGATACATAACATGGGCTAGAAAATGCATGGTAACAATGCAGAAATATCCATATAGAATTATGAATTACCAAGAGGATATCCAAGCATTATTGACCAAGCATCATAAGTTATTTGGAGAAACTCCACTGGGAAGGCCTCCTAACAGGGGATTTGAGTACATCATAAAACTAGAGGAAGGAGTGAAGCCAATTATAACAATTCCCTATAGGCATCCCAAGATATTTAATGAAGAGATTGAGAAGGATATTAGTGAGTTATTCGATATGGGCCACATAAGGCCTAACTCAATCCCATTTGCCTCTTCAATCGTGTTGGTCAAAAATAAGGATGGGTCCATGAGGATGTACATTGAGTATAAATCCTTGAACAAGAAGATTATAAAAAACAAGTACCCAACACCTAGGATTAATGAACTATTAGACAAACTACATGGGCGGTTTATTTTTCAAAAATTGAACTAAGGTTAGGTTATCACAAGAACAAGATATGTGAGCAGGATATACATAAAACCACTTTCAGATGTCATTAGGAACATTATGGATTTATGGTATTGTTGTTTGGCTTGACCAATGCACCTCCAACTTTCTAGTCATGCATGAACCATATTTTCAGGAAGTAGTTGCGGAAGTTTCTTCTAGTATTTTTTGATGATCTCGTCATATATAGAAAAACTTGAGAGGAAAACTTGAGGCATTTGGAGGAACACTTGCGCATATTTGAGGAATAATATTGAGTCCAAATGTGAATTTGGAACAATAGATATTCTATATCTGGGGCATTTTATCAATACGCAAGGAGTACAAGTGAACCTAGAAAATATCCAAGCTATACTTGATTGGACCACATGTAAGTCTCTCACAAAGATATGTGGATTCATGGGCGTATGAAACTACTATAGGCATTTTCTCAAAGGATATTCACAAATGGTGGTAGCCTATTGATGGTGTTGGGTAATTCGCTAACACTAGGGGGCTCCCCGATATGAGGTCCCAATTAGACCTCACACCGTTTCATATAGTAGCCCCATCCAGACACCAACCCAACTACCACTGTGTGTGTGATTTTCTCTTGGATATCAAATGCAGAGATAAGTGTGAGATTGAATGCAATATGTTAGAAGGATGAGAACGAGATTAACTCTCCATTGATATCTTGTGGAACATGATATAAGAATACAACAACAACATCATAAGAAATAGCATGTCTTAAGGAAGCCTCAGATAGTTAAACCTAACTAAGACATAAACAAAGGGAAAGTGTTTGTAATCAACTACAAATTAGTTCACAACCAACAACTAACATTAACATTGAATTAAGAACAATGATCCAAAGCCTAC
This sequence comes from Pinus tabuliformis, assembly GCA_031772625.1. Lineage (NCBI taxonomy): Eukaryota > Viridiplantae > Streptophyta > Pinopsida > Pinales > Pinaceae > Pinus > Pinus tabuliformis. The sequence continues at coordinate 1,452,660,331 of CM062819.1, read as the reverse complement.
ACATAAGTTGTATGAAAACAAATTAGTTCATAAACATGGAACCAATGTATAAACCAAATGAATATTTAATTGAAACACCAGATAGGCAATATAAAAATAGAGGAATGCACCTGAATCAATGCATGAACAAAAAACTCCTCATTAATTTTATCATCCAATTAAATACATGTACACAAGCTCATCAAAACCTAGTAGTGGGAAGAGAGCAATTCATATCATCTTCATAACATATCACTAGCCTCACAATCCCTCCACTTATAGGGTACTAAGTGAATGCCTTCAACCCATTAAGCTCAAAATAACAATCCTATAACTAGCCTATCTTAAGTGCTAAAAGTACTTTTGCTTGAGCCATGAGGTTATATTTATAACAAATAAGGTGACCCTTCACCTTCCACGTGACTCTTGAGCTCACTCATGACTCTTTATCTTCCAAGCATCTCTTGGACTCCCTTAAGGCCTTTAAACTTTCAACACGACTCTTATATTCTCATGTGACCTTTGGAATTTTCTTTTGTCCTTTTCCATCATTTTAATATTTTGTCGTTTATGACAAAATAATATATTTACAAAATTAAAATTAAAAATTTATCTTGCTCTTGATGTAGTGACTTGGTGATACCTTCGCTATGCCCAAGGGTCACCTTAGCATTGGATTTAATCTCGATAACTTCCATCCATTCATGAAACAATTAGATATAAAATACCTATGGTCGCTTCACACCTGCAATCACACACCCCATTATTAGAATACCATATCATACCTTTTCCAAATAGCTATCTCTCAATTCCATAATGCATATAATCAATGTAAGAGAATCTGAAGGGACTTACTGTGCATTCTATATGTGACCAAATTCACAAACATGTATTTTACAAACATTACTTGATCATGTCATGGGGAGTGATGTAAATTTAAGCATGTTTCTACCATTTAAAATTAATTAAAAGTGACCACTAGCCTTTGCTTATATGATGTCCAACAATCCTTTCCCCTCCCCTTACCATACATTGCATACCATTGTTAACGGTCTTGTTGTAGCCTTGATTAACATTGGTACAAGTCGACACTCAAGACGCTTTGCGACATTATTTCCTGTAGTTCGAATGTATCATATGATTTATATATCCATCACATTTAGTCTCTCAAGATGGTATCACATCTCAACTCTATAATCTCTCATGTAGCGTTTTCTCATGTCAATCTTCCATATTCTTCATTGTTGGAAAGGCGAAGGAGACAAAGAATAAATAATTCACACATAAAACACGAGTTGCTGCTCTTCTATTGATCACACAAAACACGATGTTTACAATGATCCCGACAAGGGTATTTATCATTTTCCAACTAGCGACTTGCCTATAATATCTTGACATGCAACCACACACTAAAAGTCGTCTATCACTTAACTCGACTTGACTCAACACTCAAACACTCAATCACTCAATCACTCAGTTAACTGACTCTCTATGTTTAGCCAACTCCTCATGCAGGAGTAATTATCTTATTTTAACACTCCCCCTTAATTATGACTGCTAAACTAAAACATAACTCATGAAAACTAAAACATGCCTTTTGGTCTATGTCTCATCTAGGGTTACAACACCCAAGTTTCCTCTATGAAACTGTCGTGGCGGAAAAAGTCGTTTGTGCGGACACAACTGACCTCCCTAGGAGCCTAAACTCTCTAGCGACAAACAAGACAAAATGGAGTGATCTTTCTCTACATATACCTTTTAAAACATGAAAACTACAAGTGTTTAGGCTTACCTTATTCCAAAGCGCGGTTGTTGTAGTCCGTCCTTGCCGATCTGGATGAGCTCCTCCTTCAAGTCAATTCCTGCAACCACAAACAATCAAACAATTACCAAGCACTTGCATTTCATATAATAAAACATATATTCAACATGCAGACCAAGGAACACATGAAATAACTCATTAACACAAGCTATTGAGAAAAATAAACCAGTTTGTATTAATAACGAAACAAAGAAACTCTTACAACCTGGCCTTGGTGTTGTGCAAGTTCCTCCCAGGGTCCATCAAGGGTTTTCCTCTACTTTGACAAAGCTCACCCACTTCCAAGTAGAATCAAGCAAAGACAATCTCTCCTCACAAGGTTCTAAATGGGAGTCCTAAATCCTGCAGCATTTACCCAAAGAAAATGTATAGCTCCAACCTCTCCTCCCTCTGGCTCAATGTCTTTATTTATAGTGCTGTAAAGAGGTTATTCAGGTCCACCATCAATGGGATAATCCCCCTCTTTGGGTGGGATAGCTCCCTTATTGATGGGATAAGTTCCCCCTTAATAGAGATACATGAACCAACTGGAGGCGCATCCAAATCATCAAACCGACCTCTAGAAAGTTCTAGAAGTAACCACAAGTAACTTTTTTAAGATGAAACTCGCGCATTTTGCCTTTTACAGAAGGACGCACCTGTCCCTTAACATACAGAGCGTCCAAGGACGCAGCTTTTGTGAACATGGTCAGCGTCCCCGCAGGTGAGGCTAGAGAGAACCTGCGACCCCAGAGATAAACATATTTTTTACAAGACTTTCTCTCTTCTTTGAGTTTGAGATGGATAACAGAGGCATAAGACTTGCCTAAGAGGGTAGCATGACTGTTGATTTGAGCCATACTAACTGTAAGTGGTCATGGTGACATTTTTTAGTGTAACAGATTGCCCCCTAAAGTGCGAAGCCTGGAATAGGTTTAGGGTTTTGTAATTCTAGGAAGGGTGAAGCACTTTATCATTTCAAGGATTGTCTTGTGGATGGCCTGGTTGGAACCTGCAATTTTCAACACAAAATACATGGATAAGATTATATCATCACTGAGGTAGGCATTCCCATACTCAGATTCAAAACCTTAACTAATGGACTAACTATTCTGATACAGGAATGATCTTGCAGTACATCATTTTTATAGACTTTTGTAGACACAGTATGGACGCAGCCATCTGTTTATGATTAGTCTACATAGATAATGAATACAAAACTCCTCGCAGCCTGGATGGTAGAAACTAGATCCAGGGTCTTCACTTCTACTTCCCGAATTGGTACGATTCTAGCCATGTGATTAAATGATTCGATGTCGAACATGTTAGAAACCACTTGATTACCAGTCGATGATGTAAACTGTTAACAAGCGTGAGAGAAACCACCAGTAATGTCAATGGTTCTCAAAGTACCAAGCACAACCCGTGAAATGTGAATAGATGTTTTGATGTCGAACACTTCACGGAATCCTTTGATCGAAAGTCAATGATGTAAACTGACGTCAAAGGCGAGAAACCTGCCATTGATGCATGCAGACTTCAAGGTGCTGTCGATTCCTAAGTCATCTTTCTAGATAATGTGTCGATGTCGATAGAAAGCGACCCGTTGCAGGCAAGCCCGCAACACGAAATCATTGTTCAAGTTGAAGAAATGTTGCTGTAAGGACTGACTCAGGGATGGTCAAATGGATGACAAGTATTTTGCAGATGAAAGTTTTTGCTTGCAGACCTCTTGAACACATAACGACACGACAGATGGCTTGGTGACGAATAACTCAAAGTTAATCCCCGAAACCCGGTTAAAGACTTTCAAAGTGGTTTGGTCAACTGTGAGGTAAAAGATTTCCCAACCCAGGTGAATGAAAAGTGTCGTGTTCAAGAGTGGTAATAAAGTTTCTTTTGAGATAAAAGGTAACAAATAGGCTCATTCTTCTCTCTTTTCCCCCACCATTTCTGGCAAGTACCTCTTTATTTTTAACAAGCTTGAGGAGGATAACATATGCTTGATTATAAGCTCATCCTTCGGACGAGTCCAACCTAGTTTAAATTCGAACCCTAGGAAGGAGTGGTTCGTTCCTGTTTGTAATTGAACAGGTCCTTTACTGTAAAAGTTTAACGAGCCCAGTATAGGAGAAACTCGGCGTTTTTCAATTTTAGAGAGTCTGAAAAACTTAAGGAAACTCCACGTTGAACTTTTTCGTAAATTTGTGTCCCTCAAGCCCGAAAAAGTATAAAATAATACCTGGGGGAACCGCTTGATCTTGCGACCAAGGAGTACTTTCATAATAGTGTCGTCGACCTGAAAAGTAAAAAGCGATCAAGGACACGTCGTTTTATTTCCTTATCGAGTTTGAAACGACAAAAACCCGGCAATCTTTTCCTGATTTTACGGTCAGAAAAGAGCTAAAAGGGGACCGTCTTTTAATTCCGTTTTAACGAGTGTAAAAGAAACGCTCGGCAATCTTTTCATGTTTTAGGAGTCAGAAAAGGGCTTAAAAGATGACTCTGATATTTTATTTGTGAAAAAATTACAATTTCCCTTGAAATCCCTTTGTCCTGCACAAAAGCGACACATTACTCATACCTGTTTAAAATAGGCAAAAATACATCGAAAAACATCTTTTCATGGTAAAAAATGAACTAATTCATCCAAAAAACCTATAAAAAGACCTTTTACCATATCATTTTTACCGTTTGACTTTGGAGGTTGAAAAAGGAGCTTTTGACAAGAAACTTCCCGTGGTCGCTGCGGAAAATCTGACCGTCGGAATCGAACGCCGTCTCATCCAGGTATTTTACACATCCTACTCTGCATTTCTATCCGTTTAGAATTAATTTTTAGGTCTTAGTTTCATTTTTTGGGGGGGGTTTGGTTTTGGAATGCGCCTCTCGGCGGACGCAGGTGCCCTTCGGGTGACCTGCGTCCCCCGACTTTTTCTCATACGGGAAAACGGTCGGAAGACGCAGCCCGCCTTCAGGCCAGCTGCGTCCGGGCGCCCTGTGCTACAAAGCCGGGGTGCGTCTTCCGAGAAGTGCGCATTTCAAAACCCCAACTCCCTCAAAAAACCACCAAAAATTCCCAAATCAATTTCTAATTGCTATTTTTGATATGCAGGGCATTAATCATGTTAGACTGGAGAGAAAGAGAGCATGTAGAGGAAGATGAAGCTGCAATAAATCATCAACCTTCCCTGGATGCCCTAAGAGCATGCGGATTATACAAATATTGGACCATACCGGGCATGAGGGGCCAGGTAAGATTCTTGGAATGGCTGGTTGAGCGATGGAACGTTCAAGAACAATGCTTTTACATAGGAGGGCACCAGCTCGAGATAGAGCCCTCGGATGTATACTTTCTCACTGGCTTGCCGAACAGAGGTGAGCAACTCAGTCTTGCGGGGACTAGGCCGGGTGGCCAATCCCTTGATAGTCTCCGCGAGGATTGGTGCACACGTGGGGCTCACCATTCAAAAGGCATAGAGATAAAACACATCACTCTACCGGAACTCAAAGTCATAGCGTTCACGGTTACCAGAATTTGCGGCGCGGCCGCTTTACACATTGCTTCCGGATCCCAAATGCGGATGGCAATTGACTGTTACCAAGGCACCATTTTCAACTGGTGTGAAGCTGTGTCGGCTCATATGAAGAGCCAACTGACCAAGGCAAAGAACGGACGACTAAAGACTTTTGGATATGGGCCTATAGTCGTGAGCTTTGCCTTGGAGAGAGTTCCAATGTTGATCCCTCAGCAACTCACTGTTGATATCTTGGGTCCTCGGCAGCCAAAGCTGATACGATGGGTTGCGGTGATGGCCCGGCATCCTGACGAGGGCGCGACAGTAGTTCGATTCTCAGATAGTTACTTTCACTGGTTAGAGGACCAGGTTTTTTCGATACAGGACTTTCCGTATGCCGGAATGGATTTCAGAGGTGATCCGGACATGGTTCTTCCACAGGGAGAACAATGGGACGACAGAGGTACTTTTATTTTCACAAGTTTTCTAATTATGTATTTTTTTATTTTTCATATATATCGTCTCAAAACTAATAGTAAAATTTTCAAAATGCAGATGTTGGTCCACAGCGTCCAGCCAACCTCCGGCCTTTTGATAGACTACATCCAGCTGCACCGGTACCGGTCCCACAGGACGCGACAGCAGAAGTACTAGCTGAGTTGGAGCATGATCTAGAGCGTCTCACGGCAGATATACCTGAGACTACTATGGACGACATTCCTATCAGGCTTCAGCGCTTCGTAGTCGCGGTCCCTGGACCGTTTAGGAGATTTTTGCGTAAGGTAGCCCGCGCAGTGGTGTCATACAGAGAGCACCACCAGTGATTGACTAGTCACTTTTGTAGTCACATGTGACATTTTGACTTTTTGTACTATCATTTTGCCGATCATAAGGTGTTTTCAACCTATGATCGAAGACGATGTATATATTTTTTGACACACTTCTATCTATATATATCACTATTACCGGCTTATCTTGTTTAACATATGTGATGAAATGTTTTTAAATTTACTTGCATGATTATCGTAAATGTCTGTCCAACATTCGAGAAGCAATTGCATCTGCTAATGTATTCAAAGACCTTGGAATATGTTGATATTCAATGTAATCAAATTCACGTTCCAAGAGACGCACTCTCAAAAACAACCTTAATAACACAGGATTCCTAATGGCATAAACTCTATTAAGCTGTAATACAACAAGTTCAGAATCTAACCTCACTGTCAAACGTCGAATTCCAAATGAAATAGATTCGGATAATAATTCAATCACTGCACTGTATTCTGCAATGTTGTTCGTTGTTTGACCGAGGCTTACCCCATAGAAACTAACTCGTCAGAGGGCGAATAGATAACCCAAGCTGCGGAAGAGATGTTCCGTGTACTACGACAAGCACCATCAGCAAATCCAATATATGTTTGGAGAGGCGTCGACATCTGCAATATCAAGAGTAAAACCAAGATAAGCCAGAATAACGACGAAAAACCACACTCTTTAAGCTAAGCACACTGACTAAACTAACACACTTGCTAGCTAGAAAGAAAATCTAACCTATCTAAAAATTTCTCCATTCCCATCATTTAAGCATAATACCTCTTTAAGTAAAGTCCATTTCTGGGTTTACCCAAAGAGTCCCCATCAAAGTCAACTAGCTCATAAGCCCCTTTTGCTAGCTTTCGCTTTACAATGTAGGGCCCATGCCACATGGGAACGAATTTTCCGGCACCTAGCTTATCGTTAGCTTGATCATATAATAGTACTAGGTCTCCTTCCGAAAAACTTCGAGGGGTTACATTTCTATCATACTGAGCTTTCATTCGTTTCGCGTGAGTCTCGATTGCCAATGTAGCGTCACGTCGAGTCTCATCTAATTTAGCCAAGTACAATAAACGTGTCTCCTCTTCGGAAGTAGCTGGAAGTAATTCGACAGCCATTTGAAGTGATGGGATTTCGCATTCAATGGGTAACACAGCTTCTAAGCCATAAACTAGCTGGAAAGGAGTGAACCCTGTTGAATTTTTCACTGAGGTTCGGTATGCCCATAGTGCTGAAAATAACATGTTGTGCCAATTCGACCGATGAACACCAATGGTTCGTCGGATCATGGTAACTAGAACTTTGTTGATAGACTCAACCAAACCGTTGGCTTGCGGATAATAAGGAGTAGAGCTATCGTGGCGCAAACCAAGCTGGCTTGTAAGCTCAGTCATCATGACATTTCGAAAATGGCTCCCATGGTCAGTAATGATTGCTTGTGGGACACCAAACCTAGTTATGATATGATTGAATACGAAAACTGCAGCTGTTTTGCCGCTTGCGTCGAATGTAGGCATCGCCTCGGCCCACTTAGTAAAATAATCAACCGCAAGGATGATATACGCATGCCCCCCGGCCGAGTGAGGGTTACAAGTAATAAAGTCGATACCCCATTTGGCGAATGGACCAACGGCAATTATAGGGTGGAGAGGAGCAGGTGGAGCGCGCATCTTGCGATCAAACACTTGACAGTTGTGGCACTTCCTGACTGCAATGATACAATCTTTAAACATAGACGGCCAGAAATAACCAGCGCGCAACACCTTCTGAGCTGTGGCATACCCAGACATATGACCGCCACATGCTCCAGAGTGACAATCATTCAAAACTCTCTCAGCCTCTTCGTGAGTTAAACAACGTCGAAAAACTAAGTCTGCCCCCCGGCGATAAAGTGTATCTCCAATAATTCTGTATGGCTGGGATTGAAACCGAATTTTTCGACGTTCCGCTTTGGAAGCTTCAGGCCGAAAGGTTTGGGTTTGGAGATAAATGATTATATCCCCGTACCACGGATCTACAGTACTGATAAGAAACAAAGATTCGTCCGCAATGGACTCCTCTGCCACAGTCTCTGTGTCAGCACTCGGGAAATCACACATCAATTCCGCAAAAACTAAGGATTTCTTAGACTTGGACTTCTCGAACTCCAAGTCGAACTCTTGCAGGATAACAATCCATTTAGAGTACTTGCCCCCTAGCAGTTGTTTTGTCAAAATATAAATCATAGGGTTGCAATCCGAAATAACTGTAGTTTTGCGGAGAAGAATGTAGTGACGGAAACGCTGGACAGCTTGAACGGCTGCCAGGGCCAATTTCTCCACATGTGAATATTTTAGCTCAGTTGGATTCAAGGTCCTACTAAGATAATATATCACATGCTCCGCTCCGAATTCATCTTCTTGAACTAACACCATTCCAATGGTGGAATGCGAAGCTGCGAGGTATAAGAAGTAGTCTTGGTTGTAGTTGGGAGGATGCAATAACGGTGCATGGGTCAACGCGTGTTTAAGTGCATCAAAAGATTGTTGGGCAATCTCGTCCCAAAAGAATTGTGCGTTCTGTTTCAACAACCGTGTAAAACCTTTAGTGACCTCGGCGTAGTTTGGGATGAATCGGCGTAAAAAGTTCGCTTTCCCTTGCAAACTTTGGAGTTGGCGCAAACTCGAAGGAGGAGGCAATTTGATGATAGCCTCGACTTTCGAGGGATCGACGCGAATGCCGGCTTTTGAAACAACAAATCCCAGCAATCGACCTGTTTCTATACAGAAAACACACTTGTGGGGATTCAACCGAATTCGATAATGCCTACACCTCATAAAGATTGCTCGTAGGTGGACAAGGTGATCAGCTCGATGTAAAGAATGAGCAGGCAAATCATCGAGATAGGGTTGCACAATGTGCTTGATATCATGAAATGCATAAGACATCGCCCGTTGAAAAGTGGCCCCGGCATTCTTAAGTCCAAAAGGTAACTTGCAATAAGCAAATGTCCCCCATGGACAAATGAATGCCGTTTTTGGTTGGTCGGCAGGTAGAATATTGATTTGATTATAGCCCGAAAAACCATCCATGAAGGAAAACATTTCACTTCCGGCACAATCATCAATAATTTGATCGATATAAGGCGTAGGATAGTTGTCTTTTGGACAAGCTCGATTTATATCCCTATAGTCGATACAGATTCTTATTGTTCCTTGTTTCTTGTTGACCGGAACAATATTCGATACCCAATCCGTTAACGGGATCGGATAAATGAAACCTGCTTTCAACAGCTTTTCGACTTCTGCTTTAATCGCAGCCGCTTTTCGAGGGTGAATTTGACGCAACCGTTGCCGGACGGGTTTAGCATCCGGGTAGGTCTTTATTTCATGAATAACAATGGCAGGATCAATTCCCGGCATTTCCTCGTAAGACCAGGCAAACACGTCGCGGAATTCTTGGAATAGGGCCTTGTAAGTTTGGATTTCTTCTTCAGTACATGCGGCACCTATATGAATGTTTTCCTCGATTCCGGGCTTCACTGAAATATCAATGGGAATAGTACGAGAAATATTCCCTAAATTCAGCTCTGAATCAGAATGTTTCGTTGGATCCTGAGCGTCTTTGACATATTCAGCGGTAAAGATAGATGAAAAATCATTTTCAAATGCATCATCCTTAGGTAAAAACGAAGATCTGTGATGGAGATCTTCCCATGGTAGATCGTCTACACTTAGGATTTCGCGAAGTTGTTCGTCAGATGACACGACTTCGGGAAACGTTATCCGTTCTAAGGGTGAGGTGAAAAGTGACTCTTCACTGACCACATTCATTTGGTCGACTTCGGTTGAATGAAAGTCAGTAAAAGACATGAGAGCTTCATAAGCAATTTCATATGGACTCAAAGGCATAACATCACCGAGTGAGTCTATCTCAGAATCAGATGGGACGAACCAAGGATCGTCATAAATAATGTTTTCTGATGTAATCATATGAATGGTTGCAAATGAAGGATCTGCGTTGAGTGGAGGGAGAGGAAAAGTTCCCAGTAAACCGGAATCCTTAACTAAACCTACACCAACATCCCTATAAGGGATTGTCGTTTTACCAACATGCTGGATACTCTCTGAAGAGGCTGGGTCGGATGAAAAGTATGTCAGCTGATCAATAGTCACGATCTTACCGTTATGTGGAAACTTAATTATTCTGAAGACCGATGAAACGACCGCTGTCATAGCATATGACCAACTTCGACCCAAAAGAAAGTTGTAGTCTAGAGGGGCATCAACCACTTCCACATCCAGACTAACGGTTTTACCTTCAACCCCTATAGGCAATTCTTGTAGAATACCAAACGGACGGAACCCACGGCCATCAAAGGCCTTAAGGATGGTGGGGGATTGGTTCAACGAAGGAGAACCAAGCGATCTCCAACATTGAATCGACATAATACACGTAGAAGCTCCCTCATCAATCACAGTCCGATGAATAGGCCTGTTTTTGACTATCACTGGAATTTGGAAAGCCATTTGATGGGGGAGACGTGGTGTACTATTTTCTAGATCAAAGATCAGATCATTAGGTTCGGGTCCTGAACATCGACAGCTCCGATAGCCGACAAAAGCAATTTCCGTTGTGCTGGGCATGATTGCAGCACTTCGAGTGCCGACATTGCTGAAGGTGAAACAGCTAAGTCCTCAACAATGTTGTAATTCTGGGCTGCTCTCGCATGTGGATTGAAAGCAGACCTTCGAAGTACACCCTTGGCGGGCGGCTTAATCACTAAGTCTGGGTTAGGTTTTTCGATCTGTAGTGGATCGGAACCAGGAGCTGAGGTTGATGGGTTAGAGTGAGAAGATTCTGCTTCCTTGCCATCAACAGGAGCCTTACTACCATAATCTTGCGATCGAGTCGCAATCCTCACATGAGACATCATCAAAATGGGTTCTTCACTGGCATTCGAAGAAGAACCTATCATCTTATTCTCCTGCTCTGGAAATGGATTCTTTAACACAGCAGGAGTGGGAGAACCTTTGACTATTTTAACAACCTCGGCCCGATGAGGGCAATCTCTCGTAAAATGATCCTCTTCACAAATAAGACAAGGATATCGAGGTTTGCGTTTTTCGTCATTGGTTTCCGACTTTTCAGTTTTCTCCTTTGGAGCCTTGTCTGCTTTAGCCTTCTTCTTTCCTTTCTTCTTTCCACCGTTTTTTGATTTGGCCGTAGATGACTCTACAGCGTGAATGTCGGCGGTAAGTTCAGGAGGAGAAGACTCTCCTGTCGGAGAATCAGGCAAAGTGATAATTGGAGTATTGGAGGCCTTGGAAGACTTCTTCTTACTCTTCGTAGTCACGATACCAATCATACCATCAGCGGCATGAGATCCCGAAGGAGCAGCAGCGATTTGATTCGACTTTGGAAGATCCGGAATCTTCTCGTGTAACGTACCCGACTGAGTGTAAACTAAGTCAAGGTATTGTGCCTGAGCAATGACTTGCTCCTCAGTAACTACTCCGACCTTAGCGACATCTTCAGTAATCTTCGGTAATAATGATTTGACAAACCATTCAGCTAAGATTTGGTCCGGGATAAAAACTTTCACTAATCGCCTTCGACGTCTCCACTCATGAATGTGATCAGAAATATACGTGGACGTCGATTGTTTTAGTGAAGTTAATAACTCCGTGCCGTTATCGTATCTGACCGGCAACTGAAAGTGAGTTAAGAACGAGGTAGCTAACTGGCTAAAGTTGTAAAAAGAGGCCCGTGGTAACTCAATGTACCACTTGGCCGCGAGACCAATGAGTGTACGCTGGAAAAGACGTAAGCGGATGGAATCATCTGAGATAGAATTCGAAGCACACCAGAGGTGGTAAGTCATCACATGATTGGACGGATCCTCTCCAGACTTACCTTCGAACTTGGGTATATCACTGGGCAACTTATTTGGCATTGGCGGCCAGAACTGAAGATATTGAATTGGATCGTTCGTTAGGCGCGTCAAGTCAGGTAAATCTAAAGTTGCAATAAACGGTAACTGCCGGTTAGGATCTCTAAAACTCTGGGTCACAATACCAGCCCCAGGAGGAGGATATCCAGGATAACTAGGAACAGGAGTCGCATTTGGGATATTATATCCTCCTGGAAAACCAGGATTAACCGGACCGTACTGGGGTTGTTGAGGTTGTTGATAAGTGTACCCAGGATACGGTTGATACTGGTAAACCGGTTGTTGGACAGCTTGCCCAGGTTGGTACTGTCCCTGGTACGGAGGTTGAACAAATTGAGGTTGAGTAGTCACAACCGTACTTATACCAGGCTGACCTACAGGCATCTGAACCGTGGTTTGAATCGTAGATCCAGACAACGGTAAAGATGTCTGAGGTGCGGTAACAGGGACAGTAGAAACTGGAGCCGTCGATACTCCAGAAGTAAGTATGGTAGATGTAGCGGTAGTTGCAGCAGCCGTTTGAGATGGAGTACTAGGTGCAATTGCCGGCTGAGTAACTACAGAAGCTTGAACATTGGGCTGGACAGGTTGCGGTTGCTGGGTTGGACCAGAAACTACGGGTTGTCCAGCTTGAGGAAGCATTTGTACACTTGGCTGCAACACCTGTTGACCCTGTGAGGGATCCCACACTAACATTCCAGGGTACTGACCCGTAACAGGTTGAGGGTACTGAGATCCATAACCAGATTGAGGGTAGGATTGATAATTGTAAGGTGCAGTTCCCATACTTGGAACATATGACTGACCTTGAGGCGGTTGATAACCTTGATTTGAGTATTGACCTTGAGGTTGATAACCTTGAGGTAAATACTGATACTGGGGTTGACCTTGACCTTGAGGTTGGTATCCTTGAGGTTGATAACTTTGGGGTTGATACCCCTTGAGGTTGCCATCCTTGAGGTTGCCATCCTTGAGGTTGATATTGATACTGAGGTTGACCTTGGGGTACATATTGAGGCTGAGGTTGACCTTGAGGTAAGTATTGCACCATAGGTACATACTGACTTTGAGGTTGCCCCCCAGACACAATTTGTGTACCTTGAGGTTGCCCCCCAGGCGTTAACTGCGGTAGGCGGTAATTGGCCACCTTGAGGTTGGGAAACAGGAACTGAACCTGACATCATGTAAATGTCTCCTACACCCAATGGTATATTACCACTGTTTCCAGCAAATAACCCATGATCAATGGGTTGAGGAGATGCCCCCGCAAAGGTACCAGAAAGTGACTGATACCCAGTGGGGACAGAAGGACCGCCGTGTAAAAAAGATTCAGGACTTTGTGTAAACACGGACGACTGACCAGACATATTTACGGGAGTATGAATACCTCCGGGTGGAAAAGGAGTACGAGGTGTGGAAAAACCGACTGAGTTGTCTAAAAAATTGGTTAACGCAAGGTACCAAGAAGTACTTCTAGGAGGACTGTAAAAGATGGATTCACGCTCCCTTAGATCAATAGTTAGTTGACCTTCAAGGTGAGAGACACCTATATCTTCTTCTGGAGCAAGTTCTTCTATAGCAATCAAACCAGAAGGTAGATTTTCGGTGATAATTCTTTCTATTCTCGGTGAATCAGGGACACTAGAAGTTGGAGTAACAGGTTCGGAAATTTCAGGTTCTTCGCCTGTTTCACTGGCAGATGAAAAACTACCAGCAAGCTCGGAAACTGTAACAGTTTCGGGATTGTAACCTGTTTCTAAACTTTGGTAATCTGGATGGACTACCAAGGAAGATTCTCCTTCTTCAGGTGAACCTACTCTACTGTCACTAGGAGGAGTTACAAGGACCTTTAACCCTTCTAAATTACCTGGGTCGTCTCGAGGAGGGGATCCCCTAAGTCTACGGGATCTTCTCAACAATTCGGCCACAGAAACAACTTCAGGAGACTGGCCCCGAAGTCTACGGGACTGTCTCGGTAATTCCGCCACAATTAAAGATTTTTAACTACAACACACGAAAACAAAGTAAAAATTTCAAATCAAACCACCTAAAGTCTTCTAAAGAAGCAAACAAATTTGAATCACACGCCTAAATAATCTAGAGCGTCAAACCACACACAAACAGTAGTCTTCCGGACCAAAAGCGCTAGTTGGTGATTAGGCCCAACCTCGCAGGATTCAGTACAGAAATGGCGGGTGGAACAGTTACCCCGGCAACCTGCTTAATGAATAGACCGGCACAAGTTCCTCCACTTTAACCGTCTCGAAGTGAAGTGAACCCCCCGGAAAATCCAAGTGAGTATAACCGACGTCTGCTCCAGGTACAGTGGGACCTTCCCTCCACCGTCACCTCGGTAGAACCCTAAAGATTATGGTCACTAAAGTTACCAATCACAACAATTACACCTGGGGGAACAGTCTAAACTCCGACAGCACGCAAGGGCAGAGTAGCAAGCTCCAATACCCTTACCGGCTCCTTGACAACAATCCAAGGTTTACCGATAAGTGACCCCTGGCTCCTCGACAATGGTTAATCCGAGGTTTACCGTTTGTAATACGTACTGTCTGGCGTCGTTCCCAACGAGGGAGGAATGATCCCCTCACTGGTTCGGACACGAGCTCGTGCTTCTCCTTTAAGAGGAGCTTTCCCAGAGTATAACTGAAACAATTGGATTTAATCTACTCAAGATAAACTATCTGTTTGGTTTTGTAGTCTTGGAGAGTTAAGTACTCACCTACTCCAAGACCCTAGCCTAAGCTATGTTGGTGTTTGAGAGCCCTAGAAAAATAAAAATTACTAGATTGATTTTAATTTAAGCGTTACTTTTAAGGTTGTTTCTTAAGTCAAAAGGTGATGGAAGTGAAACCAGTGGTGTGTTGACTCGACTCGAAACCACTACAAAATGCACCTAGAATGATTTACCCACTACTTTACTTTTTCGATGAATTGCTTAACTAAAAAGTTGAGAGAATGCAATCTTTATAAAAGCAACTTCTTAATTGAAGACAATCAAAGAAACAATTCGTTTGTCTTTTCAAAGCATAAAAAACATGACCGCTCTTTACATGCACGAAAAAACTCTTTTTCTCTTTCAAAAACAAAAAGCTACTTGAAACAAGACTTTTAAAGAAGATGTTTTTGTATTTTTCTTTTAATAAAGCAAATAAATCTAATATAACCAAAAATCAATCTTAACAACTATTAAAATCTATGAAAATGCACTCATAAGCAAACTAAAAGATAAATTTACTCTAAGCAATCTTAACGAGGCCAAAACTAACAATGATTATTCTAAGGTGTTTTACTTGATCACAATTAAATCAAGGACTAGCTTATTGCAGAACCAAAAACTAGTCAAAACAAAACTCTAATCTTTTTGTTCTTTTGTAAAATGGAAATCAACACTTTATAAACAAGTAATTCGAAATTTGACCCAAAACAACTTAAATGGCAAGCTGCTCACACAAGGAGACTTTACGACAGGCCCGACTTCTAAGAAGGCTGACTAACCAGAGAGATCTAAGGCTGGACAACTTTCTACCATCAAAGTCACTACAGGACCTATTGAAAAATCAAACCCTAGGCCTAAACTTCGTTGAAATCCACTAAAACACTCAAAGCTCACAAAACAAGTTCAGGTGAAAATTCTTGACATGGTACTAAAGGATCTGGGTAGAAAACACAAGGAAAAATCAAAATCTAAAAGCAATTAAAGCAAAAAGTGGAATTTTCCTAAATTTTACAGGAAGACGCAGGCAACCCGTTATAACAGGTGCGGGCCCGCTCTGTGCAAACGGCAACAGCGCGTCCAAAGACGCACTGTGCAGTACTCAGAGGGTGCGTCCTTCTGGAAAAGTTGAGAAAAACCAAATCTAACTAAATCTGAAGCTAAGCCACCCAAATACTAATTCTCACAGTCAAAAACCAGAAAATAAAAGTGATTTTCACAGAGCAAAGTTCACACAAAGGAAAAGACTCTCTCATTAATGGATTCCCCAGCGGAGTCGCCAATTTGTCGTGGCGGAAAAAGTCGTTTGTGCGGACACAACTGACCTCCCTAGGAGCCTAAACTCTCTAGCGACAAACAAGACAAAATGGAGTGATCTTTCTCTACATATACCTTTTAAAACATGAAAACTACAAGTGTTTAGGCTTACCTTATTCCAAAGCGCGGTTGTTGTAGTCCGTCCTTGCCGATCTGGATGAGCTCCTCCTTCAAGTCAATTCCTGCAACCACAAACAATCAAACAATTACCAAGCACTTGCATTTCATATAATAAAACATATATTCAACATGCAGACCAAGGAACACATGAAATAACTCATTAACACAAGCTATTGAGAAAAATAAACCAGTTTGTATTAATAACGAAACAAAGAAACTCTTACAACCTGGCCTTGGTGTTGTGCAAGTTCCTCCCAGGGTCCATCAAGGGTTTTCCTCTACTTTGACAAAGCTCACCCACTTCCAAGTAGAATCAAGCAAAGACAATCTCTCCTCACAAGGTTCTAAATGGGAGTCCTAAATCCTGCAGCATTTACCCAAAGAAAATGTATAGCTCCAACCTCTCCTCCCTCTGGCTCAATGTCTTTATTTATAGTGCTGTAAAGAGGTTATTCAGGTCCACCATCAATGGGATAATCCCCCTCTTTGGGTGGGATAGCTCCCTTATTGATGGGATAAGTTCCCCCTTAATAGAGATACATGAACCAACTGGAGGCGCATCCAAATCATCAAACCGACCTCTAGAAAGTTCTAGAAGTAACCACAAGTAACTTTTTTAAGATGAAACTCGCGCATTTTGCCTTTTACAGAAGGACGCACCTGTCCCTTAACATACAGAGCGTCCAAGGACGCAGCTTTTGTGAACATGGTCAGCGTCCCCGCAGGTGAGGCTAGAGAGAACCTGCGACCCCAGAGATAAACATATTTTTTACAAGACTTTCTCTCTTCTTTGAGTTTGAGATGGATAACAGAGGCATAAGACTTGCCTAAGAGGGTAGCATGACTGTTGATTTGAGCCATACTAACTGTAAGTGGTCATGGTGACATTTTTTAGTGTAACAGAAACAAAAACACATATTTTTCTAATGACTTAGTAAATATATCATCCAATTGATCACTAGATTTACAAGGCTTCAAGTGAACTTTCTCCATTGCTCACAAGTTCTCTAATAAAGTGATATCTAGTATCAATATGCTTGCTCTTTTGATGAAACACACTATTCTTGGATAGTGCAATTGCTGAGGTGTTGTCACAACAAATTGTAGTTGATCCTTGTTGTTTATGCTTGAGTCCATCAAATACTCTTCTTAACCAGACTGCTTGACACGTTGTTGATGTTGCTGCTACGTATTCTGCTTATGCTGACGAAAGTGTCACAATGGGATGCTTCTTATATGCCCATGAAACCACAGCTGAACCAAGGTGGAACACAAAACCAAAAGTACCCTTCCTATCATCCAAATTTGCCTGCAAAATCACTATCTGTGTATCCAATCAAATCTTTCTTTTCTGTGCTTGTGTACATTATGCCACAATATCTAGTTCCTGCAATGTATCTTAGAGTTCTTTTTCCTGCACTCTAATGTGTGTCTTTTGGAGTCTCCATAAATCTAGAAATCAAACTCACTCCTTGCATGATATCCAGTTGTGTAGCTGTGAGATACATGAGGCTGCCAACCAATCTTTTTGAATAGAGTTGGATTGGCATCTAATCCTTCATCATCCTTGCTTAACTTTGTACCTGTTGCAACTGGTGTAGGGACATGTTTGCAATTTTCCATCCTGAATCTTTTCAACAAATCTTTGGCATATTTATTTTGACAAATAAAAATTAATTTTTCAGATTGCTCAACTTCTATGCCAAGAAAACATTTCATGAGACCAAGATTTGTCATCTCAAATTCTTTCATCATGGCTGCTTTAAATTCATTTATCTCAAAATTACCTGTAAAAATCATGTCATCAACATATAAGTAAACAATCAAAATTTGTCCATGCTCATTTATCTTTGTGTACGAGGTAGGCTCAATGTTGCTTCTGCAAAATCCATTCTTGATCATGTAGCTATCAATTCTGCTATACCAAGCTCTAGGTGCTTGCTTCATTCCATAGAGCGCTTTCTTCAACCTGTAAACTTTATCTTCATTAATTTCAACTTCATATCCTGGAGGTTGTTGCACATAAACTTCCTCTTCTATAATTCCATTCAAGAAGGTTGATTTCACATCCATCTGGTATACTTTCCACTTGTTTTTGGTTGTTGTGGCTAGAAAATCTCTTACTGTATCCAATGCTACCGGAGCAAATGTTTCTCAAAAATCTATTCCCGATTGCTGCGAGAATGCTTTTGCTACAAGTCTAGCTTTAAATCTGTCAATTTCACCTTTCTCATTCAACTTTGTCTTGTACACCCACTTCACACCAATGAGATTTTTGTCCTTTGGTAAATCAACCAAATCCCATGTATCATTCTTTTCAATAGCTTCAATTTCTTCATCCATGGCTTGCACACAATTTTTATATCTGATTACTTCTTCAAATGAAGAAGGTTGGAATGAAAACAATGAAAAATTTGAACTAACATCCAAATCATCGTAAATATATTTCAAATTTCTCATCTTTCTCTTACCATTGCTTGATTCATCACCTGATTGATTTTTGGGAGAATCTTGATCTGTTGATCTGCTTGAAGATCCATGCTGCTCTAAAAATCTTAGAGTCCTTGTTGGTGTGTGTCTGTTTGGTGTCTTCACCTGTGATTCCTTCTGCTCCTTTTCTGCTACATCGTCTTCTTCCATCAGTGGCACTTATGCGTCAATTGTTTTGTCTACAGTTCCATTCCATGACTCTTGTTCCTTGAGCACAACATCTCTACTAACTATGGTCTTCTTTGTGACAGGGTTATACAATTTGTAAGCTTTTTATTCCTCACTATAACCAGTGAATATGCATTTTTTACTTTTATCATCCAATTTGCCTCTTCGCTTCTTAGGCACATGTGCATAAGCTACACATCCAAATACTTTGAGATGAGATACGCTACAATACATACCTGACTATGCTTGTTCTGGTACTCTGTTCATCACACTCTTTGTAGGAGATCAGTTGATCACATAAATAGCACATGCAACTACTTCTACCCAATACTTATTAGAAAAGTTTCTGCCTTTCAACATGCTTCTTACTATGTTCATAATTTTCCCGTTCTTTCTCTGTGCTACACCATTCTGCTGCGATGTGTACTTGGTTTAAACTGTCTTCCTAGATCCCGAAACCGGGACTACCAGCTTGATTTTTCATTATGTTTCTTTCAATGTTACAATACATATTTATACATGCCGAAGCATCCAATACCATGGACCGAAAACCATCGCGTCCAAAACCATGTGTGAAAAACATGCACAAAACCATAGGTAGGTCCGTCCAACCTAATATAGGGTCCAAAACCAAAATTTTTAGGGCGCTGCCCCAGACCCCATAGAGTGGGGTTACCTGCACCCCTCAAACCCCCTATAACTCTCCCGCTACGCAATCGGAGCAACGAAGGGGGTGCTTCGCCCCCCTTCTAACCCCCCCGGTTAACTATGTGGGCTAGTCGTGGAAAGAATATAACACAACCCAACATTCTCCCACTTGTTGTTTTCTTTCCACAGGGGGCCACAAGAGAGCTTATTCATTTATCCAACCCTACAATGCCCATTGTTTCTCTACACCAAGAGAACTTCTCAGAGCTCACAGATTTTGTCAATGCATTTGCAGTATTCTTCAAAGTGTCCACCTTTACTAGCAACACCTTTTTGTCTTCTATCATATCCCTCACAAAGTGAAACTGAACATCAGTGTGCATTGTCTTTGAATGATATGCAGGGTTCTTTGCCAAGAAAATTGCACTTTGGCTGTCACAGTCTATCCTTATAACTTCCTATACTAACCCCATACTTGAACACAATCTCTGCAACAAAACTACTTCCTTGCTTGCATGAGTGCCTGCCATGTATTCTGCCTCTGTAAGTTGATAGTGCCACTACAGATTGCTTCTTACTCATCCAACTGACTGCACCTCCAAATAGGTTAAACACATATCCACTTGTATATCTTCTCTGACCCAGATCTCCAGCCCAGTCTGCACCAACAAAGCCACGAATATCCAACACTCTGTCCAATCATGGTCTTCCTTGGTAGCACAAACCATAATCACTAGTGCCACGCAAATAACTTAAAACCTGCTTCACTGTTGTCCAGTGCTCCTTCCCTGGTTTTGACATAAACCTGCTCAATACTCCCATTGGATGTGCAATGTCTGGTTTAGTACAGACCATCGCATGCATCAGGCTACTGACTGCACTTGCATATGGAACACGGGACATGTCCTCTTCATCTTCTTGTGTCTTGGGACACTGTTCAGCAGATAACTTTACACCTATAGGAATAGGAACCCTCACCGGTTTACTATCCTACATATTAAACCTCTGCAATATTGTCTTGGCATACTTCCTTTGGTTTAACCAAAGCTTCCTCTTTGTCCGATCTCTTTTAATTTCCATGCCCAAAATATAGTTTGCAGCACCAAGATCTTTCATGTCGAATTTGGAGGACAAATGGGTCTTCAAATCCTAGATAATTTCTTTTTCATTTCTAACCAGCAACATATCATCCACATACAAGACCAGATAAATAACACAGTCACCAATTAATTTGAAATACACACAGTAATTTGCTTTTCTTCTGGTGAAGCCAAGTCCCTGTATAAATGTATCAAATTTCTGATACCACATCCTTGGTGACTGTTTTAACCCATACAGAGACTTCTTTAACTTGCATACCAGTTCTTTCTTACCCTTCACCGCAAAGCCTTCTGGTTGCTTCATGTAGATCTCCTCTTCCAGATCCACATGAAGAAATGATGTCTTCACATCCATCTATTCTACCTCAAAATCAAAAGCAGCAGCAACAGATAAAAGTAATCTAATAGAAGTTACCTTGGCAATAAGAGAAAAAATATCACCAAAATCAATTCCCGACACCTGGGAATAACCTTTTGCTACCAACCGAGCTTTGTATTTCTCCACCTTTCCTTCTACATTTGTCTTCTTCTTGAACACCCATATGTTGCCAATGGGTTTCCTTCCAGCCGGCAACTCCACCAGATCCCAAGCCTCATTTTTGTGCAAATATTCCATTTCATCAACCATGGCCTCTTTCTAGAGTTTTCCATCCTCTGAATCTACTACTTCCTTCACAGTTCTAGGATCATCATCAGTAATAGATAAGGCAAAATTTGAACAGAAACCAGATGGACTATACCTTTCTGGCTACCTTCTTTCTCGAACTGATTTTCTCACACCCGAAGTTTGTGGCTCTTCATCTTCTGATTCCTCCTCTGTTGTAGAGTCAGATTCTTCCTCCTTTAGCTCAAACTCTATCTTCTCAGGTTCCTTTGGTTGGAATTCATGTTTAATAACATATTTCACCTCTCTAAACACCACATCTCGGCTATACACAACCTTCCTTGTTACTGGGTTCAAAAGCTTATAACCCTTTAAACCATCCTTATACCCAATAAAGATGCACTTTTCATATTTACTATCCAACTTGGTTCGTTTCTTCTTTGGAACATGTACATATGCATCACATCCAAATACCCTCAAGTGTGAAAGAGAGGGTTTCTTATCAGTCCATACCTCTTGTGGAGTCTTATCCTCCAATGCTGATGAAAGTGATCTATTGACCAGGTAACATACTGTCTCCACCGCCTCTGCCCAAAATTCCTGTCCTAACCCGGCACCACTGAGCATGCTTCTTGCCCTTTCCATCAACGTCTTGTTCATTCTTTCTGCAACATTTTGCTGAGGTGTATATGGAGTAGTCTTCTGCCATGTTATACCACACTTCTTACATAATTCTTCAAATTCCTTATTGCAAAACTCTCCATTGTTATATGTCCTCAGCACCTTTATCTTCTTCTCTGTCTAGTTTTCCACTAGAGCATTAAATTCTTTAAACCTGTCAAAGCCTTCAGATTTCTTCTTAAGGAAATATATCCATGTATTCCTTGAGAAGTCATATATAAATAATACATAGTACACAGACTTATCCAGTGATGAAACCTTCACAGGTCCAAACACATCACTGTGCACAAGCTCTAATATTTGTTTCACCCTCTTACCACCAGAGGGGAAACTCACCCGATTCTACTTCCCATATACACAATTTTCACAGACATAAAAATCCAGAGAGATATTACTCATACCTTCTACCATACCTTTACCATGAAGTATTTGAAGGCCCTTCTCTCCAATATGTCCAAGCCTCTGATGCCACAACATGGTCTTCTCTCCAGAGACCACTAGATTTTCTGCTCCACTTTCAGGAACCACAGAACTGTTGCACCCATCACTAATAGTGCTACCTTGCAACTTGTACAGAGTTCCAATCCGAACTCCCCACATCAACACTAGTGCTCCCCGAACCATCTTGCAGGTATCCTTCTCAAACACTGTTTTCACACCTGTATCATCCAGCTTGCTTACAGAAATCGGATTTCTGGCTAATGCAAGAATATGTAGAACACCCGGAAGTGTTCTAACCCTTCCACCTTGCAACTTCAACTTTAATTTTCCACGACCAACGATTCTAGCCTTCCTATCATCCCCTAAGAAGACATCACCACCATCACATTTCTCATACTCGCAGAACCACTCTCTATGGGGAGTGAAGTGAAAGGATGCACCTAAGTCAATCAACCATGCCCCATGATCTACATGTGTACTTGAAGAAGCCAAGTACACATCCCCACCTTCATCTGAGGTGGTTTTCGCCTCTGCAGAAGGAGCATCATCAGATCCCTTTCCTTTGTCAGGAGCTTTAGATTTACAGTCCCTTTTGTAGTGCCCTTCCTTTCCGCATTTCCAGCACGCCACCTTTACAGGTTTTCCTGGAGATTTAGATCTCCCACTCGATGACTTATTTTTGTTTCTGTTCTGGGACCGTCCTCATATAGACAAGGCATCACCATTCTGGCTCTCCATATCTCTCCATCTCATCTCCTCTGTCAGCAAGGATGAGACTATTTCATCAAATTACAAGGAAGTTGCATTGCTACCTATTGCAATAACCAGACTATCCCAATAATTTGGTAGAGAACACAACACACTAGTGCACTTATCTTCGTCTGAAATTTTGATATCAACAGATGATAACTGACTTACCATAGTATTAAACGCATTCAAATGCTCTGTGACTAAGTCTCCATATTTCATCCTCAGGTTATACAACTTTTTCCGTAGGAACAGTTTATTCACCAGAGACTTAGATTGGTACAAAGTCCCTAACTTGTCCCACAAAGCCTTCGCCGTAGCTTCCCCTGATACATTCAGCAATATTGAATCTGAGACACACAATCGTATTGTGCTCTTTGCCTTCCGATCCAACTTCTTCCATTCTTCATCAGACACTCCCGTTGGTTTAGTACCCGAATCTACCGCGATCCACTGATCTTTATCCACCAACAGATCCTCCATCTTGAGTTTCCACAACTCAAAACTCTAACCATTGAATTTCTCGATCTCTCTCTTTCCACTGCTCGTCATCTTCTTTCACTACTAGAATCAATCCCGCAGAGCTCCCACTGAAAAGGGTCTACCACAGGCCCGAGCGAAACCCCTCAGCAACAAAGGCGTCCCCTTCAAGCCAAAACAACTCTGATACCAAATGTAGGTTTTAACCCCATGCAAAAATTACCTGCATACAAATTCTGAAACACAGAAAATAAAAAATGCTAGAGCATAACACATAAAACACATATACACAAAGATTTTCTCATGGATCCCAAAACTGGGACTATCAACTTGATTTTTCATTATGTTCCTTTCAATGTTACAATACATATTTATACTTGCCGAAGCATCCAATACCATGGACTGAAAACCATCGCGTCCAAAACCATGGACCAAAAACCATTGCGTCCAAAACCATGTGCGAAAAACATGCACAAAACCATAGGTAGGTCTACCCAACCTAATATAGGGTCCAAAACCAAAATTTTCCAGGTCACTGCCCCGGACCCCATAGAGTGGGGATACCTGCACCCCTCAAACCCCCCGTGACTCCCCCTGCTACACAATTGGCGCAACAAAAGGGGTGCTCCGTCCCCCTTCTAACCCCTCGGTTAACTACGTGAGCTAGTCGTGGAAAGAATATAACACAACCCAACATCTTCTGATTCCATGTTGTTTACAAAAGTCATGAAATTCCTTTGAATCATATTCTCAACCATGATCTGACCTCAATACCTTGATTTGTCGATCACTTTGTTTCTCTGCTAAGGCTTTGAATTCCTTGAACTTTGCAAAAGTTTCAGACTTCTTCTTCAAGAAGTAAACCCAAGTCTTTATGTTGTAGTCATCAATGAAAGTGAGGAAGTAACAACTTCCACCAATCGACTGTGTCCTCATAGGTCCACACAAGTCTGTATGCACTAGCTCAAGAGGTTGCTTTGCTCTGTATGCAACTCCCTTTGGAAAAATTTCACGGTGTTTCTTTCCTAAGATGCAACACTCACAAGTACTAGCAGGTTCTTTGATGGGAGGTAATCCTCTGACCATCTGTTTCTACTGCAACAATCTTAAACCAGAAAAGTGCAAGTGTCCAAATCGAAAGTGCCATAACCAATAATCATCAGAACATGCAACTGTAAAAGAACTCACCTGACCACTGTAATTCATAATTAGAGGAAAGAGTATGTTCCTCATCATCTGCACCTTTTCTATAAGTTGCTTTCTTGGGGGCTTGTCATATATAACACATTCTTGACCTTGAAAGATAACTTTGTATCCTTTCTATGTCAATTGACCAACACTTAACAAATTATGTTTGAGACTAGGAACATAATATACCTCTGAGATTGTCTTCGGCTCCCCCTGCTTGGTTAGAATGTTGACCACTCCTTTTCCATCTACTTCCACAATCTTGTCAGTCCCCAACTTTACCTCTGTTTTCACAGATTGATTGAAATTTGCAACCAAATCCTTGTTGCATGTCATGTGGTTACTGCAACCACTGTCTAACAACCACACACTAGCAGAAGGTTCATGCATGGTATGGCAAGCTAGGAACATGGAGTTAGTACTCTCTGTAGTGACATTAGCTCTCTGGTTCCCTTGATCAGCTATCTTCTTCCTGCAATCATGAGCATAGTGACCAAATTTATTGCAATAATAACATCTCACCTTTGATTTGTCAACTCTTTGATTATTGTTGAAGCTTCTGTAGTTGCTTCCACTTTCATGTTCATGTTATTCTCGACCATCTCTTTGACCACCATATCTTCCGCTTCATCCTCTGCCTCTCATTCTACTTCTGCCTCAACCTCTGTCTCTTGAAATAGAAGCCTAACTTTTAAAAGTGGTCTCTAAAGTGGAATCCTTATTTCTGTCTATCCTTGCCTCATGCGATAGAAGTGATCCCATAAGCTCATCAACTGTCAACGATGCCAAATCCTTGGCTTCTTCTATGTCTGCTACCACAACATCAAATTTGGTAGACAAAGATCTGAGGACCTTCTCAACCACAGTTTGATCTTTAATGTCTTCACCATAAATCTTTAATTGATTTACAACAGTTATGACCCAATTTATGAAAGAATTGATGTCCTCTGTCTCCTTCATCAGCATAATTTCAAAATCTCTCCTAGTATTCTACAACTTAACAATATTGACTTTGGCCATACCTATATAGTTTGTCGCCAAAGTATCCCATGCTACTTTTGTTGAAGATGTGATCATAATAGTCTGGAACACTACTCTGTCCACTCCCTACTGGATAAGCTGCAACTATTGTGCATTTTTCTTCTTGCCTTTCTTCCATTGTTCCTTCTCTGTATTACTAAGAGCTTGTTTTTCTGCTTCATTCTTAGGTCCTGAAAACCCAAACTGGACATAATCCCAAACATCATGTGCCTGCAACGTGGTCACCATCTTAATGGCCCACACATCATAATCTTTCCCTGTGAATGATGGAAACTGGGACTGGAAATTTGAGAAAGCCATCTTTCTCTAAAAAAAATCTCCTTAATTCACTTTTTCAAAAATACCCTTTTCAATAAAACCTTAAATTTTCATTTTATATATAAAAAAAAAACTTTAAAAAAAATTCAAAACTCCTTTTTGAAAAACTTTAATACATTAATTCTTTTTATTATTGGGAATCCCTTTTATAAAATCAATCCTAAAAATAACCTTTTATACTTCACCATAAAATAAAAAAGGCCACTTAAAAATTCCACGTAACATTAAAAAAAAAATACTTTCGAATCTTTTAAAACCTCTCCGTATATAAACCACGTGATCTTGACTTTAAAACCTCCCGTATATAAACCACGTGATCTGGAATTCGCAATTTTAAACACTTTCGCCTCTCGTGAGGATTCCATGCGGTTAACTCTCTATATGAATAGGAGATCAACGCTTCACGGAAACCACGTGCATGCAGATCAGTGTAATTCCACCACGATTAACGCGGCTCTCTGGTGACCCTAAACGGCCTGTGTATAACTGTAGGATGCGTTAATGCTCAAACACGATGAGAATAAATATATTTTTCCTCTCACACGGGTTGCTGCTAATCCGTTTTTTCTTGCTCTATATAACTTCGCTCTAATACCAATTTGTTGGAAAGGTGGAGGAGACAAGCATAAATAATTCACATATAAAAAATGAGCTACTGCTCTTCTATTGATCACACAAAACATGATGCTTACAATGAACTAGGTGAACGGTATTTATCATTTTCCAGCTAGTGATTTCCCTATAATATCTTGACATGCAACTACACACTAAAAGTCATTTATCACTTAACTCCACTTGACTCAACACTCAAACATTCAATCACTCAATCACTCAGTTAACTGACTCTCTATATTTAGCCAACTCCTCATGCAGGAGTAATTATCTTATTTTAACATTCATCACATGATAGTAATTTTACTTGTCCTTTCTTGCATCAACGCATTGCTCCAAGGAAACAAGGTATTAGTTGTATTATATGGCCTCTTACGCAGCGCGCTATTGCACTACAGTGGCTTGGCATTCCCATAGCAACCTCGATGTATGTTTTTGCTTCTATGCATGCGTAGTTGTTTGCCATGATTCTTTATGTCGGCTAAGGAAAGGGAGGAAGAGATCACTAGACTCTTCATGTGGGCCCTTAATGCACACCAGAGCAAGTATGCTTGGGTAATTTGACTCTCTTATCACTTGCCTTCATAGCCTATAAGTAAGCACTAGCAAGAAATATCGTATCAATTCGTATCTTAACAAGAGGAAGCGATATGAGAGTCTTCATTTTTAGAAAGGCATTGGCTTAGCTTGCATCAGTAGATAGTCGGATTTTAAGCACTTCACCAGCCTTACGAAGAGAAAGCCAATACCAACAGGATGAGGAGCCATAACCAGCACTCACAATTGCCACCATACATTGTTTGTGCATTTTTCTTGTTGAATAATATACAACTTTTGGAGCATTAAATTCTCAGTTCTTGTATACGTCCTCATGGTATTTCCCAATGACGATAAGACTGAGAGGAGTAGCGCATGTCACAAATGCAGAGGAGAGGGAATAAATCACTAGCAAGTAGAATTACACTTGGCGACTGTCATTCATAAGTGTGTTGGCGCCATTGTAGAGATCAAAGGCAAGGGTCCATGAGCCTAGGGTCTAGAGGCACACAATGTGCTCGAATGCAACCTTTGGTAACATTCCATTGTGTCAATGCCAGTGAAATGATCAAAGAAAAAAGGTTCTAGGCTAGGATCTAGACATGCACAATTCGCTCATATATGATGACCTTTGGCTCATTTGTTGATTCTTCATGATTGTGTGCATTAGCCTCCCGCTACATAAATTTGTGCTCCATGATAACATCATCTTTGGTAGATTTTATCGCTTCCTATACAATTTTTTGCACCAACAATGGGATTAACATACAACCTTTGATATATATATGTCTCCCAACAACATTGCATTATGATATAACTTGAAGCCACAACCATTTTTATAGTCATGTGCTAGTGCATGGATTTGGAAACAATGTTCGATGCATTGCATCAACTTTTTTGATATTCTCATTAACCTTTGCAACCATTTCAATATGGCTCAGTATCTGTAGCTTCCTCATCACAGTGTATTACCAAATCTCTATTGTGTAGTTTATGTGCTTTTTGCAATATGAATATGATTTATCATTCTAATTGCAGTGCTTTCTTATTCTCCAATGCCCATAATATGCATCACTCAGGTGCGGCAAATGATATCATCTCAATCGCAATACATCGCTCAATGTATTGTTGTATGCCATGAATGTATATTTCATACTATTAATGTGAATTGTATTATTGCTTGAAACCCTTGTTACATCCATGTGACATATGGGATTTGTAACACACTATACTCCTCCCTTAAACGCATCTTTTATTGCAAAATATCCCTCGAAATTTGAAAGTTAGCTCAACCAATGAATGGTAGCCTCAACTTTTCGATGGTAACAGAATTGAGGTTAAAATCATGCTCTATTCTTTCCCTCATTTATTTCAGTGCTTTTGCATGTAGCGACAATGTGCTCCATCATATGGCCATTGCATCTTCAATGCATTTCTTATTCTTTATGTCTTTGCATGCGCTATCCTCTAACCAATACGTTGTATATCTGGAAACTTATTTATAATGTTGCCCTCCTTGTAATGCTTTTATGTTATGATATGTGTCTCTTATCACCACCTTTGTGCTTTCTTTCATTACCTAGGTATAACATATCTGATCTATAATTTCGGCATTTCCTTCATCGCAGTGAATTTATGTTATCTTGGTTTATTTCATGCGTCGATAATTTTTGTCTTAGTTCTAATACAAACGCATATTCACCTTAGCATCACTCCTTGTCTAGTGTCAATACAAATGCTACCCATTATTGGTGTGTGAATTTTCAATGCAACATTCGTTCGGTATGACTTATCATCACTTGCTTGCATCATCGTCATGGTGATTCTATCTTAATGTGCCCAATTGTTCTCGTTTAATTTCACATCAAGGTGACATGCAACCAAAGATACATTTACCACCATAAAATTTTGCATCTTTTCTATTAAATGACCCATGGCATGTACTATTCATTAGTTTAGTCGCAATTTAAATGTTATGCAACTAGCTCACAAAACAAAAGAAAAAATAGATCAATGACTTAGAAATTATCCTCTTGGAGGGGGAAATCTCCTTTACATTACATAAATGAACAATTCTTGGATGATACAAATGATAATACCTCCTTTGTATATATAGGAGTCTATGGGTCACAATGTAATCAGAGCCTACATAACAATAATAATGTAAGAGCACAACAATAATAATAATTGGCTTCTATGGGGCACAACAATAACAATATGGGTCTACATGGGCACAACAATGACAATAGAGGGCTATACTAATAATAACAATAAGGGGATACACTAGTAATATAGGTACCTAACATGCCCCTCTCCTTCAAAAAAAGTTTTGTCCTCAATGCTTGAGTAGTTATGGATGTTTTTGTATAAAATTCTCATCCTCCCATGTAGAATCTTCAGCAGGTAAATTCTTCCACTTAATGAGATACTCAAAAATTGATCAATTCAGTAGTTGTTGGGTTCTTGTTTATGTGTCTGCGTCAAGCTCTAATATGATTTTTCCTTCTTCGTCAAATTCTGACAATACTATTTGAACTGGAAGCTTGTCACCGAGAAGCTTCTTTAAGCATAAAACATGGAAAACTGGGTGTACTATGGAAGTTACATGCAACTCCAATTTGTATTCCATAGTACCAATCTTTTGAAACACTTTGTAAGGACCATAATACTTGGATGATCATTTATTATCCTTCTTAGCTTGCTTGAGAGACATCTGTTTGTATTGTTGTAGCCTTAAAAATACCCAGTCACCTACATCAAAACTTCTTTCATTGTGACGCTGATATGCCTATTGTTTCATTCGATTCTATGTTAGAGTGAGGTTACCCTTTAAGAGTTGGAGAACTTGCTGTTGATGCTCGATGTGATCTTCCATTGCTTAAACCTTAGAATTTTCTCTTAAAGATGATGTGATGGATGGTGGATGATATCCATAAAGTGCCATAAATGGGATCATTTTTGCTACAGTATGGAAGGAAGTGTTATACCACCATTCAGCTAGAGGTAACCACTTGACCCATTTTCTTGTTTATCAGATACAAAGCAACAAATATATTCCTCCAAACATTTGTTCGCTATCTTAGTTTTCCCGTTAGATTGAGGATGATAAGATGAGTTATGAGCTAATTGAGTACCAAGACAAGAAAATAATTTCATCCAAAATTTTCCAGTGGGAATGGGATCTCTGTCACCTACAATAATCTTTGGGTTTCCATGTAGATTTTGAATTGTTTCCATAAATGAAATAGCAATTGTACTTGCTTTAAAAGGATGAGATAATGCACAAAAGTGTGCATACTTGGTAAGTCTATCAACTACCACCATGATGACACTCGTTCCTTTATACTTGGGTAAACCTGTGATAAAATCCATTGAGACCTCCTCCCAATCCTGACTTGGAATGGCTAAAGGTTGTAATAGACCCGAGGTCTTAATTGTCTCAACTTTATTTTGTTAGCAAACAAAACATTCTGCCACGAACTTCAGAATATCAAATTTAAGTCCATCCCAAAAAAAATCCTTCTTGATCTTGTGGTAAGTTTTTAAAAATCTCGAGTTCCCTCATAAGGGGGAGGTGTGAAATTCCAAAAGAATATTTTGTTTGAGTTGGGAATTATTACAGAGATATAAGTCATCTTTGTACCATAATGAATCATTTTTCCAGATAAATGTATCATATGCATTGGGATCTTGCTACAACTTTTGAATGAGTGTCCACACCTCTTCGTCATTCTTTTATTCATCCCTTGTTTCAATTATCCAATCAAGTTGGATAATAGAAATGGCACAGAGCAATGCTTCCATATGTTCATCCTTTCTTGAGAGTGCATATGCAACAAAATTTTGCTTCCCTTTTTTGTAGATGATTTCAAAGTCATAACCCAACATCTTTGTGATCCATTTGTGTTGCTCTTTTGAAGATAATCCTTGTTCCAAAAAGTATTTAAGACTATTGTGATATGTTTTAACCTTAAAGTGTCTTCCCATTAGGTAAGGTCACCATTGCTTTAGTGCATGTAGTATTGCCAACATTTCCTTCTCATAAATAGGTTTGTATAAACACTTTCCCTTGATTGGATGACTTTCAAAAGAAATCAGTATTCCTTCTTGCATTAAAACAACACTAATTTCATTTCTTGAGGCATCACATTCCATAATAAAGGTTTTTGTGAAGTTTGGTGTAGCTAAGACTGGTGCTTGGCACATTGCCTTTTTAAGATGTTCAAAGACCTTAATTGCTTCTAGAGTTGTTATAGGCACTGTTATTCTCACATAATTCTTAATATAGTTGCGATACTACCATTTCAACCCAACAAATCCTCCAATATGTTTTGGGGTTGTGGGGATTTTCCATTCCTTAATGGAATTAATTTTGTTAGACTCTACCTTAACACTCTCATGAGATACAATATGACCCAAATATTCCACCTCCTGTACTCCAAATAAACATTTAGAGGTTTTCACGTATAATTGTTTCTCCTTCAATAGTTTGAGCACCCTATCAACATGCTGAACGTGACCCTTCCAAGACTTGTTGTAGATTAGTATATCCTCGAAAAATACTAACACAAATTTTCTAAAGAAGGGTTTGAAAATGGAATTCATCAAACCTTGAAATGTGGAAGGTGCATTAGTAAGGCCAAAAGGCATGACCAAAAATTCATAATGACCTTCATGAGTTCTGAATGTTGTTTTCAGAATGTATTCAGTGTTCATTCTAATTTGATGATGTCCTCAACAAAGATCCAACTTGGTGAAATAAATTTCTCCGAGTAATTCATCCAAAAATTCATTAATGATGGGAATGTGAAATTTATCAATAATAGTGAGATTATTGAGCTCCCTATAATTCAGAAATAAACTCCATGATCCATCCTTCTTGTGCACCAATAATGTTGGAGTAGAGAAAGAACTTTGACTAGGTTGAATTATACCAGCCTCTAGCATTTCTGTAACCATACATTCAATTTCACTCTTTTGGGCATAGGGATATCTATAAGGCCTGATGTTTGGAGGTACACTTCGTGGAATCAAGTGAATAGTATGATCATAATCACGAATAGGTGGGAGGCCTTTGGGAGTCTCAAATACCTTGGAATGATTGTCCAAGACTTTTTAGATATCTAGAGAAATAGATGTTTTCAATGTTTGAACCTCTAGTGAGCATAATTGCAAAATTACACCCCGTTGTTCTTTCTTCAAAAGATTAGTCAATCTGTTAAAGCTAATTATCTTCCCTAGTTTCCCTGTGATACCCCTTAATTAAATTTCCTTTCCTTTCCAAAAATATTTCAAGAAAAGTTCTTGAAAATAAGAAGCTATCATCCCCAAAGATTATAACCATTGGACTCCTAGTACAACATCAACACCACACATTTATGTGGAAATCATTGGATTATTCAATACATATTCCCCCAAGGTTAGCTTGATATTATGGCACTTTCCTAGCAATTTATAGTTCCTCCATTTGCAACCATCACTTGATACTTTGGTGTTGCATATAGAAAGCAGTGAAATTCCTTAGCTATCTTACAATGAATAAAATTATGGGTACTACCTGAAACAATCAACAATATTACCTTTTTATTCTTGATATATCCTTCTATCTTGATAGTTTTAAGAGTGGTAATTCTTTCCTATGCATTACAAGATATGAGAAAATTCATTTCTTCTTTCTATAGGGTTGGTTCCTGATGTATATGCTCTTCTTTTGTTGTTTCTTGTTCCTTTTCTTCCTCCTCTTCCCAATCTATGTAAAATCATTCATTCTCGACACACTTATGACCTTTAGTGTATTTTCTATCACAATTGTAACAAAGTCCTTTTGCTATTTTTTCCTCCATTTTTTGTGGTGTAAACCTTTCAAGTTGTGAAAGACTAGGAGCAACAACACTTCTATATTTATAATTGTGAGTGGTAGACTTCCTTGTTGCCATAATTTTGCTTTCAACTTTTCTTGCCACCCTGAATGCCTTCTCAAATGAATCATGTTCCCAAAAGTGTTGCTCTTTGTACCCTCATAATGTGCTATCATTTCCTTCATAAAAATTGACTAAGTGACAAGTGCTATAAGAGAACAAAGACATCAATACCATAAAAATTGATTGGGTTCTAAATATAAATATGTAATGCATACCTTTTGTGTCGGTTGATCATGTAGATCAAAATATTGCTCCATCTACAGTATCCATGTTATCGGATCCTTGCCATCAAACTTCCTCATATCGATCTTTGGAATTTGGTTGGTATTCAACCCAAAGTTAGAGTCTCTAAAATCATGATTAACATTCATTTTGTTCTCTTCATGATTTTCATGGAATACATTGTCGCCCTTAGGAAGCAAGTCTTGTAGCAACTTTGTCAAACCTTCCTTCAAACCTTCCATGTCCCTTTTTATTTTTTATTCTAAACCATCCATGTTCCATTTTAAATCATCCATCTTAACATTCATCATCACTTTCAATTCATTTTTGGTTACTCTTTGTGAGAGAGAAAATTGTTTCACTTGATCTCGTAATTTTGATATATCATGTTGCATTTCTTCCTCTTCTTCATGTGTCATATTAGAGATTTTTGGTTGCTTACTGGGTGTATTAATTTTTTTGTTGCGAGACATATTGGAAATATTGATATATGTTCTTCACTATGCCCTTTGAATCACTTTAAACTAGTTTTTCAAACAAAAGTTATGCAAATTTAAAAAATACACACCTTTTTGCTTCTTTTTTTTTAGCTTGATCTTAAAATTGTTGTATATCTGTAATTTCATCTCTCCAAGGTTTGAAATTCGATCTTATGGTAGCACTCTGAGTCTTGTTTCCAATGCCACAAGTCTGACCAATATTGGGTTCTTCAATATAAATCTATTCCAAATCTCCCACAATGACCTGATTATGGACTGGTTCAATAGAGTGAGCTTGTCTGAAATGCCATGTGTCCCTGTTTCAACCTTCAACCCTTAAATTGATACACAAAAAACCAAAATCCATGAAATTTTATTCAATTTTATAAAATTTAAATCTAATTCGTGAAAAGAAAGTTATGACGATTTTCCCTAGGTCACTTATTTGACACTGAATTATGGAGCATGCAGAAACCTTAACCTCTTTAGACCACATCTT
This sequence comes from Pinus tabuliformis, assembly GCA_031772625.1. Taxonomy (NCBI): domain Eukaryota; kingdom Viridiplantae; phylum Streptophyta; class Pinopsida; order Pinales; family Pinaceae; genus Pinus; species Pinus tabuliformis. Next base: position 1,452,625,944 of record CM062819.1, on the reverse strand, counting down.
AGAAAATACAGCGAAACAAGATCTGGAATTTCTACACGAAGTTCAATAAGATTTTGACTCTACGTGGTTGAAATTTCAGCTTCTGAATCTTAGTAGAAAAAACTTTATAGATAAAATTTCAAGATGACTTGTTTGAAACAGTGAAACCATAGAATGCAAAGCTCTGATCCAAAATTTTATGCAATCAACTCACAAAACAAAAGAAAAGATAGATCAATGACTTTTAAATTATCCTCTTTGAGGGGGAAACCTCCTTTATATTACATAAATGAACAATTCTTGGATGATACAAATGACAAGACCTGCTTGGTATATATAGGAGTCTAATGGGTCACAATATAATTAGAGTCTACATAACAATATGGGGCATACATAGGCATAACAATAACAATATGGGTTATACTAATAATAAAAATAAGGGGGATACACTAGTAATATAGGGACCTAACATTAAATATGCCCTTCACATGTTAATGGTTAAGGCAATTGAAATGTTAATGTTGCCTTTGTATCAATTTGACACCGAGCCCTTCATTTTGTTTGTATATTGGTTCAACGTAGTTTTCAAAATATCTTTCCCACACATAATTCAGTGTTTCCTTGCATTGTGGGTGCACTTTAATGAATCCATCCATGGTTTTTATACATACCCTTTTGAGCCAACAATCCACACATGATATTTTTTAGTGCAATCACTCCCAATTTTGCATATCAACATACAGTATAAAGTAGTCAACTTGCACTATGTAGGATAATGTTTCATAATCCAAGTGGTCAAGCCTTAGATGTATAATAGTTATTTTAAATGAAAACATAAACTCCAAGAGATATTTCAATAGAACAACAAAGTGATTTATAATTCATATGCCCTTAATGACCACTTTAAAATAGTGATATGTCATGCACTTAATAGAGATTTGAAAAATTAACCTCCCATGTACAAAGATACTGGCACTCAAGCCCGTGAATGGGTTTGATGATTATAAAGTGTGCTTCTCGCATGCTATGATAATATAGTGCAAGTGTCATCCAATTCTTGTGAGACCACATCTTGGAGGCTTGGATTAGGTTAGACATGGATGAAACTTTTATTATGATAATTTAGGGTTTCAAGGGTGCACAAGCAAGGCGACATTTTCCCAAACCCTAATGCAGCTAATAGAAATGAAAGGAAAGATGAAAAAATAAATATTGATATGGTTCTATGCTGGCTATGACAATAAATATCTAACCAATCCAAAACACAACTCTAATCATTAGAAACTTGACAAGAAAAGGGGGGACCCAAAATTTGGTAGCAGGCTCAATTTTGGGTGGCGTTATTTTGGCTACAACACATGGAGAACCACTGGTAGAATCCAACAGCTATGCCTTAGTCCTTTCAACAAACTGAATTATAGAATAAGTACAAGGAAATATTGAAATAGGTATTGTGGGTGCCACATGAGTTATTTGACCATTTATAAATATGTTGTTCATTTGTTCTGCGGATAGGTCTCATTGATCTTTAAACACCACATCAAGAGCTTAAAACTACCAGCCTTCAACGATGACATAGAGAACATAATAGAAGACTTATTATATTCAAAATTTTAAAGTAAGTTCATGGTCTTGTTCCGCTTCCAACGAGCTTGTTGAATACCCTGATGCAGTCACTCAAGAAATCACAAGAATTGCTTCACTGTCAGCAAGCCTGTTTAGTACCCAGACAAAGTTGCTTGCTTCACCTCTCTGGGAAGGAATCATTTCTCTTCTTTCACCCTTTATTTCATTTTCATTATACTTTTGGCATTTTATTAGGCATTTATTGTGCTAGGGTGGAAGAGGGATCTCGACTTATTTTATAGGCAAGAGAGGTTGTTTCTTGTTTGAAAAAAATGAAAAGGTATTCTAATTTAGGTGTGTCCTCATGCCATATTTTCATATCACATCTTTGATCAACAAGTTGAAAATGAAAACCATAATATGAACTACCAAAACCAGACCTGAAATGAGCTTCAAGTTAAAGATATTAGTCTTATAAACTAATTAGAATTCCCCACCAGTATCCAATTGTATTTTCCTTATTAATAAAGTATAATCATGTATAAACATAAGGGACCAGGTTTCAATGTCGATATATAAAAATGAATACCTCTTGAAGTGACCCAAACAACTACATAAGGCCATCAGTTTGGGTTCCATCATTTCAGACTAGGCAAGTGAATTAGATAAAGGGGAATAGTAGACAATCTTCACGGATTGTTTATGTACAAATTTGTAAAGGAAATGCAGAGGAAAAATATCAAATGAGAAGAAGGATGTAGAATGCAAGAGGATGAATGTTGGATGTAATGCAATGCAAGAAGGTAACTAAAATGCAACTAAGAGGTATGAAATTCCAATGAAAATAATGTAGGAAAGTATAACTACTTTAATAAGCAAATGAACTACAACTAGAGCTTAATCTAATTAAGGAAAGGAGATTGAGCTCATGTGAAATTTGATTTCCAGTGAAGCTAGGTGAGTTGTTCCCGACTTGCAAGCACAAAGATGTAAATAATCAAACACCAAATAAGAGGATGTATAACTGTAAGATAATTTACCTTTATATCCTGCACAAGAGATTGAAAGTCATGCCTAACAATAGGTGAGTATGTCATAGAAGCTTCCTATAACCAGTCTGTGATTTTACCTCAATGGATAAGATGATGAACATATAAACCCTGAAAGCAAACCACACATGTACATCAATGTTAATTTAATTGATGTTAAATTACTGCATAAATTATCAACCATGACTAGTATACTGATGAAGTGTATGTGTACTGTATGTACTAGAAGCCTTTATTATTCAAGAAATTCCTAGATTAAATTGAGATATCGAGATGCACATGTTTTCATCACTCTTACATGAAAGTAAATATGTCACTCTTCAACAAAAATGATATCAAATTTATTTTACTTGCTTAAAAGAAATGTCACACTTTACTTGAAAGAATCATCAAATTTGCTTGAAATAAATATCACACTTGCTTGAAAGAAATATAAAACTAGAATTATCACACTTATTCAAAAGAAATATCACACTTGCAGAAATAAAATTATTCTGAAATCAAACCCAAATTTCTTCAACAGAAAAGGAATTTAATCTGAAATAAAAGACTTAATACAAATCAAAATCTTCTTTACTTAAATGTAACTTAACTCAAACTATATTGCAAATCCTAAATCAATCCACACTCTGTTATACTACTGCTCATGTGCATAAGAGATCTTGGCTTCACTCATTCATCCTACATCAAAATGATTAAACAAAACATGCTATGTTATGAACTCGGTTATCACTGTCAAAATCATTCATTAACAATCGAAATTGGACAGTTAGATAAACTAATTAAACACGATATAAAATGCAGAATTGAAATGTTAATTGAAAACAATAAAACCTTACAACTCTAGGGGGGCCTCCTGCGAGATGTAGGTAACATCATGACTCCTTCAAATGATTATAGATACATCAAGATAACGCACAACAAGGATATCAAATAAAACACATTTTTATAACTGTAAAACAAAGTTTTCAAAATAATATTCATTGTCATGCCGAGAGGTAGATTTATAATCTCTATCAATAACTATTTAGATATTTATGAGCCTGTCCTACTCGACAGAGACTAAAAATATCATAAAAGGATAATATCTCATGATTTCCTCATGATTTTCTATCGGAGAAGCAAATCATGAGGCTAAATATATGCTTTTAGTAATTTCCTCGGTCGCCTGGTTCGCCTTCGACTCCTTCTTCACTGGTTGACTTTCGCATTGACTAGTCGTATGTGGTGTTCTTATCATCGATCCAGATCATGAAGATAGGAAAATATTTTTGTGCCAGATATTAGCCACCTACCCATATGTATTGTTCCTCGGCTAGAGTTTTTAAACCTATCAATCCTTCAACTTTGTTGCAGAATCAGTCTTTAGTTGTAGAATTGGTGCAATTCAGTAGCTCATGCAAATATTAATTTATATAATAAATAACAATGAAACTTATGAAAACAAAACATGTTTAAGTACCTGCTATTGCCATGAACCTTGTAAACTTATGCTCAATTAGGGTTATTAGAGTAAAAAAGGAGGATAGATTGTAAGAAGGTGGTCGAAAAGAGACAATTGTGGGCTTTAATAGTACATTTGTCCATGTTTTCATTCTTAGCAAGCATAAAGTAAGATTGAAACTTATTATTAACAACAAATCTCACTAGATAATGTTCCTCTAGCCAATCAACGATTCGATCATGATATTCTAAACAACCAATTTGAAAACCTTAAAATTCTTGGGAAGATGAACTTTCAACCTGCACAATCAAATTATGGAGAGAATCTTATGAGGGAAATATAACCTAATCTTGTTCATAAATCTTTTCAAGGTTGTGAGAACCTAACATAACCATCAACAAAAGCCGAAGTGCCTAAATTTATCGACAAGTATCTGAATAGTGAGATGTTGAATTTTAAAAATTTACTAGCTTGATGAGATCAACAAATGTAAGCGAACAACCATCATCAGATATGCCAGTGGGAAAATGATTAATGGGATGAAAACAGTTGAAGCTAGTATTTCGATCAAATTGGTTAGTTAACACATAATATCCTCCATTGTTCAAAGATAAGGATGAGTCAATTTGAGAAATTTCACGTATGATTTGGATGGTAAAATATTCCTCTATGTATGTTGCATATATGAAACTAACGGAAAGAGGAGTTAGGGACCCATTGATTTCTTCCTCAAGATATAACAGATTATCACCTTGTATCTAATCACAAGAAAAACCAACAACATGAAAGTCAAAAGGGTTAAAATTGATTGTTGGCCCTAACAAATCTAGAAAACCAGTAAGGATACAAGGAATAATAAGAACAAGTTGACAAAAGATTTAAAGATTATATAAAAGAAACATGTATCGATTCGGATTCAACATTCATATTAGCTTAGGGAATTACTCTATCAGCATGAGAGTTTCGCTCTTCCAAATGATTGAACCATTCCCTAATACACAAGAGGATAGATTGTTCCATAACGAAAATGATTAGCTTCATAACATGCGAAAGAGAGGCGAGAAGTTGATCATTTGTGTAGGAGTTTAACAAGAAGAAATATTTTGGTCGACGATGGTCTTTGTCTCGATAATTAGAATGGTAGGTTTCAAAATTTTGTACATCTATGAAAGATATGCACACAAACCCTAGATTTAATACAAAAGGTTTGCATGAAGTTGAATAAACCAGACTAGAATCTTCTATCTGATAATTTTTTTTAACTTGAAAACAATGAAAATATTTCAAGAATGAGCTTACATCCAATGAGACATTGCTAAGAAAATGATGATGCAATAAAATCCTGTCCTAACATATGCCAGGGATCTCATCAAGATTGAAAGAGGCTGACATAACCATCAGCAAAAGCTGAAGTGCCTTGACTCCCTGTCAAGTCCCTAAACTTTCAAATGTTAGATGATTAAGTTTTGAGAGCTTGGTCAGATCAACAATTTTATATGCACAACTAATATTAGTTATTTCAACAAGATTATTTTTCATCAGATGGTGGTCGTCTACATCACTGGTTTGATCAGTTGTTTCAACATCAATAATCAAATTACTCAAGTCATAAGGTTCTTCTAGTTTGGTATCTGAAAAATGTATAGATCATAAATATTTCAAGAACACCTTGTATTGAAGGGTTAATCCAATCCAAAAATGGAGATTGAAAACTATAAGAATGATGTTCTATGATTACATTGTTTTCTTCTTCATCATGTACAACCTAATCACTTTGTGTTAACTCAAAATCTAGCTCATCAGTTCGTGAATTTGAAGAGCATGATATATTTTCATCATCAGTTGATCCATTACACATGTCATGACACAAAGGATGGTGAGATGTGGAAGAAATTACTATGAGAAATTATTCTATGATCAAATCAGATTCCATACCGAAGCCTTGCAAATCTGGGTCTTCTTGAGAAACCAAAATATTGGCCAATGCACCTAGGAATTCATCATCATTTATAGTAATGAAGACATTGTTGTCAGGATGATGGTTTCCCAAGATTTCATCTTGGTTAAGAGCTTTGATTTCATTCGATTGATTGAAAACACCATCAGAAGATTCTTGATCAGCCAAGAGTGTAGAAACATGATCTTGACATAGAGAATTTGAAAGATGGAAGAGAGATGGAATATGTCTTCATCCTTTTTCTCCTCTACCTATGAGATGTAACCACTTTTTACCTAATCACCATTTGAACCAGTGAATTGAGAATCAAGAATATCTAAAATAAGTGTTGGCAAAGTGGATTGATTAAGTGAATCAAGGTACAAAGAGCCTTGAGGTGTAAATGATAAGGGATGAAAGGTATCCCTTGAATAAGAAATACGTTTGATAGAATCATATACATGATTTAGATTATGCACATGAATGTCATCTCAAGGAATCAAGGGATCAATCTTCACATTGGGCTTCATGAAATTATTAGACAATTCAAAGTTTTTTTGGATCTTGATCATGGAGAGCAGATGAAGGTGGAAAAAGTGGGTCAACAATTTGATCTTCAAATTTCCCAATGTCAACATCGAACCAAGATACCACTTCATTCGGTAATGGGAAAGGAAGAGGGTGAGAAAAGTTAGGGGTGGAATAGTCTTCCTCCATGGGTTGAGGTGTCTCATGATCGAGAAAGGTTGAAAAAACATATTTTGGAATACGATTTGCTTGACTTGGGATTTGAAAATCACCATCATTATAAGATGGTTCATTATCAACAGAGGATTGAGATTCAAATTGCTTCAAAAATATTCGAACCAAATGTTGAAACTTTTCACCCAAGAAATCCCAATCCACATCTCCTTCAGGAAACTCATAACAAAGATGAAGAAACCTATCAAAAAAATCCTTGAATGATTGATCAAATTTCATTCTAAGTTGATTGATCCTTTTATATACATCTTGATAATCATACATGTCAAAAACCTCACGGAGCTCCTTGATGAGTTGCTCAAATGAATGGATAGAATAAGTTGGTAATGTGTGGCACCATTGCTTGAAACGACCTTCAAGTGTGAGGGTGAACAATCTGACAATGACATATTTACAATATAATTCCATTAGAATGTAGTAATTGAATAAATTGAAACATATTTCCTAATATAGTTCTTTGAGCCTCACCATCAAACTTAAATTGTGACAAGTTATGAATTATTTCTGTTGGGATTTAAGATTTACTCTTTTAGCAAAACATCCCTAGATTAGGATTTGGGGGTAGGCCCTTTTAATATGAAAGATTCAAACCAAGGTCAATGGGCTCAACTTGTCATATAGCCTCTTTATAGCACCAAAAGTGTTGATGGCGATGGATAATTCGGTAACACTAGGGGGTCTCCCTGGTATCAGGTCCCAATTAAACCTCACACTGTTTGGGATAGGAGCCCCATCAAAATACTAGCCTGACTTCCATTGTGTGTGTGTGTTTTTCTCTTGGATATCGAATGCATAGATAAGTGTGAGACCGAATGAAATATGTTAGAAATATAAGAACGAGATAATTCTCCATTAATAGCTTGTGGAAGATGATATAAGAATACAACAACATTCCTTAAGGAAGCATCATATAGTTGAAACTAACTAAGACATACACAAAAGGAAAGTGCTAGTAATCAACTACAAATTAGTTCACAACCAACCACTAACATTAACATTGAATTAAGAGAAAATATTCAAAGCCTATACACAAGTTGCATGAAAATTATTTAGTTCATAAACATGGAATCAATGTGTAAGCCACATGCATACATAATTGAAACACCGCATAACCAACGAAGGAATGCAAGAGAATCAATCCATGAACAAAAAATATCCTTATTAATATTATCGCCCATTCAAATACATGTACAAAAGCTCATCAAAACCCAGTAGTGGGACGAGAGCAATTCATATCAACTTCCTAACATAGCATTAGCCTCATAATTCATCCAACTATAGGCTACCAAGAGAGAATTCATTTAGCCTGTTAAGCTCAAAATAACAATCCTATTACTAGCCTAGCTTAAGTGCTAAAAGTCCTTTTGCTTGAGCCATGAGGTTACATTTATAACAAATGAGGTGACCCTTCACCTTCCGTGTGACTCTTGAGCTCCCTCATGACCCTTCGGCTTCCAAGCGGCTCTTTGAATCCCTTAATACCTTTAGACTTTTACCATTACTCTTAAATTCTCATGTGACCTTTGACATTCTCTTTTGTCCTTTTTCATCATTTTCATATTTTAACATGTATGAAAAAATAATATATTTACAGAATGAGAATTAGAAATTTGTGTGCTCTTTATGTAGTGACTTGGTGATGCCTTCACTATGCCCATGGGTCACCTTGGAGTTGGGTTGACTCTCCAATAGCTTCCATGCATTCTTGAAGTATTTAGATATAAAAGACATGTGGTCTCTTCACACTTGCAATCACACAACCCATTATTAGAATACCATATTGTACCTTTTCCAGGTAACTATATCTCAATTTCATAATGCATATAATCATTGTAAGATAATCCAAAGGGACTTACAACGCGTACTATACCTGACCAAATTCACAAACATGTATTTTACAAGCATTACCTAATCATGTCGGGGGGAGTGTCATTGCATTTAAAGTTAAGCTTGTTTTTACCATTTAAAATTAATGAAAAGTGACCAAGAGCCTTTACTTATATGATGTCCAACAATCATTTCCCCTCCCCTTACCATACATCATATACCATTTGTTAACGGTCCCATTGTAGCCTTGATTGGCATTGGTACAAGTCGATACTCGAGACCCTTTGCGACATTATTTCTGTAGTTTTGAATGTGTCATATGATTTATATCTCCATCACATTTTGTCTCTCGGCATGGTATCAAATCTCAAATCTATAGTCTCCCATGTAGAATTTCCTCATGTCAGTCTTCCATATTCTTCATTGTTTGAAATTGTAATTACTCTCGCATGCAAGAGTTGGCTAAATTTGGAGAGTCAGTTAACTGAGTCAAGTCAAGTGAGTTTGAGTTAAGTCATATTTTGGGTAAAGTCGAATTTAGAGTGTGTGTGCATGTGAATTTATTTTGAGCGAGCCACTAGACGAAAAAGTTTAAATACCCCTCACTAGGTTCATTGTAATCATCAATTTTTGTGTGATCATTAGAGAAGAGCCGAAGCTCGTGGTGTGCTGGTGTTATTTGTTGTGTGTAATTTTTGTGCCTTTCCTCCTCTTCCTTACCAACAAATTGGTATCCAAGGAAGCATGAAAGATATTGGAAGAAGAATTTGGTGCAAACGAAAGTGACATGCAACAACAAGATGTGTCACAGTCTGTTGAGTCAACTGCAGATCTGAAAGTAGATGAGAAATACTCTCAGAGGAAAACAAAGCTTGGAGAATCCCACTCAAAAGTGGATGGAGGTCATGAAGCCCATAAAATTGAAACCTATTATGCATGCATGCATATGAATGAAGGAGATGCAACAAATATTGCAGAGAGATAAGTTAAAGCCTCTATGTGTGAAACAGAGCAAGAGCATATAAATGCTCAAGGAATCCGTTGTAACGTGGAAGGTGCAAATTGTGGTGAATCCCACTATGGTGAGACACATGTGGATGATAACTACAAAGTGAGATGTGAATTGGTGAATCCAGTTGTAGCTGATGAATTTGGTGAAGTTGAAATTGTTAATGAGCACATGCATGCTCGAATATCCCACCATAGGGTGGATGAACATTATGGTAATGAAATTTGTGAAATAGGGATTGATTGTGGCAATATGGTAAGTGCCATCTTTGATGAAGAATTGAAGGTTGAATTTTCCAATGTAGCAGCAAGATATGAAGCAGGTGGAAGTATTCATGAAGCAGTATGTGAACAAGAAGCAATTGAGTTTGACATAGATAAAGCTATCAATAGAACAACAAGTGGTTTGGGTGGATCCAACAATTGGAATTGTTGATATTAAATTTGATGAAGAACCATTAACTTGTGATGAGTGGTTTCACATGATGAAATAAAAAGAACTTATTGATATGTTGTTATTTGGTGAGAAAATCCCACTTGTGTTTGGAAGCCAAGTGAAAGACAACATGTTTGTAGTAGAAAAGGTTTGTAAAGGAGTGGAATATAAGGCATAGAAGGAAGAGAAAGAAAAGGAAGCTCTCTCTGAAGAGCATAAAGAATATATTTCTAACATTAATCTTGAGTGTGCCGATTACAAGAAAAAAACAACAATACTTGATGATGAAAGTGAAGAGAAAGAGATGGGCATTTCTGAAGATAAAGATGAAAGCATTAAAACAATTTTTTCAACAATGGAGTCAAGAAGAGATAATATTATTCTATCAGGAAATATGGCATAAAGAAAGTCGGGAATATGAAACACAAGAAGCAGAGCAAAGAAGACATTTTGAAGATGAAGAGTTCTAGCAGCAGTCCATGAGTGAAATAATCCTTAAAGTGGAAGTTGTAGAAGATCAGCTCATATGAAATTCAAGAAAAGCCAAAGAAAAATTGCAGCATCAACAAGTAAAGAAATATGGATCCTATGGAAAGAACTTGCAACCGAAAATGAAGCAATTTCGAGGATATAGAATTTGGAAGAAGAGAAAAAGAAAATGCAAAATTGTAAAAGTTTTGAGAGATTGTAAGCCTAGTTGAGACATAGACCAGCATACATGTTTGAGTGATGATTGAGTCAATTTATATTGTAAGTCTAGCATACATAGTTGAGTCATGTTTGAGTTATGTTGATTCATAGAGTCCTAATTAAGGGGGGGTGTTGGAAATTATAATTACTCCCGCATGCAAGAGTTGGCTAAATTTGGAAAGTCAGTTAACTGATTCAAGTCAAGTGAGTTCGAGTTAAGTCATATTTTGGGTAAAGTCGAATTTAGAGTTTGTGTGCATGTGAAGTTATTTTGAGTGAGTCACTAGATGAAAAATTTTAAATACCCCATCACCGGATTCATTGTAATCGTCAAGTTTTGTGTGATCAATAGAGAAGAGCCGCAACTCTTGGTGTTTTGGTGTTATTATTTGTGTGTAAATCTTGTGTCTTTCCTCCTCTGTCTTACCAATATTCATCTCATGGTGGTAATTTTCCTTGTCCTTTCCTACAACCTTTGTTCATAGCATCAACACATTGCTCCAATGGAACAAGGTATTATTTGTGTTATATGGCCTCTTACCCAATGTGTTATCGCACTACAGCGGCTTTGCATTCCCAGCGCAACCTCAATGCATGTGTTTGCATCTATGCATGCACGGTTGTTTGCCATGATTCTTTATGCTGGATAAGGAAAGGGAGGAAGTGATCACCAGACTCTTCGTGCAGGCCCTTGATGTGCACTAGAGAAGTTATGCTTGGGTAATTTGACTCTCTTACCACTTGCCTTCATAACCTATAAGTAAGCGATAACGAGAGATATTGCATATGTTCGTAGCTTGACTAGAGGAAGTGATACCATATTCTTCATTGTTAGGAAGGCATTGGCTTAGCTAACATCAGAAGATAGTCATATTTCAAGCACTTCACCAGTCATACGAAGAGCAAGCCCAATACTAGCATGATGAGAATCCATAACCAACACTCACAATTTCCACCATACGTTGTTTGTTCCTTTTTGTTGTTGAATAACATACAAATTTTGTGGCGTTGAATTATCAGTTCCTGTATACATCCTCATGGTATTGCCAAATGACAATAAGGCAGAGATGAGTAGCACATGTCACAAATCCTTTGCTACTCTAATTGCTAGTGCAAGTCTGGAGGCATAGAGGAGAGGGAATGAATCTCTAGAAACTAGACAAAGTTTGTGGCTTGGTCTTTGGAAATGTGCAATGGACTCATATAAGATGGCCTTTGGCACATTTGTTGATTCTTCATGATTGTGAGCATTGGCCTCTCGCTATGTAACTTTGTTCTCCATGATAATATCATCATTGGTTGACTTTATTGTTTCCTTTGCAATTCTTTTTTCCAAAAATGGGATTAACATACAACCTTTGATATATATCTATATATATATATATATATATATATATATATATATATATATATATATATATATATATCTCCCAACATCATTGCATTATGTTATAATTCAAAGCCACAAACCTTTTCACAGTCATGCACCATCGCATGCATTTGTAAACAATGCCTAAGGCATGACATCAACTTGTTTGATATACACATTAACCTTTGTAGATTTCAATGTGGTTGGGTATTTGTAGCTTCCTCGTCACAGTATATTACCAAATATTTGCGCATGGGCTTGCATAGTTTATATGATTTTTGCAATATGAATATGATTTATCAATCTAATTGCATTGTTTTCCTATTCTCCGACACATAATATGCATTACTCTGGTGCATCAAATGATATTGTCTTCATCGCAATACATCACCCAATGTATTTTCATATGCCATGCAACATATAGTTCGTATTGTTAATGTGAATTGTACTATTTCTTGAAACCCTTATTACATCCATGTGACATATGGTATTCTCAACGCATTGTAATCCCTTGATCCCTCCCTTAACGCATCTCTTATTGCATAATATCCCTCGAAAACTAAAAGTTATCTCAACCAATGAATGACAGCCTTAACTTTTTTATTTGTAGTAGGCATTTTTATATGGACTTCAGGTGGATGGGGTGTCGTTGACTTTTTTTTTTTAATTTAATTCTACAGTCGTGATTAAATTTAGGGGAATATGTGATCAAGTCCTCAGAATTATGCTGAAAAATTAAAGTGTCATAATCTTGTCAAACTCAGCTTCAGATTGAAGATCTTGTCATTCTAAATCCAATTGTGTGAATGACACTCAAATCCGAGTTCGTATGCAGAAGTTAGAGTAAGTCAAAGTTCAAGTTTGACTTGTCTACATGGAAGGATTGGGATAATGTGGAAAGGTGTTCAGTGAATGAGGAGGCACTAAGTGGAAGCTTGCCATTTTCCCTTGCATATTGCATATCACAGCGATAATTGGTTCGGGTTAATCGACCCCAACGCAGATAGGTTACGATGCATCTAATCGCAATCAAAAAACCACAATGGACTTATATTATGGAAAATACCCCCTGACAGGTTGGGTTGTGATGCGATATCGCAATCGCATATCACAGGAAAACACAAGTCCCACTAAATACTGTTGTTGGTTCTTCGCCAATTGCGATAAGCGATAAGACCCCAAACGTGGGATTTTATATGTAATAGTTTAAGTTCCTGTTGGGTTGCCAATATCACAATCGCAACGTTTTGTTCTGTTAACAAGACCTTCCACCCGCAAACATTCGTCGATTGCGATTTGCGATATGGCCAACAAGTTATGGCCCACGGTGCGGTGAATTTCTTGCTCCATCAACAGATTTTGGAGCAGAAATGTGGTTTTTGGTTGGACTTGGAGCATTTTGTGGAACGAATAGTGGGAGAACTAGGAGAAGTCATAAATTCTCCAGTTCTTATCCAAATTAGATGCAAAAAGAGGCTAAATAACCATTTTTTGAGTATTTTAAACTCATTGAGACAGGTTGCAAAGGCATTTGAGCATGATTGTAAACACACCTTTTTTTTTGTAATTTGAGCATAATAGAGAGGCCCAAAACATTGGAAGATGGACCAAGGAGACGTTGCCCAGGAGGGGTGAACTCCTTTATCATGTGCTTGTTGTGTGTTGTATTTTGATGTTATTTACTGTTATTTTGCTGTTGTTCAACATGTGTTTTTATGTTAATTTTTTTATAACATTTACATAAGAAACTCTCACGGGAATTAGTTAATTAAGAAAAAGTATTGAATCCATAAGCACTTGATAAGAAAATGATAAGCATCTTGGGTTTTAATCTGAATGGGGAATTAGCACAACATTACTAATCTTCTCCATTTTAGACCAAGTTGGTATCAGAGCACTGGTTTTGCTTACTATATTTTCTTTGTGAAAGAAGGATTTAATTGTTTGCAAGTTTATGTCATGCTTACAAGGTTAAAGCTCAAAAGAGGTGAAGGAAAGCTGGTTGAAAACCCTGAAATTGGGTCAAGTGGAAGAAGAGCAAGGATGCCAAAGTATTCTACACCAGTACATCCTCAAGTTGCAGAAGTTGTAGTTTTGTCTCCAGAGATCATGTCTCATGAAGGAGAACCTATCATAACAGAAGATGAGAATACCTTCAGAAAGGCTTTCTTTGATATGACAGACATGGTGAAGGTCCTCTATGAAGAGAGGAACAACAGATTGCAAGGCAAAAGCTCCAAGCCTCGCAAAGGAGAAGGCCCTTCAGGAGGAGGTAATGGAAAAGGAGGTAATGGGAATGGAGACAAGCCTCCACTATCTCCACCATATTCTTCATCTTCTTCTTCAAAATAATCTTCACACTCTTCCACCAATACCATCACTACTCATACTCATCATCATTCTTCAAAAGGGATTGGTAAATCACCTTTTCTAAATCTTGATGTTAAATTCGAGTTGCCTATGTACTATGGTGAAGTGAATGTAGATAAGTTGGATAACTGGATTCGTCAGTTGCAGATGTATTGTAGAATTCAAAACCTTCAAGAGGATGATATCAAAATTCAATTGGCTTCATTGATAATGGAGGGTGCAACACTCATTTGGTGGTAAGAAAGGACTCAAGACGAGATCAAAAGACATGGTAAGATCTCTATTACTTGGTCTAATTTCATTGCTGCTATAAAAAGACAGTTCTACCCTTTAGCTCATATGCAAAAATTTGTCATGAATTGGCAAAATTTCAGACAATTAAAAGGTCAAAATGTGCATGGGTATACTCAAGAGTTTAGGAGAAGATCTCTTATGCTAGGAGTAGACTTACAGTCACAAGATACCTTGCTGAAATACATAGGAGGGTTGCATAGCTATCTTCAACATACCATTCTTATGTTTAGTCCCATGAATCTTGATGAGGTCTGTGTTCAAGCTACACACCTCAAAGCAAGAGGTAAAAATGTACAGGAAGAAGGTAAGAAGAAGCCATTTCAGAGTGGTGAAAAAGGGAAGAAAATTAAAGGAAAGCAGAAGAAAAATGATTTTGTTAAGAAAGAAGGGGAGAAACTCGTGTGCAAGAATTTCTCCAAAGGGGGTCATGATGAAGCACATTGCTATAAGCTTCATCCTGAATTAAGACCGAAGAAATTTAACAATAAAGGAAAAAGAGGACAAACGTTGTTGCACAACAAGACTTGGGTTCTGACTTAGGTGATGAAATGAAGATTGCAGCCACGGTCACTAAAGGGAAAGCCATGGAAAGCACCAGCACAAAAAATAACTCCATAATGTTTCAAATGAGGAAAATAGAATAGAGTTGTTCCATATCCAAGTTATTTCCAAACACACCAAAATTGATACGTTGTTTGACAGTGGATCCCAAGCAAACTTAATTTCTACAGACTTGGTCAAGAAATTGAATCTGGAAATCGTGCCTCATCATAAACCATAACTGTTGGGTTGGATAACCAAGGATGCTAATTTGCAGGTCACACGGAAATGTGTTTTTAGGTTTGCAATCACTGCCAATTTCGTTGATGAAGTCGAATTAGACATTGTGCCATTGGATATTTCTGGGATTGTGTTGGGAAGCTCGTATTTGTATGATAGGAAAGCCGTTTTCCATAGATTTAAGAAAAAATATCATTTTTTTAAAGATGGCGTGGAGTATATTGTGAGAGTCCATTGCATGAAGCTTAATTTGTCTTTGGCAAGCGCAGGACAAATGAAGCGACTGGTCAATTCCAGCAAGAATCTCATGCTCCTTATGATCAAACAGAAGAATGACACGGAGCATGAATCCTTTGCAGGCTATGGCGTGAAGCTGAAAGATGAATTGGTTGATGTGGTCAATCAATATGGAGATGTATTCCAAGAACCAAACGGATTGCCACCAAAAAGGGGAATTTAGAACGAAATTCAGCTACAGCAAGACTGTCTGATCCCAAACATTAGTATGTATCGAATGTCAATTATGGAAAATTTAGAAATTAAAAAATAGATCCAGGAATTGTTAGATAAAGGTGTATTTTGTCCCTCTACTTCTCCATGTGGTTCACCAATTGTTTTGGTACCCAAGAAAGATGGAACATGGTTCATGTGTGTAGATTATCAAGCTTTGAATAAGGTTACAATAAAGAATCGATACCCACTGCCCAGAATAGATGATTTGCTAGGTCAGTTGAAGAATGAAAAATATTTCACTAAATTAGACTTGAGAAGTGGATATCATCAAGTTAGAATAGTTGAGGAGGATATTTGGAAGACTTCTTTTAAAACCAAACCAGGATTGTTTGAGTGGCTGGTTATGCCTTTCGGTCTTTGCAATGCTCCATCTATATTCATGAGAGTTATGAATGATGTTTTAAGATCCTTTCTTGATGAGTTTGTACTTGTCTATTTAGATGATATTTTGATATTCAGCAAATCATGAGAAGAGCATGTCAAGCATGTGAAGAAAATCTTGGATGTCATGAGAAAAGAATAGTTATTTTTGAATATGTTTAAATGTGAATTCGGGAAAACTTCCTTAGTGTATTTTGGCCACATAGTTGGAGGAGGTGAGATGAAGATTAACCCCTCTAAAGTTCCAGTCATTGTGAATTGGCCAATACCCAAAATCAGTCATAGAAGTAAGGAGTTTTCTGGGCGCAGCACAGTACTGGAGGAAGTTCATCGCTAATTTTTCTTCTATAGCAGCTCCACTACATGCTTTGACTAGTGTGAAGGTTTTCTTCTAGTCAGGAGGCAAACAGAAAAAAGCATTTGATTCTTTAAAACAAAAGATTAGTTCAACCCCAGTTTTAGCATTGTCGGATTTGAAGCAATCATTTGAAATACAAACAAATGCAAGTGACTACGCCATAGGCGCAGTTCTTTTACATCATGGTAAGCCCATTTAATTTCATTATGAGATTTTCAATGGTGTTGTTATTAACTATCTTACGTATGATAAAGATCTTTACGCATTGGTGAAAAGTGTGAAGAAATGGAAGCATTATTTGATGGGAAAAGAAACCATTATTCACACTGATCATCAGCCTTTGTAATATCTGCAATCTCAAACAAAATTTCAACAATCAAGGCACTTTCATTGGATGGGATTTTTACAGCAATTCCACTTGGTAATAAGGTACAAGAAAGGTATTTATAACGGAGTTTCTGATATGCTTTCTAGACTAGTTGTTAATGTAGCCATATTACTCGAGAATCATTCTGTTTTGCCTAAAAGTTATGTTGAACAATACACACATGATGTTGAATTTCAAGAGGTTTATTCAAACTTGAGTGAAGGCCACCAAGTTGAGGAATTAGACTACCATGCACATGATAATATGTTGTATCATTTGGGAAAACATTGTGTTCCACAGGGAGAGAGAGTAAATGTTACAAGGGAAACACACACTTCTCTTATTGCTATACATTTCGGTGTAAGTAAAACCATGGAAAATATTCATAGGTATTTTCACTGGCCTCGTATGCTTGAAAGTGTATCATGTTTTATCAGAGGTTGTTCATTATGTGCAGTCAGTAAGCCTAGTAATAGAAAACCAGGATTGTACACACCACTTCCAGTGCCTTCACAACCATGGGAAAGTGTTTCTATGGATTTTGTAGGAAGTCTTCCTTTATCAAGGAAAGTTCATGATTATTTGTATGTAGTTGTGGATAGGTTCAGCAAAATGTGCATATTAATGCCTTGTAAAAAGAAAATTACAGCTGAACAAACAACTCAACTTTTCTTTCAAAATGTATGGGTTCATTTTGGATTGCCTACTTCTATTGTAATTGATTGTGATTCTCGATTTGTTGGGAATTTTTGGTCAAGTTTATGGAACTTGTTGGACACCAAGTTGAAGAAAAGTACATCCTTTCATCCGCAAACAAATGGTCAAACTGAAGTGGTTATCAGGACAGTTATTCATTTGCTAAGAGGATATTTCAGCAAACACGTAAGTTGTGGGATGAACAGTTGCATTATATTACACATGCTTACAACTGAGCAAAACACTCTTCTACTCTAAATTTACCTTTTGATTCATGTCCTAGTTATTTTCCTAAATCGCCTTTGGATTTCATCTTTGAGAAAGATGTAGCTATAGATGGACATAGCGACATAGACAGAGCAAAGAAATTCATTGAGCAAATTTAGTTTATTCACCAAACAGTTCAAGAACAACTAGAAAAGAGTCCAGACAAGTATAAAGCAAGGCATGATAAGCATTGTGTGGATCATCAATTTCAAGTAGGTGATGAATTTTGGCTTCACATTAGCAAGGAAAGGCTTCAAGGTGAAGGTAAAAAGCTAAAACCAATCCGTTATGGTCCATTTAAAATTCTGGAAAAGATTGGTAATAATGCTTTCAAGCTTGATTTACCTTCACATATGAAAATTTATTATGTTGTTAAAGCTGAAAACTTGAGATTGTATGAGCCTCCTTTGATTGAAGATCATGGAGAGAATGCTCAAATTCCATCTATTGAATAATTTTCTCCATAATTCCTTGATGTGCTTCAGCAAGACACTATACTTGATAGAAGGACAAGGACAAAAAAAAGGGGAAGTATTGATTATCTTCGGTTGGGTCTCAAAGGAACACATCCATCAAAGGCAAAATGGATTGAAGTGGGGAAGGTGAGGGAGAAGTACCCTCATTTTTTCAATAACTGAATATAAATCTTTTGGGGTCCAAAAGCCTTCTAGTGGGGAGGAGTGATAAGCTGCTCAGAATTGTGCTCAAAAATCAAAGTGTCATAATCTTTTCAAACTCAGCTTCAGATTGAAGATCTCGTCATTCTGAATCCAATGGTGTGAATGACACTCAAATCCGAGTTCGTATGCAGAAGTTAGAGCAAGTCAAAGTTCAAGTTTGACTTGTCTACATGATGGGATTGGGATGATGTGGCAAGGTCTTCAGCGAATGAGGAGGCACCAAGTGGAAGCTCGCCATTGGCCCTCGCATATCACATATCACAGTGGTAAGTGGTTTGGGTTAAAGAATCAGCTTTGGCGCAAACAAGTTGTGATGCGATCTAATCACAATCGCAAAATCGCAGATGGACTTGTATTATGGAATTCTGCCCTTAGCAAGTTAGGTTGCGATGTGATATCACAATCGCATTTCGCAGGAAAACACAAGTCCCACTAAAGGCTATCGTTGGTTCTTCATTGATTGCGATGAGTGATAAGACCCCAGGTGCGGGGTTTTATATGTAATAGTTTAAGTTCCCATCGAGTCTGACTATATTGCTGATGGGCCTCTAAATTAGACATAAATTAAGGCCCATGCCTCTAATTTAAAACATAAATTAAGGCCTCTGGCCATCCTTCAGCACATTAAACCTCTCTTTTTGCATTAGATAATTTATTTTTAACTTTAATATATTCATTAGGAAGGTTTATGAATAATTGAATATTTGTGCCTAATATTATTTATTTTTTGTGGAATATTATGAGAATATTGGGTAGATTATGAAGAGTTGGAGGAGGAGATAATTTAGGGACTTGTTCCCTACTATTGGAGGATCAATAATAAATAATAAGTCAACAAGATATTATGGAATTATGGCACAAATTGTGGAACTCCAATGATTGAGAAAATCTAGGAATGTGTTCCACTAATCAAGGGAGCAGATCCACCAATCAAGGGAGAAGATCCATTGATCAAGGGATTTCGGTGGGGAAAGCTTCCTCCATCCATGGGGAATGATTATTAATCATTTTTATAAGTAACAAGTTGAATTTTCCTCTAGGGAATGATTGAGAAAATCTAGGAATGTGTTCCCTTCCATTTAATGCAAATTCCTAGTATTGGGGACTAGATCCACTAATCAAGGGATTTTGGTGGGGAAAGCTTCCTCCATTCATGGGGAATGATTCCTAATCATTTTGTATAAGTACCAAGTCGAATTTTCCTCTAGAGCAATATTTTCATTAGTGTTATTATGGAAAGATCTTGTAATTTTTCAGCTCCATTGTATTTTCTTGCAGGGATGTAATTCTATTAATGAAAATAATGAAGATTGGTGTCATGTTCAGCTTCTAAATCTTGTTCTCCTCCATAGGTATTTGAATTTCCTTGGGATTGGCCATCTCAGGAACCCCGGAGCCCTTTTTAATCATTTTCTTTCCTTCTTTTCATTGCTTATTCACATGCATCTCTAGTTTTTATTCATTTCTATTTCTGCATTTAGGACTAATAATTTCTTGTTGTAGGATTGATTAAATGGTTGATGTAAGTTATTTTGCAGGATCACAAGCAATATTTAATCATTGGAAAAGCTTTGGAAGTTCATAGTAATCATTGAGCTTCTTGGATTAGTCTTCTTATTCCCAAATCTAGATTGCTAGACCTCCTTTTTAGCAAAGAACAATAAATTTTTGCTATTGTTTAGAGCATGCTAATGAGCTTCAATTGAATTGATTCCACTTGCATTAAAAATCTAGATCATAAATAAAATTACCCCATTGCATTTGCACTTGATTTGGTTTGGCATTTTTTAGATTTACTAGCTCACTAGTTCTCAAATTTCTAAGATTTTCTACTAGTAATGTTTTTTATTTTGTTTGCGTGGGTTAAACATAGGTCTTTTTGAGTGATTCCAATTGGAATAGGGACCTAAGACATCCTAGTTAATAAAAAAAATTGCCTCATCCAATTTGGATTTGATTTGCTTCATCATTAAACCCTCGCCAATTTCATCATTTCACAAGGAAACTTCTCCAAGCTTTTTGAGAAAATCCATCCATCTCCCAACTTTGGTTTTGAGTTCTGAGTGATCCTAGGAATTTTCCCACTCCATTCCACCCATCACACACCATTCCTAGGCCTCCCATCACCTCCAACACCACACATTTTTCTCTCGGCTCTATCCTGTAGGTTCACTATAATTCCTATAGGATCATCCTGTAGGTTTCTAGTACATCCTGTAGGTTTGCCTAAAATGGCCTGTTTTGAGGACGAATTGAGGAAAAACCTCTAGGATGCCACCAAAAGCCTCCCAAGGGTATCCCACACCATCCAACCATCTCCTAACCTTCGCAACCAACCTCCAACATCCTTAATTCACTTGCCACATCACCAAAGGAAATTAGTTTTCATATTTGATTTTGCATGAAAAGACAAAAACATATTTATTTCAATCCCTTTACTTGCACATTAGTGATGTTTGATGCTTCTTACTTCCATGGTTAGATAGTAGCATTTGGTTCATGATAATTTAGCATTATTGCAAAGCATAGTTTCTTGGAATTTAATTAGGAAATGGTGTGATTTAGCATTTGAATTTCTGTCTCTTTCCTTGTACTTTCCTTTTTTGCAATAGGTTAAGGTTCCATTTCAAACATTTCATCTCTACAATTAGTTTAGGATTTGACTTCAGTACATGCCCTCCATTACATCATGACAGCAAAGGAAGGACACATTGCATGCCGCACATATAGTGCCCACACCTCTTAAGTTTGTACGAACCCTGGGTCGATAATTGAAGTCGGTAGCCTTGGGAGTTGCAACATTCTTGTTGTAATACAGAGGCTCATCAATTGCAATCGCAAAGTTTTGTTGTGTTAACAAGACCTCCCACCCACAAACACTCGCTGATTACAATTTTCAATACGACCGACAGGTTATGGCTCATGGTGCGGTGAATTTCTCACTCCGATTGTGGATTTTGGAGCAGAAATGTGGTTTTTGGTCGAATTTGGAGCATTTTGTGGAATGAATAATGGGAGAACTAGGAGAAATCACAACTTCTTTAGTTCTTATCCAAATTGGATGCAAAAAGAGGCTAGATAGCCATGTTTTTAGTATTTTAAACTCATTGAGACAGGTTGCAAAGGCATCTGAGCATTATAAACACACTTTTTTGGTAATTTGAGCATAATAGAGAGGCCCAAGTCATTGGAAGCTGGACCAAGGAGACGTAGCCCAGGAGGCGTGAACTCCTTTATCATGTGCTTTCTCTGTGTTGTATTTTGATTTTCTTTGTTGTTATTTTGTTGTTGTTCAGAATATGTTTTTTATGTTAAATTGTTTATAAAATTTACATAAGAAACTCTCATGGGAATCAGTTAATTAAGAAAAAGTATTGAATCCTTAAGCACTTGATAAGCAAATGATAAGCACCTTGGGTTTTAATCTGAATGGGGAATTAGCACGACATTACTAATATGTTCCATTTCAGATCAATATGTGCGGAATATACTTCATATGAGAATAAATCAACGGGGGTGCCTTCTCTTTTTGTGTGTTAATATTTTTTATTCTATAAACTCGTCAGAAATTTGAAGTGGAAGAGCCACAGTGCATTATGATGCTAGTCAGTAATTGGAAGTGGAAGAGACACTGGTAATTTGATGGAAATTTCCATACTCTTCCACGATCAATCATGCCTAATCTCAAGAGGACTATGGTAGGAGGTGATGGCACTTATGAAAAGTTTTATAGGCTATTTTTTATCATCTGATCAATCAACCTCCTAATGGGATCATTCACATCATATCCCCCTTTTACATCATCATTACACAAATCCCTATGCATGACCCTTTCCCCCCATAGTTTTTGCCCTAAACTACATCAGCTAAGCCAGTTTTAGGACCAACGCACCCTAGCTTCTTGTTGGATGACGTTCACCTACAAGTTACTCCACTGTGGCCTGTGTTGATCACTTACATGTTGCCTTCCTTGCACCTGTGTTGGTTCTATAAATTCGAGAAAAAGAGAGAGAGTCTCAAAGCCTACATTTCTAGAAGCTTCCAGGATTGGTTGTAACCATTTACCTCAAATAAAACACATGAATCATATCCTATCCTACCTTGGAGTTTCCATCCCTTATCCTTAGATCTCATCCTCCCATCAATATTGGATCTCAATCCCAATCTTGGTAAAAGGGTAAGAACTCCCAACTTACCCCACTCTATATATTTACAACCTTCCATATGCAAGAGGTTGGCTTTTGGAGAGTGATTCAACTTTATGCTGCTATGAAGAGAGTTAGGTTGTCATGCATTTGGGGTGATTGGAGGCACACTTTGTGACAAAGGAAGGACAATTCAACAACTTGAAGGATCTCTTCTACAAGATCAACACCTATTTATGGTTGTAACTCGTTCCATTTATATCAATACAAAGAGTTCTTTTGTTTTCCTATATGTGATATCGTTATTTCATATATTTCAATACCATGTCGATCTGTTGAATAAAGTAGATAGATGATGCTATATAGATATCATAGTTTCATGGCTTGTGTTGTTTGGTTGTGTAGCTTCTAATTTTAGCGGTTGGAGTTAGGATTGGAGCATTCAAGCCAAAGGAGCGAAACATATGACATATTCCAAGTAGGTTTCTTCCCTTCATCTACTTACTTTAAGGAAAAATTTGGGTCCTTTGTCATTCTGTTGTTATAGGTTAGCCACCAAACCTAGGGAAGATATTTCTGTCCATGACCATAAAATCTTGCATAATAAATTGGCGAACATACTTGGGAATGGTGTATTCCATTGGTGTTTCTTTTTCCATTGTGTTTTATTTACCTCTATCATAGACCTTTGTTACTTTAAATAGCCAAGAACAGACTGAGGAAGTGATTGCATTGAGCCTTGTTTTCAATTTTTGTGTCAGAATCCTCTTTCCCAAGACCAACACACCCTCTAGTCTGCTAACATAGCGTTGCACCCCACTTGGCCCATCTTTGTGCCTATGTTTCACCCCACCTGGGCCCTCTTTGTGCCTATGTTTCACCCCACCTGGGCCCTCTTTGTGCATGCATTGCATGGCTCTACTGCACCTGTGTTGATCCCTGTTTTTGCACAAAGTTTGGCTTGTTTGCTCAGGGTTGATTTGATCAACCTACTTCCATCTGAACTTCCTTGAGTCTTGAGTGAATTGTGGCCTCTCTAAAGCCTCCATTTGGTTTTCATTTGTGTTGATTGTCTTTGGTAAGAATTAGTTTTTATTTTTCTTTGTTCTTATCATTTGGTCGCTTGCTTTTTTTGTCATTGATCACTTGGATGAGTTGTTGTTTTAGTCATCATTCTAAAAAGTGCATTTGAATTAGTGATTAAACATTTTCATCTTAGTTTTCCTCATTTTGAAAATTAAGTGTGTTGAAAAGATTTTTTTGTTTGCATTTGCATCTACGGTTTTGTGTGTGAAATTGGAATTCCCTAGTGTGAAATTGCATGTTTTTGCTTTCATTGATCTCCTTTGAGTGTCATCTATTTTTATTTTTGAAATTTTCACTTAATTCTAGTCTGAGTCCTCTATTCATGAAATATCAGATTACGTTTGATTTCATTAGAATCCTCTTATGTTTGTTTTGAAGAATTCTCCTTTTCACAGTTGGAAAGGAAATTGTGCTTAGATTACATTTGCATAGTTTTCAGGGGAATCGTGCATAGATTACATTGCATGGAATGACATCTTTTAATCCTTTGAACTAAATTGGAATAATGAAATTGAAAGATCTAGTTACAAAGCTCTTTTTAGTTTCATATTTGATTGTTGCATCATTGTTTGCACCACTTCCTTACACTAGATAACTTTCATATAAAATGAAAAGAGTTATTTTCGTCATATTAATTGCATCATATATGTGTTCAGGTGACATCAAATTTCGAACCTTGAAACTAAAACTTAATTCAAGATCAACTTAAAATTTACTGAATCAACCTAAGGATAATTTGTAACATTAATGCAAAAATATAGAGGTCTAGGTTAGAGACGTGTTCCAACGTTGTTAAACATAGGAGTTGTCGTTGTTTGTTAGCGTTGCATCCCGAGGGTGAAATCTTGTTCCACATATGTGAGTGTATAGGATCGTTATCCACATACCTTTGGGTATATTGGTGGAAATCCACGCACGTAAAGTATATGGGAACGCTCTAATCAAACGGTTATGCATTACAAAACACTACTACGGACTACACTCCCACATACCGTCAAGTATATTTTGAGAGTCCTCCATAGGTTACTATCCATCCATAGGTAACTGAGTCGGCTGCCTTCTATACTGTGATACACCGAACACATCATTCAGGGATATTTCCTGCATGTACGTTAATTCCTTGGTTCACCAAGGTGTATATTGCAGTTCACGGTTGCTTGGTAAACATTTATGCCTAGTTACCCATTTGTTTTGTTTGTGTCTTTAATTTCTAAAATCAATTAATTTACCATGGAACAACATCCTCCCCATGGAACAAATCCTTAGTGGATCTTAGGTTGAGACTAATGGAAATAGTTTCAGAGTCTACCAATCAAGGGAACCCCTCTGACAGGAATCCTGGTCCTTTTCCTTCTTTTGGAAATATTAGTGCTCCTTATATGGCAACGTTGTCCCTTCCCAGATTTACCATTGGTTTTCCAGTTTGGTTATTTTCGACCCCTATGGTTCTAAATGTCCAAACTGCTTCTCAACCAAGTTCTCCTCCACCTGAACAACATCAACCTCATGTTGATCCTAAAGTTGACCCTTTGCCTTCTTCACCTATTGTTTCTTCATCCCTTTCTTCCTCTTCGCCTGGTGAAAGTCTTGATTCTAGTAACCAAGAAGCTAAGAAGAAGAAGAAAAGGATGAAGAAGAAGAAGCAAAATAAGTAGGGGGGCAACCAAGAAACCATTGCTATGGACACAACTTTTATGGACAATTCTTCCAATCAATCCCATAAAGTTAAATTCCCTTGCATGTTATGTAAGGTTGACCACCTTCTTAGAGGTTTTCCTGGTATTCCCAATGTACTAGAAGTGTGGTCTACAGGCTCACATCAACCTTTGTCGTCAGATTTTGGAAATCATGTTGGTGACAAATATTCAACTAGTGATAGTAAGGTCCATGGGAAAAGGGATAAATTCAAACTTCCCTATAAGTTATGTGAAGGGGACCATCTTATTCACCTTTGTCCTTATATGGATGAAGCCTCAAAAGTGTTGGAAAACCTTACATGTTCTCATCCACAACTTCCAGCTAGTTACCATAAGCTTTCTCCCAGTCCTCCACTAGTTGATGAAGTGATTGATCATAATCCATATCCAGTCAATCCCACTCTCTCTGAACGTGAATCCCATGAGTTTTTCCTCGACCAACCATTGGTTGAGAAAATTAATGACTCGATTCCACCTTCAATTGAATGTACCTTTCCCGTATAAAGAGAACTTCATACTGCTCAGGTTCTGCTAGTTTCTTCAGATTCCAATGAACTATGGGGAAATCCTCTCATTCCAATGGCACAGGGGGGAAATCCTCTCATTCCCACTGTTGTCTCTTCTAGAGACAGCCTCAGATTTCTTACAAGACTAGTGCTTGGAACATCTAGATTTTGTGTGTCTCATATGATTCTTAGGAAGTTGGAGGCATCATTTATATTTTTGTACATATGTCTTTATATATATATTAAACATCATGGGTTGGTTCATTCATCTAAAGGCATAAGCCAAGCATTTCTGGTACTTCTTCACATATATAACCCACATAAATATATGTATAAACTAGTGGAGGCCTAGTAGTTCAATGATCTACAATTTAATAAGCTTTGGCAGAGCAATGAGAGAAGATAAGGAGACGGAATAACTCATCACATAGAGATTGAAACGTCAATAATTATACACTCATCACATAGAGCTTGAAGCATCAATAATTCTACACTTATCTGAGTTATAGATAGACATAATGGATGAAAGAGGGTTGGGTGTGATGAGTCATGGAGTGCAATTTTAAAGATATAATCTCAAAGATCCATACATGCACATGCATTAACAAGTCAATACAAATGAATCTATAAGAACATAAGAAACATTTCTAGCAGCTACGATTACCTGAAATCAAAGAGGAAAGATGAACATAATGGAATTTAAACAGGGGGTGACATACTTACAGGTTCTCAGCCACGATTTCCAGCTAGTTACCGGAAGCTTTCTCCCAATCCTCCACTAGTTGATGAAGTGATTGATCATAATCCATATCCAGTCAATCCCACTCTCTCTGAACGTGAATCCCATGAGTTTTTTCCCAACCAACCATTGGTTGAGAGAACTGTTGACTCGATTCCACCTTCAGTTGAATGTACCTTTCCCATAGAAAGAGAACTTCATACTACTCAGGTTCTTCTCGTTTCTTCAGATTCCAATGAACTATGGGGAAATCCTCTCATTCCAATGGCATAGGGGGGAAATCCTCTCGTTCCCACTGTTGTCTCTTCCAGAGACAACCTCAAATTTCTTACAAGACTAGTGCCTGGAACATCTAGATTTTGTGTGTCTCATATGATTCTTAGGAAGTTTGAGACATCACATATATTTTTGTACATATGTCTTTATATATATATTAAACAACATGGGTTGGTTCATTCATCTAAAGGCATAAGCCATGTATTTCTGGTACTTCTTCACATATACAACTCACATAAATATATGTATAAACTAGTGGAGGCTGAGTAGTTCAAGGACCTACAATTTAATAAGCTTTGGCAGAGCAATGAGAGAAGATAAGGAGATAGAATAACTCATCACATAGAGCTTGAAACGTCAATAATTATACACTCATCACATAGAGCTTGAAGCATCAAGAATTCTACACTTATCTAAGTTACAGGTAGACATAATGGATGAAAGAGGATTGGGTGTGATGATTCATGGAGCACAATTTTAAAGATATAATCTCAAAGATCCATACAGGCACATGCATTAACAAGTCAATACAAATGAATCTGTAAGAACATATGAAACATTTCTAGCAGCTATGATTACCTGAAATCAGAGAGGAAACATGAACATAATGGAATTTAAACAGGGGGGTAACATACTGTAGTACTCGAAGGAGGAATCACCACCATTTCCTTAATATTCTGAAAGACGCATATCATAAAGTCATACAGTCTTGAAAATAACATGTAGTTATTTCTTTAGGATTCTGAACCTTTGTGAAGTGTTGCTTCCCACTATTTATCTGGAGAGGGGAGCATTGAACAGTAATTACAACAAAATATCTTCAGCTGAGCCTCAACTGTCAGATCGGCTACCTGTCTCAACCTGGGACGGCTCTGTGGCCCAAAAATGACTACAAAATATTAATTTCTTCATTAAATGGTCAACATGTTACATGATTACAAAATAGGTAAACAATTAGATGGAAATGCCAACAAAATCTCTCCATGTCCATCCATGGGATAACCTTTTCTCAAGTTGTTGCTTGCCCACAGTCTGGCTTTCTGTGCCACCCAGCTGAGTCCCGTCACTTCTGCCTTTACTGCTCGAATCATTCATTCTCTAGAATTGGGAGCAGTTAACTATCAGTTTAATGCCATAGTACAGAAGTAGAGGTTGCCTAGGCAGTACTTCGTCTTCCCTCTTCATGGAGCGCCATTTTGGATCATCAAGTCCTCCCAAGCTTCCATGCCTTCATTTACTCTGTCAGTGTCGACCCTAGTTTCATGTCACAAGGGCCCTTACTGAGTCAGACCATCCCAATTTTGAATGTTGCATCTCCTTTCTTAAATTCCTCAGCTGCCATCCCACCATGCCTTTAAAGTTTTTCATTACTTTATCGCAAAGTTATCGCATCGATATTTCCCATTAAAGGTCCTTACAGGACGGGACATCCTGATCCACTTTAGCCCCTTTTGCTTCATGTGACTGAGGGGTTATGACCAGGCTTTTAGTCCTTTGGTGCTAGGACCATTGGGATTGCGTTTGTGAGGCTCGTCCCTTTGTTAAACATAATCTCACATACCGGTGATTTTTGATGCTTCCCGTCAGTGCCTCCTCCCCAACATTGCGATCTCCGATGTGCGATGTGGTCTGGCCCACTTGGACAAAGGATGAGGGAGAGTCTATGCCCTCTATTTCTTACGACCGCCAAACCCCGATTGGGCCCACCCAGGATATCGCAATCGGAAATTTCATAATATCGTCTTTGTTTGTACCCTTTGATACTTGCGATCACCAATATGCAGGATTGCCTATCATGCTTAGCCCCTAGTTCTTTTAGTTCTTTATGTGATTGCATGCCACCCCCTTATTGGAGCCCCTTTCTCGATGGATCGCAATCGAGGTTTTAACCATGATGTAATATATGCCTCAACCTGTAAACACCAATTTGTGATCTTCGACGTGACGTCATCCTCTGCCACGTTTCACCTTGAGAGTGGTGACACTTGTCACTCTAGTATTCCCCCATAGGACCCCTGAAAATGTTAGATCAGCATGCCACGTGTCCTCCGTACTACCACGTCATGATGACGTCAGTCGTCACATGGCCCCATTGGGACCAATAGCATTTTTCCACATGGTCCCCTGGAGGAGAGAGAAAAGGCTTGTCGATACTTGGTTTTTCACTAAAATCCTTTGTTAAAATGTTTTCGGCCCTCCTGGCGATTTTACTCTATATCGAAACTTTTCCATTTCGCAACATGTTTAGAGTTGTTACCCTGCTGGGACGCCGACTCGTCGATGTACGAAGCCCTGGACCCTTCCGATATGAGATTTGTGATATTGACGATTACTCCATCACAAGTTTGCTATGATCTTGCCAATATCGTCGATCGTTGATCACTAATATAAATTGTACCCCGGACCTATGACATTGGCGATCGCCGATATGTGGGATCGTTGGAACCTCCGATCTCCGAATCGACGATTATTGATCGCTGGTTTTCTCTTTGCTTCGCCTACCTCATTGCTGCTAGGGACCTCCAATATGTGATTTGTGATATGCTCCCGGGCCTTCGATAAGCTCTTCTCCTTTATTTGAAAGGCAGTGAAACCTTTGAACTTCAATAGGCCATATCTTCTCATTCTGCGGTCCATTTGAGGAGTTCTATATACCATCAGAAAGCTTATTCTGAGCACTATCCAATAGAGAGGGACCAATTGAGCTTTGAAATCTTTTGTGGCTTGGAAGATTGCTTCAAAATTTACTACTATTTTTCACTTTGGACAACTGAAAACACATTTGGTAGTGAGTGATAATATTTGCTCCACCTGGGGACGGGGCATTGGATTGCAATGCGTTGAGAACCTGCAGCCTGTGAACTTCTCTTTTTTGGGCATGGAGTCTTTTTAAACATGTGAAAATTTTGAAAGTGGAACTTTAAACAAAAAAAATGGAAATTTCATATGATAATTACAACACACACACCGATATTTACATTGAGTGCAGGACAAGTACCTCTAATTCTGGAAATAGAGTTTTAGGAACTAACCATTTACTGGAAGCTCCAACGATTCACCTTCTAGATTTCTGAGCAGGTGCGTATTATTTCCTTTCTCTTCTGAAATATTGAAAGGGTCGAACAAAAGTGAATCAAATTTTCTGTGTTTACCATTTTCTTCCCGTCGGACATCCCATCGGAGATCTAAATCTTCTGGTTGAATAGGTCGATTATTGGCCTTTTTGTCAAACAGGGATTTCATCTTCTGTTGGTAATTTTCCAATTTTGTCCCCACCTGTTCCTTATTTTCATGAATCTCAACCAGTTGGTTTATCCTTCGTGTCAAAGCACTTGGCTCCTCCTTAGCTTATTATAGCAACTTTTCCACTGGCATTGCTAATTGGATTGGGAAGACTGCAGCCTTACCATACACTAGCTTGAAAGGTGGTTTTCCAGTGGAACGTTTAGGAGTCACTCGGTTGGCCTAGAGGACAACTTCAATTGGGTGTCCTAACTTCTCTGATTCTCGGTGATGGTCTTCTTCAACACTCTCACCACGGTTTTGTTTGAGGACTCAGCTAAACCGTTTCCTTGAGGATAGTAGGTAGTGGAGTGCCCGATGATCATGGAAAATTTCAGGGGCGAATTTTCGCCCTTGGGCTAAATTGAGGGAATTTATATTTTTATTGGGTGAATATTTTGTATCATAGTACATTGTTACAAATCGCCTCAAATTTATTTTAAAAAAAATTAGGTATGGAGGTTAGCCCACCTTATTTTAAGGGAGAGGGTAAGAAAAGTAAATTTAGCCCTTGAAATTAGGAGTTACAATCTTCCATTCACCCTCATTTTCAAGAAAATGTATTTATGATAGTTATAAATAAAAATATAAATACAGTGGAGGTATGGTAAATAAATAAAAGCTCTTTTTATACTTACTCCAAAGGTATGGTAAATAAATAAAAATACAAATAAACTAGAGGTATGGTAAATAAATAAAACCTCTTTTTATATTTAGTCCATAACTCTCTTTCTATTTAAGAAGGCTCAAAAACGAGGTTTCATTTAAGTGAATCCTATGGGCCAAATACCATATTTATAAAAGAGGTATGGTAAATTAATAAAAATGTAAATAAACGAGAGGTATGGTAAATAAATAAAACATTTTTTATATTTACTCCATATGTCACCTTATATTTATGAAGAGGCAAGCGTGTAAATAAATAAAAATATAAATAAAGTGGAGGTATGGTAAATAAATAAAACCTCTTTCTATACTTAGTCCATAACCCTCTTTCTATTTAAAAAAGCTAAAAAAAAGGTTTTATTTAATTGAATCCTATGGGCCAAATACCATATTTATAAAAGAGGTATGGTAAATTAATAAAAATATAAATAAACGAGAGGTATGGTAAATAAATAAAACATCTTTTATATTTACTCCATAAGCCACCTTATATTTACAAACACCCAAAAAATGTTTTATATTTAGGTGAAGCCTATGGGCCAAATTATTATTAATACCATGCAAAAAAACATTATTAACCCTAGTATTAGTATTAATAAAAATAAAGATGGCACATGGTATTGACCCATGGTATTCACATGGAATGCAGCCTATTTAAAGTGGGGAATTAAACTAGCATAGATCCATCTTTACTCTGGATCAAATATCGTGACATGCAAACTAACATAGAGTGAAAAAATATTTGATCCCTCTCGGGGCTTGGTAAATCAAGAGTAAAAATGGATCTTGTAATTTAATGTCACTTAAACATTTTAACTTGGTTAAAAAAAAAAAAAAACAATTGTTAATTTTATTAATTTTCATAAATTACTAATAGTAGTTTTTAAGCTCCAAGTTTATGATAACCCATGGTATTGACCCATGGTAATACCATGATATTCATGTGAGCATAGACTATTTAAAGGGGAAATTCTATCAGCTTAGATCCATCTTAATTCCGGGTCTACCAAGTGCTGGGAGGGATAAAAAGATTTCATCCCTCTAGGAGTGGTAGATGTGGAGTTAAGATGGATATAGGTTGGTTTTTATGATAATGAAGATATTAAATAGACTTAGGAAATTATATTGTAAAAAAAATCTTAAGGTGAATGGTTAAAGCTACATTTAGTCACTTCACAAAATTTAGTAAAAAATACCAATATCTCCATTAATATTGGTTTTTCTAATTTAACAAAAAAAAATTCAAAACAATGAAATCTTAACTCTTTCCGCATCACCCTCGCAGAAGAGAGATAGTCGCTGCCCAGATTTCCCACCATTTTTCAAACATTCTCAATATGATATCTTCATGAAAAAGTTAAGGTACTAATCTTGGATTAGTTGTTTGAAAAATATGCTGGTTTATACAACCTTTCATCTTCTCTGCTATTCTTATTAGGGGTTGGGTCATTGCACCATATTGTCCTAAAACACAGAGATTGTGCACCAAAAAGGAAATTAATCCACATGTTACAACGCTATTAAAAATGGTATGAAGGTAGTGATTTATGCTAATAAGAAATTTAGATTAGGAGAGACGTAATTAAATTTTATTATTTAATTGAAGATTTCCAATTAAAATAATAATAAATCTACATTTATATATTTATATATTGATTGGAAGGCTTCTGAAAACGGTCACTTCTTTCCATGAGATCCCCTTCAAGCCTTTGGGATACCTACTACTTCAATATATTATATAGTTGGGGCTTGCTACTTTTTTTTTTTTTTTTTTAATTTTTTTTTTTTTTATCTCGCAATTGGAGTCTATGGAATAAGAAAGAAATTTAATAGCTTGGCAAAAGTGGTAGAGAAAAAATTAATATCTCCTACCATGACAAACATGGCCACTAAAACTTGCAACATTGTTTGTAGGAAGTGAAAATTATGTTTCTTTTTTCCAAACATGTATGTTAGTATATTACAGTTTAATGAATATGTTTTATTATTATCATATATGGTTTCATACTTTAACAAAACATTCGCCAAGACTTCACAATGTTTTATTATTCACTGAAAGATTTTCCAAGATCTTACAAGATTTTATAATTCAGCGAAAGATTCGCCATGACTTTACAAGATAATATAATCTGGTGAGATATTCGCCAAAAAAAAGATATATATATATATATATATATATATATATATATATATATATACATATTATATTCGTGATAAAATCACCTCCCATTTTTCATATGTATCATGGGGATTCGCCCATTTATTATACATATAAATTTATGGTGGTTCTTAAAATTTTCCCTGCCGATGATGATATTGAACTTCTGACAGAAGTTGGTGAATTTTGCAGATTTGAAGACTTGAGCATTGTCGGTGATAATTTTGATGGGACAACCAAAACGAGCTAATATATTCTCCTCCATAAACTTGATTACCATTGAATCTGTAGTGTTTCTAGTTGGGATGGCCTCTACCCACTTGGTGAAATAATTTGTGGCTGTTAATATCCACTTATGCTGGCCACTGGAATGTGGGTTTATCTCTCCTATGAAGTTTATTCCCCACTGTCTGAAGGGTTCTTCCACATCCATTGGCATCAGGGGAAGGGGAGAAAGTTTTTGTCTCTCAGCAAAGACTTGGCACTTCTGACATGACCTGACTTGTAAATGAATATTTCCAAACAGTGTAGGCCAGTAGAATCTTGCCTTGAAGATTTTGTGAGCTGTGGTCTTCTAGCTGTAATGACCTCCACAAAATATTCCATGAAATTCCTCAATCACTTTATGATTTTTTCCTTCTACCAAACATAACAACAAAACTCCCACCAGGTCCTTCCAGTAGAGTTGAGCATTGGATATGATATACTTTTGATCTTGCAGTCTCAAGGTTCTATACTCAGATTTATCCAGCCCTAGTGGGCACCTCAGGAATAAGAGATAATGGATGATATTCTTATACAAGGGTGATCCCTCATATATAGCATAGATCTTTTGCTCTAAAGTTTTAATCCCATTT
This sequence comes from Pinus tabuliformis, assembly GCA_031772625.1. Taxonomy (NCBI): domain Eukaryota; kingdom Viridiplantae; phylum Streptophyta; class Pinopsida; order Pinales; family Pinaceae; genus Pinus; species Pinus tabuliformis. Next base: position 1,452,591,760 of record CM062819.1, on the reverse strand, counting down.
TGTTGAACTTTTGTTCTGCCTTCCTCTGTTATTAGGTTTATCCCGAAAGCTTGGCAATTATATTATGATAAAATATTGGCAAACCCCTCGCATTTTACGAGCTTAGTAGGCTTTATGTCTAACTCATATTCCTCTATATTTGCTATCCACCTACCCCTTTTTCCTTCACTGTCTGCTTGCACAAGGATTTTCTTGACCGTTGTCGTTGGGAGAAATGATATGATTTCTAATTGTAGCACATACACTCGAAATGCCTTCAAAGCCTTGACTAGTTCATAGGCTTGTTTCTCCAATATGTTATATTTAAGCTCAACATCCCTTAGGACTTGGCTGAAGAAGGCAATGGGTTGTTCATAACCATCTTTATTCTTCTGTAGCAGAACTGCAACAATAGTATGCAGAGAAGAAAAATAAAATACATAGAAAGGTGTTGAGTAGTCAAGGTTGACTAGTACCGGTGCTTCAACCAATTCTTATTTAATTCTAATAAAAGAATCTCGGGGGGCAGGGATCCACTTGACTTCACTTTCCTTTTTTAGCATATTTGTAATACCCTTCACTATTTCTGCATAGTTGAGTATGAACCTCCTCAAGAAATTGACTCTCCCAAAAAGGCTTGGACCTATTTCTTATTTCTGGGTAGAGGAATATGACTAATAGCTTCGACTCGCTTAGGATCAATTTTCACTCCTTGCGCTACTATGTTTCCTAGTAGCTTCCCCTCACTCAGGGAAAACTGATATTTCTTGGGATTCAAAGAAATACCATACCTCCTGCATTTCTCAAAGGTGAGCTTCAAGTGGAGGATGTGTTATTCATTGGTCTTATAGAAGACTCTGATATTGTCCAAATATACCACTACGAACTTGTCTTGCTCCCCTACAAAATCTTTATCCATAAATCTCTGAAACGTGGCCCCTGCGTTAATAAGACCGAAAGGCATGCGATCATACATGAAAGTTCCCCAAGGGGTGGTGAAAGCAGCCTTCTTATGATCACCAGGGTGGACTGCCACTTGGTTTTAAACAGAGAACCCATCTGTCATGGACATTCTGACTGACCCAACCACCTTCTGCAATATGTAATCCATCTTAGCCAACGAGTAGTTGTCTTTCAACGATGCCCTGTTAAGGTTCTGAAAATCTACACATATCCTTATTTCTCCATTGTTTTTTCGGACTGGGACTAAGTTGGCCACCCACTCTGAGTACTTTAAAGGCACTATGATTTTAGCATGTAGAAATTTCATCACTTCTTTTTCAATGGAGGGGAGTAAGAGTGGATTAATCTGCATGAGCTTTTACTTGCATGGTTTTATTCCACTCTTTAAAGGAACCTTATGTTGTATGATGTTAGTATCAAATTATTTTAAGTCCTCATAAGACCAAGCAAAAACATCCTTATAGATTTTGAAGAGATTTAAATACCTTTGTTTATATTGTGAGGGGATTCCTTTTGATATTCTGACCATCTAGGGTTCATCCTCTAAGCTAATATTGCAATCTTCTACTTGTTTGTCCATCTCCGAAGCCATTGGTTTGGAGGCTACATCATCCTTGTTAAATAATCTTTCCAGTGGGACTAGCCCACGAGGAATGGTATTCCCTTTCAGTTTTAGAATTTTATGTCTAGCCACTGTGTCTTCCCACGAAGTGGGTTCTTGATCTTCCTCTTTTTCCTCTCCTTGATCAATGGTTAAGTTAGCGAACTCCCCAAATACTTCTATAAATCATTTTATCTTCTCATCATCCTCGAATACTTGTCAGTGCTTGACATTATCAGGTATAGAGGGTCAGTATCTAACCTCCACTTCATACCCGAGAAGCAGATTTTGAGGGGGTTTGAAATTTCTTTCATCTACAGCAAGAGAATGAACCATTTTGTTTCCTTCTCTAGGAAAAAATCCCATACTACATTCTAGTAAGTCCTCAATCTAGGGTGTTTAGCCTGGCACTGATTTCTGATCTTCTTTACAATCATCTTGGAGTCTCCATGCATACTTAAGAATTCAATATTCATATTCCTTGTTGTTTGTAACCCAAGGAGAAATGCTTCATACTCTACCATGTTGTTGGTTGCCTCAAACTCTAGCTTGAATGAGAGGGATATTAGGTTGCCCTCAGGAGATACCAACAACACTCCTGCTCCATTTCCCTCTTTGGAATTCACTCTGTCAAAGTATAATTTCCACACTTTTTTTCATCTGTGTTTTGGTGTTCTAACTGGATCATTAGGTGTGCTGGTGTTTCTTCTAAGATGGTCACATCTCCTTCTAAGAACAAGCAAGAGAGGTCGCTTTCTTTTCCATACACTAGGGAAGTTTTAGAACCTTTAGCTGGGGTCACATTTTTTACAAATCTAGACTCTCTGTACAACCTCCTTTCTTCGCCTCCAAAAGTGGGAATAGTGGCATAAGTTAGATCTAATTTGATAGAGCCCCCCACCTTGGAACCCCAAGACCTAGATAGGAGCATGCTAAATCAAGGGGGAATATCTGCCACTACTATGTCCATCACTACGCTCTTCACATGGATCTGACTCAGGATTACAACCAGATATTTGATCATTTCCAAGCATTTGACCCTCTTAGAGTCAAAGGAGTATATGTCCTTGTAGGGCCTAGTGATCTGCAAGCCAAGTTGTTCCATCATGGCTAAGGGCATGAGGTTATGCGAGGCTCCAGAGTCCAACATGCATTTATGAAATAAGAGGTCTTGGATTATCAGGGTCACATAGAAGGGTGCATTGGAAGGATCAAGTTCTTCAACGTGAGGCCCAAAAACAACCATTGATCTTTCTTCTTGAAGGTTTAAACAATCATGGGTTAGAACTAAGGTGGATGGAATCATGAACTGAGAGACTTGGGCTTTATAAGTGGGATTATTTAGAAGTTCAATTAGAGGAACATGAATCTTTACCTTTTTGAGTTCCTTCTGAAGATTGAATGCAAGTTGGCCTTTTTCTATGCCTCCTAGCTCTGCTTCTCTTTCCTTATCATTGGTAGTTTTTATCAAAGCATGTGCCTTCTCTTCTGTGTGTACCTCAGAGCTATTTCATTCCTTATTTGAGGAGACTTTTACCTTGGATGACTTAGGATTTAGCTTACCTTTCCCTTTATCTAACACTAGGGGAATATCTTGGGAAGCAATTCCCTCTTATTGTTTTGATTCCCTCGACCTCTTTCTTGAAGATCTTAGATCATACCTTCAGTGTAGCTGTGCTTGGATGAAATCTATAAACTATTTACAATAATCACCTATGACCTCCTCATTTTTTTCTGCTTCTCTATCATGACTTGTCTCTTGGTGAGCCATATTTTCGTGTTCTTCTTTAGAGAAAGAGGAATACAAGTTTCCCTGCATCTCATGTGTATCCAATGATTGTTCATCAGGATCATCTCCTAAATATAGAGGATGAGGGATCTGATCGAGTTGGTCCTTTCTTTCCCTTTGAAGTATCAATAATGGTGGCCTTCTGTATTGTGGGTTATAACCTCGGTTGTTACTTTGAGCATTCGGTTTCGGGAGACTCTTCTTCTCCAAATCAAGTTTCACCACCTTATGCAATAAACTCTTCGTGAGTTTATCCATTTCTTCCCACTTTAGATCTGGTGATTCTTTAGCTTGACCAGAGGGTGACCAGAGGAGGATGTTTCTTCTTTCCCCCTTTTCTTCTCAGTAGGTTCATCCTTACCTCTTGAATTCCTTGCCAAAGTGAAATTTGACCTCAAGAGCATCAACTTGGAGTTGATCCAAAGTGAAAGACTTCCTTTCTCTTAGGGTAAAACCAAAGTCGGCTTCAAAGGCTCCCACAAAGACTATGCGAGCAGCAGCTTGAGGAGGCTTTATCTCACCAGGCAGGTTATTATACTAATTATTGAACCTTTTTATGAATTTTGAAATATCCTCTTCTGGTTTCTTCCTTATAGCATTGAACTCTGTGAGGACATACTCATGATTTCTCTTTTCACCCCACTTTTGTGTGAAATATTTTTCGAGTTCCTCCTAGGTAGTGATGGAGGCATTAGGTAGAGCTTTAAACCATTTTCTGGCTTCTCCATCAAGGGATTGTACAAATAGTCTCAGGATCACATCCAGTTGTTCTACATTTAGATTCTCAGCAAAAGAACAGAAGGTTTCATTGTGTCTCTGTGTAGTGCTTTCATCCTCCCCATTTAACCTAGGCAAAATATTCAAGTAGTCTTGAGGCATAGAACTTAGGGGTTGAGGTAAATCAAGAGGGGCCTATTTATTCAGTAAAAAACCCAAAACAACCATCTAAATTAATGGAGGGGGGTTGAGATTTTCCGAAGGAACTTGGGCCAAAACCACAGTGGTTGGAGTGTTTAGACTGAGAGCAGGGCATGTCAAGATTTTAGGAGTAAATTTTGAGCAGTGAATGACAGTGAGTTGGGAGCTAGATAAGGAAGCTTCAAAGAATGATGAGATAGTAGCATAGGTAGTAGGAGTTCTCTCCTTCCAGACTCTCCTGAAAATTAATTTCTCTAGGTTAGATATAGATGGTATTTTCTGCTGAGAGGTATCTGAGTGAGTGTGAGGCTTTCTAAAATCCAGGATGATAAATGATAATGAGATTTGTGGAGTCGCCAAGGTGATGAGGATGCAATCAGAATGTATTTTCTCACCTACACAAAGAGTACTTAATTTGTCATATCCCAGGGGAAAAATCCTTCAATAAGTTCCCTGACAACAATGCCAAAAGATGTTGTTGCTTCCAGAGATAGCCTCATATTGCTTACAAGACCAGTGCCTGGAACATCTAGATTTTGTGTGTCTCATATGATTCTCAGGAAGCTAGAGACATCACATATATTTTTGTACATATGTCTTTATATATATATATATATATATATATATATATATATATAAACAACATGGGTTGGTTCATTCATCTAAAGGCATAAGCCATGCATTTCTAGTATTTCTTCACATATACAACTCACAGAAATATATGTATAAACTAGTGGTGGCCGAGTATTTCAAGGACCTACAGTTTAATAATATTTGGACGAGTAATGAGAGAAGATAAGGAGATAGAATAACTCATCACATAGATCCTGAAGCATCAAGAATTTTACACTCCTCACATAGAGCTTTAAGCATCAAGAATTCTACACTTATCTGAGTTATAGGTAGACATAATGGATGAAAGAGGGTTGGGTGCGATGATTCATGGAGCGCAATTTTAAAGATATAATCTCAAATATCCATACAAGCACATGCATTAACAAGTCAATACAAATGAATCTGTAAGAATGTATGAAACATTTCTAGCACCTACGATTACTTGAAATCAGAGAGGAAACATGAACATAATGGAATTTAAACAGCGGGGTGACATATTGTAGTACTCGAAGGAGGAATCACCACTATTTCCTTAATATTCTGAAAGACGCATATCATAAAGTCCTACAGTATTGAAAATAACATGTAGTTCTTTCTTTAGGATTCTGAACCTTTGTGAAGTGTTGCTTCCCACTCTTTATACAGAGAGGGAAGCATTGAACAAAAATTACAACAAAATATCTTTAGTCAAGCCTTAGCTGTCAGATCGATTAGCTGTCTCGACTTGGGATGGCTATGTGGCCCAAAAATGACTACAAAATATTAATTACTTCACTAAATGGTCGACATATTACATGATTACAAAACAGGTCAACAATTAGATGGAAACGCCAACAAAATCTCTCCATGCCCATCCTTGGGATAGCCTTTTCTCAGGCTGTTACTTGCCCATGGTCTGGCCTTCTATGCTACCCAGCTGAGTCTCGTCACTTATGTCTTTATTGTTCGAATAATTCATTCTCTAGAACTGGGAATAGTCAACTATCATTTTAAAGCCATAGTACAGAAGAAGAGGTCACTTGGGTAGTACTTCATCTTCCCTTTGCATGGAGTGTTGTAGTGTTTTCTTCTCAACGATGTATGAAAATAACCCACTTAAGGTTGTGGATGACAAACAATCTCAAAAATATAAATGGCTGCTAAACATTGTAGATTTGCAACAACTGATAGAAACAAAACCTGCCAAAGTCCAGATCTAAGCCACAATCATAGTTAAATAGCAAAAAAATAGAGTAATAACTCCAATCATCCAATGGAAACTAGATATGTAAAGAATAATTTTATTATAACACCTGTGAAGGGAACAAATAAATGTTACCAGTCCCCCTCTATGGAATGGGTTCTTGGCTATCCTCAAACATCTTCAGCTTGTGTAGAGTCTCTCTCCTCTATAATGTATAAACTAAGCAAAAATATGGTGTGCGAAAATGAAAATAATTAGAGTTACAATAGTGAGTGCAACAATGAAAATAATCAAAAGTGAATAATGAATGGAAAACCCTTCTATTTATAACAAAATATTGAGTTATCCTCGAATAATGAGCAATAATAAAATATTATTGATCCCATTCTTGGAATAACCACCTGGAATATTTTATTATATTTGTTTAGGAGGGAAAAAGTATTTAAACTTTTATTTAGAAATAATAAATAAATAAATGGTTTATTTATTATCTCAAGGAATTAGTTAAGGAATAATAAACAAATAAGGATTTATTTAATTATTCCTAAGGGATTTAGTCAAATTTGACAAAGAATAATAATTAATTAGTGATTAATTAATTATTCTTAGAGAAAAATAAGATAAATAATGATGTATCTATTTATTTTTCATGATTGGGTCAAATATGACCAATAATAATAATAAAACAGTGGTTAAATTAATTATTCCTAGAAGAAAATCAAATAAATAATGATTTATTTAATTATTCTTCATGGGTTTGACTATAAATTACTTAAAAAAGATGGTTTATTAAGTAATTTCTCACAGTGAAAGCAATTTTACTATGGTATAATTGGCTTTACATGGTGTACTTCGATCCATATAGTAAATTAGGTTAGATGACCATTTTTTTGGTGATAACATATTGCCCCCCAACGTAAGAGTGTTAGGAGAAAACCGTATAACCGAAGTACGTTGTAAAGACACAATCACTTAGACAGCGCAGGGGAGTCAGAGAGAGAGAGAGAGAGAGAGAGAGAGAGAGACTAATGAAGTTGAATTTAAAAGAGGATAGGGACAGAGGGGGAGAGACTAATGCAAGTCTCCTTTTATGTTGTGGTACCGGACCTCAATGAGGTGGGGGAGGCATACACATACCCGCTTAGATAACTTAGTACAAAAATAATGGTTCGCCTAGACATAAAAAACTAAGAAATGAAGTACATGTTGAATGGTAGATGACATGCCGGCATAACAGAGACAGAAAAATAATACAATGTGTCCCATATACATAATTCACCTGGAAAAAACATGATCTAGGATTGAATACAATAATATCTAATTACATGAGATACAAAGCCCCTTCCCTCAAAAAATGGGTGGGAGGGAGGGTAGAACAATCAGAGAAGCCTTGATGAACAAGGAAGGGCTCTCCAAAACAGAATGAATCATATGGAGGAGACATGCATGCTATAAACACTGCAATCATAGGAACCAAACCCATCAACTCTGCGGAAATTCATCTGCAGCTATAGCATCGTAGGTATGCATCCAGGCATGTGGGGGGCTACCTGAAGGGCCACCCCTTCATGAGGACTGAAACATCTCACACACACCCGGGAATCACTGGTACAATCTACTGCATCATTGGACCATCAAGTGTATGAATCACGAACATGAAACGACCAAGTCAAAGGGAAATAATGAGACCCTCTGCTCGATCCAAGGTGCCGACCAAGGATGGAAGCCAGAACTAAGATACATTGCCCTCTAAGTCGTTCTTTTGGAATAAATGAGTTGATGTCGACAGAATAGGGCCCGCGATAGATAAGGCAATGAGGATCCTCAACTAAAACACGAGGGAAAATAGTAATGTGACTGATGGAATGACACCAAGGATAATGGGGAAAAGGGGACTGAGGGACAAACAGACGACTACCCTTGTCAGAGCATAAAGTGCATGGTTGATCTAGCAGCAACTAACTCAACTGCGGATGGGATGGGGACATTATGACTGGAGGCCAAAATGGGCAACACTGGATGGATGATATGAAAATATGGATGGAATATTGTGACATGAGATGGTGGTACATGAAATAGACTCCAAGAATGCAAGGGTGACTCATTGCGGATGCTTTGAACAAGGGTGACTCGATGACACTGCCACACAAACTAGGCCCGATGGGGACCATCAAAACATGAGTAAATGATGGTTACTCATGAAAAAAATTTACATATGGTATGAAAAGTATTAAGAGGAAGTGTACCTCAAAATACAAGTGTCTCTTTATGACGAAATTCGATTTTGAGAGACGACGAAGTGACCTTTCGTGGAAAAAAGGCTTCTTGGTGAAGTGTCAAATCATCAAAAATTGAGGAAGACCCATTTTAGAGCTCGGTGATAGCTTTCCAACGGTGCTAATGGTTCGTCGAAATGAGATACAGTCTAATTGCAATGGGTGATAGAAAAACTAGGCATTTTTTATGAAATGAAATTCTCCCTCCAATTTGGATTCATTTTCTCAATGAATTGTGGTGAATTTGGAGAGGAGGAAAACACCCTAAATCTTGTGGAGATCATAGCAGACAAACTGACCATCAAAATCAAGATTTGTGACTTTTAGGTAGGTGGCCTTACTCATCTCTTCAATTTTAGTGGTTTATGATCCAGATCTTAGGGGGAGGCCCCCAAGATCTAAAAGATTGAAATGGATTTTGGGGGACAGGCCCCCAAGATCTAAAAAATTAAAATGCTAGAAGAAAAAGAGGAGAATGCCCAATAAACAAAACCACAAATTTTTTTTATATTAAAAATGGAGAATAACTGTAAAAACTACATTGTGGCAGACAAACTGTCCTTTTACAAAATGCAACTTGTTACTTATAGTACTTTTTAGTTACAATACCACAATTCAAATATCATGGGTCAATGAATACCATGGGTGGATGTACAATACCATGGACAAATACCATGGGTGAATGAATACCATGGGTGGATGTCACTTACAATACCATGGGTGGATGCCACTTACAATACCATGGGTAAATTCCATGGGTGGATGAATAACGTTGGTATATTAATACCATGGGTTGATGCCATTTTCTATTCGGATCAGTTTGTTTCCTGATTTTTCGTACCTGGTAGCTCCCTGAGAGACCGTTGCCCTTTCTCACAGTCGCATCACACTTTCTGGATCCAGAAGTGTGATCTAGCTCACAGGAAACAACTGGAAACTTGCGAGCTCGCACTTTCTGGGCTAAAAACTATGACTTGGGGCTGGAGAAAGGGTTGGTCTACTGGCCTGGTGAGGGTTGTAGGTTGATCAGTGTAACCATTATTTTCTTCTCTGAACTGACAAGACATATGGTGTTTTGCAGGCATGGTAGAGTTGAAAATCAACTGGCGTGAACGAGACTTGGATACTCTTCGATCTGAGATCCAAGGGGATCAGGGAGTTTGAGGGGCATTGGCTCATTATGGGGTTCTTAAATTGGTAGAGAACACACTAATGAGGGCAGGTGAGCCCTTCTATCGAGAATTGTGAGTTATTGGGATCCAGACCAGGAGGTCTTTGTCGTACAGGGGCACAAGATCGACTTCACATTACAGGATATTTTCTTCTTGACCAGATTGCCTCCCCTCAGAGTGGTGGGGGATATTCATTCCGTGTTACCTCATGGTAGGAACATTACTGAGTTCGTGGAGCACCATTGTCGACGGGGTATTCGTGTCAAGGGAACGACTATCCCGCTTGTTGATCTAGAGAGGCTAGAGACACAGGTTGTTTCTGCAGCGGTGCTACGGATCTTGGGCAGCTAGGCATTCCACCACATCACTAGAGGGCAGATGATGTTAGTTGAGAGTGTTTTGGCTGGGACCTACTATGGGTGGGCCCAGATGATGTTGTCGTCGGTGAAACGACAGTTGAGTCTTTGCAAGAGGCAAGTGAATCATGATTGTACTTTTGGTATAATACTATGTGCATTCTTCTTTGAGAAGATACCCACTATCCATCCTCATGTACAGATCTGAGATGGGGGCCCACAGGAGCTTAGGATGCGCCACTGGGGGCAACTATTGCGGAGAGCGGGAGGGGGAGGAGTCGGACAGGTGTTCCGACCCAAGTTTTTCTCACATTGGGATCAAATGCCCCTTTACATTGACGATTACCCTTATAGCGGGATGAACTATCAGAGGAATCCTAACTTGCCACTTCCGCCTGGGCAGCATGGGGACCAGACGGTAAGTGTTAAGTTGTTATGTTTTATGGTGAATTTTATATTTCTATCACATGTATATGGTACTGAGTGTGAAATATGTTGTATGCAGAAATAACACTGATAAATCCGACATGATATGCAGCCTGAGCCACAATGCCTAGGGCTCCAGATCAAGGGACATCATCGTTAGAACAGGGTCCAGAGGATACTGCGTTGCTTGCTGAGTTGCATTGTAGGTTTGATGTACTCTTGACCGGGGTTTTAGAGTGTGGATGGCACGACTTAGAGGACTGATACATAGAAGAGTGCACCAGTCTTCCCTCAAAGTGGCGAGGTATTGTGCGGCACATGGCGATGGCAGGTGAGGCAGTACGTGATCTACGTGAGGGTGGAGCAGAGCCTTTGGCGTGAGATCCCTCGGACAATGACTAGATGCACGGACATGTGGATCCCTTTGATTGTGATTTTTGTAACATGGTATGGGCATGTCAGATGTATCTAGAGCCATGGCTCCAAACACTTTTATGATACATAATATGATTATGCATTTTATATGATGAGGATGGTTCGACATTTGTTTTTTTATCTTCTGTGGTATATGTGTGATAAATTCCAATCTAGAATGTTGTTTGCAATGGTATCTACATAGTGATTTTGGACTCTAGGCACATCATTGAAAGTAATGGTTTCAAATTCACGTACTAATAGCTTCAATCGTAGATATTTTCTAAGTAGGACTTGGTCATGCACATGATACACACCATTTAATTGCATGATAAGTAGTAAGGAATCTAAACAAACATGAAGATGAAGGATGAAATGACCGAGGGCATCGACTAACAAACCTATCACTGCATCATAGTCTGCCTGATTATTTGTGGTAGATCCAATGCACATGCCATTTGAAAGGACTAACATATGCAAGAGGGTAAAAATGGCCCAGGCTTCCGAGGCTAGATTCTGGGAGAAGCGAATTGCACCGTTGACATGACCAATATACGGTGTGGATGATGGATCCATATGAAAGGTGAAAAATACAACTGATGAGACGATGTAATATATCTAACTTCATGGTAGAAATAAAGACACGCAAATCAAAGGGATGTGCTATGAATGAAATTTCTGGAGGTAGAGCGCATCGGGAGAATTAGGAAGGAAATGGCCTTCAAAATCTTATGAAGAAATGCCCCCTTACTTAAGTGTAGGGGTAATCAGGGGTAGGCATAGCTTCCATGGTGTCCTCATCAGGCTAGGAGATGGGCGGACAGGAGGGAGACTGACTACATGACGCGGCGACATTACCTGCTGCATCAACCTGAGAGAGGAGGTTCACATACACATCATCTAGAATGGTAGACGACGGGCTGGTAGATGGTGGATCTACGGATGTTGAGACTTGAGATTCTATTGAAGGAGGTTTGATAGAAACATGTGCAAAAACCTCAAAAAGGTTTTCCTGCGAGGAACTCAAGGATGATGACAGGTAAAGGATGTGACCTGTGATGTCTGTCATCTCAACATCGGGGGGATGGATCATAATAGTGGGGCCAGTGTTTCCCTGTTCTGGTTGACTAGTGGCACCAAAATCCACAGGTAGAGGAGTAGATGATCCACTATGAGTGGTGTCATACTCACGGATCGCCCCAATGCAATCGTGAAACTCATCAAGAGGATAGAAACAATGGGAATAGTGATCGTGAAGATCACATAGGGTGCAAAGGTGGTTTGTGCACAACGTTTTGAGTTTCATAGGTGGGACTGATAAGTTAACATGGATTTCCAGAAGATTCGACCTAGGGAATGCTTCATGAACCAAAGGTTTAAGTTGAGGAAGTTTAGGACAATTGTTGGTGGCATGCCCAACAACTTGACATAAAGTGCACGAGGTTTCAACTTTGAGGCCTTAGGGGCTAGAGAAGCTTGGGGAGCCTTGTCCTTTGAATCTTTCATTTTGGCTTTGGCCGCCTGGCCAGATGCCTTCGCAACAGGAGATGGTTCCTGTTGAGTTTGTGATGGAACTGAAGTAGCGGCAGGGGTCATGGGGACGGTTGGACCGCGATCAAATCATGATATGGCCTTGGCTGACCAGGCGGAATGTTTGCAGGGGGATCAATGTACCATACTGGGATCCCCAAAGTCATGTTAGGAAGGACCAGCAAAGCCATGACAGGTACATTAAAAATTACTGGAGGGGGGAATAAGAAATGTATCTGGCCAGCAAGATAATGTCCTGGTGGAATAGTTCCTGGATGGTTGAGACTTGGAGGAACAGTTCTTGGTGGGAACATAGGAGAGGCACGCACAAATGGAGGAGGTCCTCGGGGAGTGGGTCCAGAGGGTTCAGATGGAAGACCAACAACAGGATGTTGAGGAGCTGGTCGTTGATCAGGTGTACCGAACTACTTAAGTGCAGCCCATGACACTTGTAACATGCAAATAGTCATAGAGGTAGGCTCTAAGATGGGAGCGGGAGGACTAGGGAAAGCACCCAATAATAAAGAATCTTTATAGACTCCGGGTGAAACACTGTTGGAAGGAGTTGAAGACTGTTTGTCGGACATTGACAAGATAATGGACTTGGGGGAGGTCACTAATGTCGACTCATAGTAAGTCAATTGATCGATGGTAACAATATTCCCTTCATGGGGGAAGCAAATCTTGTGGAACACTGCATATGCGATGGATGACATTGCATATGTGTAACTATGACTTAAGAGAATGGTGTAATCCAAAGGAGCATCAATGACTTCAATGTCGACATGGATAATCTTGCCTGCAAGGGTCACTGGACAGTTGTGGTACATGCCAAGGGGCTGAGAGGAGTGTCCATCTCAAGCACGCAAAGTGATGGTGGAGGGGGAAAACTTAGGTGACTCAAGTTGTTTCCAAACAGTAGCGGACATCACACAAGTGGATGCGCCTTCGTCAATAATGCATTTGGAGATGATGGCATTACGGATTCTAACTGGTATCTCAAAAGCAACCGATGAAGGCAATGGGGGATGCTCTGATGTATCAACTAGGAAGACAATCAAATGATCGTCGGAAGGATCCACTACACCCAAGTTAGTAGAGCTTTATTTTGGGATGGGCACGACTGGAGAACTCCCAGCATCGACATGGCAGTAGGTGATTGCGCCAAGTTGTCTACTATACTGTATATATGGGCAACTCTATTAGAATCCGCATTACGGCGTAATGGTCCCTTTGGGATATTAGGAATGGCCTCAACCTTAGGTTGAGGGATATGTAAAGGACTATTTGGTGTCGTAAGAGGCTCAATAGATATTTTGGTTTTGGACTTGGTAGTAGATGAATTCGAGGGCTTGTTATATTGACGCGACCAAGTTCGTAGGTTGATATTGGAGGGGTTAAGCTCATTAGAGTTCGGCATAAGGATATGGTAGTCACCAGGACCATAAGATTGGGGGAAGTGCGCTACTTGACCTGGCTGAGGTTGAGCAGCAACAAATCCTTGCTGAGGGAAAGGAATTGTGAGCACTATTGGTTGGGTTGGCGCAGGATTCTGAGGCATTTATTAACCTCTAGAATTTGCTTGAGCTTCCCACATTTGGTGCATCTAGGGTAAAAGGGGACACTCATGTGTGTAGTTTCCATGTACACCACAACATGCGCAAGTCTTGTTCATATGAATAGCCTTGTTCTGCTTGGGTTGGTCGCCCTGTTGCTGGTTGTTGGTGTTAGGTTGGTTCCCCTGGGGTTGACTAGGTTGGTTACCTTGGTTACCCTGGTTACGTTTGTTACCCTGGTTACCTTTGTTACCCTTCCCCATATTATTTTTCTTCGAATTTGGGGGATTGGTAGCACTCTGATGTGAAAACACTCGACCCTAAGGGGCAGTGGCTACTAGAGCTGAGGATGCATGGGAGGCTATGACGCTAATGCTTGAGGGGCTGGAGTGCTAGGTTGTACATAAGGAGGAGCAACAGTTTGGTAGACAGGTTGGGTCCCTAGAAACATGTTGCTAGTAGGAGGGGCATAAGTGTTGGAGGAACTGGTGCCCCCCTATAGGTAGCCATAACTTTGATGAGTATATGGTGAAGAGTGTGAGAGGGATCCAATGATACCGTCAGCGGCATGAGATGCCCCTGGTGCATTGGCACTTCCAGGACGAGGGAGGTCTGGAATGACAGTATAGACATAACCAGATTGTGCATAAATCAGATCATATCTCAAAGTGGTCTGGAGAGCTTCTTCCTCAGTCTGAGGAAAATGGGATGTGACATCTTTCCCAATGGGGGATAAAAGGCTCTTAAGAAACCAATCTAGATAGACACAGTCTTCGAAAGGTGGGGCACGACATGTGCTCCTCCTTCGATGCCACTCTTGAACATGGTCAGAAAGGCAAGTGGCGGAGGACTGACAGAATGTGGTCAATAGCTCCGTACCAGTGTTGTACCAGAGAGGTAACTGGAAATATGAGAGGAACGCTTTAGCAAGCATCGCGAAAATGGAATGAGAGGTGGAGGGCTAGTCTACATACCATTTTGCAGTGTCTCCAGTGAATGTGCGTTGGAAGAGCCAACGACGAATGGAGTCATCGATTATGGATTTGGATGAACACCACATGTGGAAGGATCGATAAATGGTTGGTAGGATCCTCTCCAACAATACCTTCAAACTTTTGGATGTCTGAGGGAAGCTTAGTCAGCATAGAGGGCAAACCAGCATCATGGTGTATGGGGTTGTTTATTAACTAGTTAAGATTCGGTAGACTTAACCCAGCCATAAAGGGGAGCATGGGCGCTGCCGGAATAGTTCTTGAGGCTGTTCCGCTTGATGTGACCACCAAGATAGAACCGGAGCCAACACCAGGTTAGGTTCCTGCACCATCTACGGGTCCAGACATGGTGACGATATGTGGTGAAGGAGGCTCGAAATTAGATAAGATATCATAAGAACCAAAAGAAGAGTCAGTATGGGGACTCGAAGGGCTATGAACTCGAACTTGACGGGGAGGGGTAATACACCCAAGCGGAAACTGAGGGTGAAGGCCTAAAAGTCTCCGCGACACATGCCTTGGTGGCACAATGATGGTAGGACACACGGAACACGGAAATGGTCAAGGAAGATCAGCAATATATCTTTGTCTCGATGTAGTGAGATAAATTTATTATGTTAAGTCTTGGCTTGGCAGTGTAAACCAAGTGTCCTTCGCTTAAGGTGTGCTTGTGTGTGTAAGTGTATTAATTGATTAAGCCCAAATCATGTTTGTAAAAAAGGAAAAAAACTTGCTGAAGATAAAGTGAAATAAATAGGAGAAAATGAACATCAAAACAATTAACTAAACCCCACCCAAACTGGGTTTGTGAACACTGTACTGCTTGGTGGCTAAACCGATGGGAAATACACTTAAACGATCAAGAGATATGAATGTCGGTGTGACTGGGATCAAGTGACACTAAGCTGCTGGAAAGTGGTGTAGCAACAACAAAAAATCAGAGGGAAGATCGTTGCAAAAAGGTAGGGAGATGGGTGAAACACCTAGGGCAACCGATGGGAACCTAAGGAAAATGACCAAACAAGTTTAAATGTGAAACTATGGATGGTAGCAACCTATCTTAACAGATCTGGAAAATGTGGCTGAAAGCACTGCAGAAACTCAGACTACTCACTCAGCTAAACTCCTCCTAAAAAGGTGTAAGCGTACTAGAAGCCCTGTGGGGAGGCTAAATTCGAATTCGACGAGTAAATCAGAGTGGATCAAGGCCTAAGAGGGATGAGACAAAGGTCAGACAACCCAACAGACAACTCTCTGCAAAACCCAGAAATCGCAGGTATTGACATGATTCTCTGTAGGGGTCACACTTTTCAGGTTGTTTAGTGTGTTTTGGCCTCCAGATCGCACATTTTGGGCCAAAAAGTGTGATTTATGCTTCGTGGATCTCGGTCGGCAAATTTTGGAAAAAAGTGTCGCCTTTGTCGCGGCTAGTTCCTGTGACTTGTAGAAACGACCAAAAATCTTGCAGAAGTCATAAATTTATTAGATCTAGGGTCAAAAAAATAGGAAACATTAACAGAATTAAAAAAGAATAAACCCTAAGCTGAAAACCGAAGGTCACCCAGGTTTCTGGATCTGAAGTATAAAACCCAGTGGAGTCACCAATTTTGTTGTAGTGTTTTCTTCTCAACAATGTACGAAAAGAACCTACTTAAGATTGTGGATGACAAACAATCTCAATAATACAAATGGCTGCTAAACATTGTAGATCTATAACAACTGATAGAAACAAAACCTGCCAAAGTCTGGATCTATGCCACAATCATAGTTAAACAACAAAAAAAAAGAGTAATAACTCCAATCATCCAATGGAAACCAGATATGTAAAGAATAATTTTATTATAACACTTGTGAAGGGAATAAATAAATGTTAGTAGTCCCCCTCTATGGGATGGGTTCTTGGCTATCCTCAAACGTCTTCAACTTGTGTAAAGTATCTCTCCTCTATAATGTATAAACCCAACAAAAATATGGTGTGCAAAATGAAAATAATCAGAGTTACAATAGTGAGTGCAGCAATGAAAATAATCAAAAGTGAATAATGAATGGAAAACCCTTCTATTTATAAAAAAATATTGATTTATCCTCGAATAATGAGCAATAATAAAATATTATTGATCTCATTCTTGGAATAACCACCTGAAATATTTTATTATATTTTTTTAGGAGGGAAAAAGTATTTAAACTTTTATTTAAAAATAATCAATAAGTAAATGATTTATTGATTATCTCAAGGAATTAGTTAAGGAATAATAAACAAATAAGGATTTATTTATTTATTCCTAAGGGATTTAGTCAAATTTGACAAAGAATAATAATTAATTAGTCATTAATTAATTATTCTTAGAGAAAAATAAGATAAATAATGATTTATCTGTTTATTTTTCATGATTGGGTCAAATATGACCAGGAATAATAATAAAATAGTGGTTAAATTAATTATTCCTAGAAGAAAATCAAATAAATAATGATTTATTTACTTATTCTTCGTGGGTTTGACTATAAATTACTTTAAAAAGGTGCTTTATTATGTAATTTCTCACAGTGAAAGCAATTTTGCTACGGTAAAATTGGCTTTACATGGTGTACTTTGATCCATCTAGTAAATTAGGCTAGATGATCAATTTTTGGTGATAACATGGAGCACCATGCTGGATCATCAAGTCCTCCCGAGCTTCCATGTCCTCATTTACTATGTTAGTGTTGATCCTGGTTTCACGTCACAAGGAGCCTTAGTGGGTCAGTCCATGCCGATTTTGAATGTTGCATCTCCTTTCTTAAATGCTTCAGTTGCCAGCCCACCACACATTTAAAGTTTTGCATTACTTTATTACAGAGTTACCGCATCGGGATTTCCCATTAAAGGTCCTTACGGGATGGGACATTCTGATCCACTTTAGCCCCTTTTGCTTCGTGTGACCGGGTGTTATGACCAGGCTTTTAGTCCTTGGGTGCTAAGACCTTTCGGCTCGCGTCTATGAGGCTCGTCCCTTTGTTAAATAGAATCCCGCATATCGGTGATTTTTTATGCTTGCCTTCGGTGCCTCCTCCCCAACATTGCGATCTTCATTGTGTGATGCGGTCTGGCCTACTTGGAAAAAGGATGAGGGAGGGTCTACGCCCTCTATTTCTTACGCCCGCCGAATGCCGATTAGGCCCACCCGGGATATTGCAATTGGAAATTTCATAATATCGTCTCTGTTTGTACCCTTTGATACTTGTGATCGCCCATATGCGGGATCGCCTGCCATTCTTAGCCCCTGATTAATTTATCTCTTTATGTGACCGCGTGCTAGCCCCCTTATCTGAGACCCTTTCTCAGTGGATCGCAATCGGGGTTTTAACCTTGATGTAATACATGCCTCAACCTAGAAACGTTGATTTGTGATCTCCGACGTGACATCATCCTTTGCCACATGTCACCTTATGAGTGGTGACACGTGTCACTCGGATATGCCCCCATAGGACCCATGAAAATGTTAGATCAGTATACCACGTGTCCTTCATACTGCCACGTCATGATGACATCAGCAGCCACATGGCCCCATTGGGACCAATAGTATTTTTGCCACATGGCCCTTGGAGGAAAGAGAAAAGGCCCGTCGATACTTGGTTTTTCGCTAAAATCCTTTGTTAGAATGTTTTCGGCCCTCTTGGTGATTTTACAATATATTAGAACTTTTCCATTTCACAAAATTTTTATAGTTGTTACCCTGCTGGCGTGCCGATTTGCAGATGTGCGAAGCCCTGGACCCTTCCGATATGAGATTTGCGATATCGGCGATCACTCCATCGCAAGTTTGCTCTGACCTCACTGATATCGGTGATCGTTGATCGTTGATATACATTGTACCCCGAACCTCTAACCTTGGCGATCGCCGATATGCGGGATCGCTGGAACCTCTGATCTCCGATATCGGTGATCATTAATCACTGTTTTTCTCTTTGCTCTATCTGCCTTATTACTGCCAGGGACCTCCAATATGCAATTTGCAATATGCTCCCAGACCTCTGATAAGCTCTTCTCCTTTATTTCAAAGGCAGTGAAACCTTCAAACTTCAATAGGTCATATCTTATGATTCTCGGGTCCATTTGAGGAGTTCCATATGCCATCGGAAAGCTTATTCTGAGCACTATCCAATGGAGAGGGACCGATTTAACTTTGAAAGATTCTGTGGCTTGGAAGATGGCTTCAAACTTTACTGATATTTTTCACTTTGGTCAACTGAAAACACATTTGGCAGTGAGTGACAACATTGGCTCCACCTAAGGACGGGGCATTGGATTGCAATGCGTCGAGAACCTGCAGTCTGTGAACTTCTCTTTTTGGGCATGGAGTCATTTTAAATAGGTGAAAATTTTGAAAGTAGAACTTTAAATGAAAAAATGGAAATTTCAAATCATAATTACAACACACACACCGATATTTACAATGAGTGTAGGATAAGTACCTCTAGTTCTGGAAATAGAGCTTGAGGAACTGACCATTTACTAGTAGCTCCAAAGATTCACCTTCTAGCTTTTGGAGCAGGTACATATTATTTCCTTTCTATTCTGAAATTTTGAAAGGGTCGAACCAAAGTGAATAAAATTTTTCGTGTTTACCTTTTTCTTCCCATTGGACATCCCATCGGAGAACAAAATCCCCTCGTTGTAGAGGTCGATCCTCGGCCCTTTTGTCAAACAGGGATTTCATCTTCTGTTGGTAATTTGCCAATTTAGTCCCCACCTATTCCCTGTTTTCATGAAGCTCAACCAATTGGTTTATCCTTCATGTCAAAGAACTTGGCTCCTCCTCAGCTTCTTGTAGTAACTTTGCCACTGGCATTACTAATTGGATTGGGAAGACTGCAGCCTTACCATACACTAGCTCGAAAGGCGATTTTCCAGTGGAACATTTAGGAGTCACTCGGTTGGCCCAGAGGGAAAACTTCAATTGGGTGTCCCATTTTCTTTGATTCTCGGGATGGTCTTCTTCAACACTCTCACCATGGTTTTGTTTGAGGACTCAGCTAAACGTTTCCTTGAGGATAGTAGGTAGTGGAGTGCCCGATGATGATATTGAACTTCTGACAGAAGCTGGTGAATTTTGCAGATTTGAAGACTTGAGCATTGTCAGTGATAATTTTGATAGGACAACCAAAACGAGCTAATATGTTCTCCTCCATAAACTTGATTACCACTGAATCTGTAGCGTTTCTGGATGGGATGGCCTCTACCCACTTGGTGAAATAATTCGTGGTCATTAATATCCACTTATGTTGGCCACTAGAAGGTGGGTTTATCTCTCCTATGAAGTCTAGTCCCCACTGTCTGAAGGGTTCTTCCACATGCACTAGGATCAGGGGAAGGGGAGAAAGGTTTTGTCTCTTAGCAAAGACTTGGCACTTCTAACATAACCTGACTTGTAAATGAACATTTCCAAATAGTGTAGGCTAGTAGAATCTTGCCTTGAAGATTTTGTGAGCTATGTTCTTCTAGTTGTAATGACCTCCACAACCTCCTCCATGAAATTCCTCAATCACTTTATGAGTTTCGCCTTCTACCAAACATAACAACAAAACTTCCACTGGGTCCTTCCAGTAGAGTTGACCATTGGATATGATATGCTTTTGAGCTTGCAGTCTTAGGTTCTATACTTAGATTTATCCAACCCTAGTGAGCACCTCAGGAATAAGATATAATGGATGATATTCTTATACCAGGGTAATCCCTCATATTTAGCATAGATCTTTTACTCTGAAGTTTTAATCCCATTCTTTTGAACTTCTATTATGCCTTCCTCTGTTATCAGGTTTATCCCCAAAGTTGGGCAATTAGATTCTGATAAAATATTGGCCAACCCCTAGCCTTTTATGAACTTAGTAGGCTTTATGTCTAACTCATATTCTTGTATCTTTTTTATCCACCTAACCCTTTTCCTTCAATGTCTCCTTACACAAGGATGTCCTTGACCATTGTTGTTGGGGCAAATGCTATGATTTCTAATTGTAGCACATACACTCGAAATGCCTTCAAAGCCTTGACTCGTGCATAAGATTGTTTCTCCAAGATGCTATATTTTAGCTCAACATCCTCCAGGACTTGGCTAAAGAAGGCGATGGGTTGTTCATAACCATGTTTATTCTTCTATAGAAGAACTACGGCAATAGTATGTGAAGAATAAAAAGAAAAGAGATAGAAAGGTGTTGAGTAGTCAGGGCTGACTAGTACCGGTGCTTCATCCAATGCTTCTTTAATTCTAGTAAAATAATCTCGGGGGGCAGTGCTCCACTTGACTTCATTTTCCCTTTTTAGCATATCTGTAATACCCTTCACTATTTCTGCATAGTTGGCTATGAACCTCCTCAAGAAATTGATTCTCCCCAAAAAGGCTTGGACCTCTTTCTTATTTTTGGGTAGAGGAATATGGTTGATAGCTTCGACTCACTTAGGATCGATTTTCACTCCTTCTTGTGCTACTATGTGTCCTAGTAGCTTCCCCTCACTTAGGGTGAACTGAGATTTCTTGGGATTCAAAGAAAGACCATACCTCCTGCATTTCTCAAAGGTGATGTTCAAGTGGATGATGTGTTCTTCATCGGTCTTAGAGAAGACTGTGATATCGTCCAAATATACCACTACGAACTTGTCTTTCTCCCCCACAAAATTTATATCCATAGCTCTCTTAAATGTGGCCCTTGCGTTAATAAGACCGAAAGGAATGCGAGCATACATGAAAGTTCCCCAAGGGGTGGTGAAAGCAGTCTTCTTCTGGTCATCAGGGTGCGCTGCCACTTGGTTGTAACCAGAGAACCCATCCATCATGGACATTCTGACTGACCCAACCACCTTCTGCAATATGTAATCCATCTTAGGCAGCGGGTAGTTGTCTTTAAATGATGCCCTGTTATGGTTCCGGAATTCTGCACCCGAGTGGTCCAAATTCTTTGGTTCCATTTTGGTTCTAAATGCTTGTTCATGAGGGACTTGAGCGATACACTGATGAATGTAATGGACTAGGGATTGGGACTCGAGGATTAATGAAACTATTATGTTGATTCCTATCAGATCAATGCCTAGTATGTTTTCCCCTCTGTAAATCTCATTTCATCTGTGTTTTTATTTCTTTGAGATAGTGTAATCAAGTTGCTGGTTTCTCTCTGATTCATGGATTTATCTAGGTTGCTAAATAAGTGAACATCCCCCGTGTTTAAGACATAGTTACTTCTGTTTGTATGTAACCTACAGTACCTATGTACAAGATAGTTATACCTGTGATTATTCTATTAACCTTTAGTACCTGTATGAGCACAGATTTACTCATGTCATTTGGCGATAAAGGTACCCATGATCTATCTAGCATGAAACCTTCATTAGCACTCCACTGTTTCTACCATTCCACCTCCTCCCTCTTCCATATTTATGTTGGAACATTGTTGCTTAGGATTATGTTTCTTTATAGCCCTATGCATCGAATTCCTTCCTTTCTTTCCTTCTCTTCCCTTCACTACAACGCCAATATTAAGTTGTGTGTTGTTGTGTGTCGAACACTAGAACAAGGCATTTCTCTTTGAGGTCAGCGTGATTTACCCCCTGAACATTCAGATCCATGTATTGGCTTGATTTTACCTTAATGAAGGCCTATTGAACCAAGGCCCCTTTATTATCTTTTTAAATACGTGATAATTGGAGTGTTGTCAAAACCCCTAATTGATATTCTTCTATGCACTCCTCTAATTAGGATGTCCTAGGAATTGGTCTACAATCAACCGAGAGGTTGTCTCTAGGAAGCTTTATATGTTTCCAGAAGCACTTGTGCTATGGGTGCCAAAAAAGGCGACAACACCCACAACATAGGGGAGCAGTTCTCCTATTCCCATAGCGGAAGGGGGAAATTCTCTTGTTCCCACGACACCCCCTCCAAGTAACATGGTCACTTCCTTTTATTGGAGTTGATTGGCAAGATATCATCTTCCTTCTTATGTGTCGTTTCAGATCATAGTATAGGCTTATAATGTGGTCAAACCTAGCATAATCATAGATGAAGGTGCATATGTTAGTATTATGTCCTCAACTACTTGGCAAGCTTTAGGTTCTCCGTAGCTTATGTCTGTTACCCAAAATCTATCGGATTTTAACATAGGAACCATTCAACTGTTAGAGATCCCTCCTAAGTTGCCTATTACTTTGGGAGGAAAGATTATCTATATTGATGTGATGGTAGTCCAAGGCCTTTTGGATTTTTTTATACTCCTTAAGTGTGACTATGTTTATTTCATGGGAGCTCTTATCTCTTCACTCTTTCATCTGATGTGTTTCCCGCATGAAGGAAGAATCATGACTATTGACAATCTTTCATTCATTGGTCCTAATTTGGCTCCCAATCAACCATCTTCCCTAGATGGTTCTTATATGCAACTAGTATCTTCCCCACTAAATATTAATTATGTGGCAACCTATCCCATTCACGTACCAACTACTGAAGATGACCCTTTCATTTTCTGCTCAACTTCTTTCGACCTAGATTTAGTAGGTGATATGGTGAATCATTTACTGGGGGCACTGGGGCATGATATTTCCATTGGATCCCTTGATATATATGCCTTCCAAAGCATTGTTTTCTCATATGATGAGAACCGCTTAGAATCCATGGTCTCTTAGAGGCCATGATCAGGATTGGAGCAAATTTCATTTTCTTATGTCAAGCTCCTTAAAAAATGAAACAAGGTTCTTGGAGAAGAGTTCTTTGTCTTGTGTCAAGCTCATTAAAAAATGAAACAAGGTATTGAGAATAGTTCTTTTCTTGTGTCAAGCTCGTTAAAAAATGAAACAAATCCCCTTTCAGTTAGGGTCTTTGATTAGATCTCGTAAATTCCCAGTCGAGTCTTTCACTTAATCTCGTAAATGAACCTTCATTCCATCCACCTGTTTGTACCTGGTAGTCTACTTAGGTACATGAAATGTAGCTTGTGGGGCATGTACCTCGAATTGAGTCATTATACTGGGGGCATGAAAACTTATTTCAAGCATAGTTTCTCATGTTTCAAGCTTGTGTAAAAATGAAACCAATTTCAAGCAGACTTTCCCATGTTTCAAGATTCCGTAAAAATGAAACCATTCCCATCTTATCCCTCGTGATTGCCATTTTTATCAACCTATTTTTTCAAATGAGCCTTGGTTTTTTCATTCAATCGTCACCATCTGCTTGGTTGATCATACGTTTTCACTTGGTTATTTTACCCTTTCATGAGGAACCACTGCGATGAGTGGTCTTACTAGCCAGCCTCTTGACCTTTGTGTGTTTTGAGCAGTTCCATCATGACCGGAACCAGTTGTTACCCTTTATACAACTCGTTCCTCCAGGTGAAGCCCTCTTTTATCTCTTTTCAGACTCTCAAAATATGAAAATATTGTCGAGCACTTGTCTTTTCAAACTCGTAAAAGTAAATGAAAAGATGTCTACTCAGTATAAGTACATTTTTCCGGACTAAGATAGAATAACTACGAAAAATGAATACCTTAGTCGAACATGGCTAAGAAGTTCTCTTGGGTATTGTTTTCTATCTTTTCAGACCTAAGAGACTACCTACGAAAGAGGACATCTGGAGTTTTCTTTTTCACCTCTTTTTCAAACTCTCTAAACATGAAAAATAATTCGAGTTTTACCTTCGCTGGACTCGTCAATCATGACGGGGTCGAACCACTCCTTCTCAAGGTTTTTTAAATATACTCTAAGGGATTCATCCAAAGGATGGACTTACAAATCAAACATATGTTATCATCCTCAATCTTATTAAAAAATAAAGAGGTGTTGACCAATGTGGTTGGGGAAATTGGGAAAACAGGGTACTCCATTTATTAATGGCAACGATTCGCTCTTGAACATGACACTCTTCTACTTCGTCTCCGTGGTTGATGGGTTGGGTAATCTACTTGTCTTTTGATTCATCATACCTTCACAGAACCTCCATTTCGGTTTTGGGTCAATGCTGCCAACTCCATTTCAGTGTCGCCAATGTGTTCAAGAGAATTCATTTAGCTTATATCCATTACAATACTCTTAAACCTTCATTCCATGTTTGTCTTTCCTAATCTAATTCCATATCAGCATCAATTTGTCTCAATCATCATACCCATTTCGTGTCATTGATGGGAGATGCATCAAGGCCCTCCTTCGATGGGTCGCTTCCTGTCGACATCAACACATTTTCTAGGAAGTTAACGTAGAAACACCCATTTGTACTTTGGTGCTTGCATACATCAATGGAAAGTGTCCTCGCTATCAGCGACAAGTTTACATCATTGGTATTTGACCGAAATATTCTATGTGGTGTTCGACGTCAACTCATTTATTCACACCATATGGATTGTACTTGAGTACCTTGAGAGCCATTAACATCATCGATGGTTTCTCTTATGTCTGTTAACAACTTACATAATTGGCTGGTAATCGAATGGTGTCCACCATGTTCGACTTCAGCTTATTGATTCACATGGTTAGACTCGTACATTGATTGGTCGCGTGAATGAGATAGAAGACCCCAGATCTAGTTTCCGCCATCCGAGTTGCGATTTCAAGATTATACAAGATCACTATGTATGATGGCTATGATCATACTAATAGTCATCCAGTCATGGATCCACCATCAGTCATCAGTGGACATGTCTTTTGATCATTATACATGTAATGTTAGCTTATGTGTTGAGTATGGGTATGCCTCCCTCAACAAAAATATGTCATGATGTAAATGTATTGTAATAGAAGATGAAGCTCGCTGGTTGTTCTTGATCCCAACTTGTCACAAGGTAAAGCACTTCAGTCATCAGTCATCACCTCTGACTTTACGCTTTAGGGGGTACTCTGTTATAGGCTATTTTGTCTCATCTAATCAATCAACCTCTTAATGGGATCATTCATATCCTATTCCCCTTTTACATCATCATTGTGCAAAGCCCTATGCATGACTCTCTCATTCCCTATAGTTTATACCCTGAACTGCATCATCTGAGCCAATTTTAGGACCATCGCACCCTGGTCTCTTGTTGGACAGTGTTCACCTACAAGTTGCTCCACTGTGGTCTGCGTTGACCACCTACATGTTCTCTTCCTTGCACCTGCGTTGGTTCTAGAAATTCGGAAAAAAGAGAGAGAATCTCGAAGCCTCCATTTCCATAACCTTCCAGGATCTGTTGTAACCATTTACCTCAGATAAAACACTCGAATCCTATCATATCCTACCTTAGAGTTTCCATCTCTTATCCTTAGATCTCATCCCCCCATCAAGAGTGGATCTCAATCCCAAGATTGGTAAAAAGATAAGAACTCCCAACTTACCCCACTCCTCTATATATTTACAACCTTTCATATGCAAGAGATTGCCTTTTGGAGAGTGATTCTACCCTTATGTTGTTGTGAAGAGAGTTAGGTTTTCATGCATTTGGGGTGATTGGAGATACACTTTGTGTCAAAAGAAGGACAAGTCAACAACTTGGAGGAGCTCTTCTACAAGATTGACACTTATTTATGGTTGTAACTCACTCCATTTATATCAATACAAAAAGTTTTTTGTTTTTTGTTTTTTGTTTTTTTTTTTTTTTTTTTTTGATGTCGTTATTTCATATATTTCAATACCATGTTGATTTGTTGAATAAAGTAGATATATGATGCTACATAGATCTCGTAGTTTCTTAGCTTGTGTTGTATGGTTGTGCAGGGTCTAATTTTGGCAGTGGGAGCTAAGGTTGGAGCATTCAAGCCAAAGGAGGAGTGAAACATATAACAGATTCCAAGTAGGTTTCTTCCCTTCATCTACTTACTTTAAGGAAAATTTTGGGTCCTTTTTCATTTTGTTGTTCTAGGTTTGCTACCAAACCTAGGGGAGATATTTTTGTCCACGGTCATAAATCCCGCATAACAATAAGGATTTCCTTGGCACCAAAATCAACCACTATCCACCATGTCCAAGATGAGTCCTCGTCGAAGGCTTTCACGCACACACTGATGCAGGTGGCCTCATTACGTTGTTCCAAGATGACGAGGTGGGGGGCCTTCAAGTTCTTGACAACAAAGGTCGTTGAATCAATGCAGCGCCAATGAAAGACATGTTGGTTATTGACGTTGGTGATCAATTAGCATAGTGTGTTGGCTAGTGACCATGGCAACGAAATGTCAATGGCATCGATTTACAATCCATCGTTTGATGCCATCATATCTCCAGCTCTACAACTCCTTTTGCAACCCAAGGAAGGCTCAAAGATATCATTGTACCCAAATTTTATGTTCGTTGATTACATGAATGTTTATGCTCAACAAAAATTTCATCGCAAAGAGCCATGATTCCAAACTATGGCAGCCTTGTAGTACTGAGTTCAAGTAATATTTACGAAGATTATGTTTATAGATAGAGTGTTTCTCGTATTCTCTCGTTTTCTTTCAATGTTAAAATAATCTCTTGTGTTCTTTCAATGTTAAAATAAATTTGTTTAGACGTTGTTGTATTGTTAAAGCCCAACATGTCACGCCCCTACACCTGCGGTAGTCTTCCAACCGCTTATAGCGAGGTGCGGCACCACCGAACACTTTCTTTTCACCAATACTAATGTTCATGGACTACGCCTAATTCACTTTTCCTTACTTAGTTTGTGTTTCGCAACCAAGAAATATTATGTTTAGCCTTTATACTAATGAACACCCATACTCATTCATTATCATCAGTAATTATAAAAGAGAACAATAATTGCACAGTATAAAGGGAGGGGCAACTCCCTGAACAATGAGTCTGCCCAATAATATATTAAGAATATTAGTTCACAATACACAAGTATGTCTTGGCAAGACCAAGTCTCATACTTAGCCAATTTTACATCAATACAACTTTCGTGCACTCCTTGCACGATGGGCGGGTGCTCACCCAAGCCACCAAGACACCCTCGCCAAGTCCCAGCACAACGACACAACGCACATCCAACCCGGGCACGTCTTGCCCAACACCTTCACCTCTCACCGTGAGCGATTCCAACAAGTGCATATCACCAAGGAGTGCGCATGAGCTATGCGCTCATCTCCCTTCTAAGACTGCGCACTAATCACCCTTCTCCAAGAGCGAAGATAGAATGTGTTGTCGAATTTTCGAATGAGTTTTAACGCTCCTCCAACGCATGTATATAGTCATCGTGGGGTGTGGGTGGGCTGCCCAGCCGACCACCCACACACCCCTTCATCGCATCGTTTGGGCGCTCTTTCAAGTCGGCCTCACCCCATCGTCGTAGGTCGGCCACCCCCTATCGTTCACCACTCCAAGCGCTATATAACTCCAACGCTCTTCCATTATCGTCGCACCTTTCGTCGCATATGTGTCGCCTCCATCGCACATCGCAACTCGTCTGTGTGCGCTCGCCCGAGTCGTGCACCGCGCGCCCGCCCGTTCACCGCGCCCGCGCCCGTGCGCCCGTCCACGTTTACTCCAACTCGCACGCCCGCCCGCTTATGCGCCCGCGTGTCCGCGCTTTCGCCCATCGTGCGGCCCATCTCGCCCGCTCCCAACCGCGCCTGCTCGCCCAACCACGCCCTTCTAAACTCGAGGACCTTACATCCTCCTCCACCTGAAATCGTTGTCGTCCTCGACAACATACCATCTCGGTAGCCATCCGCCAAGATCTTCATTATCCATGATGTCAACTCCTCCACATAAGGCAAACATCCCTGCAACATATGTAGAACTCCATCTCCATCATGTCTCACCTCAGCAACCAACTGTCACCAAGATAACCATACCAAGGTATACACCTCAACGGTATGTCCTCCATCATCAGATATCATCTCGATCCATGATCATCGACCCCTCTGCCACAATCTCCACTGCAACATCCCGTGTCGACCTCATCATGTGTCACCATGTGAACCTCTGCCATGATACTCCAACACAATGCTAACACATCTCTGCACACTTCGCGACCCCATGTCTGAACTGGTTGGGTAGCTAATCCAACTGTCACACTCAAACCATGAGAGTGAACATCCTCATGCCATCATCAGTTGTTCCTCAAAACATCCTGCCACATTCTTGACTCATCAAGAATCTATCTCCATAAGTGTAATCCATGCTTAGGTCCATGGAAACTCCATCCATCTCATTTGCAACATGTCATGATGCTTGATGCCAAGCCATCCCTACACCATCAATCATACCTGCTCAACATGTTTAGGGACTCACTGCCATGAGCAGCTAACAATGAGCCCCATCTTCTTGTCCATCTAAGAAGATGTAGAGGGAATAGAGCCTGAAGGCTCTCCCTCACTAATCAATTCGATCCATCTATCGGGATCCTCAATCTCCATCCTTTGTAGATAAGCAACCCGGTCTTCGTTCTGGACATTCGGCCTTACATACACCTCCTCATCATCATCATCATCCTCAACCAACTCTAGCCTTCTTGATAAGTCCAAGATGCTATCTGAAAGTGACCTGATGACCAATGAATGCTCGGTAAGCTTTGCCTCAACAGTAGACAACCGCTTACTCATGTCTCCCATTCTCTTCTCATCCTCCATTTGCATCACTCCCAATTTACAATCAGGCCTTGTCACTCCAATGGTTGGCACACCAATGGGTACATCTTCCCTTCCATCATAAATGTAGAGCTTCTTCAAATGTGGAACAATCATAGCATCAAATTGTTTCATGAATTCCATCCCCAATACAGCCTCATAGTCATCAATCCGCACTATAGTGAAATCAACCTTCCCTGTCCATTCACCAAGTGTAGTGTCCACCCTCTCAGCTATACCAAGAATTTCAATAGGAGGAGAATTCACTGTCTTCATTTGTGCCTTTGCCGGTACAAATTTCAACCCAATCCTTCTCGTAGTATCTTCGCCCATGAAGTTGTGAGAAGCCCCACTATCCACCATAGTGAGTACATCAGCACCTCCAACCTTCATTCGAACATACTCCAATCTGTTCCTCTCAGGATCCCTCCTAGAGACCACCTCCGTAGTAGCAGAAGCACCAAGTATCTGCATCATCCCCACAGAAGCACCTTCATTCTTCGCATCAGATTGTGCAATAGCAGCCACCTTTGGTCTAGAAGGACAATTCTTCACCGTGTGTGGTCCAGCACATATCCAACACTTCAAGGCTTTCTTTGTCTTTGAACTATCATCTGATTTCGAAGCATCATCCTTATTCTTCTCTTTCGGTTTATCAGACTTCTTCTTCTTGCCATCAGAAGTCTCATCATAATGCTCCACCAACCTGTCAACAGCAGCAAAAGCCTCCTCAAGTGTCCTAATCTTCTGCCTCTTCACTTCATTGCGTGCCCAAGGCTTCAACCCAATAATGAAGTTGAACACCTTGTCCCTCTCCGCCATGTCAGGAAGTTCCAGAGTTGCACTTGCAAACTCCCGCTGATATGCTTGTAGGCTCCCGGTCTGTTTTATGTACTTAATCTTCGTCCTTGCTTCCCATGTTTCATCCTGAGGACTAAAATGGGTCTGCAAAGCCTTCTTCATGTCATCCCACGAAGTAATGTCATCAGCACTGCCATTGGCAATCTGGTCCATCCTTCTCCGCCACCACATCTTAGCATCCTTTTTTAAGAACTGAGCAGCTACCTTGACCTTTGTCTCATCATCATATAGACCCAATCGTTCTAAGTATTGCTCCATGTCCCATAGAAAGTTGCCAAGAGTCTTTGCATTCCTTGTGCCATCATAAGATTCTGGTTCCTTGACTTTCACATGAGGCACTCCTCCACCTGAGTTATGCCTCACGGCCTTCTTCAACACTGCGATCTCATCCTTGGCTTCGTCAAGAGTTTTCTTCAAGTTCACGATCTCTGCAAGACCCTGATCCCTTGCTTCTTCAACCTCCTTGACCCTTATTTCAAGTTGTGTACACATAAGATCAATGTACTCATGCTATGTCCGGAGTTCATCAAACTCTTCCTTCATCTTTGAGTTGGCCTCTTGTTCCTTAGCGAACACGTCCATCTTCTTATCCCGGGAAGTTTCCATAACCTCCATCCTCAACAGCATCTTTTCCATAAGTTCTAAAGTGGCATCTTTTCCATGACTAGACCCAGCCTGAGATTCAGCCGCCATCTCTAACAGTTTCTTCTTCTTTTGCAATCTAGTTTCGACCATCCAACAGCTTCACCAAGTCACCTGCAACCTGAACCAACCCTTGTTCCACTTGTGTGAAACGGCTTCCTTCACCTGCAAGTACCATTTCCACTGTCACGAGCAACCCTGCTCACCGACCTCGAACCAAAGCTCTGATACCAACTTCACTTCGGTGAAGTTGTGTAGTAGCTTCAACCAGGATATCAGCTCTGATACCAACTGTCACCATAGTGCAGTGGGATCAGCACTTCATTGTCAACCCGGTCGTCAGCCAACTCTGATACCAACTGTCACGCCCCTACACCTGCGGTAGTCTTCCAACCGCTTATAGCGAGGTGCGGCACCACCGAACACTTTCTTTTCACCAATACTAATGTTCATGGACTATGCCTAATTCACTTTTCCTTACTTAGTTTGTGTTTCGCAACCAAGCAATATTATGTTTAGCCTTTATACTAATGAACACCCATACTCATTCATTATCATCAGCAATTATAAAAGAGAACAACAATTGCACAGTATAAAGGGAGGGGCAACTCCCTGAACAATGAGTCTGCCCAATAATATATTAAGAATATCAGTTCACAATACGCAAGTATGTCTTGGCAAGACCAAGTCTCATACTTAGCCAATTTTACATCAATACAACTTTCGTGCACTCCTTGCACGATGGGCGGGTGCTCACCCGAGCCACCAAGACACCCTCGCCAAGTCCCGGCACAACGACACAACCGCACATCCAACCCGGGCACGTCTTGCCCAACACCTTCACCTCTCACCGTGAGCGATTCCAACAAGTGCGTATCACCAAGGAGTGCGCATGAGCTATGCGCTCATCTCCCTTCTAAGATTGCGCACTTATCACCCTTCTCCAAGAGCGAAGATAGAATGTGTTGTCGAATTGTCGAATGAGTTTGAACGCTCCTCCAATGCATGTATATAGTCATCGTGGGGTGTGGGTGGGTTGCCCAGCTGACCGCCCACACACCCCTTCATCGCATCGTTTGGACGCTCTTCCAAGTCGGCCTCACCCCATCGTCGTAGGTCGGCCACCCCCTATCGTTCACCGCTCCAAGCGCTATATAACTCCAACGCTCTTCCATTATTGTCGTTCCTTTCGTCGCATATGTGTTGCCTCCATTGCACATCGCAACTCGTCCGTGTGCGCTCGCCCGGGTCGTGCACCGTACGCCCTCCCGTTCATCGCGCCCGTGCCCGTGCGCCCGTCCGCGTTTACTCCAACTCGCGCGCCCGCCCGCTTGTGCGCCCGCGTGTCTGCGCTTTCGCCCGTCGTGCGGCCCGACTCGCCCGCGCCCAATCGCGCCCGGCTAAACTCGAGGACCTTACACAACCGGTCTAGGCCATCGCCATCAATGAAACGGGTGTGAATAAGCGAAATTTTACTCGATATATAGCTACACAATATATCATTTTCTTAGTATTAATTTTCTGCGTTATAATGGGTCAAGCTACAAATGCAAATTCTCACGAATAAGAAACTTTTTGGGTTTTTTAAAATATATTTTATACAAATTCTATATCATCAAATCTCATGGAAATCCTCAGGATTTTAGTATTAACATATATGTGAGTCTCTTATTCAAAGTTTGTGTTTAGGCCATTAAGGAACCCACACAACAGCCCAACGGAAGTCATGATATTTGTCACGTCAGCTAAAGTTTTAAAGTTTCCTTCTAAGATGACATTTAATAAAAAAATCGTTGAGTACATGTAGTCTACTTCAGCATTAAATTCAGTGTCAGGGTCATGAACTCTAGGATCGCAAAAGAATGTACACGTAGAGTCTCTGCCTTAGATATGGATAGAAGACTCTGGTTTGAAGCTTATATACTATATGCCATAGCCATAGCCACAGCCACAGTATTTAGTATTTTGAAAAATACCAGTATAGATTTATTTGAAGTACGGATTTAACATGAATTAAGAAGTATTTTGAAGAATATCAATATAGATTTATTTTAAGTATGGATTTAACATGAATTAAGAGGGATCAAATTTCTTTACATAGTGCAATATTTTATTATTTAGATTGTATTTTTAAATACTAAATAGAGTATATATACAACCAAATAAACATTTTAACCATAAATTTAGATTATATATAATATATACATAATTGAAATTAATTTTTTTTACATAACATGTACATCCAAATTAAAATGATTTTTTCATTATTAATGTATTTTTAAGTATATGTCAATATTAATTCATATTAAATTATTTTACTATATATAACATTAAAATATTTTATTTGAACAATTTTATCTATATAAAGTTGATATCAACATAATTAGATCTTTAAACAATTTATTTAAATTTCTTATTTGAAATATTTTTTAAAAATATAAAACATATTTTTTATTAGAATTTTATTTATTTATTTATTTTATCACTAACATTATTTTTCATTTCAAACATAATTTTTATATAATAATTTTAAATAACATGTACCATTTCATATTGAAGACGCCAGCACTGTAGTAACGTTTTGGCCTCGATGCCGTGTGGTTAGATGTATTTGTGGATGTATCTGGAAAATCGAGATGTCAATTTTATTTATTAAATTATATTTGAATATATCTAGAAAAACGAGATGTAACTATTTATTTACTAAATTGTAACACGGAAAACAAACTAACCAGCATAACCAGGCAACGATTAGCCTTCGTTTTGCACCTCAAATTCTTTAAATCAACTGAATTTAATAAGTTCCCCATTAAAAGGGACTATGTTAGTGCAAGGAAAGGGACTATGTTAGTGCAAGGAAGAACAAAATACATTCGGATTAATCACCAACAATTTATACAAATAGTTATATGAGTTTTTATCTTTCTATCTTTTAAGATTAATATTAATTTAAAAATTATAGTGACAATTGATTATTTAGTTTAAAGTTTTTTAATAAAATTTTTAGAAAAATAAATATAAATAGTTATGAGTTTTTATCTTTCTATCTTTTAAGATTAATCGTAATTTAATAATTAAAGTGACAAATTGATTATTTAGGGCGAAGATCTTTGAATAAAATTTTTAGCAAAATAAAATTAGAATTAAATAAATAAAGATTAAAATTATTCTTAGTAATTTGAATGAAAGGTTTATTTATTTATTAAAAATAAATAAAATAAAAATTAGATAAATTAGATAAAATTTAAAAATAATAGTTTATTTTAATTTTATGAGAGATTTTTTGGCGTAAATCACAAGATATTTCATTTGTCGACGCGTTTCGAACCAACTAGTGTGGTTCATCGTCAGGACAAGTTGAATGAGTAGATCAGGCTTTGCATGTTAAATAGATAGAGCTTTTAACATCTTGTTCGAAACACGTCGACAAATGAAATATCTTGTGATTTACGCCGAAAAATCTCTCATAAAATTAATATGGATCACAGAAGCCTCAATTCAACAGTTTATTTTAAGTTTCTCTGCTTAACATTTTTTAGTTTTGATTTTCTTTTTTACAGCTAAATAGTTATAGTTGCATCTATGATATGTGATATTTATTGTGATATGTTGATCTTGCTCTCGATAAATAATATTATAGAATTTTGTTATTTTAAATTTTTTCATTATATTAAGTTTGAGTGAGTAAACTTTGTTATGTTAATAGATGTGCTTGCAACTAATTAATTAGGATAATTGATAATTAATTATAGTTAATAATTAATTACTCAATAAATATAATTATGTTTAATAATTAATAATTAATTAACAAGTTTAAGTATAAGTTTCATTAATAATTAATTAAATAATTAATTTAATTAGGTTTAATAATTCATTAATAACTAATAATTAATCATTTTATCAATTAATCAATACATTTTTTTTTTAATGTGCTTTTTTGGAAGATCTTGGCTTAAATCATGAATCACATAAGCATTCAACCTGAGATAAATAATGCTAAAAAAAAATTCTTTCATTATATTAACTCTGAGTTAGTAAACTTTGTTATGTTAATTGCGGTGGTTTCAACTAATTAATATGTTTAATTAATTAGGATAATTAATAATTAATTATAGTTAATGATTAATTACTTAATAAGTATAATTTTGTTTAATAATTAATAAGTAATTAACAAGTTTAAGATTCATTAATAATTAATTAATTAATTAGGTTTAATAATTCATTAATAACTAATAATTAATTAATTAATCAATAAGTTTAAGTTTTTTTTAGCTTGGCAAGACTACATCTTCATCATGTCCAATATATCACTTTGGTCAAGGCGGGGGATTGAACCAATGACTTCACATCAAGGAGTGCCTTAACAAAGCACCTAATCACCATCTATCCAAGGCCCCATGGACAATCAATAAATTTAAGTTTAATATTTCTTTAATAAGTTTAATAATTGATTAATTAATAAGTTTAAGTTTGAGTTGAATTAATAATTAGTTATAATTAATAAATAAGTTTAATTGCATTTAATAATTAATCACTGTCAACTATGGTCCAACGTCACATTCCTAGGGCTTACAATCGCTTGAGTTTATTAATCTTAGAGTTTATATTCCTAGGGTTTATAATTTTTCTAGGGCCAATATGAAAATGAACCATGGTCAACAATGTTTATTTTATGATTTTTATTGTTTATCTTAGGGATTCTAATTTTAATCCCTTGGATTTAGTATTATTCCCTTTAGTTTATAATACCCTAGGTTTACAATAATATTCCCTTGGGTTTATTATCTTAGGGTTTATATTCCTTTGGGTTTATTAATCTCTTGGATTTTTAACAGTAATCCCAAGATTTATAATATTAATGTTAGGGTTTAATGTTTATTTTAGGGTTTATAATATTTATCTCACGGTTTATATGCCTTGGTTTTATAATATTAATCCCTCGGGTTTGTGAAAAATATTTTCTTAATATGAAAATCAATCATGGTCAACCATGGTCAATCATGGTCAACATTGGTCAAACATGGTCTATTGTAGTTAATTATAGTCAATCATACTCAACCATGGTCCAATACCACATTGTGATAAAGATTGTCTCAATATAAAAATGAACCATGGTAACGTCACATTGTGAGAAAGATTGTCTCAATATGAAAATCAATCATGGTCAACCATGGTCAATAACCATTAACCATGGTCACATCGTGAAAAAGATTTTCTCATGGTCCAACGTCACATCGTGATAATCATGGTCAACCATTTTCCAACATCACATTATGACAAAAATTGTCTCGGTATGAAAATCAACCATGCTCAACCATGATCAACTATGTTTATTTTAGGATTTATAATATTTATCTTAGGTTTTATATACATTGGGTTTATAATATTAATCCCTTCGGTTTAATATTATTCCCTTGGGTTTATAATCCCTTGTGGTTTTAGTATTAATCCTTTGGATTTATTATTCCCATGGGTTTATAATATCAATCCCTTGGGTTTTAAAATCTCAGGGTCTGATTTCTTAGGGTTCATATTCTTAATGTCCAACCATGGCCCAGCATTGCATTGTGACAAATATTGTCTCAATATGAATATCAATCATGGTTAACCTGTGACAATTATTATACTCGAAGGAACCCCTACTGCAGCAAATCTGAATCTACTTCACTTACTTGATTTTAAATTAAATTCATCAAGTTAGTCTTTTGAATACTGAAGCAAATTACTTTTGCAGCCTACACTAATTAAATATTTGATCTCATGAAACAGAAAACAGAGCAAAGAACAATATACATAGGACACACTTATTTTGGACACAATAGTCCCCGGAAAAACCTAATGCGGGAAAATCGGTGCAACAGCTCTGAGGGTTTATTATTATGCAAGAGAAATATCTGAATACAAATCTAGTATGCTCATCTAGCAATCATTTACAGAGAAAATACCGGTGGAAAATTTGAGTGAGTTTACCTCACTTCACCCGGCAGAATTCTGGCTGATCCGGCAGAAGATCGGCTAACCCTAGTTATGTCTGTGTTGGCTCTACGTCAAACCTACATCACATTCTCTGCCCTCTGTGTTAGCTCTCCCGGTTTTTCTGGTAGTTCCCTGTAGTTCCGATAGTTCCGGCAGTTCCCAACAGTTCTTGATGTTCCGGCAATTCTGGATTTTGCGTGATAGGCAGCTTTTCTGCTCTAAGATGGCCCTTATGGCTCTGTGTCAAGACTGTGTGGGCCCAGATTGACCCATCATCAGCTCTCCCAACTACTGCATTGCCTCTCTACAAGCTCTCTCCAGCTCTCCCGACTACTGTGTTGCCTCTCTGCAAGCTCTCTCCACCATTTTGTCAGTATTCTCCGGAAAGTCCTTCTACCAGATTCTCTCTACCCCTCAGCTGCAAGATCTCCCCAATCGATTTTCCTCCTGAGAACTTCTCACCTCAGAAATCGATTTCCTCAATCTCTTTGTGTGTGTTTCCAAATGAACCCCCAAGCCTCCATTTTATACTTTTCTTGTTGAG
This sequence comes from Pinus tabuliformis, assembly GCA_031772625.1. Classification (NCBI taxonomy): domain Eukaryota; kingdom Viridiplantae; phylum Streptophyta; class Pinopsida; order Pinales; family Pinaceae; genus Pinus; species Pinus tabuliformis. The sequence continues at coordinate 1,452,554,436 of CM062819.1, read as the reverse complement.
TCTTCAATGACCGAGATTAAGTCTCTAATCAACTGCTAAGATTAAAACATGATTTGATTTGCCTTCTAGATCATTCTCAGCCATATTTTGATTAATACCCATTAATATTTTAATTTCCCTAAGTTTAGACTTAGGAACTCCATTAAAAATATTAATTATTTTAATAAAATACAATCCGGGTGGAATTTCACCAAACGGTTTATAGGTTCTTTAGAACTCATGTGCCTTAGCCTCTCCACCAATTTTCAAGGCTAGAGAACTTCTTATGCTACCAAAAACTAACACTCCCTCTTAGCGAGGAAAGTGCTCTAGCAACAATGTCCACCTGCATGTTGCTCTGTTTCTAAAACACCTCCTTTTTGCATTGTTGTTGCCACCAAAACTGTGTTGTTGCTGCTACTGTATTGTTGCCCATGAAACTACCATTGCCACTACTTCATCTGTACTACAAATCCCTCTCAAATGTTGCATCTATTATGCTGCTAGCACTGCCACTGCTAACATTGCATCCGTACTGCAACTCAGTTGCTGGGAGAAGCAACTGAAAGCATACAAAATTAGCTGAACTTAATTGTGTTAAGCATAATACAATGAATGTTAGAGTCTGACTACTATTGACTCCCTAAATCTTCTGCATTGTTTCTGACCTCTGCACTGTGCCATCTGCACTGTTGTCAACCTTTCTCTGCGTTGATCAGTTTCTGGTTCCAAGCCACTGAATCTGTCCTCCAAACACTCCACTCCATCACATGACACTAATTCCATATCTCTATTGTTGAATTTTGGGCTCTTGTAGCAAGGAATTGATCCAAGAGGTGGACTCCTCAAGGATCTTGCCCACAGGTAGTCCTCCCGACTACAACTCAATATCACCCCATCTCCTTCCTGGAGATGCGTGGGCACTCATGGCAAACTCATCCTCGTCAATCTTTGTTGAAGTAACCTTAGGATTAGTTTTCTCATCCTTATCCTTTTTCTTCAAAGGACACTGGGATGTTTAGTGGCCCAACTCGCCACAACTGAAACATTTCACCTTCAAAATGTCCTTCTTTCACTTCATCTTCTATTGTCCCTTTGATGTTAAAGTTTCATTCTCCTCATCCTCCTTTGTCTTTGTGTCACTCCCACTATTTCCACTGAGTTTTACCTTCACTAGGTCCCTCCTTAACTCCTCCTGTTGAAGAGTCGCCCACATATCCTCCCATGAAGGTAGTTTTTCTCTACCCAATATTCTTTGGATGAAAACTTTCCATTTATCTAAGACTCCATTCAGGGCTATCCTCACCATCGCGGTTGGTTGAGGAGTGGACCTCACTCCTGAAAGCTGGTCTCTAGTGTCTTGAAGATGTTGAAGATAGAGGTTCACCCTTCTCCTTTCTGCATCAAAGTTCCCTACAACTTCTGCTCCAAATACATCTTCTGCTATTCGGAAGAGCCTTCATACAAATAATACAAGGCTTCCCACATCTCTTGGGCTGTATCCTTTCCGTCCAAGTGTGAGACCACATGATTTCGAACTCCATCAAGAATGAGCCTCTTTGCCTTCCCCTGCTCAACCTTGTACTTCTTCTTTTGATCGTTTTCAACAAGAACAACCACAACACTTTTGACGTAGGCCTCGAGATCATATTCCTCCAAAACAACTAAGATCTTGGTCTTCCATATGACATAGTTGGAGGCACCTTCCAACATGTCCTGATCTTTGAGCCCATGTGATGCCATCTCACCCAACTTTCAAACTGACTCCTCTAGTCACTGCTTAGTTTCTCAGCAAGTGAGAAATTCAAACTTTCTGGAAAAAAGTTCTCTGACGAGAAAATTCCCCTTCTGTGTGTCTTCGTTCTTTTCCTGTGGATTTCTGATCCGGAAGAAACTGCACCCCTCAAGCACTGCGCTGAGGCTCTGCGTCACTCCCTATGCCTCTGCAAACTCTTGAACTGGAAATCATACCTCTTTGTCGTCTCACTCAAGAGAGATTTCCTCGGATCTGCTTCCTAGCAAGGACTGCGCAATCCCTTCAAGGGGATTCAAATTGCTGCCAACTTCAGCTTTCGGCCTCACTACTCAGCATTGGATCTACTCTTCATATTTTAAAATCAATCCTCTGATACCATGTGAAAATACCTATACTCGAAGGAACCCCTACTGCAGCAAATCCGAATCTACTTCACCTACTTGATTTTAAATTACATTCATCAAGTTATTCTTTTGAATATTGAAGCAAATTTCTTCTGCAGCCTACACTAATTAAAAATTTGATCTCATGAAACAGAAAATAGAGCAAAGAACAAGATACATAGGACACACTTATTTTCAGACACATAGTCCCTAGAAAAACCAAATGTAGGAAAACCGATGTAGCAACTCTGAGGGTTTATTATTATGCAGGAGAAATATCTAAATACAAATTTATGATGCTCATCTAGCAATCCTTTACAGAGAAAATACTGGTAGAAAATCTGAGTGAGTTTTACCTCACTTCACCCGGCAAAATTTAGGTTGATCCGGCACAAGACTAGCTAACCACGGCTATTTCTATGTTGGCTCTACATCAGCCTTTCATCACCTTCTCTGCCCTCTACATCAACTCTCCCGGAAGTTCCATCAGTTCCAGTTGTTTCAACAGTTTTGGATTCTGCATGACAGACAACTTTTATGCTCTGTGCTAGCCCTTCTGGCTCTGCGTCAGGACTGCATGGACCAAACTAGCCCAACGTCAACTCTCCCGACTACTGTGTTGCCTCTCTACAAGCTCTCTCCATCTCTCTGTCAATATTCTCCAAAGTGTCCTTCTGGATTCTCTCTGCCCCTCGGATGCAATATCTCCCTAATCGATTTTCCTCCTAAGAACTTCTCACCTCAGAAAATCGATTTCCTCAATCTGTGTGTGTGTGTTTCCAAATGAACCCCAAGCCTCCATTTTATACTTTTCTTGTTGAGTTTTCAATAGCCGAGACTAAGTCTCTAATCAACGGATAAGATTAAAACATGACTTGATCCACCTTCTAGATCATTCTCACCCATATTTTGATTAATACCCATTAATATTTTAATTTCCCTAATTTTAGACTTAGGAACTCCATTAAAAATATTAATTATTTTAATAAAATACAATCCGGGTGGAATTTCACCAAACGGTTAATGGGTTATTTAGAACTCATGTTCCTTTTCCTCTCCACCAATTTTCAAGGTTAGAGCACTTCCGATGCTACCAAAAACTAACACAACCATGGTCATGCATGGCCAATCATGGTCAACATTGGTCAAACAAGGTCGACCGTGATCAATTATGGTTAATTATGGTTCACCTTGGTCAGCAATGGTCCAACATCACATTATGAGAAATATTGCCTCAATATGAAAATTAATTACAGTCAACCATGGTCCATTGTCACATTGTGTCAAAGATTATCTCAATATGGAAATCAACCATGGTTAGCCATTATCAACAACCATGGTCACATTGTGACAAAGATTGTCTGATGGTCCAACGTCACATTGTGACAACCATGGTCAACAACGGTTAACCATGGTCCAATTTCGTATTGTGACAAAGATTGCCTCAATATGAAAATCAACCATGGTCAGCCATGGTCCCACGTCGCATTGTGACAAATATTGTCTCAATATGAAAATCAATCATGGTTAATCACCATTCAACGTCACATTGTGACAAAGATTGTGTCAATATGAAAATCAACCATGGTCAACAATGTTTATTTTAGGGTTTATAATATTTATCATAGGGTTTATATACGTTGACTTTACAATATTAATCCCTTGGGTTTAATATTATTCCCCTTGGTTTATAATACATTGGGTTTATAATATTAATCCCTTGGATTTATAGTGTCAATCTCTTGGGTCAACCATGGTCCATCTTCGCATTGTAACAAAGATTGTCTCAATATCAAAATCAATTATGGTCAACCATGGTCAGCCATGTTTATTTTAGAGTTTATAATATTTATCTTAGGGTTTATATACCTTGTGTTTATAATATTAATCCATTAGGTTTAATATCATTCACTTGGATTCATAATCCCTTGGGTTTTTAGTATTAATCTCTTGGATTTATTATTCCCATGGGTTTATAATATCAATCCCTTGAGTTTATAATCATGGTAAACCATGGACCAATGTCATATTGTTACAATAATTGTCTCGATATGAAAATCAAACATGGTCAACCATTGTCAACCATGGTCCAATGTCACATTATGACAAATATTGCCTCAATATGAAAATCAAACATGTTCAACCATGGTCCAACTTTGCATTATGACAAAGATTGTCTCAATATGAAAATTAATCATGGTCAACCATGGTTAGGCATGGTCAATCACAGTTAAAATTCGTCAAACATGGTCAACCATGGTCAATTTTGGTCAATCATGGTTAAGGTTGGTCAAAAATGGTCCAACATCACATTGTGACAAAGATTGTCTTAATACGAAAATCAACCACGGTGAACCATGGTCCAATGTCGCATTTTGACAAATATTGTCTCAATATGAAAATTAGCCATGCTCAACCATGGTCTAACGTCGCATGGTGGCAAAGATTGTCTTATAATGAAAATCAATCATGGTCAACCATCATCCAACGTCGCATTGTAACAAAATTTGTGTCAATATGAAAATCAACTATGGTCAACCATGGTCAATAATGTTTATTTTATGGTTTATAATAATTATCATAGGGTTTATATACCTTGGGTTTATAATATTAATCCCTTGGATTTATAATTTCAATCTCTTGGGTCAACCATGGTCAATTATGGTCAACCATGGTCCACCGTCGCATTGTGACAAAGATTGTCTCAATATGAAAATCAATTATGGTTAACCATGGTCAACCATGTTTATTTTAGAGTATATAATATTTATCTTAGGGCTTATATACCTTTTGTTTATAATATTAATCCCTTGGGTTTAATATCATTCCCTTGGATTCATAATCCCTTGGGTTTTTAGTATTAATCCCTTGGGTTTATAATATCAATCCCTTGGGTTTATAATCATGGTCAACCATGGACCAACGTCATATTGTGAAAATAATTGTCTCAATATGAAAATAAACCATGGCCAGCCATTGTCAACCATGGTCAACGATGGTCCAATGTCACATTGTGACAAATATTGTCTCAATATGAAAATTAACCATGGTCCAACTTCGCATTATGATAAATATTGTCTCAATATGAAAATCAATCATGGTCAACCATGGTTAGGCATGGTCAATCACGGTAAACATTGATCAAACATGGTAAACCATGGTCAATTATAGTCAATAATGGTTAAACTTGGTCAACAATGGTCCAACATCACATTGTGACAAATATTGTCTCTATATGAAAATCAACCACGATGAACCCTGGTCAACCATGGTCCAATGTCACATTTTGACAAAGATTGTCTCAATATGAAAATCAACCATGGTCAATCATGTTCAACCATGGTCACATTGTGACAAATATTGTTTTATGGTCCAACATTGTGACAACCTTCATCATCCATGGTCAACGATGGTCAACCATGGCCCAACATCGCATTATGACAGAGATTGTCTCAATTTGAAAATCAACCATGGTCAACCATGGTCCAACATCACATTGTGACAAAGATTGCCTCAATATGAAAATCCATCATTGTCAACCATGGTCCAACGTCGCATTGTGAAAAGATTGTGTCAATATGAAAATCAACCATGGTCAACAATGTTTATTTTAGGGTTTATATTGTTTATCTTTGGGTTTACATACCTTGGGTTTATAATATTAATCCCTTGGGTTTAATATTATTCCCTAGTCTCCTTCACTCATCATTTCTTGTAGAAAAGACATGTGATGAACGAGATGGAGGAAACCCTAACACAGGCGTCATTCTAAACAAGGGTTACGGATAGCTTTGCTCCATTTCCGTTGTTAACCATTTCACCTCTGCAAGCGCGCGCCGTCACTCTCCATCATTTGTTGGCTGCCCTCCGTGCCTCATGTTGTCACTGCTACCTTTCGTTTTCACCGGGACTACTGCATTATGTCGGACATGGAGTTAGAAGAGGTGGATTATTCCGCCGACCCTAACCCCTATGTCCCTATTTTTCGTAGCCCTAACCCTACGCTGATTTTTTCGTCTTCTACTCTCCGGGATCCATTTAAACCGCTCCTATCCATCTCACCTCCCGCCATTACTCTCCCCTTGCCATCTTCATCCAGCCTCCCCTTCACCGCCCTCTCCATTGATTCCCTAGAGCTTGATTGCCCTCCGCTCTTGCCGGCGACCCTCCACCTGCTTACTGCATGCTCACCATCATCCCCTCCTTTCAATCCCTCGCCTTTCTGGAATCTATCGCACTCACCGCCCTTCGTGCTCCCCTCTGAGGCTGGCCACATCTCTGAGCCTAGGCAGACCTTGCCTTAGCCTATAGCACCTTCCACCTCTACTTCGGCGACACCCTCCACCATCCCATCCGGCTACTTTGAGACCCCGGTCATTAAGGTCCGGCACTCTACACAGAATCATCAACTGGAGAATCAGGGCTCTCCAGACCCTTTGCAGGACCACCCAACTGCGCCTAGATCAGGCGAGAGGAAGATTAAGTGTGTGAAGGCCTCTGGTAAGGACCTCACCCTCAAATTTGGGGAAGGTTTGAACATGGGTGAAGTTGTCACTACGATTGGTAAGGTACTGGTGGGTAGGGTTCAGGGTCGTGCCTATTCAGCTAAGTGGCTCAGACTCTAGGTCAAGGAGATTTGGGGCAACATTTTTAAAGATCTTCCTGAGGTGCAGACTCTGGCTTGCGGATATTTTGCGCTCCATCTCTTGCAGGAGGAGTATACCAACTGGGCACTTGCCAGATACTGACACATTGAAATGGCTCCAATCATGCTTAAACATTTGAGCCCGCTATTTGACCCGAAGAGAGAATAGATCAGCGCTGGACCGTTATGGATTAGGTTGTTAGGGCTCCCTCTGTAGTACTAGTCCGAGGATGTTTTTGTTCGTATTGGGAACACGTTGGGAACCTATTTGGACTACGATAGGACTTATATCAAACTGGGCAACCAGTCGCTGGCTCGCATTTTGGTCCACCTTGACACAAGAGAGGGCTTAGAGGAAAAAATCACCCTGCAATGGAAGAATTTCACCAGGATCCAAATCCTGGACTAGCAAGGAGTCTCATTCAGATGTCGCAGGTCCCACAAGGTAGGCACCGTTTCAAGGAATGTCCCTTGGTTCGTAAGGACTTGGACTCTACTAAGGTACAGAAGGTGAGGCTACTAGGGCACCTGCATCTACACCAGGGCAGAATCCTTCAACTTCTTCACCGATGACTAGGAAGGGAACACCAAATCAAATGCTGACTTCGAGCGCTCCTCATCCACCCTCCCCGTTGATGACCTGATCAAGGGCTGCTGCTAAGGATGCTCATTCCTTAGGTACTCCTCCTCTCCTTAACTCTATATTTTCATCTTCTCCTTCTTGTTCTGCATTGCATTTGCACACTGCATCTACATCGGTTCAAGGTTTCACCTCTACCTCCATCCCTTGCCCCTCGTCTCTCATCTTCAGGTCCTCTCGACTACACCACCATCCTTCCCTCCCGCGGTACTATCCTCTACTGTCGAATCATCATCTTCCCTCCTGGGTCCCCCCCACCCTTACAATCTCTGCCCCCGTTTCCCTCTCTCAATGGTCTGCTCTAAATCCACTAGTTTGGGACTTACCCCCCCTACAAGCGCCCCCAAATCCACTAGAGGATGCAAATCCCATTTATCAAAGGCCATTCAATTAGCCAGGGCAGAAATGGCTTCAGGAAGGCAATCATCATTTGACTGGGTACTTAGAGCTCTGAACGCCCTTCCTAAATCTCCCCCATGTAGTGGCTCTCTTTTAACTGCAGGGGTCTGGCTAGCTCGCCCAAAAATCTAGCCCTCGAACGATTGTTTGAATATGAGACTGTAGACATTATCTTCCTACAAGAAACTTTGGGTGTAACTGATCATATCTCTCATGTGCTCCGCTCCCTGAAAGGTTGGATCTTCCAGTCCCTTGATGTCATGGGACGATCGGGTGGAATGGCCCTGGGATATAACCCCCGATCTATTTACCTCAAGGGATCCTGGTGTGGTGTTGGTTTCATTGGAATGGATATTTTCTCATTGGACTTGGGCATGGATCTCTGGATAGTCAATGTATATGGCCCATGTCAAAACAAAGAGGCCTTCTGGAACCACCTCCATAACCTATCCCTCACAAATTTTGAAAATCCCATTTTGGGTGGTGACCTAAACTTCTCCATTGGATATGGGGAATCATGGGGGATAAACGCTCAAGTGGATCCGCTTTCGGATGTTATGGAGCAGCTGCTTGAACAACATCATTTGACGGATATCCCCATGGTAAAGCCACTTCCCACCTGGCGAAATCGCAGAATTAGGGAGGTTGCCCTGGCCAGGCATTTGGATCGCTTCCTCATCAAGGACACATTGGTCCAAAGACTATCCTTATTCAGACAATGGGTTGGTTCTGGGGGATTATTGGACCACTCCCCCATTTACTTGGAGATCACTAGCCCCTCTCAGAAACCGAGGGCTCCTTATAAATTCAACTCCACCTGGCTATCAGACCCCTCTTATATTCAACTGGTCTTTGATTTCTGGTTATCAAATCCACCATCCTCGGGGAGAACCTTGGCGGAAGGTTTCTATACCAATCTCACTGAGATTAAGAGACTTTCCATTATTTGGGCTAAAGATAAAAGAGAGCGGGACGACCAAACCCTTAGAGCTATTGAACAGACTTTGGCCACTCTACTGGATGAACAGGGACGGGGGTTCACCTTGGTAGAGGCAAAGACACATCTCATCAATTTGGAAGAACATAGGTCAAAAATCCTGAGGGAGAGGGAAGAATCTGGTGACGCCAGAGTCGAGCTGTTTGGCTAAAAGCAGGAGATGAGAACACAAAATTCTTTCAAAATTTTTCCCAAGGGAATGAAATTCAGCAACACCATATGGAATATGCCCATGGAGGATGGGGGCATGGCAACAAATTACCACTAGATCTCCTGTCTTGGGAATTTTCACTTCTGAAATCTTTACAAGGACCCTCCTGGTGCCTCCCTGGTTGAAATTGTCTGAATTGCAGGCCACTTCCTGAGACTTGTGGACCTGGAAGAGGTCGAGGAGCTAAATTCCCCTGTCACTCAGGAGGAACGGGAAAGTACACTGAAATGGTTCAAAAAATGTAAAAGCCCAGGACCAGATGGCTAGACAATTGAATTCTACCTTGCTTTTTATGAGATCATTGGTAGGGACCTTCTCAAAGTGGTGGAGGAATGCAGGACTTCCAGGTGTATGTATGAGGCCATCAACACCACTTTCATTGCTCTAATCCCTAAATCTGACTTTCCTTCATATTTCAATGAATTTCATCCTATTTCGCTATGTAATTACCTCTATAAAATCATTGCCAATATTATTTCCAATTGTCTCGGGCCCATCCTATCCTATCACATTTCCCTTGAGAAATTTGCTTTTCTCTAGAACAGACAAATCCATGAAGATATTGGCACTGCACATGAAGCCCTACACTCCATGAAAACCAAAAAACTAAAAGGGGCTATTCTTAAGATTGACCTTGCTAAATATTTTGACCGGGTCAGTTAGCTATACATTAAGATGATCCTTACACACCTGGGATTCCCACCCCCCTTCATCAATTAGATTATGTGTTGTATCACCTCAGCCACCTTCAATGTACTCATAAATGGCTCTGCATCACACTTCTTCCATGCTGAGAGAGGACTTCAACAAGGATGCCCACTCTCCCTACTCCTCTTTTTGATTGTCATGGAAGGCCTCAGCAGACTCATTGCATCTACCAAGCGGGAAGGGCGGATATAAGGGCTTAAAATGTCTGACCATTGCTTCCTCACTCATCTACTTTTCATAGATGATGTGCTCATCTTCCTAAATGGAAGCATCAGGGACTCCTATACTTTCCATGAAATTCTCACCCTATTTGCCTTGGCTACTGGTATGGAAGCAAACCACTCAAAGTCTACCATTACTCTTTCCAATGCATCTCCACAGGAAACAAGGTTCACACAACAGAAATTCCCTTTTCAGAGCCATCAACTGGAGGATGGCCTTAAGTACCTGGGATTCTGGATCAAGCCTCATTGCTACAGGATAGCTGATTGGATCTGGCTTGTGGTTAAAATTGAAAAACGTTTACAAAATTGGAACCACAGATTCCTATCCAGAGTTGGTCAGTTAGTCCTCATAAAATCTGTCTTAGAGGCTACTCCAGTCTACTGGATGTCGCTAGCTTGGATCCCTAAAGGAATCCTTTTCCGAATTCAGAAGATTTGCTGCAAATTCCTTTGGAACGGGTATAAGGAGGGAAAACCCTTTGCTTGGGTGGGATGGAAGCACATTTCCCTCCCCAAGAAATGGGGTGGATGGGGACTAAAGGAATTATTAGTCTTTGCACATGCTCTTGCTGCCAAGATGGGATGGATCCTTCTCACATCACAAAACCTCTGGACTGAAGTCTCCTACCATAAATATATATGGCCACATCATCTCATGGACTAGATTCGACTACCCTCCTGGCCTCGATCTGGGATATCAATGGTCTGGAAAGAAATATTACACACCTTGCCTTCTATCAGAGAGGGGCTAGCTTGGCGAATAAATAATGGCACTTTGGTCCGTATAGGCATGGACCCATGGACGAGAGGTGGGAATATGTATTGTTTACCCCCTGACCTCATCCTGTTTCTAAATCAACGGAATATCAAAGTAATCACACAGGTTGCTGACTTGGAGAACAAATCCATCTTTGAACAAGCTTGGTTATCAACATTGCAATTAGAAATCCCTAAACATTGGCAGCAAGTTTGGGAAAGGTATATCAATGCCCTGAATGAATCCCATGTGCGCATCAAAGAAGGCCCCGACGATCTCATCTGGACTCCAGCTGAGCATGGATTATACTCTCCTAAATATGGCTACCCCATCCTACACTCAACATGCAGGCCACTAACACTCCTAGACTGGTGGGGAAAGGTATGGAAACTTAAAGCATCACCAAGAACAAAATTATTCATATGGAACATGATCAGGAACAAAACAACAATAGGAGCAAATCTCATGCATCGATCCTATTACGACCCACATTGGTGTGTGCTATGTAAACAAGTCGAGGAAACCAACGATCATCTATTCTTACACTGCCTGATGATTGCTCAGCTATGGATACAAGTCTTAGATATGCTCTCCAAAACTACCAGATGGCAGGGTCAATCAATATTTGAGGCTTGGGATCTCTGGAGAGCTGCGACCAACGACTCAAAAACTCATTGTCTACCTTTCCTTGTCTGTCGGTCAATCTGGCTGATTAGAAATAGGATTATATTCAAGGGGAAAGAGGCTAGATGGCCTCATGCAACTGAAAAAATCATTACTGCCTATCATGAGATTCTGGATGAGGAACACTCTCCTACAAATCAAATTTTATCCCTTGAAACGATTGATTTCACCATCCCTTGGGCTTATTTCGATGGCGCAGCCCAAGCTCAGGGGTGTGGCGGTGGAATTTTAATCCATCTATCTGAACACCATCACTACAAAATTCAAATGGGATTGGGAGAGGAAACAAACAATTATGCTAAAATGATCACCCTTAGGCATCTTTTGCAGTTTGCATTGGCTACACATGCAATAATTTACAGATTTTTGGTGATTCCAAAATCATCATAAATTGGTTCAATAACATTAATACTTGTCATTCACATTCACTCAGAAACATTTTGGATGAAATACAGGGTTTCAAAGCACAATTTAACTCTGTTAACTATCAACATATTTACAGGGAACGTAACTCGACTGCTGACAAATCATCCAAGGAGGCTACAACACATCCCAGAGGCCTGTGGATGATACATGAACAGATTGGTGAAGATCAATATCAATACTATCACCGGCCCTACATTGATAGGACATATCCTAGGGCGAACAGGCCCTAAAATTTTTGGTTATTATCAGCAGTTTACAGTTTCACTATGCTGACTTATGTATATATATTTTTTATTTATGTTACTAGACTTATCAAGTATACCCTGCGTGGTAAATTATGTATAGCACTAGCTCTTTTTGAATGGTCTCGGCCTTAACTTATTTTTGATCACTACTTGAATGGCTTCAACCAACAGATATGCATATGCCAAGGGCATCTACTACATGTAATTTTTCAAATTAATGGAAAGTTACGATTTTTCCTCGGGGAAATATATATATATATATATATATATTTCCCTTCAGTTTATAATACCTTAGGTTTACAATAATAATCTCTTAGGTTTATTAATCTTAGGGTTTATATTCCAATGGTTTAATATTAATCATAGGGTTGAATGTTATTCGCTTGGGTTTATAATCTCGTGGTTTATAATATTAATGTTAGGGTTTAATGTTTATTTTAAGGTTTATAATATTTATCTTAGGGTTTATATGCCTTGGGTTTATAATATTAATCCCTTGGGTTTGTGACAAATATTTTCTCAATATGAAAATCAATCATGGTCAACCATGGTTAACATTAGTCAAGCATGGTCAATTATAGTCAACCATGGTCAACATTGGTCAAACATGGTCTATGGTGGTCAATTATAGTCAATCATGGGCAACCATGGTCCAATGTCACATTGTGACAAAGATTGTCTCAATAAGAAAATGACCCATGGTCAACCAAGGTCCAACATTGCATTGTGAGAAAGATTGTCTCAATATGAAAAACAATCATGGTCAACCATAGTCAATAACCATGGTCAATCATGGTCAACATTGGTCAAACATGGTCGACCATGATGAGTTATGGATAATAATGGTTTACGTTGGTCAACAATGGTCCAACGCCACATTATGACAAATATTGTCTCAATATGAAAATCATTTACGGTCAACCATTGTCCAACGTCACATTGTTTTAAAGATTATCTCAATATGAAATTCAACCATGGTTAACCATGGCCAAACATAGTCAATAATCATGGTTGCATTATGACGAAGATTTTCTGATGGTCCAATGTCACATTGTGACATCCATGGTCAATGACGGTCAACCATGGTCCAACGTCGCATTGTGACAAAGATTGTCTCAATATGAAAATATATTGTGGTCAACCATGGTCCAACGTCGCATTGTGACAAATATTGTCTCAATATGAAAATCAATCATGGTCAACCATCATCCAACGTCGCATTTTGACAAATATTTTGTCAATATGAAAATCAACCATGGTCAACAATGTTTATTTTAGGATTTATAATATTTATCATACGATTTATATACCTTGGGTGTAATATTATTCCCTTCAGTTTACAATACTTTAGGTTTACAGTAATAATCCCTTGGGTTTATTAATCTTAGGGTTTATATTCCTATGGTTTAATATTTATCCTAGGGTTTAATGTTATTTTCTTGGGTTTATAATCCCTTGGGTTTTTAATATTAATCCCTTGGGTGTATAATATTAATATTGAGGTTTATAATATTAATGTTAGGGTTAAAGTTTATTTTAGGGTTTATAATATTTATTTTAGGATTTATATGTCTTGTGTTTATAATATTAATCCTTTGGGTTTGTGACAAAGATTTTCTCAATATTAAAATCAATCAAGGTCAACCATGGTCCATCATAGTCCACATTGGTTGACCATGGTCAATTATAGTCAATCATGGTCCACCAAGGTCCAATGACACATTGTGACAAAAATTGCTCAATATGAAAATCAATCATGGTCAACCATGGTCCAACGTCACATTGTGAGAAAGATTGTCTCAATACAAATATCAAGTATGGTCAATAATGATGGTCACATTATGACAAATATTGTCTCATGGTCCAATGTCACATTGCGATCAACCATGGTCCAATGTCGCAATCTGACAAATATTGTCTCAATATGAAAATCAACCATGCTCAACCATGTTTATTTTAGGGTTTATGATATTTATCTTAGGATATATACCTTGGGTATATAATATTAATGCCTTGGGTTTAATATTATTCCCTTGGGTTTATAATCTATTGGGTTTTTAGTATTAATCCATTGGGTTTATAATATCAATCCCTTGGGTTTATTAATCTCAGGGTTCATATTCCTAGGGTATAATATTATTCATAGGGTATATAATATTAATCCTAGGGCTTATAATGTTAATCCCTTCAGTTTGAGACAAAGATTGTCTCAATATGAAAAGCAACCATGGTCAATCATGGTTAATCATGGTCAACCATGGTCAACTATGGTTAATCATGGTCAACGATTGTCAACCATGTCCCAACGTCTCATTGGATTCTCTCAATATGAAAATCAACCCTAGTTTAGCCTCGCTTTGTGACAAAGATTGTTTCAATATGAAAATCATCCATGGTCAACCTTGTTTGTTTTAGGGTTTACAATATTCATCTTATGGTTTATATATCTTGAGTTCACAATATTAATCCCTTGGGTTTAATATTACTCCCTTGGGTTTTTAGTATTGATCCATTCGGTTTATTAGTTCCTTGGGTTTATAATATCAATCCCTTGGGTTTATTAATTTAAGGGTTCATATTCCTAGTGTATAATATTATTCATAGGGTTTATAATATTAACCCTATGGTTTAATATAAATGTCTTTGTTTTATAACCCATTGGATTTATAATATAAATTCCTTGGGTCTTAATTAACAAAATTTGTTTATTATATTAATATATCTTAATTTATATTTATATAATTAATCTAAATTAATTAATCTAAATTTATAAAATAAAGATAAATAAATTATTATAAATTAATATTGATATTAATATTAATATTTTTTATAATAGTTATTTTTGTAATATTATTATTATATATTTATCAATATGCATATTAATATTAGATCTATATCATTAACATCTATAGCGTTTTTCAACCACATTTACTGATGTGGTTGTGATAGCATATATTAAGTTTATGCCTATGGCATATATCAATCACATTTATTAATGTGGTTGTGTTAGTGGTAACATAATTGAGGTTAAAATTGTGCTCTTTTCTATCCCTCTTTTATTTTAGTGCTTTCATATGTGGCAATAACGCGCTTCATTATATGGTCATTGCACACATTTCTTATTCTTTATGTCTATGCATGCACTGTCCTCCAACCAACACATTGTATATGTGATAACATATTTATAATGTTCGCCTCCTTGTAATGCTTTTATGTTGCCATATTTGTCACTTATCACTACCTTTGTGCTTTCTTTCAGTACCTAGGTATGGTGGTTTTTTTCTAGAAAATTGGCCCCTAGATTCCAAAGAACTCTCTTTGGTCTGTCTCATATGTCAATTTGGCTAGCATTGTCCCTATTTGTTCCTTTGATGGGGTCTCTTCTAAAGGGGATTGTGAATGTGGTGTCTTGCTTTACTTGGACCCTTCCATTCATTATCATTTCTTCTGGTATGGTGGCAGGGAGGACAATTATAGAGTTGAGTTGATTGCATTGTGGGGTGCTCTCCAAGTGCTCTTCCAGGCTAGGCATTGATAATATCCTTATTTTTGGTGACTCCTTTGTTTTGATTAACTAGATTCAGGTCGCTGCTCTCCCTTGTTTTGATTAACTAGATTCAGGTCGCTGCTCTCTTGAGGTACCAGTTCTCTGCAATTGGATTTAGTTGATTATGAATATTATCCCTTCTTTCTCAGTTGTCTCCTTTCAACATGTCTTCCAGGAGCATAACATGGAGGCTTAAGCACTCTCAAAACTTGGTCTCTCCCTCTATCTAGGTTTTATACTCTTTGAAAAGTTCTCTGATGACAGGGATTGTGGTATGGGATCATTTGAGATTCAATTCTCAGTTCTGTTGCTATGATTTGGTTTTTTGGATGAGGATCCCTGCAAATTCCCATATTTTTCTTTCTTTCTGGCTCTTCTCATATTGAGAAATAATCTTCTTCTTTCTGATAAGTATGATGCGATATAAACCCATGAAAATGTAACTTTCTCTAATGAAAATCTGTTTTTTCCGTCAGAAAAAAATATCTGATCTGCAATTTTAGTGTTTCCTTTACGACTGTGAATTTACGTTTTATTTAAATTCATGCGTTAATAATTTCTGTCTTGGTTCTAATACAAACGCATATTCACCTTATCATCGCTCCTTGCCTAGCATCAATACAGCTGCATGCATTATTGGTGTGTGAATTTTTAACGCAGCATTCGTTTGGTATGACTTCTCACCACTTGCTTGCATCGTCGTTATGGTGATTCTCCCTTAATGTGCCACGTTGTTCTCATTTAATTCCACATCGAAGTGACATGCAACCAAAGATACGCTTACCACCATAAAATTTTGCATCCTTTTATATTAAAAATGCACTGCAGCGTTAATCCCTACACAAAGGCTTCTATGCGATGACCCATGGCATGGATTATTCATTGGTGTAATCAGAATTTAAATATGTCCTTCACGTGTTCTAGCAGTGTTAATGTCGCCTTTGTATCACTTTGAAATCGAGCCCTTCATTTGTTTGCATATTGGTTCAACGCGGTGTTCGTTATACACACATAATTCAATGTTGCCTTATGTTGTATGCACACTTTAATGAATCCATCCATGGTGTTTATACATACCTTTTTATCCACATTGTTTAGTGCAATCACTCCAAACCCTGCATAACAACATATAATATAAATTAGTCAATTTGCACTTTGTAGGATAATGTTTCATAACCCAAGTGGTAAGCTTAAGATGTATAATAATTATTTAAAATGTAAACATAAATTCTAAGAGACATTTCAATACAAAATCTAAGTGATTTATAGTATAGATTTCCTTAATGCCCCTTTTAAAATAGTCATATGTCATGCACTTAATAGAGCTTTGAAAGCTTAACCTCCTATGTACAAAGATCTTGGTGTTCAAGCATGTGAATGGGTTTCATGATTATACAATGTGCTTCTTGACATGATGTGATAATATAGTGCAAGTGCCATGCCATGCTTATGATATTGTATCTTCGAGGATGGGATTATGTTATACATTGTTGAAACTTTCATTATGATAATTTAGAGTTTCAAGGGTGCACAAGCAAGGGGACATTTTCCCAAACCCTTATGCGGTTAATAGAGATGAAAGGAAATATGAAAACATAAATATTGATAGGGTTCGATGGTGGCTAAGACATTGAAGATCTCACCAATTCAAAACACAACTCTAACCATTGGAACCTTGACAAGCAGAGGGGGGACCCAAAATTTGGTAGCAGACTAATCTTTGGGTGGTGTTGTAGCGGTAACAACTTATCCCTAACATATTTAACCAAAAATAGGGCTTTTAAATGGTCTAAAGAGGCACATCACTATTGAGAGATGTAAGGAGGTGATGAGCACTTGCCCAGCATTGGCACTTCTTGACTTCTCACGTCCTTTTGTGTAGGAGTGTGATGCATCAAGGGAAGGCATAGCGACCATGTTGATGCAAGATAAGCACCCAATAGCCTTCGAGAGTCAGAAGCTAAGGGAGCTATAGATACTTCATTCCTTCTACGATAAATAAATTCTTGTCATCATGCATGCATTGGAAAAATTTAGGCAATACTTGGTGGATGGAAGGTTTATGGTCAAAACATACTGCAAGAGTCTGAGATACTTCCTAGAGCAGAAATATTTGAACAAGAGGAAACAAAAATGGGTTAGTAAGATACAGACTTCTTATTTGTACATTGAACATGTAAAGGGAAAGAAAAATGTGGTAGCATATGCCCTCTCAAGGAAACCAATAGCATTTTATTTCATGGAAATCACCACCAATTGGAAGGCACTTTTGTCAGTGAGTATTCAAAAAATAAATTTGCATGTGATTTGATGGATTTCCAACTCATAATGGTTTATGTAAAACATTTGTTTCATTGATTTTATTGTTGTTTCTACCCCCTGATTTGCGCTCTTTTCTTGATTTTATTGTTGTTTCCCTGAGGATTGCCAACTAATAATGGTTTGCGTAAATAATTTGTTTCATTAATTTTATTGTTGTTTCCACCCTGATTTTTTCTTTTTCCTTGTTTTGATACACATTTAAATATTATGTTTGTGTTTGACATTGACTAATTTGTATTAGTCACACATTGCAAAACATTAAAAGGGGTCTTTACAGTGGATATGGATTTAAAGATGAAAAGGAGATAACATTTGGGGTTAGTGGATTCATAATTCCTATTTTCAAGTATGTTTCTATGTTGACATTTAAATATTATGTTTGTGTTTGACATTGTGACTAATTTGTATTACATCCACATTGCAACACATTAGAAGGGTTATTTACCATCATTTATTATGGAGTGGATATGGATTTAGAGATGATAGGGAGATAAGATTTGGTGTTAGCGGATTCATATTTCTCTAGGGGCAATGTATTTATAAGGTGATGAGAAACTCGTTATCCATGTTTATGGATGCAAATCTACACATGTTATACACAAGGGAGTATTGAAGGCCCACTTCATCATTGGTTAATAATGTTATGAAATTACGGAAACAATAAAAATTTTGGCCATGATAATGGATTTAGAGTAATGTTTCAAATCTAAGTGATAATGCAAATTTTTTTTGGGCTACATGATAGAGTTATATTTATAACGACATTGTCTACCGAGACTACAAATTTGCCTGGATGACAGATTTTTGTCGAAATCTAGTAATTTTTTTTCCAAAAATCAGAATGCTAGAGTGTTTGAATCTTCTTTTTTTTTATGGTGGAAATGGATTCAACACCATCAAGAACCTCTAGGGAACCCAAAATCTTGAAGTTTGACAACTATAACCCAAATTTTCAAAAAATTCTGCATGATTTTGCCATAATCTTGCCGAAATTTCCATTATTTTCCTGGCTAATTTGTGAGTTCTTTAGACTATGATTATTTATAGATATAATTATACATTAGTGTGATCCAATTGTATGGGTATGTATCCCATAATATCTATGGGAATCCATGTTTTATACCATGTTATGGGTACATTAAAAGCTCACATGATTAGTTAATAAATGTTTTCATTATATATCATCTAAATATGAATAAGGTTGGAAATCATTAGGTCTTCTACATAGTGTTTTAGAGCATCATAAAGAGAATAAATTACATAGTGTACATATGGGCAGTGTCATTGTGACTATAGTAATCCAATTGTACAAATTTACACGACATACAATGTTACATGTATTTCATGTTGTAGATCATGTTAGGGGTGCATTAAATCATTACTTGACTTGGTAATAATTTTTTTTATTATGATATCAATTTTTTTTGTAAGCTTGGCAGGACTACATCTTCATCATGTCCAATATATCACCCCAATCGAGGCGTGGGATTGAACCGGTGACTTCACATCAAGAAGTGTCTTAACAGAGCACCTGATCACCGTCTATCAATGACCCCATGGACTTAATTATGATATCATTTCAATAACAATTAAATTGAGCATTGTTAGGTCTTTTATACATGTTATAATTGTAAATATATTTATTGATTTAACGAGAAATCTCCAAAGTTTTCATGTTTTTTAAAGGATACATTTAATGGCTATTGATATTGATGTTTCAAAAAATAGTGCTACTAGTAGCAACTTTTTATAGTTAAAATTACAAAATTTCACAACCATCATCTCCGGAGTTGCAAAAAAACACATTAAAATCAATAATTGAAAATGCAAGTTGTGATCATAGTATCACCCCCATTATTTTCAGGGTTAAAACTACTATTTGGTTGAATCGCGGTCTAAACATCCAATAACATTCCAAACAAAAAATTTAAAATTGACCCACAAACTAAAAGTGGTGCTACAAATAGCACCCTCTTTTCTTCGAGGTTAAAATTGTAACTTGTTTAAGACTGTGTCCTTGACAATTAATATCATTATGAGTCGAAATAACGGAAGCAACCTCTAAATTGAAATGTTGTGTTAGAAGTAACACATTTGTTTTCTTTTTGGGCTTCAAATTGCAAGTTTTTCCAAACTATCACCTAAAATATTGGCATTATTGAAAATATAATCATTAAAAAATAGCACACACACACATAAACTCTTTTTTGGGGTCGAGTTAAAATTCTTCATCTTTCAAAGAAATGCAAACTTCATAGTCTTGGCCTACTCTATTCTATGACTAGGGAAACCAAACCAATGACATAACCTTAAAATTTTAACTATCCAAGTCTGATAGCGAATATAGAAACCAAAAAAGACGTCAAATTATAATCTAAAATCTGATATTATCTATCCAAGTAGCTAAAACAAATTGATGAATATAAAACTAGGAATAAATTGTAGAAGTAGTAGTAGATCATGGGGATTAAGATGAGTCTAAAGACTCCACCTCAATTGGCTCCTTTTTGTGTCCTTGAGAGAGCTTCTTGGGTCTAATGGGAGGTCCAGATGATCTTCAATCCTTTGTATTTAGTGATCCATGTTTTCATGTAGATTTGGAGCTCATCAAGCACTAAAAGAATCTCCTCTTTAGCCTCATTCCTATCCAGCAACACTCTTCCTAATAGGGTCTCCATTTTCCAATATAAGTCAATTGTGTGCATATATTGGTTCTTCTTACCCCAGTATCGCTCGTGTCAAATATATAGGAAGCCATATACATATACATACACACACACACACACACATATATCACTTTAAATAAACATAATTAACGAAAAATAAACCAACATATATCCATCTAAACTTTAGATCTACCAAACACCGAGAGGGATCAAACCCCTCAAGATGCACTCCTATTTTTGAGTGAAAAACTTTAGAAAAACGTTTGCACCTCGAGATATTTGATTCATCTTGCCACTTGGTAGATCCAAAGTTATGATGGATCTATGTTGATCCTTAATAATACTATTTATATTTATATAAATTTCACATCTCTTTAAATAGAAATATTTTATTTTAACATTAGTTGCATATATATCCACTTGGCATTTTTCTTTAACATATATTTTTTTATAATTTAATATTATAATGTGATATGCATAGTAAGTGTAGGACATACAGAGACCAATTATAGGCTGAGAGACATGGGAAAAGAACATGAAAGAATAAGATAAAAATAGATTGGTCTAGGATATTTGGCATGCTTAGAAACGGTCCAACATTCTTGCTTGAGGGGAGTGTTTTCAAAGGATTTCCATGAGGAGGATATCTGCGAAGTAGACAAAACACATACTTGATTAGCTAACTTATCTGTAATTTTATTTCTAATTCAATTTTTATATGAGTAGGGATGATCACCGAAATGGATGGAGCGATGCTACTCATATGAGTATGCTTTCAAGTCTCCAACTATGACATATTTTGTTGATCTGGGTGCCATGTAGGATCTTGCAAATCATGTTTATAATGAGTTGACAATATCCCTCCACCATAAGTTTAGTGTAGCCTTGAGTTTTGGCAATCAATATTTTCTCTTCCAAGGATTTCAATTCTGCCATGTTATTATTGTTATATCCCATAACGCCTAAATAAATATAGATAGGGGATCCAAAATGATCCCTAAAGATATCTCCATATCCTGCCTTATCTGGGTTACCTTTTGAAGCCTTGACACAATTGAGCTTTAGAAAATTAGGAGGACAAGGGATCCAAGATGAGGGAATATGCATTGTGGTAGGGTGAAGAGAGGGGGAAATCATGACACTTGGAGTAGGGAACTAGATCTAAAGTAGCAGGGCATCCTCACCTAAGTCCTACTAGTCTTGATATGTCTCGGATTCTGCGACAATTGATTCCTTTACATTCTTTTGAACTATCATCTAAAGAGAGTCATGAGGGAGGGATAAATTATTGAATTTGTGATGATTCCTCTCTTTCCAAATGGCCCAAATTAAGGAGTAGGCCTAGAAGGATATTCTATATGAATTTCAAGATAGGATTATTAAAAGATTGATCCCTCTAATTTTTAATGGTGCGAGGGATACTAGATATATCACAATCTGATCTCTTCATGCTCGCTTCTAGATCGTTCCATACATGATTGGAATATGGGAAACTATTGAATAGGTGCTCCACATTTTTAGCTTCCTAAAGGAAAAGACAACAATATGAGGGGCCCATATGTTTGTGTTTCTGAATGTTATCCCAGGTTAAGGTTTTCCCTTGAACTAGGATTTGTGGGATGATGGAAAATTGTAGCCAATGGTTTCTCTACTAGATGCAACTCTAGATGGAATCTTTTGGAAATTCTTTAAAACTCACTTCTAGGCTATAGGTCTCATAGATAAAAAAATAAACCATTTGGCTTGTAACCCCATCAAATTTTATTAACTAAGTTGGATATTAGGATGAGTATTTTCTAAAGCTTCCATCAAAATTTTGGCCAAGTCTTCTCCCTTGTCTTGGGGTTCCATCCCCATAGAATTTACCATTTTATCCATGTTTGATCCAAGTTAGAGGCATCTCAATGTTCTTTGACTTTTTGTAGGCCTTAGAAAGTGATGTGGAGACACATATCCCTTAAATCATTTTGGTCTTCGAATTTTGGTAGCTATTGTCACAAGTCCTCACAAAACATGCTTGTCTATCCATCATAGATTTCACAAAAGCAATGTTGTTGTATCAAATTCATTCCCTTTTTTTGTTAGATTCCAAATGGAGGAGCCTACTTGGGAGAGGGGAATTCTTATGAGCTTCCCAACAGGATTGTGCTTTGCATATTTTCTCATCTAGATACATTTCCAAAGGTATTTACCTCCTTGGAGCCAAAATCATCAGATATTGTCTCCCATAACTATATAACTAAATTTGAAGGACCTTTTAGCTCTAGACCTCCTTTCATTTTGCAATCTACAAATATTATCCCAAGTTATAAGTGCCCACTTTTTCCAAAATTTCCCCTCCCTATAAGAGTTACCGCTACAGAAACTTGATTGAGTTATGGATGGAGGAGGGAGCCATCATAGTAGAGGAAAATATATGGGAAAATGTTGTAGAACTGACTTGAGGAGGACTAGTCTTCCTGCTAAGTTTAGTGATTGGAAGGTCCAATTGGTAAACTTGTTGTTGAATTTGCTGATGAGATCCTCCCATAAACTGAGTTTGAGGGAACTATTCACAAGCATTGTTCGCTGGCATTTGTTGTAAATTTGTGGATTTGGAAACCAAGTGTCTTTTCATTATGTTTCTACGTAGCCAAAGGTGTATTAAAGTAAAAATTATGAAATTTATCTCTATTTATTTCCATAGATAATGCAAGAGAGAAGTCCTCCATAATTTTGGATAATCCTTTATCATCATGAACAGTTGGAATGACCATACCCAAGGTATCATCCACAAATTGTTTGTGTGATAGAGAACTATCATCACTAAATAGACGTAGTCCTTTGATGTTTTTATCCTTATTTTCTTCTTTGAATATCCAAGAAAAACCCTATGTTTCTATAATAAAGATAAAATGTGACATCATATGTCCTTTCTAGATACCAGTATAGGCCAAAAAAGTGTAGTAGGTGAACCATTTAGTAAAATTAGGGAAGAAGGTTGAAGAGAAAATGTTTGTGATCCAACCAATGCAGTCAAGGTTGAAGCCAAAGTCGTGGATAATGCTTAAGAGATAACTCCAATTGAGTTTATCAAACATCTTAGAGAGATTGAGTTTTAAAAGCATGCTAGGTTTCTTGTAGGATTTTAAAAAGTGAATGGTTCATGTGTAATCATTATACCATCCAAAATTTGATGCCTCTCTGCATAACGTATTTCTTTCATTGAAATGAGCTAAGCAGGATGGGTTTGAGGCGATTATATAGCAATGGGACATAAGCCGCTAAGGTCATCAACTTTTTCCATTTTTGGAACTAAAGTGAAAAAGGTAGCATTGAGTGCTTTCATAATGGTTTTTGATCTCCTTGATTCCTCCACCACTTTCCATATATCATGTCTAATTGTTGACAAACAAGCCTGAAAAATTTTAGCAGTGAAGTTGTCCAATCCAGGGGCCTTTTTCCAAGGCATAGATTTCACTACCCCTTCTAATTCTTCGATAGATATCTCTCTTAAGAGATCCTCATTCTGATCGTTGGTAGCCAAAGATGGAATGTGCTGAACTATTTTTGTCTATAGCCTCCAAGCAGTCCATCTTGGGGTCAGATAGTAGCTATTTATAATATTTAACTGACACATTAGCGATGTCCTCATGATCTTGAACCTTGAAACCTACCTTATTTTTAAGGAAGAATTGTGATTGTGGTGTTGATGTTGAATCATCAAATTGTGGAAGAATGTAGTATTTCACTCTCCTTCCTTCAACCATTTAATTCTATATTTTTGTTGCCAAAGTATTTATTCTAGTTTCCTTCTTTCTTCAAGCAAAGTGAGAGTACATGATTCCTCCTTTATGATGTCCTTTGATATTCATTGGTGAATGGCTTCCTATTGGATGTGCTCCATTTAGGCTTCTAGGTTTTGTTTGTACTGATTCATGTTCCCAAATTTTTCCTTATTTCGGTGTTTGAGTTGATATTTGATGTGCTTAAACTTCCTTTGAAGGTAGAAAATGACCAATATTTCAAACTTGATTACTTAATCCCACCAATCCTTGATGATTTATTGGAAGTTGAGATGTTGGAGCCAAAAATTCTCTAGGATAAAAGGTCTATTTCTAGGGTAGGACTCGATTGCAATGTCTAATTTGATTGGCCAATGATTTGAGCCATAGCTATGGAGTATGGAAGCCTCCACAGAAATGTCGTTGGACATGATATTTTCATAGATGAGATACCTATCCATATTTGAAGATATTTTTTGGGATCCACCTTTGCAGTTGTTCCAAGTATAAGTGTCATTGACGGTGTTGAGTTTGACCAAATGACAAGAAGTTGTGACATCCTGGAAGAGGTTGGATTACACTTCTAGATTTCTAACACCACCCCTTTTTCCTTCTAAACATTTTATCAAATTGAAATCCCCCCATAGGATCTAAGATGTCGGTGATATGAGAAGAGTAAGTTTCTTAATGGAGTTGGTGTGGATACAATGTTATTATATCTAGAGAAAATCCAAGAATGTGTTGGTTTATTAAAGATCACATGTAATAGTGACTTCAACAACCTTGTTTTTCCCAAGGAAGAAATTGAGAAATGATTATTTCTCTATGTAAATAGAAATGAATACCAATCAACAATAATACATCAAGTTGAGCTCAATGTAAAAGAGATTGAAGATTAATTATTTGAGACTCAAGAAAAACAAGAAGTGACAATTACACTATAATGCGGTCCTACATTGAGCAATGGTTGAAATATGCCTTGGAAAATGTAATGACTTCAAGATGATTAATCAATAGTTCTCACTGTTAGGTTTTCAACTTGCATTACTTATTTAAGAGAGGATATTTTCAAAAAAGAATAGGTCTTTCTAGAATTTCCTTTTTCTTATTCATATGGTTCATTAGAGCCTCATCCCTATCCTTAAATGGATAAATGAAATTTAATTTATCATATATTACAAACTATTATTTAAACAACTATATATTTTTTAAAAGAGATTCTATAGAGAATTAGTAGGAATTGATAGTTAGTGTGATGTTTTTAGCTTTGAGTTTAAGCCTAAGATTGCAAGAATGTGATTTGTTTCATCTGTACGAGTTTAAATGAAATTATCCTTTAAAGTTT
Organism: Pinus tabuliformis; assembly: GCA_031772625.1. Classification (NCBI taxonomy): domain Eukaryota; kingdom Viridiplantae; phylum Streptophyta; class Pinopsida; order Pinales; family Pinaceae; genus Pinus; species Pinus tabuliformis. The sequence continues at coordinate 1,452,528,738 of CM062819.1, read as the reverse complement.
TCTACAAATGTATCATATTTTATTTTGTCTATCCAGATGTGTGACTCTTTATTTTTTGTTATGTTGGAAATTGATATCAAAGAACATTTAGTTTTATTCATGGTCATGTAAATGATGCATAATATTATTGTGAATGCTCATTTCATATCAAAGTGTGGTCAACTCTCATGCATTTCTTGTCCACTTTTCTATTTTTGTGTTCTTTATTTAAGAGGGGTGCTACCTCTGTAAAAACGAGGGAAAGCATTTCCCTCAAATGTTATTTTTGAAATTTTTACCAATCTAATGATCAATAGTTGGGGGCGATCTACAACATCACCCTTACCTCTTTCACATCATCTTTTTGCATTTAAATTTTTTATTAATTAATTTAAAAAAAACTTTTAAAATTATATATATATATATATAGAGAGAGAGAGAGAGAGAGAGAGAGATAAGTGTTTCATATTTGAATGTTCTTGCTTTATTTTAAATTTCATGTGTGCGTGATGCTTTTTTATGATTTCATTTATTGCCTCGAGAACCTAGTGTGGGGGAGATTTTATAGTAGCATGTTAGATCATAAATAGTAATAATAAAAATAATGTCCTTGATTAAAAAATTAATAAAGAGTAAAATGTAATAAAAATAATTTTTTGACTCAATTCAATTTGATATACTATTAAAAAAAATTATTAATAAAATTACAAATAAGTTTTTGAAAAAATATGCATATCATATTAAAATAAATTAAAATAATATTGATTAATATTCGTAACCATGATATTTCATAACATATAATCAATAAACATATAAAAACTTAATAAATTTAATTAGTAAACATATAATTAAAAAAATAATATTTCTATATATAAAGATGTGTTATATATATAAACAATAATTATAAATTAAGATCCACTACCACTAATATAACGCTACCTTGTTCTCAACTTCCCCATTGCTCACACCGTCTCTGCAATTCCTGCCGCCATAGCCAACATTATAGGAGGGAGTGGAGCTCATTCCTATTGTAAAGTTATTGTAGGGGACCATCAACCCATTCAATCAAATAATCGTCACCTTGATGAGGTTTCAAGAAATCTAGTTTCATATCAACATTAAGGATACTCAAGGCAGGCTTCAACTAGTTGACGACCTCTAGGATGCTTCCTTCCAAAAGTAGCCATAGATCCAAGGTTTTATGTGCATTCCAATCGAATTGGTGAGTACATTCAATACATGAGAGATCATGCTTTAAGAAAAATCTTGGTCATTTAGCCCATGAAAAAATCCCTCACTTATTGGATTCAACATAAGTGGAATCCAAAGGGATAGGTCAAAATGGAGCCGAAGGAAAAAATATTTTTCACCGTTATCTTTACCAATGTGGAAGATTGCATGAGGGCTTTTGAAAATGGCCCATACTTCTTTAACTCTACAAGATTATATCTTAGGTTTTGGATGGATAGATTTGTTCCAAATAAAGAAAATTTTATGACAACCCCAATTTGGATCCGCATATACTCCTTGCCCAGAGAATTCTAGGATGAAGAAATATTAGCAAGCATTGGAAAGGCTCTAGAACATTTTTTCAAAGTCTTTGAAGCCATTAAACAAGAAAGATACATATATTATACTTGCATATGTGTATATATGAATATATCATAGCTCCTTGTAGAGTTCATTGATGTCTACTATCAAGAGGAACTATGGAATCAAACTTTAGACTATGAACACATTCTATTCCACTACCGTATATGTCACAAATATGGGCATCTCTACATAAATTTCCCCACGTTGTCTTGAGACCAATCCAAATCAAGCCGAGTTGTAGATTAGGATGGGTTATCTAAACTAGTTAATCATCATCGTGGACGCAATCCTTCACTCTCGCAAAAACAATTTGAAAAAACCCATGTTGAAAAAAATAGCTTTGAACTGCTTGCAAATATCGGATCCCTAGCCCCTCCTCCAAACCCCCCCAAGAGATAGACATGCCTAATACCAGAAACCCTAAATAATCCCTAAGTTTCTCCTATTACCTCCTCATTGTTAGAAATAACGGAAACTATGACATTGTTGGGGGGGGGGGGTGAATCAATAGTGTAACCAAATTATAAAACTCTTAAAAAATTGTAATTTTCATTCACTCATGAATTAGAAACATAACTCAATCATGTAAAACATAATATCATAACCATTTTCATACACACGTGCAACACACACACACACACACACACATACATAAGACATCAATATTCCTTTTATTTCCTTCGAAAACACAAGCTTCAACTTGCTATTACATCATTTCAACAAAAGCTTCTACTTGTAGGTTTATTAGTTGCTACTGAAAGGAACTTCTATCCTGGTCATTTATCAGTTTTCCCTGAAAGGGAATCTTTCCTCTACTCACTTATTAGCCACTGTTGAAATGGACTCTTGCCCATACTCATTTATAAGCTACTATTTAAAGGGACTCTTGGCTCTATCCTTTACCAGAAACTACTGCAAGGAGCTATAACCCCTGCCTTGCAAGCTACAACTTGCATGACCTCTATGATTAATCTTTCATACAATTTTCATACTCAAATCATGAAGCCATTCCCTTTTACAAAACAAATCAATTTTTCACTTCAAAGACTCACCAAAACCACCATTAAAACACCTTCATCAATCTCTAATTTCTCAATAATTCACCATACTCACCAACACAATTACACTATTTTTCTTCTTACAAATTCGACTCTTCTTATAAATAAATTTGGACTAATATTTTTGAAATTAAGACTTTGTTATCTTGAACTTTTATTCTTGCATGAATCTTTTTTTTTTTACTTTGTCTTGCTTACATCAAGTCATCTGAATTTTCTCTCCAAGTCTTTAAACTCTCCTTACCTATTTTTGCTTGAAAATTTGAGCTTAACTGCTTAATTTTTTTATTTTGGAATTCCTCTTGGGATTTAGCTGGGACTTTCTAAATCTGGTGCATCACCAAATTTGGCTAAACTACCAAATATGACTCCATATATGTCCATGTCACTATTTATGCTACCATCTCGTTCATGTCTTCTTTTATTAGCTTTTAGTGTTGCACTGTTATATTTGGCATAAACGTAAAATTCTAAAATTGTCGACTTGTCCATCCAAATATGGCATATAATGCCAACGCTTTGGTGTTGACTCGTTCCATGTACTAGGTCCTAAGCCTTTGTTCTAAGCCAAAATATCAAGTTGTCGACTCAGTCACGCATAAGTTTTCAACATAGGCCCATGCACTTTAATATAGGCGAAAGTGCTTTATATCAAGATTGTAGACCTACTTTGGGTCGGAGTGCTTTATATATAAAAACACACATAAAACCTTTTCTGATCCCAATGCTCTTTAAGCCTTGAGAGCTTTATTTTTTAATGAAAATTTGTTTTTGCGTCGGTCTTTATGATATACAAAACTAAGTCTTGGTCCTTAAGCTTTTAGCCTTGCCTTAGTTTCCTTTTGGAATCACATGTCAATGTGGGTCCTCTTGCCTTCTCATGTGCTCTAATCTCATTGGTCCTATGCTGCCAAACTATATTTTTGATTTGGGAGGATCCAGAAATAGAAGTGCCCTTGAAAATAGATTAAAAATCAAAGTCATCAGATGGTAGAACTAGGACCATATCATAGTTCTCTTCACCTTGATTACAACAGTGCAAACAACACTCAAATCTGAGTTCGTATGCTCAAGTTGTAGTTGGTCAAAGTTCTAGTCAAACTTGGCCTAGTGGTAGTCTTAATGAGGCAACAAATTGGTAGAGTCCTAACGGATGGAATCCGGTCACCGGAATGGGCGAATTTGTCACCTACTTAATTTTTCCAATGACCCTTATTTTTTGGCGGAAAATTTGAACTATTGTATTAAAAAAAATACAAATTAGGGGTGGCGGGCTGCCACCCCCGCCACGCCCACCAACAACCATATTATATATGTATTAAAAAAATAAATTGTAACGGGTGGGTGGGCCACCCCCTGTTGAGAATGCAACAAGATGATGGAGCTTAGTGGAAAGGAGTCGCCTTCACTAAGTGGGCCCGCAGGAAAATTATGGCGCAAAGTCTATTTTTAGACTATGTCTATTTTTAGACATATGGATCACGGTCTATGAGTTGCAGAATTCTGTTTATGGATGATTGGTCATGTTGGGAAAAATAGTTGGACTTCTATTTCTAGTTCACAGCAGGAGTGATCAAAGTCTATTTTTAGACTGCCAGGTTAAAAATAGAAAAGTCAAATATTATTGTCTCATAATAATATTTAGACTATAAACTTTATCTTATTCTCTTGGAGCACTTCAGTTTGAGCTACAGATATGGCACATGCAGCTGTCAGAAGGAAATACGCTTTCTTTGTGGGTCAATTGAGTTGTTGCATGCAGGACTTCAGTTAGAACTCAAGCAGTTTAGTTTGGTGGAGTTGATTGTGGAGTTGATGGAGTTGTGTTCAGTTTGACTTGGTTAAACTAGTTGTAATTAGTCTAACTACAATATACTAATGATGAGTTGTTAAACTAATTATTAACTCATAAATCAACTAAAGAATACATCAGTTAACTCAGTTGCATGTCAGTGCATGTACAGTTCAACACGGACAGGTGTTAGAGGTTGAGATTGCTATCAGTTGTGACTATAGTTGTGCATGAGGATTTGCACAAGAAATAGATTGAGTATGCCAATGAGTATTGCGTAGTATTTGCCCAGTAGAATAGCCTGTGCTCACGTGATTTCTAGTGTGAGTGATTCTCAGTAAGTATTGTGCAATAGAGGCAGGCAAAGCAGTGGAGAAGATTTGAACCTGTGGCTTGTTCAGGTCTGAGATGGTTTGTGTGTAACAGGTGGAGATAGTGCTGGATACTTGTGAGGAGTATTGTACTATGTAATGTTACATGTTCTCAATCATTAATATACAGATAGTGTGGGGTTTTCAACTGTAAGCTTTCCCCGGGATACAAACTGTGTTAATGTGTGCATGTTATTGATGTTTCATTGTTTTTGATGCTGCTAAATTGTTGATCAACATAGAGGAGCTTATGTATTGTGCATGTATTCCGCAATAGTGCATGATCAGGATAATCTCTGTTGAATATGTGTTTATTATTCAAAATTTCTACATGGTATCAGAGCTGTTGATCATCAGATCTACTATTCAGGAAGTGTTTACATCTTATTTCTTTAGGCAAAGTCTGTAATCGGGCCAGGTAGCCTCTGGATTCATCCTTCCTTTGGAAGGTGAGATATCCGGTAAAACCCATACAGTCAATCTTTGTATGAGAAATAATTTGTTCTCACGAATTCTAGATTAGAGGCGGTTGAGTTTGGAGCGGGTGGAATTCAAATTTGCAGCAGTGTTTTCTTGGTGTCAACGTTGCAATGTCTTTCAACGGATTGCGATTGGAGTATGCTCTTGAGGGCAGCTCGAACTATATTGCATGGAAGGAAAGGATAGAGGCAGTGTTGGATGATAATGGGTTGAAGGAGTTCATAGAGGTTGAGGTCCCAAAGCCTACTGATGCTACTGCAGCTGAGGCTTGGCAAAAGAAAACTGCAAAGTGTTGAAGGATTCTGTTGGAGGGCGTGAAGGATCACATTGTGTCCAGCCTGCATGGAAAGGCTTCTACATACTTGATTTGGAAAGTTTTAACAGATCTATTCCAAAGTAAGAGCTATCAGAGGAAGCTGGCGCTCAAGGATAAACTCAGAAACATCAAATGTGAGAAGGGTGACAGTATGCCCAAGTATCTCACGAAGTTCACTCACTGTCGGGATGAGCTGGGAAGTGTGGGGGTTACTGTCGATGATGAGGACTTGGTGAGATTGGCTCTCCTTGGTCTTCCAAAGAGTTGGCATTCCTATCAGGACTCTGTCAATGGTTGGGAGAAATTTCCAGGATGGGAGAGACTTTGGTCAGATCTTGTGCAGGAGGAGATCAGGCGGAATACCAGGGACGGATCTTCATCAAAGGGAATTGATGAAGAAAATTGCGCTTTGGCTGCCAAAGAAAAGAAGGGGAAGAGCAAGAAATCTTCTCAGTCTGGTGCAAAAGGCAAGAAGCAGGACATGTCCAAGGTGAAGTGCTTTCACTGTCACCAGCACGGACACTATGCCACTAATTGTCCGCGGAAGAAGAAGAACAAGCAAGCTGCTGGATCTACAGTAGGGGAGGCTCTAGTCTCACAGTTTGATCTTGATTTTTCATTGATCGCATGCTTGGTTTCAAGTGTGATGGGATCGGTGCGGTTCTTGGACAGTGGTGCGTCTTTTCACATGACAGGAGATCGAGATTTGTTTTCTGATCTGGAGGATAAAGATCTTGGAGTGCACATCGAGATGGGCGATGATGGTAGATATAGTGCAACCGGTATCGGTACCATTTCCTTTGAGAGGGAGTCTGGTAAACCCTTCGTATTGAAGGAAGTGAGGCATGTTCCAGGATTGAAGAAGAATCTTATCTCTGTGGCAATGTTAGAAGACAAGGGATATGATGTTGTTTTCAGCGAGGGAAAGGCTTTCCTGCGCAACAAGACAACTGGAGAAACCTGGAAGATAGGGGTTCGAGTGAGGAACCTTTATCAGTTGCATGTAGATGGATGCGCAATAATGGCATGCAAGGCAGAAGGATTGGTGAGTCAGGATGATGGTGAGTTGTGGCACAGGAGATTGGGTCACCTTCACCATGGAGCCTTGAAGATAATGCAGCAGATCACTACAGGGATTCCTAAAGGCAATCTTGCGCAGTCAGATCAGTGCAAGGGGTGTACTTTGGGAAAGTTTGTGAAAGCCACCTTTCACAAGAAGGATAGTCACGCCACGATGATCCTTGAGAGAATTCACACAGACGTGTGTGGACCTTTCTCAGTAGCTTTGACAACAAAACACAATTATGTGATCTTTGTTGATGATTTCTCTCGCAAGTGCTGGATCTTTTTCATGCAGAAGAAGAACGAGACATACTCAAAGTTCTGTGAGTTCAAAGCACTGGTCGAGAAGGAGTCGGGGAAGAAGGTGAAGGCTCTTAGGAGCGATAATGGTGGTGAATACATCTCTGGCGAGTTCAAGGATTTCTACAAAGTAGAAGGGATTTGAAGAGAGCTCATAGCTCCCCATAACCCACAACAAAACGGGGTTGCTGAGCGGAAGAACAGAACGATCGTGGGTGCTGCATGGGCGATGTTGCATGATCAGGGCCTACCGCTTCACTTGTGGGCGGAAGCATGCAATACAACAGTTTATGTGCAGAACCGTTGTCCTCACAGGATACTTGGCATGAGTACACCCAAGGAGGCTTATTCTGGTAAGAAGCCTGATCTTTCTCATTTGAGGATTTTTGGTGCTAACCTTTACATGCATGTGACGAAGGATGCCAGGAAGAAGTTGGAGCTGACCGTAGAGGTTGGGATATTTGTGGGGTACACTAATACGCCCCACAACTATCGTGTGTATTTGCCAGATAGTGGTAAAATTGTTGTGCGATGGGATATAAAATTTTAGGAGGAGAAAGCCATGAAGTGTTCGCTTGAGAGGGAGCTACACTTGCATGCAGATGAGGAGCCATCAGTTCCTAAGGATGAGCTTCAGGATGTGGATCAGCCATAGGATGAGGTTCATGGAGTGGAAGAGACCACTCATGCAACACCAACCATCAGAGGGCGAAAATGCTTGACAGAAGCTGAGCGACTAGCTCAAGATGCAGAGAAAGTTATAGGACCACCTACAGCCCAACGCAGGCAGAGACATTCACCTGATTGGTACACTGGATACATGGCTCTTATGAGAAAATGTGTTGTAACTGAACCATCCTCTTTCGAGGAAGTTGTGGAGGATCCCGCATGGGTAGACGCCATGGTGGAAGAGTATGATTCGATTGTCAGAAACAGTGCATGGGAGATTGTTCCTAGACTGGAAGGGAAATCAGTGGTGGGTTCGAGATGGATCTACAAAGTTAAGCAGGCAGTTGATGGGAGTGTGGAGAAGTACAAGGCAAGATTTGTTGCCCGAGGCTTTTCACAGATAGAGGGGATCGATTATGAGGAGACCTTTGCACCTGTCGCAAGGTATTCTTCCATACAGATGATTCTTGCTCTCTCAACGCAGATGGGGTGGCACATTCATCAGATGGATGTGAATATTGCGTTCCTCAATGGAGTCATTGAAGAGGAGGTGTACATTGAGCAGCCCGAAGGTTTTGAGATCTTCAATAGCGAGTCGCATGTGTGCAGGCTCAAGAGAGAGTTGTATGCGTTGAAACAAGCACCAGGTGCTTGGTACACACGGATAGACAGTTATTTCACCGGACTTGGATTCTCCAAGAGTGAGGCGGATCCTAACCTATACCAAATTGTGGTGGAGGGTAAGTTGCTATCATTGTACTTTATGTAGATTATTTGATTCTAACGGGTGATAAGCTGTTGATACTTTCATGCAAGGATGATCTTGCTAAGGAGTTCGAGATGAAGGACTTAGGCCTCCTTCATTATTTCCTGGGATTGGAAAGTTGGCAGCGCTGTGATGGACTATTTGTTTCTCAGGGTAAGTATGCTCGGGAGATACTGGAGAAGTTCAACATGCATGGCTGCAAGCCTGTTGATACTCCTCTTCCTGGAGGTTGGAGGAAGGAGGATGCCACTTCGGCAGAAGAAGTGGATGCCACTGTTTATCGACAGTTGGTGGGGTCGCTTATGTATCTGGTCAATACACGACCCGATATATGCTATGCTGTTAACCGGCTTTCACAAGCTATGGTTAAGCCTACCAAGCTCTTCTGGAAGGCGGGCAAGCATGTATTGCGTTATTTGAGAGGCACATCGGGATATGGTTTTTGGTACAGACAGGAGGATGAGGTAAAGCTATGTGGCTTCACGGATGCAGATTGGGCAGGGAGCCCAACGGACAGAAAGAGCACATCAAGAGGTGTCTTCAGTATCGGGTCGACAGCAGTTTCTTGGTACAGCAGGAAGCAGAGATCCGTGGCATTCAGTTCAGCAGAGGCCGAGTATATGGCAGCAAGTTTGGCTGCATGTGAGGCTATATGGATGAGGAAGATTCTGGTTGGTTTGTTCGGTTCTCACTTGGAGCCTACTGTGATTTACTGTGATAACCAGAGTTGCATTAAGCTCTCGGCTAATCCTATATTTCATGATAGATCTAAGCATATTGACATCAGGTACCATCATATCAGAGATTGTTTGCAGCAGAGAATCATGTTACTTTCATACATTCCAACGGAGGATCAGGATGTTGATATCTTCACGAAGGCGCTCACCAGGAGCAATTCGAATACCACCGAGGCAGGATAGGGGTTGCCGATAATCCATATCTGGTTGAGAGGGAGTGTTGAGAATGCAACAAGATGATGGAGCTTAGTGGAAAGGAGTTGCATTCACTAAGTGGGCCCGTAGGAAAATTATGGCGCAAAGTCTATTTTTAGACTTGTCTATTTTTAGACATATGGATCATGGTCTATGAGTTGCAGAAAGATATTTATGGATGATTGGTCATGTTGGGAAAAATAGATGGACTTCTATTTTTGGTTCACAGCAGGAGTGATCAAAGTCTATTTTTAGACTGCCAGGTTAAAAATAGAGAAGTCAAATATTATTGTCTCATAATAATATTGAGACTATAAACTTTATCTTATTCTCTTAGAGCACTTCAGTTTGAGCTACAGATGTGGCACATGCAGCTGTCGGAAGGAATTACGCTTTCTTTGTGGTTCAGTTGAGTTGTTGCATGCAGGACTTCAGTTAGAACTCAAGCAGTTGAGTTTGGTGGAGTTGATTGTGGAGTTGATGGAGTTGTGTTCAGTTTGACTTGGTTAAACTAGTTGTAATTAGTCTAACTACAAATATACTAATGATGAGTTGTTAAACTAATTATTAACTCATAAAGCAACTAAAGAATACATCAGTTAACTCAGTTTCATGTCAGTGCATGTACAGTTCAACGGGGACAGGTGTTAGAGGTTGAGATTGCTATCAGTTGTGACTATAGTTGTGCATGAGGATTTGCACAAGCAATAGATTGAGTATGCCAATGAGTATTGCGTAGTATTTGCCCAGTAGAATAGCCTTTGCTCACGTGATTTCCAGTGTGAGTGATTCTTAGCAGGTATTATGCAATAGAGGCAGGCAAAGCAATGGAGAAGATTTGAACCTGTGACTTGTTTAGGTCTGAGCTGGTTTGTGTGTAACAGGTGGAGATAGTGCTGGATACTTGTGAGGAGTATTGTACTATGTAATGTTACATGTTCTCAATCATTAATATATAGATAGTGTGGGGTTTTCAGCTGTAAGCTTTCCCCGGGATACATACTGTGTTAATGTGTGCATGCTATTGATGTTTCATTGTTTTTTATGCTGCTAAATTGTTGATCAACGTAGAGGAGCTTATGTATTGTGCATGTATTCCGCAATAGTGCATGATCAGGATAATCTTTGTTGAATATGTGTTTATTATTCAAAATTTCTACACCCCCGATGGACCCGCCCAACCCAAACTACGTGTCATGTTAAATATACACCGAGTAACGGAACCAGGGGGTCTTGAACCCACCTATCCTGGTGGGGCCAGCCCGCCACCTGGGCAGTTCCAAAAACCTTATAACAAATACAAACCATGTTATATAACCGTCAAACATTAAAATGTTATGTCGAGACATGAACACGGAACCTCCTTCGTGCTACGTGCCAATGCCACCAATGGGCCAACGACCCACGTTGGTGTCTCCGCCTGCACAAGCATATTTAAACTCTCATTTGACCTTTCGACAGGGGGACTAGTAGTGGAACCAGGAGTGGCCTGGGCAATGGAACCATGAGTGAGGGTATCTTGGAGGTTCCAAAAATATTCCCTTAGAGGGCCAAATGTGCCAGTGTCAAAATTTGACAAGTTTATAGTCGATTTTGCAAGCCTTTGTGCCAGGAATCCATCTGTGTAGTCCCTTTCTCCAATTGAGTTCTCAATTTTCTGGGCATCATCTGAATTGGAGGTATAAGGGTCATTTTTTTAAAGTTTCTTGTAACTGGTTTCTTTGATGCCACTTAATGAAAGAATACCTCCCCACTTTTGAGCAGGACCCCGAGATGTAGCCCACACTAGGTGAACTCCGTAATCAAATCATTGTGTCTTTGATCTCATGCTTGCTTATGATTTCCACTTATTTTCATGTGTTTTAAGTTACCTAGTTAACATGCTCTTTTATATGCAATTTTGAATGCATCCTTGAAGTTAAAATATTTGGATCAAGTTAGTATCAGAGCCGGTATTCTTGATGCGAGTTGCATGAGTGAATGCTAACCAAGAACAAGCTCCAAAGAGGTGCAGGAGAATTCAAATCCTTTGATCCTGAAGCGGGGCATGCACCACAAAGATGAAACATGGCAGATGAGGAAGCTCGATTGGAGGAAGAGAGAAATTATCACAATATATTATTCACCATGGCAGATAAAGTTGACAAGTTGTTTGCAGAATATGAGAAGAAGGAACCAAAGAATCATGCCTCAGTAAATCATGAAGGTGGAGGAGAAGAGCCTCCTCCCTCTCCGTCTTCCAATGAAAGTTCTTCATCTTCCTCTTCTTATCATTCTGACAAGAATCAGAGGAATGCATCTAAAAATCCCTTTTTCAAGCTGGATGTCAAGTTTGATTTACCTATATTTAGTGGAGAATCTAATGCAAAAAAAGTAAATAACTAGATAAGACAGCTTGAAGTGTATTATTGCATGCAACAAATCAAAGAGGATGAAGCCAAGATCCAGCTAGCATCCCTTCCACTGAATGGCATCGCTCTCATCTGGTGGGAAGGAAAGTTGCAGCAAGGTCATAAGAGTAGTTGTAAAATTCTTTCATATTGGTCTAAGTTCATTGCTACTTTAAGAAGACAATTTTACCCATTGGGTTACAGACAGAAGACCATGATGGAATGGAAACATTTGAAACAAAGTAAAGGTCAAACTGTTTAAAATTTTACAGAGGAGTTTAGGAAACAAGCATTAGCATTGAATGTTCCACTAGACACTTCTAAGAAATTGATGAAATATATTGGATCTTTGCATAGTTATTTGTGTCATTCACTATTATTATTTGAACCTAAGTCTCTTGATGAATCTAGTGTGAAGGTTGTACATCTTGAAAGTAGGGAGAAGCATGAGAAAGATGACCACCCGAAGAGGGCAGTAGTAGCCAAGAGAAGAGAAGCAAGTCCCTCTTGTACTCATTGTGAGAAAGAAGGATGTGATGAGGAAAATTGTTGGAAACTACATTCAGAATTGAGACCTAAGAGGAATGACAGAAAAGAGAAACAAAAGACAGATGAAACCGTGCAACAAGACCAAGAATTTGAATCAGAGGATGATGAGAAGATCACAGTTGTAGGAATTGTAGGCGGTGGACCAATTGACCTGGGATCAAACTCAAGTGACGAATGAATATTGCATCTCTTGGGATTATAGTAGATGGACCCATCAACTTGGGTTCTGATTCAGGCAATAAGACAAATATTTCAGTAGATGTTATGCCAAAAAAGAAGAGGGCACCAAAAGCAGCATGGCTCTAAGAACTCGAAGAAATCAACCAAACCATTTAGGCGAAGAATTTTGAACTAAGGAGACTCCTACAAGAAGAAAAGAAATAGAAACAAAGGTTTCAACATCAGTTACAAGCCAAGGAGGAGGCCTTGGAGAATTTGCAGCATGACAAGCCTGAGGTAAAAAGTGATTCGTCAATTTCATGTACTTTTTATGATGATGATTTCGCTGCTTTTGAGAAACATACTACAGGAATTTGATCAAAATTGTTGAAGAAATTGGGATATCAGGGAAAGGTCCTCGACATTACTGGCCAAGGCATTGTGAATCCCATCAAAGTGGAGGAATTTCCTCATTATGCAGGACAGGGATATGTCGGAAAAGAGGTTGGAGAACGCTCCAAGACAACCAGTGACCAACCAATGACAAATGATGAAAGAAACTCATCGCATTCTAGTGATAATGAGGATTCCATGGGCACTTATCATAGGCACACCAGGAGAAAGCATTCCAAGGCGATCCAAAAAGTTTGGAGGAGAAAGAATCATTGTAGTTACTGCAACGAGCATGGACACGAGAAAGTCGAGTGTCAGACACTCCAAGCCTAGAAAACATGTATGAAGAAACCAACTTGTGAATATGTTCAACAAGTGAATCTCCACAAGGAGATGACTCATTCACTTTGTTGATTACGAGATGGTTTTACTAGGTATAGTCGCTAGTCATGACCACAGTTTGTAAATCATGCATTGTGAATAATTGTAAAAGTGATGATGTGTTTTCCATCACTTATTAAAGTAACAATGATGTTTTTGGCCTTTTGTTGGTAGCTAGGTTATTGGTTTCTATTATGTGATAGTGACCAAAGAGTGTGTGTATAAACTCTTGGCAAGTATGGGGTTGTTTGAGTCATGTGTGGTTTTGTATGTGATTGCAAATAATGTACCAGATTTGCATGCAATGAAAATATTGAAAGTGTGGCTTGACGAGGACACAAGAAGTGTGCAGGATGTGATCATGATTTTGGAGGACCAAAATCTCCTCAATGGGGAGGAATGATCTGGGAGGATCTAGAAATAGAAGTGGCCTTGAAAACAGCTCAGAAATCGAAGTCATCATATGGAAATGAAACCAAAACCAGAGCATAGTACTCGTTGCCCTTATTCCAACAGTGTGAACGGAACTCATATCTGAGTTTGTATGCTCAAGTTATAGTTGGTCAAAGTTCATATCAAACTTGGCCTAGTAGCATTGTTAGCAAGGAAACAAATTGGCAGAGTCCCTGTGCATGAAATCTGGCCACCGGAACGAGAAAATTTGTCACCTACTTAATTTGTTCAGTGAACCTTATTTTTCCACCGGAAAATGTGAACTATTGTATTTTAAAAAAATACAAATTAGGGGTGGTGAGCTGCCACCCCTGCCAACAATCATATTATATATTTATTAAAAAAACAAAGTGTAACGGGTGGGTGGCGACCCCCGGCGGACCCGTCCAACCCAAACCACCTGCTATGTTATATATGCATCGGGTAACGGAACCGACAGGGCTTGAACCCACCCAGCGCGGTGGGGTCAGCCCGCCAAACATTAAAATCCTATGTTGAGACTCAAACATGGAATCTCCTATGTGCTATGCCAATGCCACCAATGGGCCAACAAATCACGTTGTTACCTCCACCCGCCCAAGCATATTTAAACACTCATTCGGCCTTTCCACGGGGGGATCGGCAGTGGAAGAGCAATGGAACTAGGAGTAGCCTGGGCAGTGGAACCATGAGTGGGGATATTTTAGACATACCAAAAAAGTTCCCTTGGAGGGTCGAGGTGCCAATGTTAGAATTTGACAAGTTTATAGTCGATTTTGCATGTTTTTGTGCCAAGAATCCATCTATGTAGTTTGTTTCTCTAGCTGAGGTCTCCATTTTTTGTCCATCATCCAAATTGAACGTATAAGGGTCATTTTGTAAAGTTTCTTATAACTGATTTCTTTGATTCCACTTAATGAAAGAAGGCCTCCCCACTTTTGAGCAGAGCCCGGAGATGTAGCCCACACTGGGTGAACTCCATAATCAAATCTTTATGTCTTTGATCTCGTGTTTGCTTATGATTTCTGCTTAATTTCATGTGTTTTAAGTTACTTGGTTAACATTCTCTTTTATATGAAATTTTGAATGCATCCTTGAAGTTAAAATATATGGATCAATTATCGTCTTGTCTTGAAGCTTTGTCAGCCCAGTGGTTCCTCCTTTGTGCTCACTTGAAACCTTTTGGCATCAGGGAACCAAGCTGATGTGTCATGGTGGGTCCACCCCACTGCATATAAGATCCAATCAATGAACAAGCTAGGCTGACTGTCAATGCCACATGTGCCTAGTGCCTAGCCAGTCTAGCACCTCTCCGTTTCACTCATTTAAGTTCTTCCGAGTTCAAGGGACCGAGATGAGTTGTCCTAGTGGGTACCACTACCACGCTCATTGAGCAATAAAAATATCACCATGATGATACGTCTTTGACACCTACTACATCTTCCTGGAACCTAGTCAGCCTGATGATACCTGCCTGTGCACCTTATAAATATTTTGGGAAAGCCCTTCCATGATGATTTCATGTTGACACCACCAACTCCAAGTGGTGTGATCTAAGTGGTGACACATGTCACTCATATTTGGCCCACTAGGCCACCCAAAAACACAAAATATTCCTACCACATGTCCCCTAGGCTGACATCATCATCCACCTATCATTGTCAAGCTATCTATTTGGGCCAATCATATTGTGCCATCTACCCATTAGAGAGGAAAGAGAAAAGGATTTGGGCCTTTGTTTTTTGCAATCATTTCCTTAAAATTTTAAACAAAAACCACTAGATTCAAGCATTTTCTACAACCATGCTAGCTCAACTTCTTTCTTATTGGTATCTGCTACTTCATTTCGCCATGCTAGCTGACTTCTTTCCTATTCGTATCTTATACTTATCTTCACCACGCTTGTCCGACTTCATTTCTATTGGGCCATTTTTGTGCTCTTCCACATCTGCCCAACCTGACATCCTCCCAGAACTTCCTTTGTGTGCTATTTTGAATCCTTCTGAGGCACTCCCACTGGGATGAGTTGTTACAGTGGGACTTTCGACGACTAATAAAATCACTTTTTTCCACTTCATTGTCTGCCACATTTTCCTGGTCATTTGGATAGTTTCTCCTCCAACCTCTCTATCATGTTTGGCAATGCTGCCAAACTAAACATGTGCCAAGGGAACCTCTAGCCACATTAGCTCTGCACTCTTTGACTTTTGGGGGTACAAAATTTGACTAGTCATAACTTTCAATCCAAGAGACCATTTTTTTTCCTACCACTAGAAAGATATTTCAGAGCTCTATCCATCTGAGTGGGTCCTTACTATGTTTGAAGTGATCTTAGTAGCTAGAAATGAATTCAAATATGTTGCGCCATCTTCTTCATGGCTTGTAACATTCTTTGCAATCATCTTTGTTTCTACCTTCATCTTCACCACCTTTTCCATCAATGACAAAATATTTCTAACATTCTCCCCCTTTGGCATTGATGGAAACACCTTGATCAAACATAATCATCACCATAAAGAAACAAAGTGTGCTTCTTATTTTTATTTCTCCTTTATCTTCCTCCTCTTCTGCTATAGTACTTATGTGGTGAAATTCTCCTTTATTTAATCAACAATACATATCTCTTTTCGTTTGAAACTCTTCTTTTGTTGTTTAATCACTAATACTACTCCCACTTTTACATCAATGGCAAAGACACCAACATGCCCCTTGTCAACAATCTTCCCCTTTCATGTTGATCATGTAGACCTAACATCTGCATCTTGATATGTTTAATGCTTGTTGGTTGCCTTTCTTCTTCTTGAAGGAATATCTAGTGGAGAGAGTCAAGAGGAACAACTCCCACTCTCTGCCTTAAATACACAAATTGGTCTCTTGTGAGAGCTTTAGTGAATATATCATATTATCTTCTCTTTTGTAGGTACATACCCCATCTTGACAATATGGTTTTCAACTTGCTCTCTTAGGAAATGGTACTTGATTGGAATATGTGTTGTATTTGAGTGAAAAACATGATTCTTTGACATGTTGATGGCACTTGTATTTTCACAAATAATAGGAATAGGTTGATCACAAATAATAGGAATAGGTTGATCATAGAACACTTGTACATCTTGAAGATTTTGCTTCATCCACAAGAGCTAAGTGCAACAAGAAGTTTCTGCAATATATTTTGCTTCAGCAGTAGATAAAGAGGTTGAAGCTTGCTTCTTTCTCAACCATGAAACTATGAATTCTCCAAGAAAGAAAGCACCACCAATAGTGCTTTTTCGATCACCTATATCACTTTCCCAATTAGCATCAGTATAAACAATTAGAGAAAAATATTTACCTCTTGGGTACCAAAGTCCATAGTCCATCGTGGCTCCGAGATATCTAAGAATCCTTTTAGATGCTAGAAGATGGATATGTCTGGGGGTTTCCTTAAATATTCCAACAATACCAACTGCATGGATGATGTATGGTGTTTAGGTTGTTAAATATAAGAGGTTTCCAATAATAGATTTGTATAAATTATGGTCCACTTATGGTGATTCATCAATATTGCTAAGCTTGAAACCTGTAACCATTGGTGTGGTTACCAAAGAACACTCCTCCATGCCAAATTTATCCAATTCTTCCTTGAGATACTTTCTTTGTGAGATAAAAAAATCCTCTAGAAGTTTGTGCAATCTGCAATCCAAGGAAATAAAATAGTTCTCCATGTTGAGAAATTAAGGGCAATACAATTGTTTTATTTCTCTTTACTATGATAACTGCTTGAAATATTATTTTCTTCATATTTGATTGATATTATTACCATGTAGTGTTATCATCAACCAGCTATCAAAACAAGAAAATCAATCATGCACAAGTACACAAGATATTGGCACCATGCTAGGGCAAAAACCTCTCCAAAACTTGAGAGGAAAAACCCTTGAACTCTTTCTTATAGAATCTTTATTGAGAAATTACATGACCCAAACATTGACCCAGAAATGCCTTCAACATCAAAAGACAATACCTCAAAATGTGTACCCAATCACACTATTCAATTCTACAGTGAATGAGCATGACAGTTTTCACCAAACAATTCGAATAGGCTCTCCTAGCCTCTATCTATCCTTGCATTATATGTATATGCCTCATATGCTACCAAGGTTATCATTAGATATCATCGACAGGACTTCACAACGCAACAACTTAGATTGTCAACACAATGAAGGTAGAAGCCCTAGATTTCAGAACGTATGCATATGCGTGAATGGAGTTAGGGATCTCCTAGCCCTATGATACTCTCACACCTTTCAACAGAAGTCTCCTTCTTTTTTTGTGTGGCCAGAACTGCCCTTTAAACTATCCACACCATTATGTGATGCAAGACCCTAACCCAGATCCGAATGTCGTGATGAGGAGCAGGCTCAATGGTGGCTTCTTATGAGGGGATAGACTTCCTCGCGTGTTGCGGCTACCTTCTCTTTCCTCGACCTTAATGTTGTTTCTCTTCTTCGTGAGAGAGATTAATTGAATTTCATTTTGGAGGAGCCACACATAGCCTATATATAGGCTTGTCCTCTCATCTATTGAGCTGACATGAGCCTAGATTAAGCTAACATGTCCTTTGATTAATTAGCTGAGCCGACATGAATCCATAACCTTCCTTTGAGCGATTTTTCTTGAGTAAATATGTGGGTACACATTTGAGTATTTATTTGATGATCTAGAAGGACTTACATTTATTACATTTACACAAATAATACATGATTTTCTTCACTTTTTCATGACTTGTCTTGAGCTCTTTAATTAGAGCAAAAATAATTCTTTTAATACAAAAACACATTAATGCAAAAATTTGACATAATGAAGACCGAACCTAGTTATACTATTTTCAACACTCCCTCTTAACTAGGGAGGTATTCATACATACATGGTACATGGACATTCTCAATACAAGAGTTCTCATAAGAAAAGAGTTGGATTAGTTATCCATCTGTTATAACATCATTTCAACCAACATTGTTTCCATATAGCAAAGCCTTGGCTAATCGCTCTATCTCTCAATAATAGATCAGAGCACAATGTTGGCGAGACCAATAACTTATAGGCACACTCGTCATTGTCTCTCTTAGGGTCATACCCACCCGGGTGTTCTCCAAGTATGCCCTACTAGGACTATTCTCATCTTGGGTTCCCAACCCTCAAGAATATCAATCCTCTTGCCCACTCTTGTCTTAGATGCCCTACCTCATCCTCAAAGAGTGTCGAATGCCAGATGATAACTCAATCCTCCATTTATTCTTCATTCTCGAAAGACAAAAATGTAGTGTCTATCTTTCCCGCTCAAATAGAGACGACATATCAACCAGACCAATCTTGTCTCAAAAATACACAAGATTCTTGTTCGGAAGCGCTTTCGTTAATATGTCGGCAATCTGCTCATCTGTGGGAACATACTCCAGCTTCATTACTCCATCCTGCACCAGCTTCTGAATATAATGATACTTGTTATTTATGTGCTTTGTCTTCCCATGAAACACTATGTCCTCAGAAAATCTTATGCAGCTAGTATTATCATAATGAATAGTTGTAGGGGCCAACGGTC
Source organism: Pinus tabuliformis (assembly GCA_031772625.1). NCBI lineage: Eukaryota > Viridiplantae > Streptophyta > Pinopsida > Pinales > Pinaceae > Pinus > Pinus tabuliformis. Next base: position 1,452,509,535 of record CM062819.1, on the reverse strand, counting down.
CTGCAAATAAGTCGGATAACAATTTCCTTAACCAGACCGCTTCCCGACTGACTTCACATGCTGCTACATACTCGGCTTCAGCACTGCTTAAGGCAATTGTCTCTTGCTTTCTGCTCATCCAAAAGACCATCGAGGATCCTATACTGAAGCATCCTCCAGTTGTGCTTCTACCATCCTTTTCGCTACTTCCCAATCAAAATAAGTAAATCTTGTCAGAAGTACATCTTTCCCTTTCTCATATTTTAGGCAATAATGTATGGTTCCCCGCAAGTATCTCAATATATGCTTGGCTTCCACCCAATGATCATGACGAGGCTCCATCTGGAACTGACTGAGAACATTCACTGCAAAACATGTATCTAGCTGAGTATTTACTAGGTACATCAAGGATCCAATTAATTGCATGTACCTTGTGGGATCCACCAAACTGGATTCATAATTTCTCAACAGTCTCAGGTTCGTGATCATTGGATTCATCATAGGCTTTCACTCCATCATATCAAAACTTTTTAGAATTTCAATTACATACTTTCCATGACCCAAATGAATCTAATTGGGTTCTTGCCATACTTTGAGTCCCAGATAATAGTGCATGGATCCTAGATCCTTCATATCAAATTCTGCATTTAACTAATTCTTGCATTCTTGAATACTTTATTCTACACTAGTTAGTATAAGATCATCTACATATAGTAAGATGCTAACAGGTTCATCTTTTACCACTTTGATGTAGAGATTGGGATCAGCCGAACTTTTGGTAAAGACTAGCCTTTGCAGATAAGCATCCATCCTAGTGTACCATGCTCTAGGTGCTTGCTTGAGGCCATATAGGTCCTTTTTCAATCTGCAAACATAGTCTCCTTTACCTTTGACTTTGAATCCTAAAGGTTGCTCAATGTAGACTTCTTCATCTATGGTGCCATTCAGGAATGCAATCTTTATGTCCATTCAATGAACTTTCCACTTCATGGATGCAACCAGAGAAATCAATGAACAAATGGTTATATATCTTGTTGTGGGAGCAAAGGTTTGTTCATAGTCAATTCCTTCTTCTTGTGAGAAACCCCTAGCCACGAATTTGGCTTTGTATTTGTTTATCCTCCCATCCACAGCATGATTAATTTTCTAAATGCATTTCGAAGTTACCACAGATTTTCTTTCTGGTCTAGGAACAACTTCCCAAACCCCATTTTTCATTATCAATTGATATTCTCCATTCATGGTAGACTTCCATTCAGGGTGCTTGGAAGCTTCTTCAAACGTGGATGGTTCATTTTCTATCAGTTTTGACATGTAGGTTGCATACCCAGAGTACCTTTCAGGTTTCTTCCTTTCTCTGAACTTTCCACTACCCTAATGTCCTTCATCTTCTTGAAGTGTTGAGGTCAACCAATTAGGTCTATTCCTCTTTTCCGGAACAGTAACAGGTTCACTTGGACCTTCATCTTCTTGATGAGTATCTTCTTCTTCTTTTTCTACTTCTTCCTCAAATATAGGAAGATCTTCTTCATCAGAATCAGATGAAATGTCCTTTGACCTTTTGAATGCAATATTTTCATCAAAGATTATATCTCGACTTACATCTATATGATGTCCTTCCTTAATCTAGATTTTGTAAGCCTTGGATGAACTACTCTATCCCACAAATATTCCCTTCTTTCCTGTTGGATCTAGCTTCTTCCTTTTATCCTTGGAATGTGGATATACACAGGACATCCAAATATTCGGAGATGATCCACATTAGGCTTCTTTCCAGTGAAGACTTCTTCAGGTGTTCGATTATTCAGAGACCTGTGGGGACTTCTATTTTGAACATATACAATAGTCTTTGTTGCTTCACCCCATAGGAATTTCAGTAGATCTTGGTCATGAATCATAGCTTTGACACTTTTTTCTATGGCTCTGTTCTTTCATTCAGCTACTCCATTATGCTCAAGATTATATGGAACTATAAGCTCCCTCTTAATCCCAGCCTCCTTGCAGAAGGCTATAATTTCCTTCAAAGTGTATTCTCCACCGTTGTTAGAACTCAAAATCATGAATTTCCTTTCTGTGAGATTTTCTACTTCGGATTTGAATTCTTGAAATTTTGAAAAGACTTCATCTTCAGATTTAAGAAGGTAAACCCAAGTTTTCCTAGAGTGGTCATCTATAAACATGACATAGTATATATTTTCTCCAAGAGATTTGGTTATAGGACCACAGACATCAGAGACATCAGAGTGTATGAGATCAAGTATTTCTTGAGCGCGGGATCTTCTATGTCCAAATGGCTTCTTTGCAATCTTGCCCAATGCACAACCGTTGCATATACCTTCATGTTCTTCCTTAATGTTTTGGATTCCATTCGTTATGGAGTTCAGAGTTGGAAGAATTTTGAAGTTAGGTGACCCAACCTTCTATGCCATAATTCACATGGGTTGATTTCAATATGTATGAGTGCTTGATCTATAGGAGAGGCTAGTCTGTATAATCTTCCTTCTCGGACACCAATAGTTATAGATTTTTCAAGACTTGATTCTTTAGCCCAGACAACTACCTTTCCATTTATAAAATCTAGTCTTTCACCCTTCTCTTCTAAAGATGAAATAGAAATAATATTTTTTCACAGACTTGGAACATAGAGGATGTTGTTGAGATGAATGTTACTTCTGTCATCAAGCTTGATGGAGGTAGATCTGATGCCTTTCACTGGATAGTTTTTATTGTCACCAAGCTCCACAAAATAGGAGGACTTTCCCTTGGAGAGAGTCTTGAGTTGATGATGGTGACCAGTCATATGCCTTGAAGCTCCACTATCTATTACCCAGATGTTTTCATCTTGAAATGTGCCTGAGATTGCAAAGAATAAACCATCAGCTTTTGTAGATATGTCATAATTGGATATTAGATAAACCCGTGCTTGCTTGATCTTTTGATTGATGAGGTTTTTCAACCATAGCCCAATACTTGCTAACTGATGCATGAGGGAGTTGATCTTCTTTCTGCCCTTTGATGAACCACCCTCTTATACCATGTTGAGAAATTAAGGGCAATACAATTGTTCTATTTCTCTTTACTATGATAACTACTTGAAATATTATTTTCTTCAGATTTGATTGATATTATTACCATATAGTGTTATCATCAACCAGTTATCAAAACAAGAAAATCAATCATGCACAAGTACACAAGATATTGGCAACATGCCAGGGCAAAAACCTCTCCAAAACTTGAGAGGAAAAACCCTTGAACTCTTTCTTATAGAATCTTTATTGAGAAGTTACATGACCCAAAAATACCTTCAACATCAAAATACAATACCTCAAAATGTGTACCCAAACACACTATTCAATTTTGTAGTGAATGAGCATGACAATTTGCACCAAACAATTCGGATAGGCTCTCCTAGCCTCGATCTATCCTCGCATTATATGTAGATGCCTCATACGCTTCCAAGGTTATGATTAGAGCTTGTCTACAAGACTTCACAAGGCAACAACGTAGACTATCAACACAACGAAGGTAGAATCCCTAGGTTTCATAACATATGCATATGCGTGAATGGAGTTAGGGCTCTCCTAGCCCTACGATACCCCCATATCTTTCAGCAGTAGTCTCCTTCTTTTGTTTGTAGCCAGAACTGCCCTTCAAACCATCCACTTCGTTACGTGATGCAAGACCCTAACCTAGATCCAAATGTCGTGATGAGGAGTAGGCTCAATGGTGGCTTCGCATGAGGGGATAGACTTCCTCGTGTGTTGCGGCTACCTTCTCTTTCCTCGACCTTAATGCTATTGCTTTTCTTCGTGAGAGAGATGAATTGAGTTTCGTTTTGGAGGAGCCACACGTAGCCTATATATATGCTTGTCCTCTCATCTATTGAGCCGACATGAGCCTAGATTAATCTGACATGTCCTTTGATTAATTAGATGAGCTGACGTGAATCCATAGCCTTCCTTTGAGCGGTTTTGCTTGAGTAAATTTGTGGGTACACATTTGAGTATTTATTTGATGATCTAGAAGGATTTACATTCATTACATTTACACAAATAATACATCATTTCCTTCACTTTTACATGACTTGTCTTGAGCTCTTTAATTAGAGAAAAAATAATTCTTTTAATACAAAAATACATTAATGCAAAAATTTGACTTAATGAAGACTGAACCTAGTTATACTATTTTGAACACTCCAAATATAGACATCTCAAATTTTTCCTTCATATCAGTTGCAAACTAGCATGTTAGTGAGTCTGAATCACTGGAAAATATAATATCATCAACATAGAAAACCATGCTATTAATTTTCCATCATTAGCTTTAACATATAAATTACTATTAGTTGTGCAAGTAACTATCCAACTTGGAATACCAAGCCCGTGAGGCTTTCTTGAGACCATACAATTTCTTCTTCAGCTTACAAACATAATCTGGTTGATCTGATAGTTGAAAAGCATCTAGCTACTCTATGTAAACTTCTTCCTACAATTTTCCATTTAGAAAGGTATATTTGACATCTGTTTGATTCATCTTGAATTTCTTGAAACAGGAAAATGCCAAAAACATTCTAATTGCCTCTAATCGAGTAGCGGGGACAAAAGTTTCATCAATGTCCAAACCTTTGATTTGTGCATAGCCTTGTCACACTAATCTTGCCTTGTTTCTTACCACTTGACCATGCTCATTCAACTTATTTCTTAAAATCCCCTTCATGCCTATGGCATTCTTGTCTATTAGTCTTGGAACAAACTCGCATGTGTGATTTTTCTTGATCTGGTCCAATTCTTCATGCATAGATTTTAACCATTTATCATCCTGCCTTATCTATGAAACATTCTTTGGTTCCTCCATCAATAATAGAGTTATATGTGCTTGAGTGGGGGGATTTAGCAGCTTCTTGTTTGTAAACCTGTATTTAAATCACCAACAATTTGATTAGCTTGGTGGTGTTTTTTTCACATACCTTGAAGGATATTTGACATGAGGACTGTGGGGCTCTTCATTTTCTTCATCTGAAGGTGACTCATCATTCTTCTCATCGTTGTTGACTAGATTAGTGGAGTTGTTATTTACTGGTTAATTGACTTTAGATATAATATACTCATCCAATTTGACATTGATACAATCACCAATATTCTTTTTATTTTTTTGTAGAACCTATAGCCTTTTCTATTATGAGAATATCCAAGAAAACTACCTTCATCAACCTTGCATCAAACTTACCAAGTTTTTCATTGTTCTTCTTGATATATCACTTGCTTCCAAAAACTTTGAAATCCTTGACTGTTGCAGGTCTTCCGTACCAAAGGTCATAGGGAGACTTATCACTAATGGTCCACACAAGTCCATATGTACTAAATGCAATGGCTTAGTTGAACATCTCTCCTTGGACTTGAATGGCATTCGGGCTTGCTTACCCAACTAACAGGATTTTCAAGTGTTATTCTCAGGATTTGAAAGCTTTGGTAGATCTTTGACAACATTCTTCTTTCCCAATATGACTATCTGATCAAAATTTAGATGTTCAAGTCTCTTGTGCCACAACCATCTCTCATCAATCTTCGATAAGCAGCATTTATTTGTTTTCTCTTTCAAAACATAAACATTGCTATCTATTCTCACATCTTCATCTACTACTTCACTAGTGCCTACAAACTTGATTTGACCGTTCTTAGCCTTGAAAATCGTATCATAGCCTTGATCACACATAGGAGACACATTGAGCAAATTATGCTTCAATCCATCAACAAATAAAGCATTATTGGCTTTACCTCGTCCCTTTGACAAACTAACAACTCCTTTACCAACAATTTTACCATGTGCATTATTACCAAAAGTCACATTACCTTTCTTAATTGGTTTCCAAGTAAAAAAATTACTTTTATCTTCTGACATGTTCCTAGAACAACCATTTTCAACAGATCAATAAATACCTTCATTCTGAGCATACAAAAAATATTACAATGTTTCGAATTCTCCTTTTCTTTCTAGACCTTGGGCTCATGGCTTATTTTCTTAATAACTAGATCAAGCCTCTTCTTGTTAATTCTGCAATCAACTGCTTTATGCCTGGAATTTTGAAAATTATGACATTGGATCATATTATTCAAAGGAATGTATAGATTATTGTACTTGGGTCTTCTCAATCTCTATCTGATTCATTGATTATGTTTATAATTTCTTCTTCTTGATATAAGATGCATGTATGATAAATTCACCCTGCAATTTGTTGCCTTATGTCCATAATTAGTGCATGTAAAACAATAGCCTAGAAATATGTTTGCATACTTGGGAGAAAACTGACTTCTAAAACTTTGTTAGACTGATCTTTGTGCATTTTAATTTTCTCTTTCAGCGCAATTTGTCTTTTGTTGAGCAAAATTTCTCCTTTTATTGTGTTGTTGTTGATTTGTCTTTGACTGATTATTAGGTTTTGTGCTACTTTTTTCTCCTTTTTATTGTGTTGACTCATATTTTTTTGATGCATTTTCACCATTTTTTATTTCTTTCCCAAAGGTAATCGACTTATTTCCCTTTGATTTTGTTGCAGATTTAGATTCGACTTCAAATCCAAGACTAGTTTTATTAGTGGAAACTCTCTATGCTTCAAGAAGCTCATTTAAATTTGTTGTCCACTTTCCAAACTTTTTATTAAAGCTCAGTTGAGTCTTTGCCTTTTCCAACTCTTTTCTTAGTAAAACTACGTCTCTTTCAAGCCTTTCACAAGCTTGATTCTTCTCACTGGCATATTAGTTTAAAGTCTCTTCAATCTTCTTGCCTTCTTCAATTTGCAATAGGAGAGGTTCAACAGCCTTAGCTTTGTCCTTGATCAACAATTATTTCTGGGTTATATTTTTCTTTCTTAGCCTTTCAAACTCTTCAAGCACGTTGACCAACTCTCCTTCTAAGTCTACTTCAGCCTCTTCATCATCAGAAGTGATGGCTTCAACTTCTAGATTGTCTATATCCATGACCATGAATTCTTTTGGAATTTCATCATTCCTATCCTCATTAGATGATTGATTGCGTTCACTTTCAGATGCACTCGCATCTTAGGTGTATAAGTGCTTCTTTTTAGCCTGCTTCCTTTCCTTTTTCACTTTCTTGAACTTCTCTCTAGAATCATATTCGTTTTTCTTCTTTTCAAGACACTTGGAAGCACAATGCCCAAGTTGACCACAATTAAAACATTTAAAAGGTAGTTCACCTTTATACTTTCCTAATCCTCTCTTGAGATTCCTCATGAACTTAGCTTCTTCTTCATCATATTCACAACAAGAATCATCATGCTCTTCCTTGGGCTTCTTATCTACTTTGAAAGGTTCACTCCTTTGTAGGTTTTTCATTTTAAATTCTAATCTCATAAGTATTGAGTGTACCAAGTAATTGGTCCAACATGAGAGTCTTCAACTCACTCATCTCCTCAATGGTTGATACCTTGGGATTAAATCTCTCATGGAGAGATCTCAACACCTTTTGAACTACATCAAGGCCTCGTATAATGTTTACAACTTCATCAACTTTTAGGAAGTACTTTGCAATATCTTCATCATCATGCATATTTAAAGACACAAATTTCATCTAAAACCTTGAAGTTTAGATTGCTTTGCCTTTTTATCTCTTTCATAACAGTTTCTCATCGTGTCCCAAAATCCTTCGCTGTTGAGCAATCCATAACCTTAACAAGTTCTGATTCAGGTAGGCTAGTAAGCAGTGCATTCATGGCCTTTGCATTGCATGTGAACTCCATCTTCTGATCTTCAGTAATCGATGATAGAGTATTTTGATATTCTTCTTCCATAACATCCCATACGTCATCTCCAAGTGATTGAATATAGGTCTTCATCCTTACTTTCTAAAACACAGTTTGTTCCATTGAACATAGGTTCCCTATTGGTGAATCATCCTTCCTACTTTTCCATGGTCCTTGATATTCCTTCCAGTTGTTAAACTCATCCTGAAGGAACGTGGTTGCTCTGATACCAATTGTTAGAAACAAGGGAAACCAGGACACTACTAAGAGGGGGCAGGTGAACAGTAGTGTAACAAATTATAAAACTCTTAACAATTTGTACTTTTCAATCGCTCATGAATCAACAACATAACTCAATCATGTAAAACATAATATAATAACCATTTTCATACACATGCAACATATATATATATATATATATATATATATATAGGCATCAATATTCCCTTTATTTCTTTGGAAAACACAAGATTCAACTTACTATTACATCATTTCCCCACAAGCATCTACTTGTAGGTTTATTAGCTGCTATTGAAAGGAACATCTATCCCTGCTCATTTATCAGTTTTTACTGAAATGGACTCTTGCCCCTGCTCGTTTATTAGCTAATGTAGAAAGGGACTCTTTCCCATGCTTGTTTATTAGCTATTGTTGAAAGGGACTCTTGCCCCTATCATTTACTAGCAACTACTAGAAGGAGCTACAACGCTAGTATTGCAAGCTACAACTTGCATGACATCTATGAGTCATCTTTCATACAATTTTTATACTCAAATCATGAAGCAATTCCCTTTTTATAAATATCTTTTTACTTTGGAAAAGGAAGTTTAATAAAAACGAAAAATTAAAATTAAAAATTAAATAAATTGTCTTTCATTTGTAATCAATTATATTTTAAAAAATATAAATAATAAGAGATAAATAAAAACTTACATAAATCGTGTTGTAATTATGAAACTATGGTTGAGATGAGAATTTTGTTTTCTTCTAACCACTTAATGTTTTGAATGTCAAATTTGATTAGTGTGATTGGATTTCAAGTGTTTTGTTATGTAAAACAAGTAAGGTTCTTAGGTGGTTCATGCATCCCAAAAGAGAAGGAGCTAATCCCTTGATGAGAGGAGCTATCCCTTTGAAGGAGGGATTTATCCCTTTGAACAAATCAATTTATCACTTCACATACCCACCAAAACCACCATTAAAACACCTTCAGCAATCTATAATTACTCAATAATTCACCATACTCACCAGCAGCATCAATCCATCTCACCAACACAATTACTCTGTTGTTGTTCTTACAAATTTGACTCCGCTTATAAAGAAATTTGGATTCATATTTTTAGAACTAAAACTTTGTTATTTTGCACTTTTGTTCTTACATGAATCTTTTATTTTTTGTCTTTGTCTTGCTTCTGTCAATTCATCTTAATTTTCCCTCCAAGTCTTTAAACTCTCCTTACTTGTTTCTGCTTGGAAAACTGAGCTTAACTGCTTAATTTTTCTATTTTGGATTTTTTCTCAGGATTTAGCTAGGATTTCCTAAATCTAGTGCATCACCAAATTCGGCTAAACTGCCAAATATGACTCTATATATGTCCATGTCGCTATTACGTTGCACACTCATGCATGCCTTCTTTTATTAACTTTAGTGTTGCGCTGTTATATTTGGCATAAACGCCAAATTCTAAAGCTAACAAATTAACCTATCAAACGAGAACTATAACCTCAAAACGAGAACTCTAGCCAAAAAAAACATGAAAAAACAACCCGAAAACAAAAAGTGTGTATGTTGAAACGACATTTTTTTCACAGTAAATTTTCATCATTTTTTAAAAATGGCAGTGAGAATAAATTTTAAACATGAAAAAACACCCTGAAAAGGAAGAGTGTTGATGTTGGTATAAAGTCTTTTTTTTGGGGTAAAATTTCAACATTTTTTAGCAATGATGTTAAAGATAAAATATCATGACTCCAAAAAACTTTAAAATTTTGGCAATTTTCAGGCATGGCATTAAAAATAAAATATCACGTCTCTGAAAAGCCTTAAAATTCTAACAATTTCCAGTGATAAGGTTAAAAATAAAATACTTATAATTGTTTCAACCATAGTATTAAATATAAAATATCAAGGCTCGGAAAAACATTAAAATTTTGACAATTTTTCAACCATGGAATTAAAACCGAATATCACAACTTAAGTTTTTAATATATTTCAACCATGAAATTATGGAAAAATTATATGGCTAAAAAAAACTTTAAAAATGAACACTTGAATGAAAGAATTATTATACCAAGAGTAATTGCTTTTTAAACGCTAAAGTGTAGCTATTTTAAAAACTTAGCCTAAGACAACTTGACACATTGCAATGAAAATTTAATAATCAACTATCAAACTGACATGCAGTGCAGACGAACTTGACTTATTGCAGTGAAATATTAAAAAACGATCATGCAATTGACACACTATGGGGGCAGACATGATCCATTATAACGAAAACTTTAAAATCAACTATCAAATTGACAAATAATGAATGGGGTTACACGAAGGAACCCTGCACAAACAAAAAATAAAAATAAAAATAAATAAATAAAATGAAAAATGAAAAATACAAAACAAAACAAATATTAAAAGATTGAAAAAAATTAAAACTGAAACAAAACAAAACAAAAAAATAATAACTAACTTAAAAAAAATTATATTAAAAAAAACTAAAATAATTAAAAATGACCCCAAAAAACTTATAAAAGATAAAAATTAAAAACTAAATATAAACTATAAATAAAATCAAAATCAAAATTAAATTAAATTAAATTAAAAAAAAAAAAACAAAACAAAAACAAAAACAAAAACAAAAAACAAAACATAAATTATCGCAAAAGAAAAAAATAACAAAAACAAAACAAAAAATCAATATATAAAAGCAAATTGGATGGTTAAGAAAAAATAAATAAAGAAAACAAGAAAATTAAATACAAGTTTTATATATATAAAGAGTTAAAATATGAATAAAAAAACATTAAAAATATATTAAAAAAAATATTAGAATGAAATTATAAAAAAAAAAAAAAAAAGGTAATTAAACAAATTCATTAAAATTTAAAAGAAAAAAAATAAATATAAATAAAAACATTAAAAATAATAAAACATTATAAAATTAAATAGAAAAACATTATAAAAAATTAAAATTGGTTTAAAAAAAATAAAAACTTTTAAAAAGTTATAATTTTTTATTAAAAAATTATTCGTTAAAATTAAAAAAGGGTCACCCATGGCCCCAGCTTGCGAAGGTCGTTTCTAGGAAACGTCCCTCTGCCAGCCAGGGGCCAAGGCAACTACAAGGGTTGGCAGAGGGGAGTCGATGCCTCTTCGCTGACCCTTGTGATGGCCCCTCGGCCCCCAGCTAGCAGAGGTCGTTTCTAGGAATCGTCCCTCCGCCATCCGCGGGCCCAAGGGCAGCTACAAGGGTCGGTGGAGGGGCGTCATTGCCCCTTCGCTGACCCTTGCGATGACCCATCAGCCCCCAGTTGGCAGAGGGTCGATTCCCAGAATCTGCCTGCATCAGCCAAAGGCCCAGGGCGACCAATGTATTTTTTTTTTTTTCATTTTTTCTAAGTTTTTTTTTTTTTTTTAATTGTTTTAATGTTATTTTTTAATGTTTTTCCGTTTTTAGTTTTATTTTAATGGTTTTTTTCCCTTTTTTAATATTTTCAAATTTTAATGTTATATATATATATATATATATATATATATATATAATTGTATTTTTTTTATGTTTTTTAATTTTTATTTCTAATGTCTCTTTCTTTCTTTTTTTTCTTTTTTTTTTAAACAATATGTTACATTTTTTTTTTGTTATTTTTTACTTATAATTTTAGGTGAATCATGTTAAAAAATTAAAAAAAAAAAAATCAAATGTCATTATTTTTGGATATAAATTTCTAAAAATTTCATAAATGTTGTTATTTTTCAACATTTTTTATTCAAATTTTCTGTAAAAATCATTTATTTAACATGTCGTTTCTAGTGAAAATATCCCAAAATACGTATTTTTTAATTATATCTATATGCAAAATGTGTATTTTTTGTCGAGTGTTTAATATTATTATTTTTATTGACAATTATTTTATTTTTGTTCAAGTATTAATTAAAGATACAAACAAACAAAAAACTTAACTTGAAAGTATTAATTTTATTATTTTTTTAAACTTTGTAAAAATATTAAAATTTTCATTATAAAAAACATTACAAAGAAAAACAAAAACACAAGTTTGGAAAACCATTAATAAACAAACATCTTATGACAAAAAATAAGAAGAGGAATAAGACAACTTGAAAAATGGTTAAATAATCAACATTTAAAAAGAAAAATTGTACATACTTAGGACATAAGAAAATTTAAAGTGTTAAAAATATGCCTAAAAAAAGGGTTGATGTTACTTTCAAATTCGCATGAAAATTACCAATATTTTAAAAAATTATACTTAATATATCAAAAAAAAATTGAAGTGTCAAAAATTAGCCAAAAAAAAAGGGGTTGATGCTGCATCAATCTTTTTCAAAATTGACATGAAAATCACTAACATTTTGAAAAACAATGTGCAGACATAATACATAAGAAAATTTAAAGCATCAGAAATATGCTCCAAAAAAAAGGTGTATTCTGAATCAACATTTTTCAAAATTGGATGACTTTTTGCAACTCTAAAAAAGTGAGAACTTAGTTCAGTTCCCAATTGATAAGTTACTTTGTTAGCTATCGACTCGTCCATCCAAATAGAGCATATAATGCCAAAAATCGTGATGTTGACTCAGTCCATGCATTAGTCTCTAAGCCAAAATATCAAGTTGTCAAATCATTCACGCATAAGCCTTCAACATAGGCCCACACGCTTTCATATAAACCAAACTGTTTTAAATCAAGATTGTAGATCCACTTTAGGCCATGGAGATTTATAAAAAAAAAACCTTTCGTGGGCCCAGTGTTCTTTAAGCCCTAAGGGCTTTATTTTATAATGCAAATTCTTTGCACCCTCAGTCTTTATGCCACACAAAACCAAGTCATGGTTCTTAAGATTTTAGCCCCACCTCAATTTCCTTATGGGATCATGTGTCAATGTGGGTCCTCCTTTCTTCTCGTGTGCTATGTTCTCATTAGTCTTGCACTGCCCAACTGTATTGTTGTCATGTCCCAGAGCTCTGTCATTCTGACAGTTCCTCCTTTGTGCTCGCTTGAGGGTTCAAGGAACCGAGCTAATGTTTCTTACTAGGCCCATTTGTTGCATATAACATCTAGTTAACAAACAAGACAGAATCGTTTTGCCCTACGCCTAGTCAACCCAACACCTCTCCATTTTGCTCATTTAATTTCTTCCAGGGTCAAGGGAACGAGATGAGATGTTTCAATGGGTGCCACCACTGTGCTCATGGACTAATCAAAATACCATCGAGATGATCTATCTCTAACACCTGCTAACACTACCCGACACCTAGTCAGCCTGGTGATACCTTCTTATGCACCTTATAAATCTTTTAGGAAAGCCCTTTTGGGATGATGTCATGTTGACATCACCAATTCCACGTGGTGGCATTTGAGTGGTGATCATCTCTCAAATTTGGCCCACTAGGCCACCCAAAAATATTGAATCTTCCTGCCACATGTCCCCTAGTCTGACATCATGCTGACATCATCATTTGCATTTGTATGTCAAACTCTGTTTTAGGCCAATAATATTGCACCATCTTCCCATTAGAGAGGAGAGATAAAAGGGTTTGTGCCTTTGTATTTTGCAACCATTTCCTTTGTTTACTTTTTAAACAAAAAACCACTGGATTCAAGCGTTTTATACTGCCATTCTAGCCTGGTTGCTTTCCTTTTAGGCTCTACCACTCTGCTTCGCCGCGCTAGCCCGACTGCCTTTATATTAGGCCAATGTTGCCACTCTACCACATCCGCTCGACCTGAAATGATCCTGAAGCTTCCTTTGTGCGCCCTTTTGAATCCTTCTAGGGTACTCCCATCGGGATGAGTTATTACAGTGGAACCTGTGACAACCAATCAAAACACTTGTCATCGCTTCAATGTCTACCACATTTTCCTATTTGTTTGGATGGCTCCTTCTCTAACCTCTCCGTCGAGTTCGACAATGTTGGAAAACTAAACATGCACCAAGGGAACCTCTATCCACTTTAGCTATGCACTCTTTGACTTTTGGAGGTACAAAATTTGACTAGTCATAACTTTCAATCCAAGTGGTCGTTTTTTATTTTCCTAATACCACTGGAAATCTCTTTTAGAGGTTTATTCGTTTGAGTGGGTCCCAACTGTGTTTGAAGTTATATTATGAGATATAAATGGCTTCAAATATCTTTCACCATCTCCTTCATGGTTGTAACATACTTTGCAATCATCTCTGCTTCTACCTTCATCCTCGTCACCTTTGACATGAATGAAAACATATTTCTAACACTCACAACCCTTGAATCCTGATCCTTGGGAACCCTCAGAGAGATATTCTAAGTTTTGCACAATAATGAGGGAATAAAAGAAATATAAGTGAACTATCTCGACCTCCTAAGAATTGATAAGACATAGAAAGATAAAGACCCAAAATCGCGCTAGGAGCATCAAGTCAAAATACTAAGAAAACCCCTTCTCAAATCAAGGTAGCAAACCCAAAAATAATCAATAGGACAAACTGGTGCCAATCCTTTAGGGTTCATCTCCAACCTATGGAGGATACTATGAAGCAACACACAAATGAGAAGAAAAAGGTCATAAGATTAATCAACAAATTCCAGAAGGATTGAGCAACATACTTGTCAACTTGGGTAGAATAAAGTTGATCTTATAAGTTTATTTCTCCACCAAATCATCTCCCTCATGAAGATAATCTACTGGAATATTAGAGGCCTCAATTGCAAGGGAAAGCAAAGTCTTCTCAAAGACAAGTGGCTCATGGAACATCCAACCTTCTTGGTTATCCAAGATACTAAAAATTGGAGTTGTCTTTAGTGCGACTTTTTGCAGATTCCGGTGACGGAATCCGGCAGAAAAAATTGAGGTTAAATCTTGATTTGTATTATTTAAAATGGTTTTTTAACTGCATATTTGGATTTAGCATCCTCAAAAACCCTTGGGACGCTTTGATTGTGCAGAAATTAGCTATCAAACTTGCGATTTCAATAAATTGCTGCCGGATTTTGACCAGAAAAACCCACCAGAAAAGCTTCCAAAAAGTCTCTTTAAAGACAACTCCCTAAAAATTCATGTGAAGTTGTATGCAAGTTAATAGAAAAATGGGTTTGAGGATGCCAATTAGTAGCTCTTGACACCCAAGGCCAATTCAGAGGTTTCACTATCATTTGTAACTCTCAATAGGTATCCATCCTTAACATGTTTTCTTCTTTCAAAATTCTCACTATACAATTTCAGCTCATAAGATCATCATAAACTTGTTTTCTTTCAAATGTCTATGGCCCTTCACTTCCCAGAGACAAGCCACATTTTCTTAACTCCATCAAGAAAATTACTCTTCTCATGTCACCGACATCTTGGATCCTATGTGGAGATTTCAATCTAATAAAATGTTTAAAATAAAAAAGGGGTGATTTTAGAAATCTAGAAGTGTAATCCAACCTCTTCCAAGATGTCAAAACCTCTTCTCATTTGGTCAAACTCAACACCATTAATGACACTTATACTTGGAACAACTACAGAGGTGGCTCCCAGAAAATATCTTCAAAGATGGATAGGTATCTCATCTCTGAAAATATCATGTCCAACGGCATTTTTTTGGAGGCTTCCATACTCCATAGCTATGGATCGAATCATTGGCCAATCAAATTAGACATTGAAATCAAGTCCTACCCCAGAAATAGACCTTTTCTCCTAGAGAATTTTTGGCTCCAAAATCTCAACTTCCAATAAATCATCAAGGATTGGTGGGATTAAGTAATCAAGTTTGAAATATTGGTCATGTTCTACCTTCAAAGGAAGTTGAAGCACATTAAATATCAACTCAAAACTTGGAATAAGGAAAAATTTGGAAACATGAATTAGTACAAAAAAAAACCTATAAGCCTAAATGGAGCACATCCAATAGGAAGCCAATCACCAATGCATATCAAAGTACCTCATAAAGGAGGAATCATGTACTCTCACTTTGCTTGAAGAAAGAATGAAACTAGAAGAAATAATTTGGTAACAAAATATAGAATTAAATGGTTGAAGGAAGGAGAGTGAAATACTACATTCTTCCACAATTTGATGATTCAACATCAACATCACAATGATATTTCTTCCTTAAAAATAAGGTAGGTGTAAAGGTTCAATATCATGAGGACATGGCTAATTTGTCAGTTCAATATTATAAATAGCTACTATCTGACCCCAAGATGGATTGCTTGGAGGCTATAAACAAAATAGTTCAGCACATTCCATCTTTGGCTACCAAAGATCAAAATGAGGATCTCTTAAGAGAGATATCTATTGAATAATTAAAAGGGGTAGTGAAACCTATGCCTTGGAACAAGGCCCCTGGATTGGACAAATTCACTACTAAACTTTTTCAGGGTTGTTTGTCAACAATTAGACATGATATATGGAAAGTGGTGGAGGAATCAAGCAGATCGAAAACCATTATGAAAGCACTCAATGCTACCTTTTTCACTTTAGTTCCCAAAATGGAAAAAGTCGAGGACCTTAGTGGCTTATGTCCCATTGCTATATAATCGCCTCAAACCCATCCTGCTTAGCTCATTTCAGTGAAAGAAATAGGTTATGCAGAGATGCATCAAATTTTCGATGGTATAGCAATTTCACATGAACCATTCGCTCTCTAAAATCCTACAAGAAACCTTGCATGCTTCTAAAACTTGATCTCTCTAAGTTGTTTGATAAACTCAATTGGAGCTATCTCTTAAGCATTATCCACGACTTTGGCTTCAACCCTGACTGCATTTGTTGGATCACAAACCTTTTCTCTTCAACCTTCTTCCCTAATTTTACTAAATGGTTCACCTACTACACCTTTTCGCCCTATCCTGGTATCTAGAAATGAGATATGATGTCACATTTTATCTTTACTATAGAAACATAGGGTTTTGCTTGGATATTCAAAGAAGAAAATAAGGAGAAAAAAATCAAGGGACTACGTCTATTTGGTGACAATCTTTCTCTATCACACTAACAATTTGTGGATGATACTTTGCATATGGCCATTCTAACTGTTCAAAATGATAAAGGATTATCCAAAATTCTGGAGGACTTCTCTCTTGCATTAGCCATGGAAATAAATAGAGATAAATGTCATAATTTTTACTTTAATACACCTTTGACTATGTAAAGACATAATGCAAAGACACTTGGTTTCCAAATCCACAAATTTCCAACAAATGCCTGCGAACATAGCTTGTGGATAGTTCTCTCAAACTCAGTTTATTGGAGGATATCATCAGCAAATTCAACAACAAGTTTACCAGTTGAACCTTGCAATCACTAAACTTAGCAGCAAGACTAGTCCTCCTCAAGTCAATTCTACAACATTTTCCCATATATTTTTCTCTAGTCTGATGGCTCCCTCCTCCATCCTTAACTTAGTCAAGTTCCTATAGTGGTAATTCTTATGGGGAGGGGAAATTTTGGAAAAAATTGGCACTTGTAACTTGGGATAATATTTTTAGATGAAAAATGAAGGGAGGTCTAAAGCTAAAAGATCCTTCAACTTTAGTTATATAGTTACGGGAGCCAAGATCTGATGATTTTGGCTCCAAGGAGGTAAATACCTTTGGAAATGTATCTAGATGAGAAAATATGCAAAGAACATTCCTATTGGGAAACTCATAATAATTTCCCTCTCCCAAGTAGGCTCCTCCATTTAGAATCTAGCAAAAAAAGGAATGCATTTGATACAAAAACGTTGCTTCTGCGAAATCAATGATGGATAGACAACCATGTTTTGTGAGGACTCGTGGCAATAGCTCCCACAATTCGAAGACAAAAATGACTCAAGGGATATGTGTCTCCACATCACTTCCTAAGGCCTAAAAAAATTCAAATAACATCGATATGCCTCTAACGTGTATCAAACATGGATAAAATAGTAAATTCTAAGGGAATGGAACCCCAAGACAAGGGAGAAGACTTGGTCAAACTTTTGGTGGAAGCTTTAGAAAATAATCATCCTGATATCCAACTTAGTTGATAAAATTTGATGGGGTTACAAGCCAAGTGATTTATTGTTTATCTATGAGACCTATAGCCTAGAAGTGAGTTTTAAATAATTTCAAAAATATTCCATCTAGAGTTGCATCTAGTAGAGAAATCAATGGATAAAAATTTCCATCTTCCCACAACTCCTAGTTCAAGGGAAAACCTTAACCTGGGACAACATTCAGAAACAAAAGCATATTGGCCCCTCATATTGTTGTCTTTTCCTTTAGGAAGCTAAAAATGTGGAGCACCTATTCAATAGTTTCCCACATTTAAATCATGTATGGAACGATCTAGAAGTTAGCATGAAGAGATTAGATTGTGATATATCTAGTATCCCTCGCACCATTAAAAATTAGAGGGATCAATCTTTTAATAATCCTATCTTGAAAACTCTCCCCTCAAGCAAGAATGTTGGACCATTTATATTTAAAGAGATGTGAAATTTATATAAATATAAATAATATTATTAAGGATCCACATAGATCCATCATAACTTTGGATCTACCAAGTGGAAAGATGAATCAAATATCTCGAGGTGCAAACATTTTTTTTAAGTTTTTCACTCAAAAAGAGGAGTGCATCTTGAGAGGTTTGATCCCTCTCGGTGTTTGGTAGATCCAAAGTTTAGATGGATATATGTTGGTTTATTTTTCGTTAATTATGTTTATTTAAAGTGATATATGTGTGTGTGAGAGAGATATATGTATGTGTATGTGTATGTGTAGGTGTACATGTATATGTATATGGATTCCTAGATATTTGACACGGGCGATACTGGGGTAAGAAGAACCAAAATATGCACACAATTGACTTATATTGGCAAATGGAGACCCTATTATGAATACTTTTGCTGGATAGGAATGAGGCTAAAGAGGCAATTATTTTAGTCCTTGATGAGCTCCAACTCTACATGAAAATCTTGGATCACTGCATACAAAGGATTGAAGATCATTTGAACCTCCCATTAGAGCCAATAAGCTCTCAAGGACACAACAAGGATCCAATTGAGGTGGAGTCTTTAGACTCATCTTAGTCCCCATGATCTACTACTACTTCTACAATTTATTCCTAGTTTTATATTTATCAATTTGTTTTAGCTACTTAGATAGATCATATGAGTCTTTGGATTAGAATTTTATGTCTTTTTTGGTTTCTATATTCGCTATTAGACTTGGATAGTTAAAATTTTAAGGTTATGTCACTGGTTTGGTTTCCTTAGTCATAGACCAGAGTAGGCTAAGACTATGAAGTTTGTATTTCTTTGAATGAATAATCTTAACTCGACCCAAAAAAAATAGTTTGTGTGTGTGTGTGTTTGTGTGTGCGTGTGATATTTTTTAATGATTATATTTTGAATAATGCCAATATTTTAGGTGATAGTTTGGAAAACCTTGCAATTTTAAGCCCAAAAAGAAAACAAATGGGTTACTTATAACACCACATTTCAATTTAGAGGTTGTTTTCATTATTTTGACTCACAATGATATTAATTGTCAAGGAGACAGTCTTAAACAAGTTGTGATTTTAACCTCGAAAAAAAGAGGGTGTTATTTGTAGCACCACTTTTAGTTTGTGGGGTGAATTGAAAAAAATGGAATGCTATTGGATGTTTAGACCGTGATTCAACCAAATAGTAGTTTTAACCCTGAAAATAATGGGGGTGATACTATGATCACAACTTGCATTTTCAATTACTGATTCTAATGTGTTTTTTTGCAACTCTAGAGATGATGGTTGTGAAATTTTGTAATTTTAACTATAAAAAAAAAAAAGTTGCTACTAGTAGCACTATTTTTTGAAACATCAATAGCAATAGCCATTAAATGTATCCTTTAAAAACATGAAAACTTTGGAGATTTCTCGTTAAGTCGATAATTATATTTACAATTATAACACGTATAAAAGGCCTAACAATGGTCAATTTAATTGTTATTTAAATGGTATAATAATTAAGTCCATGGGGTCTTTGATAGATGGTGATCGAGTGTTTTGTTAAGACACTTCTTGATGTGAAGTCACCGGTTCAATTCCCCACCTCAATTAGGCTAATATATTGGACATGATGAAGATGTAGTCCTACCAAGCTTACCAAAAAAATTGATATCATAATAAATATATATATATATATATATTACCAAGTCAAGTAATCATTTAATGCACCCCTAACACGATCTACGACATGAAATACATATAACATTGTATGTAGTGTAAATTTGTACAATTGGATTACTATAGTCACAATGGCACTACCCATATGTACATTATGTGATTTCTTCTCTTTATGATGCTCTAAAACACTACATAGAAGACCTAATGATTTCCAACCTTATTCATACTTAGATGATATATAATGAAAACATTTATTAACTAATCATGTGAGCTTTTAATGTACCCATACCATGGTGTACAACATGGATTCTCATACATATTATGGGATACATACCCGTACAATTGGATCACACTAATGTATAAATATATCTATAAATAAGAATAGTCTAAAGAACTCACAAATTAGCGTGGAAAATAATGGAAATTCCTGCAAGATTATGACAAAGTCATGCATAATTTTTTGAAAATTTAGGTTAGAGTTGTCAAACTTCAAGATTTTGGGTGCCCTACATGTTTTTTATGGTGTTGAATCCATTTCCACCATCAAAAAAACAATTCAAACACTCCAACATTCTGATTTTTTGGAATATATATATATATATACCAGATTTCGACAAAAAATCCGTCGTCTAGGCAAATTTTTAGTCTCAGTAGACAACGCTGCTATAAATATAATTCTGGTATGTAGTCCAAAAAAATTTGCACTATCACTTAGATTTTAAACATTACTCTAAAGCCCTTATCATGGCCAAAAAAATTATTGTTTTGGTAATTTCATAACGTTATTAACTAATGACGAAGTGGGCCTTCAATACTCCCTTATGTATAACATGTGTAGATTTGCACCCATAAACATGGATAACGAGTTTATCATCACCTTATAAATACATTGCCTCTAGAGAAATATGAATCCGCTAACACCAAATCTTATCTCCCTATCATCTCTAAATCCATGCCCACTGCATAATAAATGATGGTAAAGAACCCTTCTAATGTGTTGCAATGTAGATGTAATACAAATTAGTCACAATGTCAAACCCAAACATAATATTTAAATGTGAACATGGAAACATACTTGAAAATAAGAAATATGAATCCACTAACCCCAAATGTTATCTCCTTTTCATCTTTAAATCCATATCCACTATAAAGACCCCTTTTAATGTTTTGCAATGTGTGACGCATACAAATTACTCAATGTCAAACACAAACATAATATTCAAATGTGTATCAAAACCAAGAATGAAATTGATACAGAAGGTAACTCAGTAGTTGCATTCATTAAACATTCAACTATTCAATTTTGGAATATGATTAAGTCAATCTGCTTGAAATGATTATTGGGAATATCAGTGATGCAACTAAGTGAGGATCTGAATGAAAAAAGGTAAAAGCATGTAAAACTAACTGTAAACAACTAATGTATTTTTTACTTTCTCCAACATTCAAATGTGAAGCATTACCTTCTTGAAGTGTTGTGCAAGAAATCAATTATACCTTAGTTCCTAAGTCCCTAAGAAAATAACAATGTATTGAGTAAATTCAATCACTGTATGAATTAGACATTTAACCATTTAGTTTAGGATCATAATCATCTTGAAATGGCTTTTGAAAACATCCATTAACACAGTTAATTGACAATTCTGTTCTAAGAAAATGAATGACAAAACAGTAAGAAAACTAAGTAATTGTGTATTCTTATTTCTTGAATCTTAATTCAATTTGGAAACAGAGTCATTTTTATCCACAAAATATCTTAGAAGAACAAGGTTGCACAGTTGTGATTTATCATTATGCTATTGATTAAAAACTGAAATGAAATATCATCCTAATTTAGAAAACAGATTTTTTGAAAACAAAGTAATGGAAATTGAACTAAAAACAACAAATGAAAAACCTCCTTCAGTGCAGGGGCCCTCTGCAACTGATGTGGCTGGAATGATAGCTAGTTAAGGATGCACTTTAAATGATCATTGGCAACACGAAATTTGTATTATGAAAAAATCGAATTTTGAATATAGAGTATCAACAAAAATCCTGAACTTAACACGTAATTCCTTCTAACTTCTAACTTCTCTCGGTTCCATGCAACCGATATTTAAAGGAAAATAACATAACTGTTTATGAGATAAACTTGCTATAGGTGGCTAATTCGAATTAAATTTAACATGATTGTTTATGAGATAAACTTGCTACAGGTGGCTAATTTGAATTGCAATATGACTGTTTAAACTTTTGATTAGCTACAGGTGGCTAATTCGAATTAGATTTGCAACAGAACTGTTAGAATCTTGATTAGCTACGAAAGAGAAAATCAAGAGTCCTACTGCTTTTGAATAACGTACTTTGACTCCATCTTTGACCATGACCGTAGGCTTTCTTTTCCATCGATTTGGACTGAGTGAATAGGATAAAATCCATGTGGAGATGATTCTAGAAATGCTCATGTGGCCCAATTCTTCATTTGACACCTGGAACCTGCCAAACCATGAGAGTAGCTACGAAATCCACAGTTAGCTGCAGAATAGGTTGTGTTCTGTAGCTAATTTGCAAAAATCTATTCAAATAACAAGAACATGAAAATATAATATGGCGATCATTTTAATGCTTTCCTTAAGACAAAACCTAACATTTATCATTGATTGGGTATGTAATCTTATGAGAAAGTGAGGGAAATTCTTCATGTTGCATGACTATAAAGAGAAAATGAAAGCTAGAGTGGCTACATTCAGTCTAAAAGTTAAAGCAGACATTTGGTGGGAAGATCTGAAGAATGTCATATGCATTCATGAGGAGGTTTTGACTTAGAGTGAGTTTGAGCGGATATTCAAGAAGTACTTGTCAGAGAGATACTTTGGTGACAGAGCAAAAAAAAATTATGAGTTAAAGATGGGTTCAATGACAGATGATGAGTACACTAGTAGGTTCTTGGAGTTATTGAGGTATGTGCCTTATCTCACAGAGGAAAAGGCCAAGATTCAAAGGTTCATTAGTGGGTTACCAGTTGCATTTAAAGATAGAATTGAGTTTGATGAGCCTAGATCATTAGAGGAGGCCATTCGGAAGCTAAGGCATTTCTATGAACAATCAAAGCGCAAAACCAAGACTAAGCCAGACTGGAGAGGTAATGCAAAGAACAAAGGTAAATGGGATAGAAAGAGAACAAGACCTCAGGATATAGGTAACAAGGAGAATGTCACATCACTTAATAAGTTCAATGCATTAGATAGAGGATATGGATTCCGATAAGGAGATCAGAACAAGGAGATAGGATGGAAGCCTATAGAGCGTTGGATCTGTGGCAAGGATCATCGTAGGAGAGATTTCCCACAGAATCATGGTGGTAAACCTCATATTTACAGTGCGCAAGAGGCACTGACTATTGGGGATGTTGGTCAGAGTATTCTACGTACCTATGCAACATTGGATAACAAACAGGCAGATCATCAGACATCTATCATTGAGATGGACGGTAAGCTTTGTGATCAAGTTATTTCTATTTTGATTGACCCTAGATCTAATTATAGCTATGTTAGTCCTGAGTTGGTGGATAAGTGTGTTTTGAGTAAGGAATTGCATGCAGAGTCTTGGTTAGTACAGTTGGCTACAGGTATAAAGAAATGAGTTCATCGTTGGGTAAGAGCTTGTGCATTTGATTTGAATGGTATGCCTACTGCCGCATATTTGAATGTATTACCATTGGGTTCATACAATATGTTGTTGGGCATGGACTAGTTGTATCTTCATAAAACAAAGGTAGACTATTATGATAAATCCATTGAGTGTGTTAATGACAATGGAGAACTAAGAGTCTTATAGGGTAAGAAGAAAGCTACATCAGTTAGGATGGTGACAACTATGCAAGCAAAGCGTAGTCGCAGAAAAGGGTGTAAGTTATTTGCAGTGCACATTTCTAGTGATAAAGGTAAGGAAGTTGAGGATGCAGATGTGTTGAGCAAGCACCTAGTTTTATAGTAGTTCAAGGATGTATTTCCTAAGGACATTACAGAGTTTCCACCTCACAGGGAGTTAGAATTTTCAATTGAGTTAGTGCTAGGGGCATCTCCAGCATCAAAAGCACCTTATAGGATGAGTACACCTGAGTTGGTTGAGTTCAAATTGTAGCTGAAGGAAATGTTGGACAAGGGATACATTAGGCCAAGTGTATCACCATGGGGCGCACTGGTATTGTTCATAAAGAACAAAGATGGAACACTCATATTATGTATTTATTACAGGAAGTTGAACAAAGTGACTATCAAGAACAAGTACACTTTGCCAAGGATTGATGACTTATTCGATCAGCTGAAGGGAGCAACAGTGTTCTCGAAGATCGACTTGAGATCTAGATACCATCAGGCATGCATCAAAGAGGAGGAAATTTGCAAGACTTCGTTCCGGTCCAGGTATGGGCATTATGAGTTTTTTGTTGTTCCATTTAGCTTAACTAATGCTCTAGCTATATTCATGTGCTTGATGAATAGTGTGTTGCGCCCATATTTGGATAAGTTTGTTATTGTGTTCATTGATTATATACTGTTATATTTTAAAAATGTGGAAGAACATATCGAGCATTTAGCAGCAGTGTTGAGGTTGTTGAGAGAGCATCAGTTGTATGCTAAGCTCAAAAAATGTAGTTTCTTTCAGACTGAGGTACACTACTTGGGGCATGTTGTCTCTAAGGAGGGCATCACAGTAGATCCAGAAAGGATAAGAGCCATCATGGAATGGGTAGATCCAAAGAATGTAGATGAGGTGAGATCTTTCATGGGTTTGGCAGGATACTATAGGAGGTTCATCGGGAGCTTCTCACAAATTTCTTATCCTATCACACCATTGTAAATGAAGGGTAAGAAGTTCCAATGGACCAAGGAGTGTGAGGCTAGCTTTGAATAGCTTAAGCAGTTGTTGATGCATGCACCAGTGCTACAAATCGCAGATTCAAACAAAGAGTTTGTGGTATGCACATATGCTTGAAAGGGAGGGCTTGGTGGAGTCCTTGTGCAGGATTAGCAAGTGGTATGCTATGAGTCTCGGAAACTAAACGACCACAAGAAGAACTACCCAGCACATGATCTTGAGTTAGTTGCGATCATACATGCATTGAAGATGTGGAGACATTATCTTCTTGGCAGAAGAATTGTACTTATGAGTGATCACATTGGATTGAGGTATTTGTTTGACTAGCCGAATCTGAACACCAGACAGGCTAGATGGTTGGCCACTATCAATGAGTATGATTTCAAGATCAGGTACATCAAAGGTAAAGAGAATAGGGTGGAAGATGCTCACAGCAGACAGGTATAGGTAAATCACTTGGTAGCCATGAGCTTCTATGGGACAAACTTACAGGATAGGATCTTGCAGGCCGGTTAACAGAATCTCAGGTATATGGAGATTGTGCACAGGTTGCAACATGATGTTGGTATAGGTACATGTGCAGGTGCAGGTGCAAAAGGTATGGATTATTGTCTTACAACGGATGGATTGGTCAGGTTCCGAGACAGGATATATGTACTGGATAACAGTGAGCTCAAGAAGGTGATCTTGAGGGAGTTTCACGCGAAACCTTATTAAAGTCACCCAGGTTATCATAAGACGTTAACTACAGTGAAGAAATTTTATTATTCGTTGAATTTGAAGAGTGATGTAGCAGAGTTTGTGGCCATATGTTTCAATTGTCAACGAGTGAAAGCAGAATGTAAACATCCAGGTGGACTGCTACAGCCAATTGTGATTCCAGAGTGGAAATGGGAAGCCATTTCCATGGACTTCATCATAGGTTTGCCGAAGACAATGAGAAAACATGATTCCATTATGGTTATTTTGGACAGGTTGACGAAGGTTACACATTTCATTCTAGTGAAGTCTACATTCTCAGCTAGCGATGTAGCACAAGTATTCATCCAAGATGTGGTTAGACTACATGGTGTTCCGAAGAAGATTGTGTCAGACAGGGATGCAAAGTTCACTTCCAAGTTTTGGAAGGATTTATTTGCAGGTTTGGGCACATAGTTGGCCTTCGGCACATCTTATCATCCGCAAACAGATGGACAAAAAGAGAGGGTCAACCAGATATAAGAGGACATGTTTAGGATGTATGTGATTCATCGGCAAAGGAAGTGGGAAGAGTATCTCCCTTTGGTAGAGTTCACATACAACAACAGTTATCAGGAATCATTGAGGATGAGTCCTTTTGAGGCATTGTATGGGTGGAGTTGCAATACTCCCATCAGTTGGAGTGATTCGGTTAGCAGGGTATTGATTGGACCAAATATGTTGGCAGATATGGAACAGGAAATGCAGATGATCAAGAAGAATCTAAAGGTAGCACAACATAGGTAGAAGATTTATGCAGATAGGAATAGGTTGTTCAAGGAGTTCCAGGTTTGGGAACAAGTGTACTTGCACATCAAACCAAATAATATCTCCTTGCAAATTGGATCATGTGACAAGGTGGCACCATGATTTTGTGGACCCTTCAATATCTTTGAGAGGATTGGGCGAGTAGCCTATTGAATTGCACTGCCTCCAATAGTGAAATTCCATGATGTTTTCCATGTATATTTGCTTAAGAAGTATGTTAAGGATGTTGATCATGTGATTGACTCGTTTGTATTGTAGGAGGAACCAAATGGAGAATTCCAACCGAAGCCTCAGTGTATATTGTAGAAAAAGATACTCATGCTCTAGAACTGAGCAATCGAGCAAGTTAAGGTGCAGTGGAAGCACTTTGGGCCCGATGAAGTAAAGGTGCTCATGCTCTGGAACTGAGAAATCAAGAAAGTTAAGGTGCAGTGGAGGCGCTTTGGGCCCAATGAAGCTACATGTGAGATGATGGATCAGATGCGGGCTATGTATCCTTTCTTGTTTTCCAATTGAGGCAAAGCAGTTTTGGATTGGTGTTTGATGTGATTTTGGTATATGTTGTGGTATATGATTTGGTATATGTTTTGATGACGTTGGTTTATGTACATATGTATATGGATGTAAATACTACCATGAGCAGTTTTATAAATCTCCACTATGCGGTATGTTGTTATGATGTCATGTTATTACGTTGTTATGTTGGTTTGTTTTCTAACAGAGTCATCATTGTAAATACTGCATTTAGCTAAGTTATAAAGCTCTAATGATAGTATATATTTTGCTTACAATAGTCTTGTGGTTATAAGTATTTTTGAACACCGAGGACGGTGTTCCACCAAGGGGGAGGGTTCTGTAACAACCTTGGTAAAAATTCCATGTAATAAAAGTAAATAAAGGCAAAATAATAACCACAGATGATGGGAACTTATTCCAAGCTGAATGTTGGGCAAAATCCTAGTGATGGGGATCACTTTTGATAGTTTATGGCTAATGAAATTGGCAAAGGCAATGGCTAAAGCTTTGGAAAGAAAAAATGGCATTTTTGGCACAATTATTTATGAAAATAATGGAAATTAGGAGAAAAGGGAGGTGAAAGGTCACAGGTTGCATGTGAGGAGGAAATTGAATGAAAATAATGGAAAATGAATAAAATAGAGGCCCCATTAACAAAAAGGCTTCAAAGGATTAGTTGGTAACCTTTTGTTAGTTCAATTTTGGAGCTCTCCCATTATTCTCTCTCTCTCATACTCTTGGAGACAAAGTTTTCATGGAGCACTCTTGGTGGGTGTGGCATACTTGGATTTTTGGAGCAAGAAGGCAAAGCAAGAGCAAGAAAGTGCAAGAAGGCATTGGGATCTACAAATACATCAGATTTGCTTGCAGATACCGAGTTGCATGTATGTTTCCTTCACTAGTTTTGGAATGCATGACACATGCACGTGGTTTCTTGGTTGTGATCTGTCATTGGCATGGAGGATTTCCTGGATTGACAATGGACTACATAGACTTGCCATTTCCTGGATAGCCATGTGGGTTTACTTTCATTGTTTGTTTGGTAGAGTTCGCATATAACAACGGTTATCAGGAGTCATTGAGGATGAGTCCTTTTGAGGCATTATATGTGCATAGTTGTAATACTCCCATCAGTTGGAGTGATTCTGTTAACAAGGTATTGATTGGACCAGATATGTTGGCAGACATGGAATAGGAAATGTTGGTGATCAAGAAGAATATAAAGGAAAAATATGATAGGAAAAAGAGTTATGTAGATAGGAACAAGTTGCTCAAGGAGTTCCACTTTAGGGAATAGGTGTACTTGCACATCAAACCAAAGAAGAGCACCTTATGAATTGGATATTGTGCCAAGTTGGCACCACGATTTTGTGGACCCTTCAGTATCATTAAGAGGATTGGGCCAGTAGCGTATCAACTTACACTGCCTCCGATAGTGAAAGTCCATGATGTTTACCACGTATCTTTGCTTAAGAGGTATGTTAAGGATGTTGATCATGTGATTGACTGGTTTGTATTGCAAGAGGAACCATATGGAGAATTCCAGTTGGAGCCTTAGTGTATATTGCAGAAAAATGTGCTCATGCTTCAGAACCAAGAAATCGAGCAAGTTAAGGTGTAGTGGAAGCACTTTGGGCTTGATGAAGCTACATGGGAGATGACAGATCAGATGCAGACTATGTATCCTTTCTTGTTTTCCAGTTGAGGCAAAGCAATTTTGGATTGGTATTTGGTGTGATTTTGGTATATGTTGTGGTATATGCTTTGGTATATGTTTTAATGATGTTGGTTTATGTACATATGTATATGGATGTAAATATTTCCATGAGAAATGTTATAAAGCTCCACTATGCGGTATGTTGTTATGATGTCATGTTATTATGTTGTTATGTGGGTTTGCTTTCCATCAAGGTGATCATTATAAATACTGTATTGAACTAAGTTATAAATCTTCATCGGTAGTATATAATTTGATTAGAGCAGTCTTGTGGTTATAGGTATTATTGAACACCAAGGATGGTGTTCCACCAAGGGGCTTTCCAGCAAGGTGATCATTATAAATACTGTATTGAACTAAGTTATAAAGCTTCATCGGTAGTATATAATTTGATTAGAGCAGTCTTGTGGTTATAGGTATTATTGAACACCAAGGATGGTGTTCCACCAAGGGGGAGGTTTCTATAACAACCTTGGTGAAAAGTCCATGTAATAAAAGTAAATAAAGGCAAAATAATAACCACGAATGATGGGACACTTATTCCAAGCTTAATGTTGGACAAAATCCTAGTGATGGGGATCACTTGTGATTGTTTATGGCTAAGGAAATTGGCAAAGGCAATGTCTAAGGATTTGGAAAGACAAAATGGATTTTTTGGCACAATTATTTATGAAAGTAATGGAAATTAGGAGAAAAGGGAGGTGAAAGGTCACAGGTTGCATGTGAGGAGGAAATTGAAGGAAAATAATGGAAAATGAAGAAAATAGAGGCCCCATTTATAAAAAGGCTTCAGAGGATTAGTTGGTAACCTTATGTTAGTTCAGTTTTGGACCTCTCTCATTATTCTCTCTCTCTCATACTCTTGGAGACTTAGAGTTTTCTTGGAGCACTCTTGGTGGGTGTGGCATACTTGGATTTTTGGAGCAAGAAGGCATTGGGATCAACAACTACATCAGATTTTCTTGCAGGTAACGAGTTGCATGTATGTTTCATTCACTAGTTTTGGCATGCATGGCACATGCATGTGGTTTCTTGGTTGTAATTTGTCATTGGCATGGAGGATTGGCTGGATTGATAGTGGATTGCCTGGCCTTGCCATTTCCTGGATAGCCATGGTGATTGTGGGTTTACTTTCATTTTTTGTTTTTGGTTGGTTCTCATGTTTCATTAGCTTTGGTTGAGTTATTAGTTCATGGAAGCATTGGTTGGACAAATGCTCTGGAAGCCCTGTAACAACTTGGGTTCAGTTACTAGTCCTGGAAGCCTTGGTTGGACAAATTCTCTGGAAGCCCTTGGTGGGTTGAGTTACTAGTCCTAGAAGCCTTGGTTGGAAAAATTATTTGGAAGCCCGACGACAGTTGTGGATTGAGTTACTAGTCCTGGAACCCTTGGTTGGAACAAACGCTCTGGAAGGCTTGGATAAAGACCAATCTGATGATGGTTTTGTGATGTCCGATCGTGAAGTGGAATCACTGTTTGATGGGTTGAGGTGGATGGCCTCTAGAAGCCCTGTATTAGTTTTGATTGATGTGTTCTATGAGATCCCATATTCATGCTTGGAATATGGCACAAGGGCGAATGGCTGAAGAGAGATTTGGCTCAGCCATTCTATGGTCGGGTGGAACATTGAAGTCCCATCCTGGGTTTGGATTTTGCATCATTAATGAAAGGTTATTTCTCCTTGTATTTTGTATGAGAATTTTTATGGATTGTATGTGGTCCATATCGTTGTACTTTCATGAGTATTTATGGTTCTATTATGTTCGTTATGTATATGTTTTATGAAAACAACCATGTTTGGCTCTCATTATGTTTTTACTTGTAATTGAATGATCAATGTATCTATGACCTAATGGATGGAATCGTAGTTGATGTGTTGAGGCATCAATGTTTCTTAGCGATTCTCAGCTAAGTATGAAACCCCTATGCTCATAGCTATTAGTTACATATGAAGATTACACAATTACAATATGTTTGACAAAATGCCTGCCATGTATAGTAGGGGTCGAGTCAAGGTCTTGAACAAGTTTTTTCTTTAGTACTATCATTTCCATGTTATTTTACTGATATGAAGAGATGGTTCAATTTTGGTCAGTGACCTAGGCTATGGGCCTGAAAAAGTGGCTCAAATCCCAGAGTTGTTGGCATAACACTGACAGTTTTGGTCTCTGGTCGCTGGCAAACAAGACTGTGAGAGAAACTTTGGGTTGTTGATCACACTCATGCCTATAGCATGGGAGCGACTGAGCCTTAAATTGTCCAAAAGCTCAGTGGGACCCCAAGCCTAGCTATCTAAAGTATTGAATTGGTTCCTGAGGGTCTTGTAGCTAATGATTAATGTTTGTATGGTGTGTTTCCATCGGTTCCACTTCCTTAACATGACTTAGGAGGTCAAATCATATCATAGCTTTTGTTCGTATGTTTACCCCGCCTAGTCGGTTGCTTGGGTAGATTTGAGAGGTGATTGTTACATGGAGATTCAATGGGATTTTGTAGGGATGATGAGGAGTATTAAGGAAGAAGATGAAAGAATAGTTGAAGGGGCCATGGTTGGCAAGGAGACAGTTGAGCGTACACCCATTGATGAGGCATCATCCATTAATGAGGTATCTAGGGTTGTGACCAAATTCTCAGGTGATAACAACACACCACAGGTTGATGAGGTGTCGGAAGACAACTCCACCATTGTTGAGGAGCCGATAGGTATAGAGACCTCCAGGTCCATGACAAAGTTGTCGGATGATAATCACTTGCAACTGGCTGGTGTTGGGTTGTCTATGGAGGAGCAACTAGAGGCTCATGTTGAGTCCATGATGGAGGAGGATGTGCATCCATACTTTGGGCTAGCCATTGATGAGCAGAAACAAAGAGGCAAACATTGGGTTTTCATCACAGATCACTTCAGAGGCACACTGATGGGATCTACAACGTTATTATCCCACCCTTACGCATTTGGTGGAGGGAGGCAGAGTTCTCTAGACAGACCCGAGGGGATGGCCAGGCTAGTAGGACTAAGAGACATGAGATGAGTATGACACTTCATCATCTTAGAGGGCTTGTTCCTTCCACAGGGATTGTACATTCGATCCCTCCTTTGGGATTGGATGGTGAGAGGTATTGATTTGGTATCCGATGGACTAGGCTAGGCAGTTGGATACATCCATGGCCACAACTCAACAGAGGCCAAGGATTACCATAGAGACTTAAGGGCTAGATTGTTTTTGGGATCTAGGTGGGATTCCCCATCACATCATAGAGCTCGTAGGTGATGGTAGTAGCTACGTGATGGATTTGACACTTGGGTGCACACACATTTTCCAATCTCCATCAGAGCCCCCATCAGCACTAGTAACAGGATCGTTTGACGATCGAGCAGACAATTTTCATGATTTGTCTTGGCATATTGACTATGCGTGGAGTCACAGGGTGATTAGCTTACTCTAGCAAGAGATGGTAGGAGGAGGTGGCATCAACAAGCTATCTGACAGGGAATTGTATGGAGACAATGCTCTCTTATTGGCTTATGGGATGCAGGGGCTACTGGTTCTAGGCACAATAGTATCATTCCCATTACATGTGATGAGTTAGGTCGCTTAGGTCTATCTGGGTAACTGAGGAGGTATAGACCACATTGTGGAGGGCTTACCAGCAGAGTGGTAGTAGAGATGGTGATCCTAACAAGATGCAAGATGTTGCCTATGGATTTAGTATTATACCTTAATTTCCAAGGTTGTATAGGGGTATGCAGTGGTGCACAATAGTATGTAGAGGAGCATAGAGGTGTGCAGTGGTACATAGTGGTGTGCAGGGTTGCATCATGGTGTAGGAGGAGCGGTTCACATCTTAGTGCATTACCTCATAGAGTGACATACACATCAATACATGAGGTATACCAATTGATCCAGGATGATGTGGTAGTATGTAGCAGGGTCGGGCGGTGCAACGAGATGTGCAATTGGGTGTGGTTGTATGCAAAGAGAGACAAAGATACATGGTTATATGTAGTAGTGTGCAGGGTTGCACTACAGACTGAAGGAGCGCTACTAGCAGGGATATTCCTTGACGAGGATGTCAGGCATGTCATTAGGGTGGACATACCTAGGTTAGGAGAGCGGATCAGTCACGAGACTAGCTGAGAGCATCCAAACAGGTTCTTGATCATACCCATCGAAACCCACACATCTTCCATTCATTGGCACCATGTGCAGTTGAGAGGAGCCTTGTGTTAGATCCCAACCCACAGTGTGGATAATAGGACTTGGGATATTTTCCATAGACGTCGCTACGAGATTCAGTGCCTCAAGGGCATGATAGATATTCTCCAGTGGAGGAGCAGGGTCAATGCGCGAGTTGACAACCACAAGTTGGGAGATGAGGTGATCTTCTGCAGGGGTGGCACATTGTTAATCACTAAGACTATACCTGGGGAGGTGGTCATGGGGGAGACATGTGCCACTCTTTCCACAGGGCATGTCAGGATCCTGCATGAGCCAAGGATATCGTGCGTGTTTGAGGTAGTTTTCTGTGGGTTTCTGGGCTCCAGACACTGTATTGGCACATTACTGATAGGGTGGATGGAAGACTTAGTCATCATGGTTGACAGGAACAGGATAGATCCACATACATTGAGTCGATTGTGAGTGGTGGAAACCCATCTATTGGCTACATTCAGGGGGTAGCTATTTGGCACATGCATTTTCCAATGGTCATCAATACTACACAATGGCAGGCACATGGCAGTTTAGCATGCATCAGATTAGTTCATGATATATGGAGCATATATATTGATTACATGCAGGGACCAGAGATGAGGCATGGATGGATTCCAAAGGCTATCAGAGCTATGTCGCAATAGGTTTGGCCAGGGGATCTACGGATCCAGTTGGTTGATAGATCTCTCTGTCTCATGATGAGTTGAGTCATGGCAAAGAGAGACCTAGTTCACTCTTGGGTTGACACATGGGGGTTTGCAGAGGACTTGATTGGATGGCAAGGTAGACTTTCTTTGTTGCTGCACAGGTTTGAAGTTAGATTTAGATGGGTAGACTTTGGCATCATGGAGATGTCTAGGTAGGATGTGTCTCACCTCTGTCAGTATTCCATCATCGGGTTCCAAGAGAGGAGGACATAGTGTACGCACGATGGGCAGTCTGGTAGAGCCAGAGTGGCGCAACGACAACATGGTGGCACCCTTCTATGGCTAGCATGGGACCCAAGCATCATAGTACTAGACAACTCAATGACCATTAGGGGTGAGATGGATGCCACAGGGGGAGGTCACTCAGATATTCCTTTGGTATTTAGAGAGTCACTGATGGCATGAGGGACTTCTGGTATTTATACCAGACAAGATAGTGAGTGGAGCTAGGGGAGATTCAGGTGGGATAGGATGGATTAGAATTCTGGTATTGTGGGATTCTTTCATGTTAGGACAATGCAAGGACCTAGGATGACTTAGCGACACGTTTGGGACCCCGATATTACTGATGGTAATAGGTGTGATTTACAGACAGAGAAGGCGTTGATGCACGCATTGCTTGAGGATAAGCAATTTTTGGCGGGGAGGACTATAATATCCATAATTTTGATTTTTAGTATTACAGACGAGTTTGGGGATAAGATGCAATTTTGGCATCAATACTTAGGAGGAAAAGAGAATATTGCAACTCTAGTGGAAAGTGGGGATCACAAGAAAGAGAAATTCAACCCAAGGAGGGAAATCAAACTCTTAGAAGAGAGAGGAAAGAGAAGAGAGTGTGAATTAGGAAGAAATAGAGAGCGGGGAACATAAGGAGAGAAGGAGCCATGAATTATAAATAGAGCAAGAGGCACTCATTTTGGGCATTCATTCATCTATTCAGAAATTGTGTCTTTGACATAGCACGCTTGAGATGAAGCCAAATTTGCAGTGTTATTTAGCACACGAGTGCCTCCAAGTGGAGATCTCAACCCTTGCTTTGATGGACTTCGAGTGCTAGCCCAAGGGGGGAGTTCTACTTAGTCCCAAGTCATACCCGCAACAGTGAGTCCAGTTATAAGAGCAGTAAGTCGAGTTACATCAGCAGGGAAAATAACAACAAAGAGGTCGAGTTACAACATTAGGGAAAGTAGTAGCAAGGAGGTCGAGTTACAGAGCAAGGAAAGTAACAGCAAGAAGGCCGAGTTACAACAGTAGGGAGGTCAAGTTTCAGCAACAGGGAAAGTTGTAGCAACACAGGGGCTACGCAATTCCCGGAGGAGGCATGTTGGGAGGTTAAGGAGTGAAGGGAGTTAGGGGTTGAAACTTGAGGTGGAGTCTAGGGAAGTGTTGTGGGGAATTTTCTAGAATTTTGGCAGAGCAACAAACACAACATCTGCTACAGGATACCTCTTTTGCTTGTGGAGGAGGGTCGAGCATTTGGGGTCAATTTTGGAGCATCAAAACTAGGACAAACCATTTCTGGGTTTTTTATAAGGACCTTGGAAATAATTTGGCAGAATTTTTGGGGGAGATTTGAGGTGTCAAACAAGGGTCCCAATTCGGCCAATAGCTAGTGGAGCTAGGGGAAATAGGACCGAATTTCCGAATTCAAGCATTGGCCAATTCGTTCGTGGGTTATTCTGGGTATTTTGTGGAGAGGTCGGGATTAATTTCCCAAAATTTTTTTGAGCATTGGAAAGGGCCCTAATAACATATCCATTCAGCCAACAATGTATTTCTCGGCATCTTCAACGCAAATCTTGAGCAATATAGCAACATTTTCGTGGAGGGTGTCTCAATTGTCATTTGGGCCTTTACTAGCTCGCCTTGAACAAGCCCAGGTGCATTCCTTCCAGCACCTTATTGTACATCTATCTTTATTAATAAAAAGAGCTCAACAACGTAGTTTTTGGTGCAATTTTATGGTCTCGTTGTGTGTTAACTATTTATGGTGGTTTTTGTCTATGTTTGCTTTGCATATTTACTATTAATTTCCCTTAGGGATATTACAAAAATCAGAGTGTAAGCATATAGGTGGATTACTTCAACCTATTCTGATTCCAGAGTGGAAATGGGAGGTCATTTCCATAGACTTCATTACAATTTTGTCGAGGACAATTAGACAACATGATTCTATCATGGTTGTTGTGGACAGGTTGACTAAGGTAGCACACTTCCTTCAAGTGAAGTCTACTTATTCAGCTAATGATGTAGCACATGTATTCATCAAGGATATAGTGATGTTGCATGGTGTACCAAAGAAGATCATATCAGACAAGGATGCCAAGTTCACTTCTAGGTTTTGGAAAGAGTTATCTATATGTTAGACTAAACAATGCACAGCGGAAATAAAATAAACAAACATACACAGCACATTAAAAAACACAAAACCATAACACACAGATTTAACGTGGTTCACCCAACCAATCTGGGCTACGTCCACCAGAACAGAGGCATCGACAATCTTATTATTCAAAGGAGATTACAACAATTCTAATTCTTCACACATACTCTCAGCTCACCCTATTTTCTCTACACACTCTTACAATCCTCTACAGGATTACATTTCTATATAGTTGGAGCATAAAACTAAATCATAAATTCCCTCACAACAAATATAGGATGCATTAACTCCTCCTCAAAAAATACTGGAGCTAATATAGCAACTAATCCTATTGTTGTCACATACATGAGATTTTTCCCAAATTTAATAAAACAGAAAATCTCAACAATCTCCACCTTGACAACAATTAGCCTGATGCCCTGTTCATTTATTATTTTTATCTTTTCTGCAAGCCAAGAGAAGCCAGACACCAACGTAGCTTCTCTAACAAAACTGGTTTCGTGAACATGTCTGCACAATTTTCCTTCGTATGCACCTTTTCAAGAGAAACACCCCTTTCAGTGATAACTTGTCTTACAAAATGGTACTTGATAGGTATATGCTTTGATTTACTATGATAGGCTAGATTCTTAGCCAAATGAATTGCACTTTGACTATCACAAAATAACTTGATGTTGTCCTGTAACCTACCAAACTCACCAATCAAACCTTTCAACCAAACCGCTTCTTTGCAAGCATGCGAAGCAGCTATGTATTCTGCTTCAGTAGTGGATAAAGAAACAATATTCTGTAGCTTTGAAATCCAGCTAATAGCTCCACCTGCAAGAGTAAAGACATATCCTGAAGTTGACCTTCTCTTATCCAAATCACCTACAAAATCGGAATCAACATATCCGCAAACATATTCACTACTTCTGTTATAAGTGATACAATAATCACTTGTGCCTCTCAAATACCGAAGCACCCATTTCACTGCTGACCAGTGTTCTTTTCCTGGATTTGCCATATACCTGCTGACAACCCCAACTGCATGTGAAATATCTAGTCGAGTACAAACCTTCACATACATTAAACAACCTACTACATTGGCATATGGAATTCGAGACATATATTCCTTTTCTTCATTTGTACTAGGACATAAACTTGAAGAAAGCTTAAAATGGGAAGCTAAAGGGACTGAAACAGGCTTCACATTGTTCATACCAAACCTCAAGAGTATTTTCTCAATATACTTCTGTTATGATAGCCACAACTTACCATTGCTCTTATCTCTGAAAATCTCAATGCCCAAAATTTGTCTTGTTGCTCCTAGATCTTTCATATCAAATGTCCTAGTCATATGAGCCTTTAACCTGTTGATTTCTGTTATGATTTTGCTTGCTAAAAGCATATCGTCAACATATAACACTAAGATAATGAACATGCCATTACTTAATTTCTTAAAGTAAACACAATGATCATATTCACTTCTTATATAATTTTGACTCAACATGAAAGAATCAAACTTCTTGTACCATTGTCGAGGCGATTGCTTCAGACCATACAATGATTTCTTGAGCCTGCAGACAAATTTCCTGTTGCGATCTTGAACAAACCCTTCCGATTGTTCCATGTAAATTTCCTCATCCAAATCTACATGTAAAAATGCAGTTTTAACATCTAGTTGTTGTAATTCTAAATCAAGCAAAGCAACTAATGGTAATACAATTCAAATTGAAACAATTTTTACAACTGGTGAAAATATCTCATGAAAATCAATGCCTGCTTTCTGAGAAAAACCTTTTGCGACCAGCCTTGCTTTGTACCTGTCCTTCGAACCATCAACACCCCTTTTCAATTTGTACACCCATTTACATCCCACAATTTTCCTATCTTTAGGAAGTTCTACCAGATCCCATGTGTCATTCTTGTGTAATGCCATCATCTCGTCCTTCATAGCTTCTTTCCACTTTTCACTTTTAGAACCTTCTACAGCTTCCTGATAGCACAAAGGTTCATCATCGTTAGCGGTTAAAGCAACTGAAGTAACATAATCATCATACCTTCTAGGAGGACGTTTAATTCTCGTGGACCTCCTTAAAGATGTTTCTGGTACTTCCACGATTGGTTGATTATTGTCTGTAGGAACTTCTTCATGATTAGTATCTGAATCATGTTCATGATCTACATCTGAAACTTGTTCATGACCTGCATCTGAAACTTGTTCATGACTTACATCTGAACCATGTTCATCTTGATCATCATCAATATTTGGACTGGTTTCAAATTGAATGTGTTGAAGCTTAGATACATTATCCTGTTTCACTTTATCATCTACATCTGAATTTTCAAGTGAGGATTCATTAAATTTAACATCTCTGTTAATGATGATCTTGTGAGTAGTAGGATCCCACAATCTGTATCCCTTAGTCCCATCACCATATCCAACAAAGATATATCATTTTGATTTAGGATCTAACTTAGAACGCTAATGTTTTGGAACTAGAGCATATGCATCACAACCAAAAACTTTCAGTTTAGAATAATCACAAGGATGACCTTTCCATACCTCTTGAGGAATTTTGCATCGTATTGCAGTTGATGGTGATCGATTTATCAAATAGCAAGCTGTAGCAACCGCTTCTGTCCACAATTCCTTCTGGAAATTGGCGTTACTCAACATACTTCTTGCTCTTTCTAACAGAGTCTTGTTCATGCATTCAGCAACTCCATTTTGCTGAGGAGTATACACAGTGGTTTTATGTCTTTCGATCTCAACTTCCTTGCAATAATTATCAAATTCCTTTGAAGTAAACTCACCACCATTGTCAGTTCTTAAACATTTAATAGTTCTTCCAGTGATGTTTTCAACTAATGCTCTAAACTGTTTGAAAACTGTAAACACATCATACTTCTTCTTTAACATGTAGACCCACACTTTTCTAGAGAAATCATCAATAAAAGATACAAAATATGACGAACCTCCATATGAGGTTGTAGGAGACGGACCCCAAACATCAGAATGGATATAATTAAGGATTCCCTTACTAGTATGTTTTCCGGTTTGAAACTTCTGCTTGCTTTGTTTCCCAAACAGACAATGTTTGCAGAAATCTAACTTAACAGACTTTAGATTAGGAAGTAACTTACGATCAGATAAAATCTTTAAACCTCTTTCGCTCATATGGCCCAACCTTTGATGCCATAAACGAATAGAATTACTATCATTTTCAGACACTATAGAAACATAATCTGACTCTGTTCTTCCTTCTAACTGAAAAAGATTTCCAACCTTCCTTGCCTTCATTACTAGTAAAATTCCTTTATAAATTTTCATTACTCCACCTTGAATAAAGGTTTTATATCCATTTGTGCCCAGTACTCCTAATGAAATGAGGCTTTTCCTTAGTTCAGGTACATGTCTTACATCAGTTAAAATTTTATTTGTCCCATCAAACATTTTAAGCTGAACGGTTCCTATTCCCACAATGTTGCATGTGACATCATTTCCCATGTAAACTACTCCATCATTGATTGGTTTATAATTTTTAAACCATTCCCTATGAATACACATGTGATTTGATGCACTAGAATCTAACAGCCAATTTTGATCATGACTAGACAAATCAACTAATAACAATTCATCACTCATACCTGTCTTGGATGCCGAAACTGTATTTGTAGTGTTTGCTTCTTGCTTCGATGTTGAAGAGTCTTCTTTGGATGCTTGCTGTCTCTTCCAACAGTCCTTCTTCAAATGTCCCGATTTGCCACAAAACCAGCAATTTACCTTACTCTTCTTCCCTTTCAACTTTGAACGCGAGTCACTGTGCTTACTGGAGCGTCTTTCTCTAGAACGACCTCTAGCCATCATTGCTTCTGATGTAGAGGTTTCTGAATTTGACCTCTTCCTTGTCTCTTCGGACAACAAAGCTCCAACAACATCATCAAATTCAAGGGTTTCTGATATACTTAGACTTATAGAAGTAACAAAATGATACCATGACTCGGGCAACGAGCACAATAAAGTTATAGCTTTATCTTCTGATTCAAATTTTACTTCTATACTTTCTAATTGCACCATGAGAGTATTAAAGACATTCAAATGATTAGTAATAGTTGTACCTTCCTTCATGCGCAGACTGTACAATTGTCGCTTCAGAAGAATCCTATTGGTCAAGGATTTTGTCATGTACAGCTTCTCAAGCTTTGTCCACAAACCAACAACAATTTTCTCTGACACGATGTTAAACAAAACATCATTCGCCAAACACTGTCGAATACCACTCAGAGCTCTTCCATCCAATTCATTCCATTCATCATCTATCATGGGGTAAGGCTGTTTGGATCTTCCCAACAACGCCTTCACCACGCCTTGTTGCACATGCAGATCATGCATCTTCACTTTCCAGCTTTCGAAGTTATTTTTGCCATTGAACTTCTCGATCTCAAAATGAGCACTTTGAGTTTTTGCCATGTTCTATCAATCAAACAATCTCCATTTCCAAACTAAAAACTGCCTTTGTCGTACCGTGTAATCACAATTTAAAAAACAAAAAAATTGTAGGTTTACCAGAGGGAAAAACTGTCGGGCGCTTCTTGACAGCGAAAAACTCGCGCCTAAAACACAATCCACTACTTGGCGCTCCTTTGATGACAGATGCTTCGCGCCAGAACAAAATCCGTGTAAGTGACGAAAAATTGGCGCTCTTAATCCCGTAGATTCCGCGCCAATCAGGATATTGGAGCTCTAGCGCGAGTATTAGACTCGGATCCGCGCCAATCGGCGCGTCTGTTCCAAAATAAACCACGCCAACCCGTTCACTGTCAGAAATTGGCGCGACTGTCTCTACCGAAACCGCGCCAATCGCCAAAACTCCACCTTCAGCAGTTCTGTCACACGCACCAGCTCCACAACCAGAGACCTGTAGGTTATGGGCCCTCCACGCTTCCGCTGCGCCGCTCTGATACCACTTGTTAGACTAAACAATGCGCAGTGGAAATAAAATAAACAAACATACACAACACATTAAAAAACACAAAACCATAACACAGAGATTTAACGTGGTTCACCCAACCAATCTGGGCTACGTCCACCAGAACAGAGGCATTGACAATCTTATTATTCAAAGGAGATTACAACAATTCTAATTCTTCACACATACTCTCAGCTCACCCTATTTTCTCTACACACTCTTACAATCCTCTACGAGATTACATTTCTATATAGCTGGAGCATAAAACTGAATCATAAATTCCCTCACAACAAATATAGGATGCATTAACTCCTCCTCAAAAAATACTGGAGCTAATATAGCAACTAATCCTATTGTTGTCACATACATGAGATTTTTCCCAAATTTAATAAAACAGAAAATCTCAACACTATAGGCTTGGGTACAGAGTTGACCTTCAGCAAAACTTATCATCCACAGACAGATGGATAGATAGAGAAGGTCAACAAGATATTGGAGGATATGTTGATCATGTATGTGATGCATCAACAATGAAAGTGGGAAGAGTATCTTCCATTGGTTGAGTTCGTTTACAACAATGGGTATCATGAATATTTGAGGATGGGTCTGTTTGAGACATTGTATGGGCGGAGTTGTAATATTCCCATCAGTTGGAGTGATCCAATGAACAGCGTGTTGATTGGACTAGACATGTTGGCAGAAATGCAATAGGAAATCGAAGTAATCAAGAAGAATCTAAAGGAAGCACAAGATAGAAAGAAGAGTTATGTATATCAGAACAAGTTGTTTAAGGAGTTTTAGGTTGGGGAACATGTGTACTTGTGCATCAAGCCCAAGAAGAGCTCCTTGAGGATTGTATCATATGCCAAGTTGGAACCTCAGTTTTATGGACCTTTTAGGATCCTTGAAAGGATTGGACCAGTAACCTATCGACTTGCATTGCCTCCGACAATGAAAGTCCATGATGTTTTCCATGTGTCATTGCTTAAGAAATATGTTAAAGATGTTGATCATATAATTGACTGCTTTGTATTGCAGGTGGATCCAGAAGGATAATTCCAGCCATAACCTCAATGTATATTACAGAGAAAGATGCTCATGCTCCAGAACCCAGAAATCGAGCAGGTTAAAGTGTAGTGGA
Source organism: Pinus tabuliformis (assembly GCA_031772625.1). Taxonomy (NCBI): domain Eukaryota; kingdom Viridiplantae; phylum Streptophyta; class Pinopsida; order Pinales; family Pinaceae; genus Pinus; species Pinus tabuliformis. The sequence continues at coordinate 1,452,467,478 of CM062819.1, read as the reverse complement.
AGCACTTTGGGCTCGATGAAGCTACATGGGAGATGGTAGATCATATGTGGGCTATGAATCCTTCTCTATTCGTTGGCTCAATAAATGTCCTTTATATATGTCTTTGGTATATGCTTGGTATGATTTTTTAGGTATACATAGATATGTATATGGATGTAAATACTTCCACGAGTTGTGTTATAAGGCTCTAATAAGTGGTATGGGTGTCATGACATTATGGTTATCATGTTGTTATGTTGTCATGTTGGCTTTCTTCTCAGCAGGTTTATCATTGTAAATACTGCAACGAGCTAGGTTACAAATTTCCATGGGCAATATGTTTTGCTTTCAATAGTCTTATTGGTTGTAGGTGTCATTGAACACTGAGGATAGTGTTCGCCCAAGGGGGAGGGTTTTGTAACATCCCTAGTCAAAAATCCATGTAAAAAATTAATAAAGGTAAAATAAGACCTTAGTCATGGGACACGTATTCCATGTTGGATGTTGGGTAGAAACATAGCGATGGGGATCACTTGAGATTAATTAATGGTTATGGAAATTGGAAAAGGCAATGGCTAAGGCTTTGGAAAGGTAAAATGGCATTTATTTATGAAAGTAATGGAAATTAGGAGAAAAGGAAGGTGAAAGTTCATAGGTTGCATGTGAGGAGGAAAATGAAGGAAAACAATGGAAAATTGAATAAAATAGAGACCTAATTAATAAAAAGTCTTCTGAGGATTAGTTCATGGATTTTGATCAATTCTGTTTTGGAGCTCTCATTTTTTTCTCTCTCTCTCATACCCTTGGACACTTAGATTTTTTTTGGAGCACTGTTGTGCTTACTTGGTATTTGGAGTAAGAAGGCAAAGGAAAAAGAGGAAAGCACAAGAGGACATCAGAATTAACAACTACAACGGATTTTGCTTGCAGGTACCGAGTTTCATGTATGATTTCCTTGCTAGTTTTGGCATGCATGACATATGCATGTCGTTATTTGGTTATTTATCATTGGCATCGATGATTTCCTGGATTGACAGTCGTTTTGCCTAGCCTTACCATTTCCTGGATAGCCATGGTGTTGTGGGTTTTACTTTTGTTTTTTGGTTGGTTTGCTTGTGCCTTTGGCTGTGGGTTGAGTTATTAGTTCCTAGAAGCCTTGGTTGGACAAACGCTCTAGAAACGCTGTAACAACTTGGGTTGAGTTATTAGTCATGGAAGCCTTGGTTGGACAAATGCTTTGGAAGCCCTTGGTTGGTTGAGTTACTAGTCCTAAAAGCCCGACGACAACTGTGGGTCTAGTTAATAGTCATGGAATCCCTGGTTGGAACAAACGCTCTAGAGCCCTGACAACTAGGATAGAGACCAATATGGTGATGGTTAGTGATGTCTGACCGTGAGGTGGAATCACTGGTTGAGGGTTGAGGTGGTTTGGCCTCTGGAAGCCCTAAATGGTTTTGATTGATTTGTTTTATGAGATCCCACATTCATGCTTGGAATATGGCACGGGGGTGACTGACTGAAATAAATATTTGGTTCAGCCTAGTCTATTGTCGGGTGGTTCGTGGAAGTCCCATATCTGGTCAGATTATGAAATAATCAATAAGATCTCTTTCTCATTGGTATTTTATGGGTACATATACTTTTTTATATGTGTCTTATATGGCTATTATATCCTTGATATTTTTGTTGGTTATATGTTGGTTATGAGTGAGTTTTATGATAGTGAAAGTGTATGGATCTCATCATGTTTTAATTAATAATTGAATGTACAATGAATATATGGCTTAATAGATGGTAATGTAGTTGTTGTGATGAGACAACAATGCTTGTTAGTGATTCTCAAATAAGTGTGAGACCCATATGCTCAGATATGTTGTTTAGACATGTAGAATGCATATTTGTGACATGTTTGACGAAATCTCGGTCATGGCTAGTAGGGGTCTAGTCAAGTCCTTGTTCAAGTATTTGCATTTTTATCATTGTTTTGATGTTACCTATCATTTCTGGAAGTATCATGGAGTTCTGGGCAGTGGCCTAAGTCATGGCCCTGAAAATGTGGCACAAAACTACTTGGAAAAGTCCCCAGTTGTAGGCATGCCTTGCTATGGGAATGATTGGAGGTTCCCAGTCGCATGAATGCCCATGTCAAAGAAGCGACTGGGGCTTTAATGCAGCAAAATGTCAATTTGTCTTAGGGTTGTCACATGGATGGGTTAGATGGCTCTTGGGGGTTCTGTTGAAGGTGTAGAAGGCTAGGTTGTGTGTGTTCCATCGATTCCACTTCCTTAATTGATACATAGGGAGTTGAATCATATCATAGTAACTCTTCATCACATGTTTACCCCGGTTGACCGGTTTCTTGGGTAAATGTGGGAGGAGGGTATTACATAGTCATTGGCATGTCTTTCTATAGGAGCGACTAGAAGGCTTTGGTCGCATGCATGCCTTGTCATGGGAGCGACCGAGGCTCTAAGACAATAAAAACATAAGTTGTCTCAGGGGTTAAGCACCTGGAAAGGTTAGTTACCTCTTGAAGGGTTTGTAGCTCCTGGGGAAGTTCAATTTGGTTGTGTTTTGTCGGTTCCACTTTCTTAACTATACTTGGGGAGTTGAATCACATCATAGTAGCCTCTCGTCACATGTTTACCCTCGTGGACCGGTTAGCTTGGGTAAATGTGGGAGGAGAGCGTTACACATTAACACTAAGAGGATTTATATCACAATTTGTTATTTCACACCTATCAGCTCTACACTTTATAAGAAAAATAATCTAGATAATAATTTTCCTTATAATACCTTAGAACATGATATACATAGTCTAAGAAATGAAGGTAATATCTTCTTGTTAGGAGAATTTAATGCTAGAACCACATCTAACCAAGCTATTATTCTAAGTAATGATTCAAACCCTAATCCTCTTTGGTTAAGTGAGGGCCTTGATTTAGCTAGTAGATTCACAAGAAACTCTATCTAGAACTAACTGGGAATTTATTTGGTATTGATTTGTTTAAACTATGTAGTTCCCAATACCATATAATTTGCAACGACGTAATCAAGTTGCCAAACTCCAAACAAATGACTTGTATTCATGGGCTTGAAAGCAGTGTTGTGGATTATGTGATATCTGATATTCCTATCTCTAACTAAACTGTAAATTTTGACCTCTTAAATGACCATGAGCCCGACTTTCATCATGTTGAAAATGTAGCTTGGAAGGTGATTCTACATTGGTCAAGTGCGGTGACATGAAATGAATCACCAAAATTCTCTCATAGTAGAATAATATTAATTAAATATTTCCTAAGTTTGGACCTTAGGCATATAATCAATAATTTAATTTTTTATTTTATTGGCCATTTTTTTTATAAAGTTAAGAGGTCAACGAAAGATTATATCATGACCATTGATCTCAAGTGTGGAGGTGCAATCTCAACCCTCCATCACTTTGGAGATTAGGTCAAAAAATTATAAAATAGGGAAATGGGTTGTTGGAGAGTTCAGTTCAATTTGGCACAAGAGTTCGGCATTCAATAGAGACAAGAAGTCAAAATTACAAAGAAGTGTGATCAAAACATAGTAAAATTCTAGGGGTAGTGAGTAATCTCGAGGAGGTCAAATTATCCAGGCCATACAGGTCGATTTAGAGCAGCAAAAACATGCCGATTTGATAAGGACGAGTTGGGAACGTTGATTGGGTTGAAGGGGGCCAAGTTATTGGGCCAATTTGACTGGGTCGTATAGACCAATTCCCAGTAAGTCATGCAAATTGATTTGGTTGGGTCGTACAAGTCAAATTCCACTCGGTTGTACAACTAGTTTGTTGGGTTGAAGAACTAATTTTTTTTGGGAAAATTATTGTTGTAGATTCTTAAGAAAATATTTGTTGTAATCAATCTTTTGAAGTTGAATAACGAGCCAAAGTTTTTTATTTTTTTCCACGTTGGAGTTTCTAGGGTACAAATTGTGTCAACTATTTTTAATTGATCGGTTTACTCTTTGTTTATTTCTACTGTGCATAATGAGTTAGGAACACAAAGTATTTCTTATTATAAAATTTCAAATATGAGGAAACTAATTTTATTTATGTTTTGAGAAATTTTATTGAACATTAAATGTGATTTGGGTGCAAGAAAACTAACATATCATAGACTTTTAATCTTAACTATAATTTTTTCCATGCAAAACAAGCACATGCATGAGAATTGTTGGAGTCAAAGCCACCTTATTTTAGATAGACATAAAATGGATCTATTCTTAAAGGATTTAAATGGGAATCTACACCCCTTAATTTGAATAACATTGAAAACCTTTATTGTAATTTTACTACAATTCTCTCCACTACCATTATCAAGTTCTCTACCAAGGTGTCATATGAAAAGATAATAGAACTTCTAACCCTTAGTATGGTAACATTTTAAACCTGCTAGAAAAATGATTAAGGATGCTCTCAATGAAATTTTAAAACTCAATATGATAAATACATACAAAGGCCTTATTAAAATAAAGAAATATATTATATAAGTAGAAAACAAGAGAAGTTAATACACTTTCTAAGTCTGATCCTAGAAAGTTTTGGAGGTGTTGACGGTGCTGGACCCACCAACATACAAGGGATATTCACGATATGAAGTCCCAATTAGAGCTGACATTGTTTGGTATAGGAGTCCCTTACAGAAGTATGACCCGACTACCATTTACTTAAATATTTTCCTTCGTTACTGCTATTAGCACAAGAGAACAATTCAATTGTACTTTTGAGTGAGCAAGCTAGTATGCGTTGTGAAATGTTCATTTGTAATCTGTTTCAAGATTATTTCACTAGAAGGGAATAAAAGTGAGCCTTTAGAAGAAAAGTATTAGTATTAATCCAATAAAGACACACACACATCATAAGAAAGAATCGTTAGTCATCAAGCGAAATAGTTCACGTAAGCGATCATGAAAACAAGCACAACACATATTCAATGAGATAAGCACCAAATCCACCGAAATAGTTCAATTTCTTTAGCACATGTGAATACCAACATATACCACAAACATACAAAGAATAGTCTCAAAACATTCATGACATATGCATGGAAGTGTGTTGGCTCAAAAGAGCTTCAAATATTACACAAAAGTTGTAAGTTACATTAATACAATGAACACGACTAGCTCCAATAGTGGAGCGTTAAGCCACTTCTTTCTCTCCAAAAGAACTATCTTCCTCTCTAATGCTTGGATGGAGAAGCCAAGGTTAAAAGTCCTCTCTTAGAGTAATGAGGCCTCTTTTATAACAAAAGGAATGACCTTTCATGTCCTCATGACTTTTGAACTTCCTCATGACTCTTAGACTTCTAATATGACCTTTGGACTTCTTTACGACTTTTAAACTTCTAGGTGACTTTTGGACTTCTACATGTGGCTCTTTTGTCCATATATGACTCTTGGACTTCCACATATTTACATTTACAATAATTGTCAAAATTACATCATGATTTCCACATCATCATGTGACGACAATATGACAAGTCAAGAATATTGATGACTTGGACTCATGGTGACTTGTACACAAAGTTCTCTAATCAATGATGATACTACTACTATGTCTTCAATACTTGTAACAGATCTTGCATTGTTGTAGCCATCTACCCTCCAAAGGGTCTTGAAAGATCTTGGAGTCTTCATGAGTCACTTTGATCATCGGGATCCATTGTTCTTTCAACTATTGCAACATGGTGCCTTTGTCTTCAAGATGCTTCCTTGGGAAACAATTCTAACCATATCTTCTCGCAGATATTTGTCATGCTTCATTAATACCTGCAGATGTAGATCACTCATGGCAAGCAAACATTAGCCCAAAAATATCTTATTCTATCATGCTTCATGCACATTTTCTGTTTGTTGATCAACAATGCACCAAGGGAGAGAGAATCTTTTTGGGTGCAAAGTGCACTTGGAAGAGACAAGGAGGGGCTTCAATGTTCACTAATGATGTGTTGTGAACTTAAGTAGAGGAGAAGAAGGCTTGATGGAGGGTGCAGGTTACAACAACAAGAGACAAGGTACATGACTATTCATTAAGACTACGTTGTGCACTTGGAAGGGAAGCTAGGGCCACAAGGAAGGCGCCAGATGCAGGAACAAGGCACAAGGGAGGCCTCACTGCTCATTGAGAGTGTACATTGCACGGATGCTAAGGTTGGGCACAGGGTGCGGGAATAAGCAATAAGCAGGAGGGGTTGTTAAATAGGAGTGTGTTGTGCTCTAGAAAAGGATTTTTAGGCATAGGTCGCAGTCACAACTAGAAAGAGGGGCTCCTCTAAGCCTTGAAAGTGCGCAATACGCTCTCCTAGCTTAGAGAGCAGGCTTGTGAAGTTAGAAAAATTTCTAAGTCTGGGAGGGTGAAACCTTGAAAAACACATTGAGTTAGGAGAAAAATTAAGTGTGACACATATCAAATCATTATTATAACTTAGACAGGACCAAAAACCAATAAGTATAAATCAAAACTCCAGCTCACAAACACTTGCCAAGTATAACAGACCAAGTATATATGGTTGCGACCAAAAAGTGTTGTTTTGTGACCATAAAGTGTACTATGTGCCTAAAGTATATTATTATTATTCTTAATGATGCAACGACACTTAGAAAGGAACATGGACACTTAGCATATGTGTAGATACATAAAACAACACTTGATGACCAAAAGGGACACTTCGCGTGATAAAGGGTGGGCTCTGAAATTTGAATATAGCAAAATTTTGGAGGGTGTTGTAGCAACGACAACAAGAGGAAACTTCTAATTCGTAAAACTAAAGAAAATCATTTAATTCTCTTGAAGAACTAGAATATTTACCTTAAAAACCTCTATGAATCCCCTAACACCATGGAGACCATTTTTAATGCCCCTATAGACGATTATATATTTCCTCTGGAAGACATTGAGTTTTGGGTTAAGCAGCTTACTAATTGGAAACCTAAGGACATTGAAGGATACTAAGCTGAATTTTTAAAATGGGAGAGTCTATCCTCATCCCACATATAAATAAGCTCTTTAATTTAGCAATGAGCCAAGGCTATCATAATCCTCGGACACAAAACCTTATTGTGCCCATCTTTAATAGTGGAGATAAAAATATTCCCTCTAATTATATGATCATTATGATTAGCCACATTTTAGCCAAGATGTACGAGTTTATTTTGGAAAAGAAGATTGGTCAAGTTGGCTTGAAAGCCATGGTAGAAGAGGTAAAGGAAAAAATAGGTTTAGGAGATATCATTCAACATTGGACCATCTTGTTCCTCTTAGGATAATTGCAGAGGAATGTTGCAATAATAAAATTGATCTCGTTTGTTATTTTTTGACTTTAGAAAAGATTTTGATACCATTCCTATAACAAATCTATGGAACATGCTAGAAGAGATAATGGTTCCTCACTAGTTAAGGGTTGTTGTGACAAGGTTGTACAAGAATGTTATGGCCAAGCTTAGGACGAATAGGGGTTGGTCGGAAGAAATTAAATGAAATATTGGAGTTAAGTAAGGGTGTCCCTTATTCCTTACCCTTTTTGGCATATATATATTAATAAGATACAAGAGTGTTTGGAAGATGCAGGTTGTGTTAGGCCCACACTCACTGGTATGGTCATAAATATTTTCCTTTATGCTGAAGATATTGTTCTTTTGGAAAGGAGCCATAAAAATCTTAGCAAGCAACTCAACATCCTCCAAGATTTATGTTCCAAGAAGGATATGAGTGGAAATATTGACAAAATTAAAGTCATGATAATTAAATCCAAAAATATCACCTATGATACTTTCATTTATAATAACATATTCTTGGAAGAAATTCCTTCATACAAATATCTAGGAATCGATATCCATTAAAATGATAAATGGAGGTTGGAAAGCTTACTATGGGCTTGAAAACAATTGTAAGTTGATAAATCTTTGGATTTGGGATTAAAAAATGCTCCTCTTTGAGGCTCTCGTCAATTCAATTATTTTATATAGATGTGAGGTTTTGGGTCGCAATATATCCAGAGAGTCATGGAGGAAGATTAAATAGATCCAAAAACAATTTATAACCTATACCTGAAGTTTAAAAGAAATAGTCTTGTTAGGATATTTCGACACATAGGAAATAGTTAAGTATAACTTGGTCTAGTGTATAGTTAGGTAAAATGTGTTTCTTTAGTATGTACTTTTTGTAACTAACAATCCAACGGTCACAATAAGTTGTAGACATGAAGTGATCCAACAATTCATTCTCTCCTCGGTATTACCGACACTTGATTCCCTGGCTTAACACCCGATTGGTCCATGATCTCTATTTAAAGAGCATGGAGGGTCATTTGTAAGGTGACCGTTCATGAGAGAAGCTTATATAAATTTTCTTTCTTTTACATTAATAAATTTCTTGAAGTGGTCGCGTTGGCTCAAGCCGTGGAATGTTTCCCTCTTTGAGGGTTTTAACCACATCAAGAATACCGGTGTATTGATATGTGATATGTTTGTGAGCACTGTCCTTTGGTGCTATATTTGAGGAACTTACCCTATAAATTCCTACATGGTATCAGAGCTATTTGAGGGTAGCATTTGTTGGTGATCCAAATTTAAAGTCGGTACAACTGCATTCGACTGTCATTTCCTAGATCTACTATTTCTGACTGCTTTCGGGTTGAGAGGACCGCTCTATCGTGTTAGGAGCACCTGTTCCAGTGAGGAGGCCCTTTTGTTTCACGCGAAAAGATCTCTGGTAGCCCTAGGTACGTCATTTTTAAGATTTGGAGGCATACAGTCTTTATTTGCAGTTTTAGTTATTTATCTCTCTTTTTATTTCGGTTTATTTATCTCTTTATTTTTTATTACCAGATCCATACTTTTCATTTCTGCGTATGCTTTTTTCCCCACGACTCTGTGTGATTTGGGCAAATCAGAAAAAAAAAATGAAGGATTTTTCTCATGTCTATGCTCTTTTCCGCTGCGCGTTAGTGTGATCTCGGAAAATCAGAAACATTGAGGAAAATATTTAGTTTCTGGCGAAATCTAACTTCAAGCTGTAAGGTTTGGTTTTTTTTCCATGTCCATTTTGGGTTGTGTGGTTTTTTTTTGTAGGCAAAAATGGCTTTCTCAAGTAAGCATGCACTTCAAAACTTGAGTGACTAAAAAAAAACCTTCCTCTTTTCCAAAATTTATTAACCTTTTAAACTAGCTCACTTGGTCCAAAGTTACTCTTATGAGAATAGAGGTCTTGGGTTCAAGTCTCTCTTTTTGTTGAGTTACTTTTTCAAAAAGCACATGTAACTTATGTTTTAAAGTTACTTTATGTAAAAATGTTATCACCCATTATAAAAAGTGAGTCACTTATAATTCTAAAGTCTCTTTATCTTTTATTTAAGTTACAATTTGGTGGGTAGCTCATAAATTACCATTGTAAAAGTCACTTTCACTTATTTATAAATTAGATTAAGTTTGGAAGGGTGGGGCGGAGGCGACGGCGTGATGGGGCAATTTTTTTTAAATATAACATTATCATTCACTTCCGCACATTCACGTACTTCGTCGATATCTTCAACAACTTTTCTTCAAAAAATCATAATTTCTTCATCCGGAAGCCGTTTTCAGAGCCATTTTTTTTAATCGGCCTAATTTTTCAATATCTTTCTATTGGAACACTTAGTTTCAACATCTATAATTTTAGTTTCTGTTAAAATGGAAAGTCCATGCCAAGTTATTCTTGACAACACCAACTACTTCCAATGGTTGTCCTACATGGAGGATTTACTTAGAAGTAAAGGTCTTTATAGAATAGCCTCAGGCCAAGAGTCTAAACCTAAAGATGAAGATAAGCAAGCCAAATGGGAAAATAGGCAAGATCAAGCATGTGGGTTGATAGGGATGTCTATTTCTCCAGACCTTAGATTCCATATCACAGAACTTGATACCCCTCATGAAGCAATAAAATAACTCAATAAAGGTTTTGGAATTAAAAATGAAATTAGAGTCCATTGACTCGAAAATGAGTTGCTTATGTTGGACCCCAATAATTTTTCTTCCATTGAAGATTTTTTGTCCAAGTTCAAGACCCTTAGAATTCTCTTAGAAGGTGTTAAGGTGAAGAAATAAGATGGTAGCCTGATCTATTCCATTCTTACTAAGTTGGGACCAACCTACTTTGTGTTTGTTTCCACCTTCCATTCTACAAGAGAAACCTTTATTTCTCAAGGAAAAGACTACACGTCCCCCTCTTTTAATGCCTTTTCCAATTATTTAATAAGAGGACAAGAAGAACTCTTACATCTTGGTCTTCTTAATATTGGAAACCTTTCTAAGAAAGCCTTAGCAGCACAACAACACCCAAATTCAAAGAATCCTAAGAAGCAACATCCTAAAAAGAATGGTCTTAAACCAAACAAGGGTCCTAAGCAATTTCAGTCTCAAAATGAAAAATCAATTCAACAAAATGATAAGGAAAATAAAAACAGAGGGAAGAAAACTAATAGACATTGCAACTTTTGTAATCGTGATGGCCACTTAGAATCCAAATGTTTTAAAAATATGGAAGCCTTGGAAGCAACAATGAAGAAGCATAACATCCACTTGGAGCACTCTTCAACTTCAACTTCATCTTTAGGAATAATACTTTCTGCATGTGGTTGTCAAACATCTCGGTCTGGTTATGCACTAAATGTATCTTCTTCTTCTCATTCTCATGAGTGGCTCATTGATTATGGAGCTTCTTATCACATGGCCAAAAACAAAGCCATGCTTTCTTCTTTAAATGATTGTAACACCAAAAATATATATGTTGGTGATGATAGATCTCTTAGTGTTGTAGGGGCTAGAACTATTCATCTAGACAATGGTCAATTTAATGATGTATTATGTGTTCCTACCTTATCCTGCAACCTTCTATCTGTATATCACATAACTCATTCAGGTGAAGGTAAAACCGTTGAATTTTCACCTCATGATGTTGTAGTTAAGGACCTAAGAGATCCTAAACAGATTTTAGCTACTTGCATTGCTGATGATTCTACAAGGTTGCATAAGTTTAACAACTTTGGGTCATCAAATCTTCCCTCAATATTTGTTGCTCATAATGATAAAGTGAGCAAACTTTGGCATGATCAATTTGGTCATTTAAACTATCGCTCCCTTCAAAATCTATGTAAGGAAAATATGGTGACAGGTCTTCCTATGGTATCTTGCAGAGATGTTGTTTGTTACATGTGTACTCGAAAAACATCATCGGGATAGTTTTGAAAAATGTGCCTCTTGGCACGCCTCAACCCCCTTTACAGCTTATGCACAGTGATTTATGTGGTCCACTTCCAGTTGTTTCATTCTCTGGCTACAAGTATTTCTTAATTTGCATTGATGATTTCTCCTGAGGCACTTGGGTATACTTCTTAAAACTCAAGAGTGAAGTTTTTAACATGTTCTTGGCCTTTAAGGCCTTTGTTGAGAAACAATTTGCACATCAAATTCTTAAGCTAAGGTCTGATAATGGCAGAGAATATGTTAACAAAAAATTCATCAACTTTTGCACTGAGCATGTGTTAATTTTAGGTATGTTCTATGCTAGAGCAATTTATTTCAATTTTCAGAGTTAGCTCAATATCTTTTCTGGATTAGCAATCACATTAACATTAAAGTAAACTATAGATAGAGCATAAATATAAACCGTATAAGACAAGCCAAGACAAGAGGACACAGAAGATGTGGCGCTAGCCAGGGACAAACCCCAATGTGGGGAAACCCTTGATCAATTCTTCTTATATGTTCTTCAATAGTTCAACAGAGAGAGAAAGAGAGATAATACATTTACAACAAAAGTCAACACTTTGACTTATCTAGATAAGAGAATAGATCATCTCTAAGAAGATGATACAGGAGATCAGTTGAAGACATGCTGCTTCAACTGATTCTCCAAGGTGACTCTTTCACCTATCGTTGTGCTGCACCTCGTCATCATGCCGCACCTCACCGTGCTGCACCATGCGCACCCATCATCACTATGCTGCATCTCATCATGCTTCACCAATCATGACTGTACCCATCACTATACTGCATCATGTGCCATTGCTGCGCCATGTTGCCATACTGTCCTATGTGCTTGCAGCACTATGCTTGCCATGTTGTCCCATTGTGCTTGTTGTTGCTATACCTTGCATGCTTGCTGTCCCAATGTGCATGCTTGTTGTCCCAATGTGCATGCTTGTTGTACCTTGCATGCTTGTTGTCCCAATGTGCATGCTTGTTGTCCCAATGTGTATGCTTATTGTACCTTGCATGCTTGTTGTCCCAATGTGTATGCTTGTTGTACCTTTCATGCTTGTTGTCCCAATGTGCATGCTTATTGTACCTTGTGTGCTTGTTGTGCCAATGTGCATGCCTGTTGTACCTTGCATGCTTGTTGTCCCAATGTGCATGCTTGTTGTACCTTGCATGCTTGTTGTCCCAATGTGCATGCTTGCTATCCCAATGTGCATGTTTGTTGTACCTTGCATGCTTGCTGTCCTAATGTGTATGCTTGTTGTACCTTGCATGCTTGGTGTCCCAATGTGTATGCATGTTGTACCTTGCATGCTTGTTGTCCCAATGTGCATGCTTGTTGACCTTGCATGCTTGTTGTTGCTATCATGTTGCTGCACTTACATCAGATCACTGTTAGGGGATTCTCTGATCATTCTAACAATTGTTAGGACAACCTTCACAATAAGGTCACGGACTGGTTGGGGCATCAATGACAGTCCTACCAGCCCTCACACATCAGCGGCAACATCTGTCCCAAAGCTACGATCACCCTTCTCCAGCATTCCTAAACCACACGTTGGCTTGTTATACCCCAGCAGTCACAACTAGCCCTTACGCCCTCCACCAAAGTGACCCAAAAACAAGCTACTGCTCCAGCAATTAACTCGGCCTCCATTGAGGAACTCAGGCCTCCTCCACGCTGTCTTAGAGCCTCGCTCTCTTGCTGCGGTTAGGGCAATTTCAGACCTTTCATTCTTCCATAGACTGCGTTAAGGTTCTAGGGCATCCATGTAGGGTAGAGACCCTCTTCTAGGTTGCGTTTACATTGCTGCCCTTCTTGACTGCATATACCTCTTCATAGGTTATGTTAGGGCTTCTCCATAGGACAGGGTTAGGGCTTCTCCATAGTAGTGTTAAACCCTACCCTTGCTGCAATATAATAGCCTCCATTTTGGGCAGCTAAGATTCTTCTCCATGAATGTAGATGAGGGCAGCGTATAGATCTCTTCGTCTAGGGCTAGGGCAAACCTCGTAGATCAACGTTTTCTCTTAGGATTCTTCCTTCCATTAAAACCCAAACGAATGGAGAGGAAGAGATCACAAGAGAGTTGTGTGTGTGTCCAAGTGACTTTCAAGGCACCTCTATTTATACTAAAACGTTGAGCACATGAGGGGTTTATTTGGTTGTTGGCCGACCTTGATGAATTGTCCCATAACACAAATAAATTCATATCTCCATGAATACTTATTGGAATCAGATGATCTTTAGATCAATCCTACACCTCTCGATGAGAGGGATCCAAGAAAAATATCAGCTACCATAAATAAGATAACCCACATGGAGTTTGGCCCTAGTTTCCAATTTTAACACTCTCTCTCAACTAAGGAGAACTCCATCTGCTAATCCATCTGTCAGACTGTACTATCTCTGCCATCAGTGCCCTGCACTACTCTGCTTTGCTGAACCATGAAGAAGAAGAATTGATCGAGAATGTCTCATACCATTCTCTACTGACCCGAAGTCAGTTTTATTAATCCCAGATCAATATCACAAGAGAGTGTCTCAAACCACTCATGCTGATCCCAGATCAGTTACATTGATCCCAGATCAATGGAGGTCATCCTAGCATAGGGAGTAGGGTAGATACAACGATGCGTCCATCGATAGTACTACTATGGTCCCTAATCCCATTTCCCTGCTCATTTATCAGATGATAGGTACTTCCCATGAGTCCCAGACTGCATGGGTAGGATGCCTTGACAGGAGAACTGTTCATCCTATCGCATAGGAGAACTAATCATCCTGTCTCACAGGAGAATGAATAATCCTGGCTCACAGGAGAATGAATCATCCTGTCCCAAAGTCGCCTCGGGGTATTATAGGGAAGGCTAAGTTATTCACCCTATACACAATGCACCATTAGGGGAGGGTGAGTCGCCCTATGGTCGTGTGTTGCTCCAGTAAGTACCCCAAGCCCCCCAAATCTCCTAGAGCTTAATGCATGCAACATGCAGGACCCTTATACGAAGGTCTCTAAATGACTCCAAGTCGTTTGGGAAAGTCAAAGATTTGACCTTTCCCCGAGGCTTTGACAAAATGTCTATGACCTGTACATCAGTCTCAATGCGATGGAGCCTCCTCACTCATCGATTTTCCATATCCCAGATAAGGTAGTATCTGATGTCTATCTACTAGAGCAATCATCGAATACGAGATTCCTCAACAATCGAACCCCCCCTGGTTGTCACAGAGAATGACAGTGGTATTCATCATGTGTAAAAACAACTCACTGAAGAGCTTCTGCAACTAGGCAGCTTCACATGGGATCATACTCTTAGCTATGTATTCAGTGTCGGTGGTGCTTATAGCAACCAACTTATGGTTCCTGCTCATCCATGATATTGAAGTAGAATCCAAAGAGAACCAGCACTGAGAAGTGCTCTAATGATCCTCCACACTGCCTGCCCAGTCAACATTCGAATAATCATGCAGTTTCATATTTTCGGTAGTGTATCTCAATCCATGAGAGATTGTGCCCCGAAGATATCTCAGAATATTCTTGGCACCAATCCAGTGAGGCTCAACCAAACATGAGCTCACCATGCTAATTGCAAAACATATATTCGAACGGAAGTTCACCAAGAACGTCAATGTAAATGAGTTATGAAACTCAGAGGCATTTCCCAAATCTGGTCCGGCATCATCATCATATAACTTTTGAAAGTTAAGATCCTCGAGGTAGTCATAGGCTTGCAGTTTACCATTCCACATCTGGAATCCAACTCCCTCTTACTTCTACAAGTGAGAGGGTCTACACCTATCAGAAATAGGTCGTTCATAGAAGGTGCTAGTATGAGAGGTCTATCATCCACAACCTTCAAACAATGGTTTGGATCGACTTCACTCTTAGTGAATCTCAGCTTCATCCGACAGCTATCAATCCTCTCATATCAAACTCGGGGTGATTTGCTTCAAGCCATAGAGGGATTTCTTCCACCTGCACACATGAGATTCCCGATCATGAATCTCAAACCTCCTCGGGTTGTTCCAAACTTGTGGACCTGCTACACGAGGGAAATGGTCCCCTTGTGAGATTTTCCTTCGGTACATTTGAGACATGTACCTTGATGCTCCTTTTGAATTCAGGCATCCCTATCATCATTTGACTCACAAACCTTTGGTGCTATGTGTCAACTGACATGGTCCCCAATGGACTTTCTGCAATTTGATACAAATTACCAAACTCTGAACCCATGAGTAAAAGCATATTTGAAAATTCTATTTTCAAACACGTACCTTTCCATCGATGAATTCCACCCTAAAACCTTTGACTTCCATTGCCGAAATGGACACCAGGTTCTTCTTGCGATCAAGTACATAAAAGATATTCTGTAAATGAATCGAGTTACCCTCATTCAATTGAGGAGTAACACCCTTTCCGGGATAGGTGGCATCGGCTCCAAGTATAATCCCATGAATGTTTTGTTGGAAATAATACTGAGAGGGGGGGGGTGAATCAGTATTATCAAGTCAAATATTTCCTTTTTCAATTCCAGATGATATACGCTACTTCTGTTAATAAAAACCGCGTATATACGCAACTACAAATAAAGAAACCCACGTATACAAAGCAGACTTATAATTTGATTTATCTTTCAGATGTCAGTTATTAATCTGTGTATCAGAAGCAAATAAACAGTACCAGAAACAGAGCAGAAGACAGTCACACACAAGAACACAAGATATAAGGAGGAAACCCAATGTGGGTGAAAACCCCCTGCTGCAATTCGTCTCTATCTTCTTTTTAATTAGAAACTTCTCTTTACAATGTTTTGTACTGGTGCAGTCTTACCATTACGCAGGTTGCAACCTGTAGAGAGCTACAACTCTCTCTCGTTCTCCAGCTTTCCTGGAAGGGAGCTCCAACCCCCTAAGTTCTTTTACTAGCTTGAGATACTAGTACGCAGGCTCCTACCTGCAGAAGGCTGCAACCTTCTCTTTGCTTTCAGGGACCTAATTTCATTAATTTTCAGACTGGATCCACAAGTAACATCAATCAAACATCAGGAATTTATGCATAACCCAAACTCCTTTTCACTAATCAAAAGCTGAACCAAATAAACACTTCTCTGATCATTGTACCCAGAACACAGTAACTGTAATCAAACACCAATTCTGAACCCAGAACATTGCAGTAATAAAACAGAAGCAGCTAGAACATAAATCAAGATATATACGCTACTTCACTGTTCAGAAACCTGCGAGTATACGCCTCTGTACCACAACCAACCTGCGTATACGCTTCTTTCACTCATAGAAAAAGCGTGTATACGCACTTGCAATTCACTGAACCTGTGTACAGATCTATAAAGGATAATTTATTCTTTTAAGCATTCAGACATCAGTTAACCCAGATTTATAGATCAAGAGTGCGCCACATATAACAGATCAAAATCATAAAGAGATACCAATGTTCAAGCCTTGAGATTTTGATCCATCAATAGTCCTTATCCTTCTTGCGCTCAGGTTCCTCCTTCATTCAGATCTAGATCTGCACCATAACCCAATCACCAGTATTCCAGATCTCATATATTATAAGATATTCAATAATAATTCAGATGATCCCTTTTCACATGATCTCCTTCCTCTTTTATAGTTTTAGGCCTTCCACAATACCACGGTCCAAAACCATAATAAACCAATACCAAGGGCCCAAAACCTGGGGTCAACACTTCTGACGAGATACCATGGTCCAAAACCATAGGTTCAAATTCCAAGGGCTAACAACCATGGACCAAAAATAAGTTTCCCACCATGTATGCGCTTTTCTGTGCATAAAAGTGTGTGTATACGCATACGCGACTTCTGAACGTATAACCCGTGTGTATACGCGTGTTTGGCAAGGTGAACCTGCGTATACAATATTTCCTTCATTCTGAGCGCCTGAACTGAGATCTTTCACCAAAGAGAGTTGCCATCAAGGACAACACCTGTACCATAGCACCACTCCTGTGCCAAAATGCCAACAATCTCCCCCTTTGGACTTGATGGCAACCCCAAGGTCCTCAAAGTCATTCTCCCCCTTTGTCTTCAAGGGCAAAGGGCGGTGCTCCCCCTGAGTACATGTAGATATCTCTGCTCTGCTGTGCTAAACATGCTCCCCCTGACTGTAGGCAAGATCTGCAAAGGATGTTCTTCAAGAAGAACCAAAACATATACATTATGAAAGACCTTCCTATCACCAAAAGACTCAATACATACATCCATCACCCAACCAAGTGGGGATACATCAGAAATTTACATATGACAACCAATCACATTGCATCAATCATTCCAGGCATAGTGGGGAAACCAAAATAGGCCGTTACATGACCTTGATAAAAAAGATATACATGACGTAGAAGCGAAATATCAAGACTATGCAAATCACCAATAACTACTATCAGCGACATCTGACAATATCAGCAACCATGTTATTCTTCTGTTCTCCTTTCTGCAGTTGATCCACCTGAAACAAAAACAGTTTGAGTACTAGAACCAAGAGCTTCTAAGGTAATGCCAACAATGCATTGTTAGAATACTATCTGCTCCCCCTGAACCTGTGCCTGATGGTCTCTGACAGACCCATATCAGAGTCTCTTCAACTAGAGTCTGTTCTTGCTGATTTTCTTCAGAATTCCATATACGCGACTGCACCTGCATAAATCTGCGTATGTACACGGATTCCCCTCATCCAACTCGCGTACACCAACTTTTCTTTGAAACAGACAAGCTTCAACAGCAGGATGAAGCATCAACTACTCCCAGCTTCTGTCTGAGATATTCAAAAGTTTCCCTGGGCAGTGGTTTGGTAAGGATATCAGCAATTTGTTCCTTGGAAGGAACATACTCCAACTTGACTTTTTGCTCAAGCACTTGTTCTCGAAGAAAGTGATATTTGATAGGTATGTGCTTGGTCTTTGAATGCATGACAAGATTCTTTGAAATGCTTATTGCACTTGTATTATCACATAAGATAGAGACAGGTGGAGTACAAGTGATTTGAAAATCCTGCAAGGTTTGCATCATCCAAAGAAGTTGAGTGCAACAAGATGCAGCAATCACATATTCTGCTTCAGCTGTAGATAAAGCAATCGAACTCTGTTTCTTGCTGAACCAAGATACTAATCTGGAACCCATAAAGAATGCGCCACCACTTGTGCTCTTCCTGTCATCCACGCTTCCGACCCAATCTGCATCTGTGTAAGCATGAAGTGTGAGATCTGTATCTCTAGGGTACCATAAGCCATAGTTTTGAGTTCCTTGAAGGTACTTGAAGATTCTCTTGACTGCCTGAAGATGAGTTTCCTTTGGATTTGCCTGAAATCTTCCAACTATTCCCACTGCATGCATGATGTCTGGTTGGGTACCTGTCAAATAAAGTAGACTTCCAATCATAGATCTATAGGTTGGTTGATGCACTGCTGCCGATTCATCATTTGCACTGAGGCTGCATCCTGTAACCATGGGGGTACATACTGGTTTTGAATCTTCCATGCCATACTTCTTCAGAATCTGCTTGAGGTACTTGGTTTGAGACAAGAAGATACCGCCTTCATTTTGTTGGATTTGCAATCCAAGAAAGTATGTCAGTTCTCCGAGCAAAGACATTTCGAATTCTTTCTGCATCACCAAGGCAAAGCTTTGACTCATACCTTCTTCGTTGCTGCCAAAGATAATATCATCTACATACACAACAAGTATTAGCAATTTGTCATTTTCAATTTTTATATAAAGATTGCTATTTGCTGATCCTTTTGAAAAACCTTGTTGATGAAGGTATTTGTCCAAGCGGTAGTACCAAGCCCTTGGAGCTTGTTTAAGGCCATAGAGAGCCTTTTTAAGTCTGCATACAAGATTTCGATCATTCCCAAGGATAAAGCCATCTGGTTGCTCTATGTACACTTCTTCTAAGTCTCCATTCAGAAAGGCTGATTTTACGTCCATTTGAAATACTTTGAACTTCTGGAAGCTAGAGAGAGCAAGGAACATTCTGATGGCCTCAAGTCTAGCAACGGGAGCAAAAGTTTCTT
This sequence comes from Pinus tabuliformis, assembly GCA_031772625.1. NCBI lineage: Eukaryota > Viridiplantae > Streptophyta > Pinopsida > Pinales > Pinaceae > Pinus > Pinus tabuliformis. Next base: position 1,452,448,182 of record CM062819.1, on the reverse strand, counting down.
CAAAGTCTATTCCTTCCTGTTGAGCATACCCTTTACAAACAAGTCTGGCCTTGTTTCTAATCACTTCCCCATTTTCATTCAACTTATTTTTGAAGATCCATTTTGTTCCTATGACATTTTTGTCTTTTGGTCTAGGAACCAACTCCCAAGTGTTATTCTTTTCGATTTGCTCAAGCTCTTCATCCATTGCCTTAACCAAACACTCATCTTTGCATGCTTCTTTTACATTTTGCGGTTCAGTGGAAGAGAGAAATGCCAAATAGCTTGAAGCTTCTGCTATTGTTCTTCTTGTTTGTATACCTGCTTCTTTCTGCCCCAAAATTTGAGATTCTGGATGATTCTTCTGAACGTACCTGGATGGAGTCTTCTCTTCTATCCTTATCTGTTCCTCTGGGGGTTCTTCTTCATCATCTGTCTGATTTGGAGAGTAGTCTTCATCCTCATTGATATTTTCATGATTCACTTCCCTAGGGATGTATCCTTTTTCATCAATCACTACATCAATGTTGTCAACAATTCTTCCAAGTCTTTTATTGTAACACTTATATGCTTTGCTGTAGGGAGAATAACCAAGGAGAATGCCTTCATCTGCTCTAGGTTCAAGTTTTCCAAGCTGCTCATCAGTATTCTTAATATAGCATTTGCTCCCAAAAATTTTGAAATGCTTTACCGAAGGAGTCTCACCATACCAGAGCTCATGAGGAGTTTGAGTGTTGTTCACTCGGACATTTGTTTTGTTGAGAATAACAACCGCAGCATATGCAGCTTCACCCCAGAAGGTTGCGGGAGTTCCAGACTCATCAAGCATAGCACGAGCCATTTGTTGGACTGTTCTGTTCATCCTTTCTGCCACTCCATTTTACTGAGGAGTCCTAGCTGTAGAGAATTCCCTTCTTATTCCATGTTCTTCACAGGAATCAAAAAATTCATTTGAGGTAAATTCCCCACCTCTGGACCTGAGGCACTTAATTTTGTAATCTAATTCATTTTCAGCCAAGGCTTTGAAGGATTTGAATTTTTCGAATGCTTCGTCTTTGTGCTTCATAAGTCCTAACCAAACAAACCTGGAGAAGTCGTCAATGAATAATATAAGGTATTCTTCTCCTCAAGGTGGCCTTGTCCTAAATGGACCACATACATCTGTATGGACTAGCTCAAGAGGCCTGCTAGCTGATCCTTCCTTCTCAGGAAAGTTAGTTCTGGTTTGCTTACCAAACTGACATGATTTGCATATGGTGTTGTCTGGAATTTTGATATCTGGAAGACCACGAACTGCCTGGTATTTGCATGCTTTCCTTATTTGTGAAAAGTTTAGATGCCCCAACCTCCGGTGCCATAACCAGTGTTCATAATCCTTGCTTAAATAGCATTGTTGTTGTCCTTCTTCAAATATGTATAGATTATTTGGAGTTCTTCTGCCTTTGATCACTGTTTCTCCTGTATCAAGATCACGAACACTACATCCATTTGATCGAAATATTACTTCAGTTCCTTGATCGTACATCTAACTAACACTCAGTAGATTATGCTTCAAGCCATCAACATACAAAACATTTCCAGCTTTGACCTGTTCTTTCAACTGAGCAGTGCCTTTTCCTTTTATGGCTGCAGGGGTATCATTTCAAAAAGACACCTTCTTTCCCTTTTCTAATGCAGTATATGATTCAAGTTTTTCTTTATCCCCTGTCATATGCTTCGAACATCCGCTGTCGATATACCATATATTTTCCTGTCCTTCTGCATAGAAGGCTATCCCACATATTTCTGGTTGTGGTTCCTTCATTCTCCATGTTCTGGCACTTGAGGTATGTTCCTTATGAGTTGTCTTCCAAAACCTGCTCCTGCATTCAGAATCTTCATGACCAAAGTTATTACAAATAGAACATTCAACTTCATTTTCAAGGGCCGAAAAGTTGTTATAAGTCCTTTTCGTGATTCCAGTCATATTCCTTTGTTTTTGAGCTTCTCTAGTCATGATTGTCTTATAGGCAACACATTGAGCTGCTTTGTGACCAAAATTATGGCAAGGGAAACATTGGCCATTGAAGAAACTCCTGCGATTATCAAATCTATCATCCAACCGATTGTAGTTTCTACTGACATCCATTCTTGAGGCAAATTGGGAAGATTTTACCTGTGGCTGATTGTAGCTTCTGTTTGTCCTTAAGGTAGCTTGTCCCCGATTTTCTTGATAGTCTTTATTCGTTCTTGAGGTAAACTGTCCCTGATTTACCTGATGATTTCTATTAGGCCTTTGCTCGCTCTTCTTTGCTACATCAAGATAACTTTTGGAGGTAGAAGCTTGAGATGTTTCTCCATTATATCCCAGACCAGTCTTGATTAGTGGAGAACGCTGCACATTGATAATCTCATCCAGAGTTTCAGATCCTTTAACAAATTTAAGATTAATAGCTTTTGTTTTCTCAATCTCTTTTCTAAGACAAACAACTTCACATTCCAATTTTTCAAGATGTTTTTCCCTTTCAGCCAGTTGACATTGTAGAGAATCAATAATTGCACTTTTCTCTTCTAAGCAGATTTTGAGATTAGTCATCTCTTCACAAAAGCCTTCTACATCTATAGCATCCATGTAGTCATCATCCTCAAAAGCCATTAAAAGTTTATACTTATTACCTCGTTCATCTTCGTCACTATTTGAAAGTCCATCACTATCTTCATGAGTGTAATAGCTTTTCTTATTTGCATTCTGTTTCTTGTTCCATCTAACAGGTTCCTTCCCTTTGTCAATCTTATCCTTGTGAGGACATTTGGCAGCATAGTGACCGACTCTTCCACAAGCAAAGCATTTGAAAGGTAACTTACCTCGGAACCGTCCAGTACCTCGTTGAAGATTTCTGACAAAATTTGATTCTTCTTCTTCTTCTGACACGTGTCCTGACTCATAGTACTCGCCTTTGCCTGAAGCCTTGAAGGCAGCTTCTCTCCTGTCTGATGGTCCTCCTTTCCTCATTTCATAAGCAGTTAGAATTCCGTGCAGCTGTGACATTTTAAGGCTTTGTAGATTCTCTTTTTCTTCTATTGCAGAAACTTTAGATTCAAACCTAGGGGACAAAGATCTTAGAACTTTTTCAACCACAACAGCCTCTTTTATTTCTTCACCCAATTTTTTCATACAATTAACAATCTCATCTACATGAAGAAAATAGTTAGCCACACTTTCATCATTATACATCTTGAGATTTTCATACTGAATCTTGAGGGTTTGAAGTTTTGCTCGTTTTACCTGATCATCTCCTTCATAGCTTAGGACAATCTTGTCCCATATTTCTTTTGCTGATTTTAACTGCATAACTTTCACGAATTCTGATTGAGATAGACATCCCAATAGAGTATTGACCGCCTTTGCATTTGTTTCATATTTCTTCTTCTCAGCCAGATCTGTAGGAGTTGCTGCTGGAAAAGTATATCCCGTACCTATGATATCCCAGAATTCTGTACCCAAAGATTGAAGATAGGCAGTAACTCTTACCTTCCAATATACGAAGTTTGTCCCATCAAAAACTGGTGGCCTGTTTGATGCTTCCCTCTTGTAGTTGCTCATGATGAAAGATCTTCCTTCAAGTGATCAAGCTTCTTCAGAAGGACCAGCTCTGATACCTATTGTTGGAAATAATACTGAGAGGGGGGGTGAATCAGTATTATCAAGTCAAATATTTCCCTTTTCAATTCCAGATGATATACGCTACTTCTGTTAATAAAAACCGCGTATATACGCAACTACAGATAAAGAAACCCGCGTATACAAAGCAGACTTATAATTTGATTTATCTTTCAGATGTCAGTTATTAATCTGTGTATCAGAAGCAAATAAATAGTACCAGAAACAGAGCAGAAGACAGTCACACACAAGAACACAAGATATAAGGAGGCAACGCAATGTGGGTGAAAACCCCCTGCTGCAATTCGTCTCTATCTTCTTTTTAATTAGAAACTTCTCTTTACAATGTTTTGTACTGGTGCAGTCTTTATGCTTGTACATTGCATGCTTGTTGTCCCAATGTGCATGCTTGTTGTCCCAATGTGTATGCTTGTTGTACCTTGCATGCTTGTTGTCCCAATGTGCATGCTTGTTGTCCCAATGTGTATGCTTGTTGTACCTTGCATGCTTGTTGTCCTAATGTGCATGCTTGCTATCCGAATGTGCATGCTTGTTGTCCCAATGTGCATGCTTGTTATACCTTGCATGCTTGTTGTCCCAATGTGCATGTTTGTTGTCCCAATGTGCATGCTTGTTGTCCAAATGTGTATGCTTGTTGTACCTTGCATACTTGTTGTCCCAATGTGTATGCATGTTTTACCTTACATGCTTGCTGTCCCAATGTGCATGTTTGTTGACCTTGCATGCTTGTTGTTGCACTTACATCAGGTCACTGTTAGGGGATTCTCTGATCATTCTAACAACTGTTAGGACAACCTTCACAATAAGGTCACGGACTGGTTGGGGCATCAATAACAGTCCTACCAACCTGCACACATCAGCGGCAAAATTTGTCCCAAAGCTACGATCACCCTTCTCCAGCATCCCTAAACCACGCGTTGGCTTGTTATACCCCAATAGTCACAACCAGCCCTTACGCCCTCCACCAAAGCGACCCAAAAACAAGCTACTGCTCCAACAATTAACTTGGCCTCCATTGAGGAACTCAGGCCTCCTCCATGCTATCTTAGAGCCTCTCTCTCTTGCTGCAGTTAGGGAAATTTCAGACCTTTCATTCTTCCATAGATTGCGTTAAGGTTCTAGGGCATCCATGTAGGGTAGAGACCCTCTTCTAGCCTGCGTTTACATTGCTGCCCTTCTTGACTGAGTATACCTCTTCATAGGTTATGTTAGGGCTTCTCCATAGGGCAGCGTTAGGGCTTCTCCATAGCAGCGTTGAACCCTACCCTTGCTGCAATATAAGAGCCTCCCTTTTGGGCAGCGAAGATTCTTCTCCATGAATGTAGATGAGGGCAGCGTATAGATCTCTTCGTCTAGGGCTAGGGCAAACCTCGTAGATCAACGTTTTCTCTTAGGTATTCTTCCTTCCATTAAAAACCAAACGAATGGAGAGGAAGAGATCACAAGAGAGTTGTGTGTGTGTCCAAGTGACTTTCAAGGCACCTCTATTTATACTAAAACGTTGAGCACATGAGGGGTTTATTTGGTTGCTGGCCGACCTTGACGAATTGTCCCATAACACAAATAAATTCATATCTCCATGAATACTTATTGGAATCAGATGATCTTTAGATCAATCCTACACCTCTCGATGAGAGGGATCCAAGGAAAATATCAGCTGCCATAAATAAGATGACCCACATGGAGTTTGGCCGTAGTTTCCAATTTTAACAACATGGAATTCAATTGCAACATAATGTTCCATATACTCCACAACAAAATGGTGTAGCTGAAAGGAAGAATTGCACCTTAAAGGAAATGGCTAATTGTATGCTTGAATCTAAAGGGCTCAGTCTTAATTTTTGGGCAGAAGCAATTAACTGTGCGAATTACATAGTAAATCACACTCCTACTAAGGTTTTAAAGAATATCACTCCAGAAGAATCATAGAGCTCAATTATACCAGATGTAAGTCACTTTCGTGTTTTTGGAAGTGAAGCATGGGGCCATATTCCTTATGAGAAACATAAAGCCTTAGAACCTAACAGTGAAAAATGTATTTTTGTTGGATATTTTGAAGATGTCAAAGGATATAGACTTCTTCCACCTAAATCCAAAAATGTTATCATTAGTAGAGATGTAAAGTTTTCTAAAAATATATCGACTTATGAGCCTAGTTCGGAAAATGTGCCACCTCTCTCTATCTCTTCTACTTCTGAAAATCTTTCTTCTTAAGATGATGACATCGAGGATGACAATCCTCCCCCACATACTCGGGATCCTCCTTCAGCTCCTCAAATTCCAGAATGGGTCTGTGTTACTCGGTATGTAGTAGGTGCTCTTGTAGGTGATCCTACAGATCAACGACGTACATGTTCTTAGTTCGATATAGCCTCTTCTTTACTGGCTCAAGCTTCAGTGAATTATGATCCTGACACCTTTGCAGAAGCTTCAGGCCATCCAAATTGGGATGCAACTATGAATGAAGAATATCGTTCATTATTGGCAAATGATACATGGGATCTTGTTCCTCTTCCGAAGGGACGAAAACTTATTAGATGCAAATGGGTTTACAGAACCAAGTTTGGACTAAATGGAAAAGTTGATAAACATAAAGCTCGTCTTGTTGCTAAGGGTTTTTCACAAGTTGAAGGCATTGACTATACTGAAGCCTTCTCCCTTGTTTCCAAAATGAACTCTATCCGCCTTGTTCTTCCCCTTGTTGCCTCTTTCAAATGGGAAGTCCATCAGATGGATGTTAAATCTACCTTCTTGCAAGGGGACTTGCATGAAGAAATCTATATGGAACAACCTCCTGGCTTTATACAAATAGACTCCAGCCTTGTATGTAAGCTTAAGAAAGCCCTTTATGGTCTCAAGTAAGCCCTTCAAGCTTGGTATGCCAAAATGGATAGATTTCTTTTAGATGCTGGCTTTTCTAGGTGTCATTCTGACAATATTGTCTACACCAAGAAAGTGGGTAAGTCTCTTATCATTCTTGTTCTTAATGTTGATGATCTTATCCTTACTGGTAGTGATACAAACCTTATAAACCATGTGAAGTCTAGCCTTAGAAAGCAGTTTGAAATGACAGACTTAGGACAATTGCATTATTTTCTTGGTCTCCAAGTCTTGCAATCCAAGGAAGGTATTTCCCTTTCCTAGTCCAAGTATGCCTGTGATCTTCTATGCCACTTTCACATGGAAGACTGTAAGCCAGCCCCTTCTCCCTTTCGGTATGGAGCCAAAATTTCAGTCACTTGTACTTCCCCTGAAGTTGATGCTACCTTATACCGTCAGCTTGTAGGAAAACTTTTGTATTTGACCCATACCCATCCCGACCTTTCCTTTGCGATTGGCCTTATTGATCGGTTTATGAAAAACCCACATGAAAGTCACTGGAAAGCAGCTAAAAGAATACTTCGTTATGTTTGAGGTATAGTTCAGTTTGGGATTCATTACAATGCATAAGCGTCTCCTCTATTAGTTGGTTTCACTGATTCTGATTGGGCCGGTGACCCTAATGATTGGAAGTCTACTGCAGGTTATGTCTTTGCTCTTGGTTATGGACCTTTTACATGTGCTTGCAAGAAACAAAGTGCCATTTCTCTTTCTTCAGCATAAGCAGAGGACCGTGGCACCGTAGAAGCTAGTAAGGAAGCCTTGTGGCTTCGTCAGATCCTCCCAGAGTTTGGCTTTCAGCAGCAACATCCGACTACACTATGGTGTGATAATCAAAGTGCCATTCAACTATGCAAAGATCTATTCCAACATTAGCACAACAAACACATTGAACTACACATGCACTTCATTAGAAAGCTCATTCATGACCATGTTCTTGAAGTGCAATATTGTTCAACCAATGATCAAGTTGCAGACCTCTTTACAAAGGCTCTCACAGGGGCGAAGTTTACTAAAACTTCGATTTGTGGATGGAGTTCAGGAAGTTATCACTAAGGGGGGATAAGCTCTAATGCCTCCTTCCTTCTCCTATTGTGTCACATTTGTACATCCTTCAATCCTATCCCAAGTTGTTCTTAAAGGGGGATGTTAGGATATTCTGACACATAGGAAATAGTTAAGTATAACTTGGTCTAGCGTATATTAAAGTAAAGTGTGTTTCTTTAGTATGTACTTTTTGTAACTTACAATCCGACGGTCACGATATGTTCTAGACATGAAGTGATCCGACTGTTTATTCTCTCCTCGGTATTACTGACACTTGATCCATGGCTTAACACCTGATTGGTCCATGATCTCTATTTAAAGAGCATGGAGGGTCATTTGTAAGGTGACCGTTCATGAGAGAAGCTTTTGTAAATTTCCTTTTTTTTACATTAATAAATTGCCTGAAGTGGCCACGTTGGCTCAGGTCGTTGTCTGTTTCCCTCTTTGAGGGTTTTAACCATGTCAAGAATACTGGTGTATTGATCTGTGATTTGTTTGTGAGCGGTGTCCTTTGGTGTTCTATCCGAGGAACGTACCTTGTAAATTCCTACAACTCTTTACCCTATCCTCCTAATAGAAGCAAGTGTTTCCTCCATTAAAACCATGACTATGACTAGGTATCTTATATATAAGAAGAAGTTATACAACATGGATGCGAAAGAGTTTCCTAAAATTGCTTCTTACTCTAGGAAAAGCCCCCACCTTTTTCTCAAGCTAGGGTGGCATAAGGATGCCTAGTCTTGGCTAGACCATTAGGGAATAAAAAAGGAGATCATCTTGTAGAATCTAGATAATATTTTTTTTTTTCAAATTTAAGGAGAAATTGTGGGGAAATAAAGAGCTAGAGGGTAAAAGGAAACTGCGATATTCTAAGGAGGTGATTAACGTCAATCTCAAAAACCAAAACTATCTCCCTATCTTGATTAGTGTTAAGAATAAAATTAACATTGTCAAGATCATAACTAATTTTCATGAACTTCATAGTGAAACTGGTCGTTGGTCAATTCCCAAAACGCTATGGGATGAAAGAGTTTGTTAAATGGGCAATGCTAAGAAGATTGGAGATGAAAAACACTTTCTCTTAGATTCTTATACTCATATTTGATCTATTTTTCAAAATATTTGTCACACTACCAATCTTTTTGACCTAATAAGTCAACAAAACTATAGTGATCGCTTCTCACACTTTTTTTTTAAGAAAGAAATAAAATATTTTTTTTTTTTATTAATCCTTAGTTTCTTAAGGTCCAATAGACCATTTAGGTCTTAGTGGACCTTAATCATCATCATCATTTAATAATAAAAAATGTAATTTATAAAAAAATTACATTCATATCTAATTAGAAGTTAGATTTTTGTAAATTTTAATAATCAAATTCTGGAGATTGGTCTTTTCTTTCACAAACAAAAAGATATGATTCACTAATTTGATATTGTGAGATTTCTCAACTATCTTAAAATTAAATTATTATTATTAATTATAATAAGTTAATTTTTAATAAATTTTAATAATCAAATTGTAATGATAAATTCCATTTTCCCCTAAAAATAAAATAAAATAATCTCATAAACCAATTTAATATGTGATTTCTCAATAGTCTAATAACCTTATAACTTAAATAGATGTCTTTCAGATTAATCATATAATCAAGATTAACCAAATCTTGATTATGTGAATAATCCCAAAAACATCTATCTACATTATAGATCACAAAATTTTAAATCTAACCTTATAACTCTTAAATTATATTATTATTATTTATTATTATAAATATTGAATTGGATTAATAATACAGTATAAGATATGAATCGGAAAAATCAATTATTATTATAAATATTGAAATTGATTAATAATACATTACAAGATATGAATCGGAAAATACAATTCCATGGAAGTTGTATCGATCACAATATATGAATGATTCATTCGTAATTATGAGGAAGATTCGGAAGAGTTGCAGCACATGGGAGGACCCACATTTCCATGGAAAGTAGAATCTGAATGAAATTTGGAACTGCTCATATATAGGGATACAGGGACAGTTAGTCAACAAATAAAAGTCGTGACATAAGTATCGGTGGAAACTTGAACAAAAGGCCAAAACAATAAGACGAAGAAGAAAATCGCTTTTGACGTATTGGTTTTTTTTGTATAATTACGTAGTATATTAGTATTTTTAGACTGTCCGTTTATTTTTATATAATTACGTAATATCTTAATATTTTTGGACGGTCTGTCCGTATGTACTAGCTCCATTTTGTATGGTTAAAAAACATATTTTAACATCTTTTCCTTTTTACCTTTATCTTTTTAAGAAGACGTCAGGAATCTTGCGAGTGGGCACAGTCAATGGGAACCATTTCAAACTTGTGTGCTTCTCAGTGCGAATCCGTTATGTAATACATGTGATGGTAGTATCTGACTTACAGTTCGAGATCCGTGCTGGTCCGATTGATTCTGTAGTTCAATTACTCGTCCCAAGTCCGAGGAAGGACAAGTGTTTAGTAATAACTATGGAACAAGGCGGAGATGTCACCATATTAAAGCCACTCAATGACAAGAGGGAGTACAAGAGAGTGGTGCTTCCCAACGCTCTGCAGGTCCTCCTTATTAGTGATCCTGATACTGATAAGGTGCGGTGGCTGCTTTCACTGTATCTATTCACATATAAATAATTTTCTGTTGATCTCTATAGATATGTATATTCTTCAAAATGATGTCCATGGCTCTCTTCTCCACCCGGACAAATCTGCAGTGTAGGATTAGATTAAATCTCTACAAAATGTCCTCCATGGGGTTTGAACATGGCTCTCCTCAAAGACCACCCAAGACTTTCACTTACTAACCAGACCACATGTTTCCATTTGCATTAAATTAGCTGACCATTTTGGAGTACTTGAAGAGCTTTAAATTGTTATTCTGTGCAGTTATGTTTCTAGGTTTCACCATTCAGGTTGATTGATGTAGATTGTTGTTATGAACCCAAATAAAAAGCTAAACCCTGTGGCTGAAAATCTCATATGAATGCAGCTGTTGTGAATCAAATCCGAGAGCTGCCAGTAAACTGATTGGAAAATATTGCCGAAAGAACAAAATTGAAATTGAAAATTGAATTTTAAACCGAAATCTCAAAATATGAGGTAACGGAAGAATACTAAAATCTGGTAAATTGACTTATTCAATCACTTTTTATTATTGCAGACAATTACATAAAATTCAGTAACTTTCCTGAGTAGTTAGGGGGGTCAACTCAGACCTAATCTCCAAGGTAGCATGGAGGGGGCCAACTCAGGCCTAGTCTCCAAGGTAGCATGGAGGGGGCCAACTCAGGCCTAGTCTCCAAGGTAGTATGGAAATTGCACCTCCCCATGGAATAAGTCTCTCGAATGATTTTCCAAAAAACTTCTTTAATCTTTGTACCAGTGTGTTTAAACTTTGAAATTCTTATTTCTTCAAAAAAAAAGAGACAATATATCTAGGCAGATTCACCCGAAGGGAGAATTGATCCCATGACTTCCCATTAGCAAAATGTTTTAGCGATGAGAACTCAACCAATTGAGCACACTCTGGGCTAATAAAGTAAGGTACTAACATAGAGAAAAATCAAAAAATGAATATAGGGAAAAGATAAAGAAGTCAAAATAAAAGGTTTAAATTAGATAATAATGATAATTTAGAAAAGAGAATCAAATTTTGAAGAAGATAAGAGGTATATTTAACCATGGAAGTTGTTGGTGCACATTCATCACTGTGAGTTTAGGCTGATCAACTTGCAAAAATATTTGGAACCTAAGTGCAAAACAATACTATTAATAATTTGAGACAAGAAAAGAGAAGAAGAATGATTGGAGTAAAGCAATTCTAATTAATATGTGAGGAAAAAAAAAGTTCATCCCACAATGAAAGCATACAATACAATGCAATTTAATGCAATAGAATCAAATTAGTGTTCATGCAACTATTCTAAGTTTAACCACACACAATGCATGAAAAAACATGCCCTAATTACCCAATACACTTTCATGAGGGAGTTAACTTCGCCTTTTACTAGCCAAGTGGAGTAAACTAGCCCACACATGAGAGAAGTGGAGTTAACTAGCTCCTACAAAATATGATCTACTCTTTTTCCTTGAAAGTAGGAATTAATTTATAGAAAATAGGATTTCACAATACAATGTAGGAAAGAAGTGTCCATATCCTTAGAAAAGTGGAGTTAGCCTAAGATAATTCCCTAGAATTAAGGGATAAAGCTTGATCACACTAAGAAAGAGAAAATTAGGCATGTGAGGGAAAATGATGCATGTACACCAACACCTCCCCTTAAGCCTAAATTAGGTGATTATAATGCATCAAAAAATTTGCGTCTCAAAAATATGAAGCCATGTTAGGTTACCCAAGTACAAAATTATCCCTAAAAGAGAGGAAAGAGGGAAAACCTAGTGGGAAGAAAATGCCACCCCAAAAGAGGATACTATGGAGTGGTCTAAGTAGCTCTCTCTAAAACAAATGTTTCCTTCACTCCCAAGTGGGCTTGTAACATTGTGAAGTTTTGCTTGATGAAGGATTTGGTAAAGATGTCTGCAATTTGTCCTATGGATTGAAATTTGATCATGAATCATCCCTCATATGTAATGCATGTGAATCTCAATATTTTTGGTCCTCTGTCGCTAAATCAGATCTTTGTAGATATGGATGGTTAGCTTATTGTCACAAAATATGTCTAAAGGATAGGTGATATTGTAATATTCCTTTTTCCAAGCATTGGTAAAAGAGATTAACTCAGTAGCCTAGCCATTTGCCTAGCCTAGTAGATTAAAAAGTGATGATGTGATATCAAAGAATTAATTAATTAGAAGTGACTAAAGAAAATAATATTATAAGTCACTTTATTAAAAGAAGAAAAAGAGCAATAGCATTTGGATGACCCATGATATTCAACCATTCTATTTCAATAGTCCATGACTATAAAAGGAGATGAGATCTCACTCCTTATGCATGTCATATTTGGATGATTATTTTGTTATTGAGTTGAGCTCTTGGAACTTGTTTAGGTGAGAGCCTGTATGAAAGAAGGCTAGTTTTGGTGGTAAGTAATCCACCCTAGATGATCCAATCAAGGGGGATTTGGTATTGAGATCATACCCTAGTCACTCAAAGAGAAGGGATCAAATACGATCCACTCATTGGGGCTTAATGTGGAGACGAGGAGAGGTCAGTCACATCTCTCACAGGAGCATAACATTGGAGAAGCCATAGCCATCCTTACATATTTCTTGTTAGTGTTTAACAGGTTCTCAGAATCATATTTGGTATGTATTTCCATATCTATATTTAATTATAATAAGGTTGAGTTTGTTGCTAGTTTGGAAGATTTCTTGTGCTTGTTGTCAAATAAGGGTTTTGTGTTAAATTATATGCAATATGGCTGACGAAATGTCCTTGCCTTGATAATTAGTAGAAAATCATTGGGCGTATCATATTTGTAAATTGTTTGTTAAATGTTCTTATGAATTTTTTTGAAGATTATTGCAAATCCTAGATTGGAATATTACAGTGGCATCAAAGCCAGGTTTTCGTGCTAGACTGAAGGGTTTTATTTGAGTTCTACTGCAACAATTGGTTAATTTATGAAAACTGAAGTTAAATTTAGAGGCCAAAAGCCCTAGAGGAAATTTTCTCCTGGCAGGTTCAGTGATTTCACAAACCCTAGCATAGAACGTAGGGATCTTTGTTATGGCGTTCATAGTCGAATCTACTATGGTGGATTTGCAGCCAAATTACTCTTGGGCCGAGTCTTTCTCAGATGGGAACTCGAACAATTGAGCTAACACTCGGGGCTAATAAGGTAAGGTACTAATATAGAGAAAAATGAAAAAATGAATCTAGGGAAAGATAAGGAGGTCAGGATAAAAGGTTTAAATTAGATAATTTAATATTATCTTGAGAGAAGATAATAATGTTAATTTAGAAAAGAGAATAAAATTTTGAAGAAAATAAGAAGTATTATTTTTAACCATGGAATTTGTTGGTGTACATTCATCACTGTGAGTTTAGGCTGATCAACTTGCAAGAATATTTGGAACCTAAGTGCGAAACAATAGAATTAATAATTTGAGACAAGAGAAGAGAAGAAGAATAATTGGAGTAAAGCAATTCTAATTAATATGTGAGGAAAAAAAAAGTTCAACCCATGATTAAAGCATACAATACAATGCAATTTAATGCAATAGATTCGAATTAGTGTTCATGCAATTATGCTTACCCAATGCACTTTCATGAGGGAGTTAACTTCGCCTTTTACTAGTCAAGTGGAGTAAACTAGCCCACACATGAGAGAAGTGGAGTTAACTAGCTCCTACAAAACAGGATCTACTCTTTTTCCTTGAAAGTAGGAATTAATTTATAGAAAATAGGATTTCACCATACAATGTAGGAAAGAAGTGTCCATATCATTAGGAAAGTGGAGTTAGCCTAAGATAACTCCCTAGAATTAAGGAATAAAGCTCAATCACACTAAGAAAGATAAAATTAGGCATGTGAGGGAAAATGATGCATGTGCACCAACACCTCCCCTTAAGCCTAAGTTAGGTGATTATAATGCATCAAAAAAATTGGGTCTCGACAATATGAAGCCATGTTAGGTACCCAAGTACAAAAATATCCCTAAAAGAGAGGAAAGAGGGAAAACCTAGTGGGAATAAAATGCCACCCCAAAAGAGGATAGTGTGGAGTGGACTAAGTAGCTCTCTCTAAAGCAGATGTTTCCATCACTCCCAAGTGGGCTTGTAACTTTTTGAACTTTTTCTTGATGAATGATTTGGTAAAGATGTCTGCAATTTGTTCTATGGATTGAAAATATTGCCAATCAATGATTTGATCATGAATCATCCCTCGTATGTAATGCCCGTGAATCTCAATATTCTTGGTCCTCTGTCGCTAAATCAGATCTTTGTAGATATGGATGGTTAGCTTATTGTCACGAAATATGACTAAAGGATAGGTGATATTTTAATATTCATTTTTCCAAGCATTGGTAACAAAGATTAACTCAGTAGCCTAGCCATGTGCATAGGCTACAAATTAAAAAGTAATGATGTGATATCAAAGAATTAATTAATAAGAAGTGACTAAAGAAAATAATATTATAAGTCACTTTATTAAAAGAAGAAAAAGAGCAATGTTATTTGGATGACCCATGATATTCACCCATGGTATTTCAATAGTCCATAACTATAAAAGGATATGAGAGCTCACTCCTTATGCATGCCATATTTGGATGATTGTTTTGTTATTGAGTTGAGCTCTTGGAGCTCGTTTGGGTGAGAGTCTGTATTTAAGAATCCACCCTAGTCGCTCAAAGAGGAGGGATCAAATACGATACACTCACTGGGGCTTAATGTGGAGACAAGGAGAGGTCAGTCAAATCTCTCGCAGGAACATAACATTGGAGAAGCCATTGCCATCCATACATATTTCTTGTTGGTGTTTAACAGGTTCTCAGAATCATATTTGGTATGTATTTCCCAAATCCATATTTAATATAATAAGGTTGAGTTTGTTGCTAGTTTGGAAGATTTTTTGTGCTCACTGTCAAACAAGGGTTTTGTGTTAAATTATATGCAATATGTTTGATGAAATGTCCTTGCCTTGATAATTAGTAGAAAATCATTTGGCATATCATGTTTGTAAATTGTTTGTTAAATGTTCTTATGATTTTTTTTTTGAAGATTACTGCAAATCCTAGATTGGAATATTACAGTGGTATCAAAGCTAGGTTTTCGTGCTAGACTGAAGGGTTTTATTTGAGTTCTACTGCAACAATTGGTTAATTTATGAAAACTGAAGTTAAATTTAGAGGCCAAAAGCCCTAGAGGAAAAAACCCTAGCTTAAAACATAAGGATCTTTGTTATGGCGTTCATAGTCGAATCTACTATGGTGGATTTGCAGCCAAATTACTCTTGGGACGAGTCTTTCTCAGATGGGAACTCGACCAATTGAGATAACACTCGGGGCTAATAAGGTAAGGTACTAATATAGAGAAAAATGAAAAAATGAATATAGGGAAAGATAAAGAGATCAGGATAAAAGGTTTAAATTAGATAATTTAATATTATCTTGAGAGAAGATAATACTGTTAATTTAGAAAAGAGAACAAAATTTTGAAGAAGATAAGAAGTACTATTTTTAACCATGGAAGTTGTTGGTGTACATTCATCACTGTGAGTTTAGGCTGATCAACTTGCAAGAATATTTCGAACCTAAGTGCGAAACAATAGAATTAATAATTTGAGACAAGAGAAGAGAAGAAGAATAATTGGGGTAAAGCAATTCTAATTAATATGTGAGGAAAGAAAAAGTTTATCCCACGATTAAAGCACAATACAATGCAATTTAATGCAATAGAATAGAATTAGTGTTCATGCAATTATGCTTACCCAATGCACTTTCATGAGGGAGTTAACTTCGCCTTTTACTAGCCAAGTGGAGTAAACTAGCCCAAACATGAGAGAAGTGGAGTTAACTAGCTCCTACAAAATAGGATCTACTATTTTTCCTTGAAAGTAGGAATTAATTTATAGAAAATAGGATTTCACCATATAATGTAGGAAATAAGTGTCCATATCCTTAGAAAAGTGGAGTTAGCCTAAGATAACTCCCTAGAATTAAGGGATAAAGCTCAATCACACTAAGAAAGATAAAAGTAGGCATGTGAGGGAAAATGATGCATGTGCACCAACACCTCCCCTTAAGCCTAAATTAG
This sequence comes from Pinus tabuliformis, assembly GCA_031772625.1. Classification (NCBI taxonomy): domain Eukaryota; kingdom Viridiplantae; phylum Streptophyta; class Pinopsida; order Pinales; family Pinaceae; genus Pinus; species Pinus tabuliformis. The sequence continues at coordinate 1,452,431,852 of CM062819.1, read as the reverse complement.
GTGATTATAATGCATCAAAAAAATTGTGTCTCGACAATACGAAGCATGTTAGGTTACCCAAGTACAAAAATACCCCTAATAGAGAGGAAAGAGGGAAAACCTAGTGGGAATAAAATGCCACCCCAAAAGAGGATAGTGTGGAGTGGACTAAGTAGCTCTCTCTAAAGCAGATGTTTCCTTCACTCCCAAGTGGGCTTGTAACTCTGTGAACTTTTGCTTGATGAATGATTTGGTAAAGATGTCTACATGTTCTATGGATTGAAAATATTGCCAATCAATGATTTGATCATGAATCATCCCTCATATGTAATGCATGTGAGTCTCAATATTCTTGGTCCTTTGTTGCTAAATCAGATCTTTGTAGATATGGATGGTTAGCTTATTGTCACAAAATATGACTAAAGGATAGGTGATATTTTAATATTCCTTTTTCCAAGCATTGGTAACAAAGATTAACTCAGTAGCCTAGCCATTTGCGTAGGATACAAATTAAAAAGTAATGATGTGATATCAAATAATTAATTAATTAGAAGTGACTAAAGAAAATAATATTATAAGTCACTTTATTAAAAGAATAAAAAAAGCAATGGTATTTGGATGACCCATGATATTCACCCGTGGTGTTTCAATAGTCCATGACTATAAAGGATATGAGAGCTCACTCCTTATGCATGTCATATTTGGATGATTGTTTTGTTATTGAGTTGAGCTCTTGGAGCTTGTTTGGGTGAGAGTCTGTATGAAAGAATCCACCCTAGTCACTCAAAGAGGAGTGATCAAATATGATCCACTCACTGGGGCTTAATGTGGAGACGAGGAGAGGTCAGTGAAATCTCTCACAGGAGCATAACATTGGAGAAGCCATTGCCATCCATACATATTTCTTGTTGGTGTTTAACATGTTCTCAGAATCATATTTGGTATGTATTTCCCAGATCCATATTTAATATAACAAGGTTGAGTTTGTTGTTAGTTTAGAAGATTTTTTGTGATTGCTGTCAAACAAGGGTTTTGTGTTAAATTATATGCAATATGTTTGATGAAATGTCCTTGCCTGGATAATTAGTAGAAAATCATTTGGCGTATCATGTTTGTAAATTGTTTGTTAAATGTTCTTATGAATTTTTTTTGAAGATTACTGCAAATCCTAGATTGGAATATTACAGTGGTATCAACCCTAGGTTTTCCTGCTAGCCTGAAGGGTTTTATTCAAGTTATATTGCACCAATTGGTTAATTTATGAAAACTAAAGTTAAATTAAAGGCTAGAAGCCCTAGAGGAAATTTTCTCCTGGTAGGTTGAGTGATTTCACAAACCCTAGCATAGAATGTAGGCATCTTTGTTATGACATTCATAGTTGGATTTGCTATGGTGGATTTGCAGCCAAATTACTCTTGGGCCGAGTCTTTCTCAAAAACGAAATTGAGGAAAGTCCATTAATATGGGTGGATTATTGTCATTCTCTAGCCAAGGGTTGTGACATCGGACCGAATTTTAGCATTGGTACAAGCACCAAATTTGGAGGCAGGCCTAATTTTCTTGGCTGACTAAGCAAAAAAAGGATGAGAATTTCATGGCACATTGGGCACCTCCTTTTTGCGACTACAAACCCCGAATGATATTTGGGGTGTTCTAATAGTCCGCAAGGTTGCCCATGATTCATACCCATAGCACCAGAGGAGGATTTTCTTACTTTCTTGATTGTGTCCTCTTCTCACCAAAGTCAAGACCAGAATCTAATTACTCGAGAGGTATTCCTTTGAACGTGAGTGTGAAAATTCTATTGCAGATACTGGTTATTAATCCTCTCTCTTTGCAGATTATGTCTTATAGAAATTTAATTCACGACAAATACCGAAAATAACACAATTGCAATTTCACAAATAAAAAAACCACAGGAGCTGAGAAAATCACACACATAAAATGGACACCATTTTTTTGGACAAATTATACCTAGAAAAACAGTTCTGTAGATAAGGGATTTTTATTATTCTTCAACAATTAAGAATTACATAAACTGCTAGTTGTTTACTGGCAAAGCTCCAATTTTTTTATTTCTTCACTCTGCAAGTTGACTTGAACCCCTGAAAGCAACCCGACCCCTCTAAATCAATTCGACCTCTCTTTGTATCCCTAAATCGATCTAATTGGCGCCTTTCGACAAATAACTCGTCCTCTCCAAAAGCTTACACCCACTGGGAAAATAACTTGGCCTCCACTGGTATTTTGTCCTTCACTGGCAAACTCGATTTCTCCTATGCAAATCGATCCCACTGCAAAAGTCGCACTTGCCCAGACAACTTAGATTCCCTGAAACAATTCACACTGGCTTGAGAAATTTCGGTTCTGCGATAAATCGATCTCCCTTTATCGTTGAGAATCTGAAATTGTTGTGAAGAATCTCTCTTCGGAAAATCGATCTCAATCTATGTTGATCCATACTGTTGGTGTCTCCCACACTGTCACTGCGCGCTTGCTATCACTGCAAATTTGTTCTTTTGAACTCTTTGAATGATCTCTAATGGTCCCATCAATCTCCTCTTATAATCTCTCGTTGACGAATCAACGACCACGATCTAACTCCAATTAATGGCTAAGATCATATCGACTTCTAAAAATAACTTTTCTAGAAGTCTCTAGAGAAAAATCAATTTGTCTCAATTAATCCTAATTAATTAACCCATTTCCCTAAGTTAGACTTAGGAAAATAATTAAAACTGGCTAATTAATTTAATTAAGACAATTTCACTAGGAAACATTTTTTGGGTATTGGAGATAATTAATCCTCTTGTGTTCCTTAGTCTCATAGACACCATATGAGACTAGAACACCTGTCTGAGCTACAAAAACTAACACTCCCTCTTAGCGAGGAAGGTGTTCTCCACGACTCCCAACTTTCCCCTGAAGAAAACAAACTTTGTTTTACCCAAGGCTTTTGTGAGAATATCTGCAACTTGCTGATGTTTGGAAACATACTATAGCCGAACTGATCCATTCTGCACACAATCCTTGATGAAGTGATATCTGATGTTGATGTGTTTCGACCTATCATGAAACACTGGATTCCCAGAGAGCTTGATGCAACTTTGATAATCGCAGAAGATATTGGTCGACTCTAACCTTTGACGAAATAGTGCCTGTTGAAATTTGGTACCGAAGGACAGGTGGTTCCCTAAGGCTTTGATCTTTGGCCTAGGGAAAAGAGTCCAAAAGAATTTAATTTTTCTCCTAAAGTAACTTTATAATTTTTATAAAGTTAAATCTAATTTGAAAGTGACTTTAAGTGATAAAGTTACTAAGTCTAATTTTAAAGTGACTTTATAAAGTCAATGAAAAAAATTAGAAAGGAAAAGTGACTTTGGAAATAAATGACTAAGTGGGTCTTTATTAAAGTGGGGTGAATTAAAAAATAGAAAGTGAGATTTAAATGAGCATTTAATCTCAGCCATTGATCTAAATCTATTTCAGCCATTGGATTTAGGGATCACCCAAAAGTCATTTAGGGTTGGGTTAAGGGAGGAAAAGGTGGAAAAGATCATTTATTCTTTCATGAGCAGATTGAGAGAAGGAGAGCAAGAGAGCAAGGGAGATTTCTGGGCGGTGTAACAGCAAAGCTGCAAGCGGAGTTACAGCAAAGCTGAACGCAGAGTTACAGCAAAGCTGCACGCAGAGTTACAGCAAAGCTGAACGCAGAGTTACAGCAAAGCTGCACGCAGAGTTACAGCAAAGCTGCACGCAGAGTTACAGCAAAGCTGAACGCAGAGTTACAGCAAAGCTGCACGCAGAGTTACAGCAAAGCTGAACGCAGAGTAACAGCAAAGCTGCACGCAGAGTTACAGCAAAGCTGAACGCAGAGTAACAGCAAAGCTGCACGCAGAGTTACAGCAAAGCTGAACGCAGAGTAACAGCAACGCTGCACGCAGAGTAACAGCAAAGCTGCAAGCGGTGTCACAGCAAAGTTGAAAGCGGAGTAACAGCAACAGCAACGGTGTAACAGCAACGGTGTTTCAGCAAGGCTGAGATAAGTTGTAAAAGTCTGTTTGTTGATTTTTTGCTGAACATTTCTCCTACTGTAAAAAGGCATTTTCCAGAAATAAAGAAGAGCTCTCAAACTGGTTTTCCCCAAGAGTTGTAGGGGGTTTTTCCAGGGTCAAGTTGACCAAAAATCTCTGTGTTTAAATGTGTTTTAATGGCTGTTTATTACTGCTGATTTTTATTTCTGCAATTTCCAGCATTCTGTAAAATTTCCAGAATTTGTGTTTTCAGCAATATTTATTTTTTCCAGCTTGTTGAATGTATGGTTATGGGAAAGGGCATTTAACTATATGGGAGAAATAAGGAGAAACTGAAAACCGGGGTGGGAAATCAGAAATTTTTACATGGTATCAGAGCTTGAGTGCTGAAGGGCAGTTTGGGACAGCAAAAGAGAAAAATACAGCTGCTGATTTTTTCACTCAGAAAATTCCAGCAAGCTGATTTTTCATAAACAGCAGGTTTATCTTTACCACAGCAGTGCTATTTTTCAGTTTTAGGACAGCAAGATGTCATTGGGATTGAGGGTGGAGGATAGGTTGGATGGGCATACAAATTACAGCGTTTGGAAGGAGAGAATGCAGAGTATCTTTGAGGAGGCAGAAGTCTGGGATATCATGGTGCATACAGCACAGCACCCTGTTGTTGTGCCTACTGATGCTACTCAGTTGGCAGCTTATAATAAAAAGAACAACAAGGGTAAGAGGCTGATTCTAGACGGAATCAAAGATCATTGCATTCCTCATGTGAGAGGAAAGAGCAATGCCCATGAGATGTGGACAGCATTGTCCAATCTCTACCAGAGTACCAATGAGAACCGGAAGATGGTCCTGAAGGAGAAACTGAAGAACATTAAGATGGGGAATGATAGTGCAGCTGGATATCTCACAAAGATTACCAATGTGAGAGATGAGTTGGCAGCGATTGGAGAGGCCATTCCATCCACTGAGTTGGTGCGTATTGCAGTGAATGGCCTCCCCCGTTCATGGTTGAACTTTGCTGATGGGGTTTGTGCACGTGAGACCCTTCCCACATGGGAGAGGTTTTGGGATGATTGTATTCAGACAGAGATCAGGAAAGGACAGCTTGGGGCAGCCAAGCCAGTTGAGCAGGATGAGGACGTAGCACTGATGGCAGGAGGCAAGAAAGGCAAAGGGAAGAAGCAGGCTTCCACAAGCGGTGGTGGAGGCAAAGGCAAAGGTAAAGGTAAACAGGGTAACTCACAAAAGGACTATTCCAAAGTGAAGTGTTGGAATTGTCAGAAGATGGGACACTATGCAGTTGTGTGTCCGGAGAAGAAGAAGAAGAAGGGGAAGACCCAGGATGTGGCAGCGTCAGCTGAGATTGAGGACTTTGCAGGTCGTTTTGACCGGGAGTTTGCGTTCACTACATGTGAGTCCTCTAGTGCAGGATCACCTGCCACACAGGTTCAGAGGGAGCATGCTTTTCCCTCGATTAGCGGAGCATCTACAGGTATCTGGTATGTGGACAGTGGGGCTTCACGTCACATGACAGGAGTCCGGGAGTACTTCTCAGAGCTTTCAGAGAGTGGCACTGATATTGAGGTAGTACTCGGTGATGACAAAGTTGTTAGAGCAGTCGGGGTGGGGACAGTGACATTTCAGAGGAAGTCCAAACCTCCCTTGAAGGTGTCAGAGGTTCTTTATGTGCCAGGGATGAGGAAGAACCTCATATCCGTCTCAGCTTTGGAGGACAGAGGATATGAGGTACTGTTCAGGGAAGGACAGGTGTTGATGTATCCCAGGGGCTCTCCAGCTGATTCAGCTAGAGTGATAGGTGTACGCCATGCAAAGGTGTACAAGTTTGCATTCCAGCCCCCTTTGGCATTGAGTTGTAGTACCGACAGCAGAGCTAGCAGTTCTGAGCTGTGTGAGATTTGGCACCGCAGGATGGGGCACATGTCTCATGGAGCCTTGAGGACATTGCGGGAGATCACTACAGGTGTGCCAGATTTCAGTACTGATCACCATGATACTTGCAGAGGTTGTGCGATGGGCAAGTTTGCCAAATCCCCTTTTCCCAGCAGTGACAGCAGAGCGACTGGGATACTTGATTTGATTCATTCCGATGTGAGCGGTCGGATGTCTCATGTTTCCTTGAGTGGATATGAGTACTATGTTCTATTCATTGATGATCACTCCAGGAGGACCTGGATTTATTTCTTGAAGACCAAGAGTGAGGTCTTCAAGCGGTTTCAGGAGTTCAGAGCTCTTGTGGAGACTCAGACAGGTCGAAAGATCAAGTCCCTGAGGTCGGACAATGGAGGAGAGTACACCCTTGGAGAGTTTGTTGACTATTGTGCGGAGGCAGGCATTAGGAGGGAGTTCACTGTTCCTTACAACCCCCAGCAGAACGGGGTTGCGGAGAGGAAGAACAGATCCATCATAGGGGCTGCCAAAGCCATGTTATATGATCAGGGGTTGCCATTGTTCTTGTGGGCAGAGGCCTGCAACACAGCTGTTTACTTGCAGAACAGGAGTCCGCATCGTGCCTTGGGGCACATGACTCCGGAGGAGGCTTTCTCTGGGAAGAAGCCTGATCTTGGTCATCTTCATATCTTTGGATGCATTACATACTCCTATATACCCAAGGAGAAGAGGACCAAACTAGAGCCCACCGCAGAGAAGGGTATCTTTGTGGGCTACAGTGAGACCTCAAAGGCCTTTCGGATTTACATTCCTGCACAGAGGAAAGTTGTTGTCAGACGGGATGTGAAGTTCGAGGAGGACAGGGCCTTTAGGAGGTCACGGGAGTTAGAGTATCTGGATCAGCCAGACCCTCAGCAGCAGTTGAGTCAGTCGCAGGGATCCAGTGGGCAGGGATCAGGAGGATCCGGAGGTACATCTATGAGGATGTCAGGGCCATCAGTGAGTAGTGGCTCGCCGAGCCAGAGGGGTGGTGCTCCGGGCAGCATGCAGAGCAGTTCACTAGGGAGTCCACTGATGGACAGTTCACACGGTACCTCAGCTTCTACAGGTTCAGGTGCAGGCAGGAGGACAGCAGACAGACAGTCAGGAGTTCAGGCTACTGATGGGGATGAGGAGGAGGAGTTTCATTCTCCTATGGGAGAAGCATGCTCAGGGAAGAGGAAGCCCAAGTGGCTTTAGGACACCTTGAGAGATGCCACATCTGTTGCTGAGCCGAAGAGGCCGGTCAGAGAGAGTAGACCACCTGAGAGATTTTGTAGCTATATGGCGATGGTTACCAGCATCCTTGACTCTGAGCCTTCTAGCTATGAGGAGGCAGCTAGCCAGCAGGTCTGGAGAGAGGCCATGCAGGAGGAGTATTCTTCTATCATGAAGAATGATGTTTGGGAGGTGGTGCCGAGGCCTGAGGGCAAATCCGTGGTTACTTCCAGATGGCTTTACAAGGTAAAGCATGCTGCAGATGGCAGCATTGAGAAATTCAAAGCAAGGTTTGTGGCTAGAGGGTTCTCCCAGGTAGAGGGAGTTGATTATGAGGAGACCTTCGCTCCCGTGGCTCGATATACTTCGATCCGCTCCATTATATCGATAGCAGCAGAGATGGGTTGGAAGATCCACCAGATGGATGTGAAGACCGCATTTCTCAATGGCTTCATACAGGAGGAGGTGTACATTGAGCAGCCACAGGGCTTTGAGGTGCATGGGAAGGAGTCCCATGTGTGCAGATTGAAGAAGGCCCTTTATGGCCTGAAGCAAGCTCCCAGAGCTTGGTACTCCAGGATAGATGCATACTTGCAGGGGATGGGTTTCACAAAGAGTGAGGCAGATCCGAACCTTTACTTTATTGTGATTGGTGAGGAGCCTCTCATTCTGGTGCTGTATGTGGATGACTTGATCATTACAGGTGCAGAGAGACTCATAGAGCACTGCAAGAGAGATCTTGCGGCGGAGTTTGAGATGAAGGACATCGGCTTGATGCATTACTTTTTGGGTTTGGAGGTGTGGCAGGAGGAGGGGCATTTCTTCCTGGGGCAGGGGAAGTATATTGTGGACATCCTTAGCAGATTCCACATGGAGGATTGTAGACCCATGTCGACACCGATGATCACCAACTGGAAGAAGCTTCATGCTTCGGATTCCGAGTTGGTGGATCCCACATTGTACAGGCAGCTGATTGGTTCCTTGATGTATTTGGTCAACACCAGACCAGATATCTGTTTTGCAGTCAACACGATGAGTCAGTTTATGTGTGAGCCTAGGAAGGTTCACTGGGTGGCTGCAAAACACATTTTGCGGTACTTGCAGGGGACAGTGGATTATGGTCTGGACTACAGGCAGGGAGATGGAGTGAGATTGGCAGGATACACTGATTCTGATTGGGCAGGTTGTGCTTCTGATAGGAAGAGCACTTCAGGGTGTTGTTTTGGGTTGGGTTCAGCAGTAGTGTCATGGTTCAGCCGGAAGCAGCAGTCAGTAGCACTGAGTTCAGCGGAAGCAGAGTATATGGCAGCCAGTCTAGCTAGTTGTGAGGCCATCTGGCTTCGCAAGATGTTGTTTGGCTTATTTGGTCAGCCGTTGAGACCTTCAGTGATTTACTGTGATAATCAGAGTTGCATTAAACTCACGGAGAATCCAGTATTTCATGACAGGTCAAAGCATATCGGGATCAGATATCATTTCATCAAAGACCATGTTCAGAAGGGAGCTGTGAAGCTTGAGTATATTTCCACTGATGAGCAGGTTGCAGATATTCTTACCAAAGCCTTACCACGGGGCAAGCATGTCTACTTCAGAGACAAGATGGGTGTGGTGAGGAACACCTTCCTCGGTAAGAGGGAGTGTTGAAATTTGGTACCGAAGGACAGGTGGTTCCCTAAGGCTTTGATCTTTGGCCTAGGGAAAAGAGTCCAAAAGAATTTAATTTTTCTCCTAAAGTAACTTTATAATTTTTATAAAGTTAAATCTAATTTGAAAGTGACTTTAAGTGATAAAGTTACTAAGTCTAATTTTAAAGTGACTTTATAAAGTCAATGAAAAAAAATTAGAAAGGAAAAGTGACTTTGGAAATAAATGACTAAGTGGGTCTTTATTAAAGTGGGGTGAATTAAAAAATAGAAAGTGAGATTTAAATGAGCATTTAATCTCAGCCATTGATCTAAATCTATTTCAGCCATTGGATTTAGGGATCACCCAAAAGTCATATAGGGTTGGGTTAAGGGAGGAAAAGGTGGAAAAGATCATTTATTCTTTCATGAGCAGATTGAGAGAAGGAGAGCAAGAGAGCAAGGGAGATTTCTGGGCGGTGTAACAGCAAAGCTGCAAGCGGAGTTACAGCAAAGCTGAACGCAGAGTTACAGCAAAGCTGCACGCAGAGTTACAGCAAAGCTGAACGCAGAGTTACAGCAAAGCTGCACGCAGAGTTACAGCAAAGCTGAACGCAGAGTTACAGCAAAGCTGCACGCAGAGTTACAGCAAAGCTGCACGCAGAGTTACAGCAAAGCTGCACGCAGAGTTACAGCAAAGCTGAACGCAGAGTTACAGCAAAGCTGCACGCAGAGTTACAGCAAAGCTGAACGCAGAGTAACAGCAAAGCTGCACGCAGAGTTACAGCAAAGCTGAACGCAGAGTAACAGCAAAGCTGCACGCAGAGTTACAACAAAGCTGAACGCAGAGTAACAGCAACGCTGCACGCAGAGTAACAGCAAAGCTGCAAGCGGTGTCACAGCAAAGTTGAAAGCGGAGTAACAGCAACAGCAACGGTGTTTCAGCAAGGCTGAGATAAGTTGTAAAAGTCTGTTTGTTGATTTTTTGCTGAACATTTCTCCTACTGTAAAAAGGCATTTTCCAGAAATAAAGAAGAGCTCTCAAACTGGTTTTCCCCAAGAGTTGTAGGGGGTTTTTCCAGGGTCAAGTTGACCAAAAATCTCTGTGTTTAAATGTGTTTTAATGGCTGTTTATTACTGCTGATTTTTATTTCTGCAATTTCCAGCATTCTGTAAAATTTCCAGAATTTGTGTTTTCAGCAATATTTATTTTTTCCAGCTTGTTGAATGTATGGTTATGGGAAAGGGCATTTAACTATATGGGAGAAATAAGGAGAAACTGAAAACCGGGGTGGGAAATCAGAAATTTCTACAGTGCCACTAGTAGCTTCCGAAGCCAAATAGCCTCACATGTAGCCATGCTCGTTGCTGTGTATTCTGCCTCTGCAGAACTCAATGCTATGAACTTCAGCTTCCTGCTATACCAAGAGACAACCCCTGATCCAATACTGAAGCAACATCTTGAGGTGCTTTTGCAATCCACTGCACTACCTACCCAGTCTGCATTATACCCCATCAACCTGACACCATCACCTTGAGTAAATCTCAGACCATACTTGAATGTGCCTCACAGATATTGCAACACATGTTTTGTTGTTGTCCAATGTATCCTCTTAGGTTCAACCATGAACTGACTGAGGGTGTTGACGACGAAACATATATCCCGTCTAATGTTGACTAGATACATCAAAGATCCAATAAGTTGTCTATACTATGTGGGGTCCACTTCCGCCTGATCTAATGCATCTATCTTCCTCCATCTTTTTGCTATACCTCCAGTGCTAGGAAATAATGCATCAGTCCCAAGTCCTTCATCTCAAACTCTGCTACCAAGTCCCTCTTGCAGTCCTCTACTAGCCCTGGTGGTCTTGTTAGAAATAAATCATCCACATATAATACGAGAATGAGAGACTCACATCCTACCATCAAATAGTAGAGGTTCGAGGCTACCTCACTCTTCACAAAGTCCATTTGCTGCAAGTAACTATCGATCTGACCATACCATGCTATGGGAGCTTGCTTGAGTCATTATATCATTCTCTTCAACCTACATACATGAGTATCCCTCCTATGCGTCTCAAATCCCTTTGGTTATTCAATGTACACCTCCTCTTCTAGCACTTCGTTTAGAAAAGTTGTCTTGACATCCATTTGATGAATCTGCCATCTCACCTATTGTAGCATCCATTGTCCATTGTTATTTAAGTTTTATTTTTAGTTTTATTATAAAATGGAAGAAAAATAAAAAAATATGAAAGAAATGGTTGATTTTATATTTTCAATGGCTTTGAAAGTGACAAACCCGTGAGAAGATCTGGGTTGTCCGATCAACAAGCCACAGATCCAACGGTAATCGCATAAGTTAACCAGAATGGGTTTATTTCGGAGATCGGATGCGACGGTGTATCAAACACAGTTTAAATTTGCTGAAGTCCGGGCCAATCTCAGCCGTCCATCGAAAGAAACAGGATCCAACGGATATCGGGTCGGAAAGTGATCAAGTTCCCTCTTTTAATTGGACCCGATAAATCATCAAATTCAGTTTTTATTTCCTATCGGGTCCGGATATCGGGTCGGCAAATCATCGGGTTCTGTCTTTAATATCGGACCCGATAAATCATTAAATACAGTTTTATGTCCTATTGGGTCCATAAGGGAGTCAAAGGTGCGTTGAAAAGGCGGACGCGACAAGTTTTATGAATCAGAGTGTTAATTCTTTAAAGTTCCATGGGCCCGACCCATCGTTTAAATGTCATACAGGTTCATGAAGCACGATCAAGTGATAGTTTGATAAGTACTTTAAGGTGCACTGTGGGGAAGCAATGAGCATGAAGGTTAGTCAAAGCTCGACCCCCGCAGTTGACCGTGACATTAGCACAGTTGACCGAAATGTGTGGCCAGAAATCACCGTGGGGGTTCAACCTCATTGAGGCTCCCATACATTCTTCACCCCCCGCAGTGCTCCCAAAGCCTTCCGCCCTTCATCCACTGCTCCATTAAGGCTCAAGATACAGATTCGAACATCGAACAGCCATCATCTTCTCATTTCCGTTACTTCCTGTTATTTTATGTTCTTTAGAATGAGGTGTCTTTTACCCTCTGTGTAATATTCTGTAATAATTTTTACTTTAGACAGTTAGGAAAATAGTTAAGTAGTTTGACAATTTTGGTGATTACCAACTGTCTCATAATGTATAAAAAGAGGAAAATTTAGAAAGAAGGGGTTCGAATTTTGGAGAACCTAGATACTAGGCCAGTGAATTCCTGATACAACTATTGGTTAATGAAAGAATCAGAAGTTTTCCATACATTGTTGGGTATGATTTTGTGACTTCTCTGTTATGTGTCATCTTATGTTTTCTTCCTTTAAGTATGGTAATGAAGCTGCAGGTCTTTATTTGCTTATGTAAATGAAGTTAAAATCCCTTAAAAGAGTGCTCCTATACTTGAAGTTCACACCTCTGCAATTCTTCTAAGTTACAGATAGTAGTTTCTGTGTAAGACAGCATATTATCTATAACTTTTCCAAGTGTCACAGATAGTAGATCCTGTGTAAAATAGCATATCGTCTATGACTTATTCAAGCTTTCTTCATTCATCATTTATATTCAACAATCAAATGGCATTCTGATATTTTCTTGTCACCTAAGTATTGAGGGTTAAAAACCAAGTCTCCCAGGTCCTTCATTTGAGAACACAACATACAATTAAGTGACAAACAAGTGACAATAACTATAAACATTAATGTCTTAAGCACAATTTCTACACAGCCAGGAAATTGGTTTCTTAAGGTACAACATTAATTGGCGTCGTTGTCGGGGAGAGAAGACAAGAACACTTTTCCTTGGGTTTTCAATAGTTTCCTCTGGTTGTTCAGTGAGGAGGAAATTTTTGGCTGTTTTGGATAAAAGCAATAACTCTGGCTCCAAGAAGGCCCCATACAAGATCAGACACCTCACAATAGAAGGTTCAAGCCCTTTCAGATCTTGAAAGGCTAGTTTCTAAGAAGGTTGGAAGGTCTAAAACCCCACTTACACCGATTCCTACACTGTCTGCATCAGGCAACAACTCACCCAAACATTCATCTGATCAAGAGTCACTTTTTTCATCATCTTCATTTCAAGAACCCAACTATCAAGAGCAGTCTTTAGAGTCTGTTACTTTTCCATTATCTACTATAATTTTTCAACCTGAACCTATAACTACATTACCACCTCTGCACACTCCATTTACCCCTCAGTCAGGTTCCACATCTGTTGGTAATCAAGGTTCAATAAATTTGGGAGCAAACATGGCAGCGCCTGCATTCTTGATGAATAGATATGCACCTCTTCAACTGCCACAACCGTTGAATCAAATGCCACAAGAATACCTCAAGATTCTTCCTCGTTTTATAGGGGAAGATGAACAAACAATAGAGAATCATGTATCAGTATTTTGTAATTTTGCAGAAAACCTAAATGTTGAACATCTAGATGTTGTTCTAAGACTTTTTGTTCAATCCTTGGATGGAGAAGCAAGAAAATGGTTTAAAGGGCTTCCTAATAACTCTATTCCTTCTTGGGAAGAGATGGAACACCTATTCACCCAGAGATGGGGAGAAAAAAGAGACCATGGGTATTCACTAACAGAGTTTAATGCTATAAAGAAGAAATCTGATGAAACTGTAGTTGAATTTGTCAGAAGATTTAATAAATTGTACAATAGTCTTCCAGTGGAGATTAAGCCCCCTCCTGTTGGTGCAAAAATAACTTTTGTAGGGGATTTTGAGTCAAATTTTGGATTCACATTAAGGGAAAGAAGATCCCCAACCCTTGATCAGATCCAAACAGATGCATTAGAGATAGAAGCAAATCTGGTGGCTGTAGGCAAAGCACCAGAGACACAGCCTATCCAAGACAAGGGAAAGGCAAAGATAGAATCCTCTCAAAGTCAAACATTAGAGGATATGAGTAATGTAATTAAAACTTTGTCAGATAAATTGAATTAGAGTTGGAAAATAATAATTCTCAAAGGCAAACACAATATAATAAGAACTTTAATCCCCAATACAAAAGACAACCTTTGCAAATCTTGCAAAAGGAGAGGAAAGAGCAAGATCAGATTCAAGCACCATTGTATATAGAGGCAGATCCTGGTGAAGTACTAGAGCACCCTAGGGACCATGAAGATCAAATTTCTACGTTATATGCAGTAGATGAAGATGAACTTGGTGTTGAAGGAGAAGAGTATGAATATGCCGAAACAGATGCCATTTATGATGAAAATAAAATTGATGAATATTGGAAGCAATTCTCTGATTTTATGCAGGCAGAACTACATAAGAAATATGACTTGAGATCAAGGAAAAGATCAAGAAGTCAAGAAAATGAAAGTGAGTAGCAAGTTCCAGCTTCCTCACCAAAGGCGACTCCACAAGAATCTCAGCCTACAAAACAAGTAAATAAAGGAAAGCAACAACAAAATGCAAATGGCAAGACACAAATACTTCAAGGTGAGTCTTCTCAAGACCAAAGTGGAAAAATTCCTTTGGAGAAACTTGTTTCAATTCCCCAAGTAATTTCAGTCATGAAGAAAGGAGAAGATGAAAATGAAAAGAATGCTAAACAGGGTCATTTGTTTAGTCTTACTAAAGAGTTGGAAAAGGTTAGAATTCAAGTTCCCCTTACAAAATTAGCAAAAACACCAGTTTATTAGAGGGAGATTGCTGAGTTTATTAATTTAAAAGAAAATGTGAATATAAATGACACTGTAAATTTGCAGGAAGATAAACCAGTAGTGGTTTTTGGTCCACATGTAGAGGAAGTAGATCCTTCAACACCTCCTTTTTATATTTCCTTATTGATCCATGATTTCCTCCTGCATAATTGTATGTTTGATTCAGGAGCTTCACACAACCTTATGCCATTGTCAGTGATGAAGCAACTAAATCTACAAGTTACCAAACCCTATAGAGACCTGTACTCTTTTGATTCAAACAAAGTCAAGTGTCTGGGGGTCATTAAGGATTTGGTAGTGTCACTAGCCCAAATCCCAGCTAGAAGCTTGGTCATGGATGTAGTAGTAGCAGATATCCCTACTAGATTTGGAATGCTACTATCTAGGTCATGGGGGGCTAAATTGGGTGGTGTTCTGAAACTAGATTTTACATATGCTATTATACCGAATTTTGGTGGGGAAGAGAGGAGATTGTACAGAGAAACTAGATTTGTAAAAACAATTACAAAAAATGGAGCAAGTAATTCACCTGTATATAGCTAGGAGAAAGATGACTTTGCTTGCTTCATGCTGCATGATAATGCAGAGTTGGCTGAAGATAATCAGAAGCAGCTTGCTTTAGCCAATGTAATTACAGAGCTGCAAACTGAAGGAGTGTGGAAATGCTTCTTTGATGGAGCCTATTCCAAGGAAGGAACAAGTGTTGGTTTCCTTCTAATTGCACCTGGAGGTAATATGTTCCCTTTTTCCTTTAAATTGGAGTTCGAAGCAACAAACAATGTGGCGGAATATGAGTCCTTGATTATTGCTCTGCAAACAGCTAAACAGATGGGAATTAAGTCAATTTCTGCTTTTGGAGATTTGGAGCTGATTATAAAACAAATAAAAAATCACTGTCAGACAAAACACCCTAGGCTTAGGGCATACAGAAATGAAGTATGGGATTTGGTTGAGAACTTTTTCGAAGCTTTTAACATTCAATTTATTCCAAGGGATGGGAATAGATTAGCAGATTCATTGGCTGTGGCTACTAGTACTTTCAAGCCTCCTATTAATCCAAGACTAAGATATGAGGTAGAAATGAGGCACAAACCTTCTGTTCCTGATAATGTTAAATATTGGCAAGTTTTTGAAGATGATCAGCAGATTAAAGAATTTTTGACTATGGTTGAAGAGTTTCAGGGCACAAAAATTGATCAGGATGAAGATGAAACAACAGAAGTTGCAGAAGTTAGTGGTTTAAAAGATTCAATAGCTAATCAAAAAGTTTTTCAATTGAAAGATAATATTTTGCCAAAGGGACTTGTCCCTCTTGAGAGGCTTTTTAACCCCAATGATGTGGCTGTTGACTCAGGAAAAATTTCACAGGATGAACACGTTCGGGATCATAACATTGGAACTCAGGAGGAACCCAGGCTAGTCAAATTATTCAGTGGAGTTTCACCTAATTATCAAGAAAGATATATTAAACTTTTCAAGGACTATGTTGATGTCTTTGCATGGTCCTATGAGGATCTCAAAACATACGATGTAAATATTATTCAGCACAAGATCCCCTTGAAGGAGGGAATTAAACCCTTTAAACAGAAGCTTAGACAGATAAATCCTTTGCTTCTACCATCAATTGAAAAAGAGGTCAAAAAGTTGCTTGATGCCAAAATAATAGTTCCACTCAGGTACTCTGATTGGGTGGCTAATTTAGTGCCTGTAAGAAAGAAAAATGGAGAGATAAGGTTATGTGTGGACTTCATAAATCTCAACAGGGCTTCCTTGAAAGATAATTATCCATTGCCTAAAATGGATCATGTGCTGCAGAAGGTAACAGGATCTTTTAGAATGTCAATGCTGGATGGATTCTCTGGGTATAACCAGGTGGCTGTGGATAGAGAAGATCAGAAGAAGACAACATTCACAACTCCCTGGGGGACCTTTATGTATGCTAGAATGCCTTTTGGATTGATGAACACAGGTGCTACATTTCAGAGGGCTATGGACATTGCTTTTGTGGGAGATAAGTTTGTAGTAATATATTTGGATGATATTACTGTTTTCTCAAAGTTTGATGAAGAACATCTGGACCATCTGAAAAAGACTTGAAAAATGCAGGAGATTTGGGCTTTCCTTAAATCCCAAGAAATCCATTTTTGCTCTGGAAGAGGGCAAACTATTGGGGTGCATTGTTTCTAGAGATGGAGTGAAGATAGATCCAACAAGAGTACAAGCTGTGCAAAAAATACCACTGCCTAGGAGTAAAAAGGATATTCAAAAGTTTTTGGGAAAAATAAACTTCTTAAGGAGATTTGTGTCCAATTATGCAGAAATTGTAAAAGAAATTACTAATATGCTGAAGAAGGAGAATGAAGTGCATTGGACTAGGGAAGCTAGAGAATCATTTTCTAGGATTAAAGAAGCATTGCAGGCAGCTCCAGTCCTAATCAGCCCTGATTATCAAAAGCCTTTCCAAGTTTTTTCATTCGCATCACCGAATTCAATAGCTGCTATCTTGCTGCAGAACAGTGTTGCGGAGGAGCGCCCCCCCCCCCTCGCTCCCGCTCCCAATCCGCGCTCCGGGCGGGAGCGACTCGGGAGCGGGTCGGGAGCGCGCTCCCGAAATCGCTCCCGAAAAGGGAGCGATTTCGGGAGCGCGCTCCCTAAAAAAAAATTCGCTCCCTGCCTTTTCGGGAGCGTTTTGCCTTTTTTGCATTTTTTTTTTTGTAGTAATGTTCGAAATGCAATTTTTTTTGAAAGAAACAAATAATTTTTGAGTGGGGCAGCTTAATGATCAAGTCTAGGCCCTAGTATTGATATGCTATTCATGGTAATGTTAAATTCTTAAAGTAAAAGTGACATTTTCTTTAATTTTCATTTTCATCCTTTTACTTAAATTTTTAACATTACCATGAAATGACTCAGGATGTTTGAGAGTGGTTTCGTCCTCATTGGATTTCATATGGAGAAAGTAGAATTTTAGATTTCATTCAAAATCCAACAGACTTATCAGTTTTTCAGGATTTCAGGATTGGGGGATTGCAATGTTTCCATTGAATTTTGTCATGTATTAGGGTATGGAACTCGTATTTAATCAAGAGTACCAATCCCTCTATGTACCTTGGATGTTAGTGACATTGGTTGTCGAACTCCTCTATCATGACCCTTCTAAAAATGTACGCATCACTCAAACAAAATCTTGACTTGACATGTTATGCTTTTTCTATCTTATGTTAATGCTTAGAGGGTGATATTAATGACAAAGATCCCTATACAAATACAAAGGTAATGACAAAGATACCTTTGGATATTAATGCTTGGA
Organism: Pinus tabuliformis; assembly: GCA_031772625.1. Classification (NCBI taxonomy): domain Eukaryota; kingdom Viridiplantae; phylum Streptophyta; class Pinopsida; order Pinales; family Pinaceae; genus Pinus; species Pinus tabuliformis. The sequence goes on along the minus strand of CM062819.1, from coordinate 1,452,414,024 downwards.
GAGTGATATTAATGACAAAGATCCTGATTTTGCAACAAGACTAAAAAATTAGACATTTCTCATGGTGGCAAGAGGCCCAAGCATAAGAAATAGATAATAGATTTACTTCTCTTTTCTAGTTTCTAGTAGCTTTTATAACTATTGACTCTTTCATATTTATTATGATATTGTTTTAAACAATATATGACAATTTAAGTTTGAAGTTGGCAATTATAACTCATTAGTAATGAATTATGAATATGATGCTTCATGAAAGTTGAAAGTTGTTTCATTTCATTTCATTTTATAACATTTCATTTCATGTTAGATATTATTTGTTGTAATGGTTACACTTAGCTTACAAGTACAACTTTGGTGATCAATGATGATAAATGTTATATATTGAATTTTGAAAGCTTGAAACTTTAAGATTGATGAATCATGAGACTCAATATGTTGTATGTTACTATGTTACTAACTTGCGGACGTGGTTGATGAAGATTATAACGTCTAGATGATTGTTGTTATATGGTTCAATCTATGCTTTTTTATGTTTTTTATATCTAATTCATCATTCTACATGTTTTTGTTGACATATGTATCAAAAATTAAAAATATAAAAAATATATATTCTTAAAAAATCGCTCTGGGATTCGCTCCCAAACCGGGAGCTTCTGAAAATGGTCGCTCCCGCTGCCGTTTTCGCTCCCGCTCCCCGCTCCCGCTCCCGCTCCCAAGTAACAGGGCTGCAGAAGAATGATGAAGAGAAGGAGCAGCCTGTTGCATTCTTTAGCAAGATTCTCAGGGATGCTGAGCTAAAGTATAATATTCTTGAAAAGTAGGTGTATGCTTTGGTAAAAGCCCTAAAAGCCTTTAGAACTTATGTGCTGCAGTCACAGATCATTGCTTATGTGCCAAATGCTGCAGTAAAAGATGTATTAGTACAGGGAGATGTAGAAGGCAAAAGAGGAAAATGGATAGCCAAGATCCAAGAGTATGACTTGGACATAAAACCCACAAAGTTGGTGAAAGGGCAAGGATTGGCAAAAATGTTGACAGAGTCGAACTTTCAGGCATTGGGAATTAACTTGCTGACACCTGTGGATGAAGGAACAACTGAAGAAAATGAAGAAAATCCAGATCCAGGTATGAAGATCAGGTATAAATTTTTATGTTCAGAATGGTACAAGCATATAATCCATTATTTGTGTTTTCTCTCCTGTCCCCAATCCTTGGATAGAAGCATTATTTGTGGTACAAGCATCTTATCATTGTAGATACCGAAGTGAAATCAGTGTACAAATGCCATAGAATTTAAATTGATTAAGCAATATATGACTCCATGTCCGAGGTGAAGGCATTGATCTGCGGTTCTTAGTGCTTCTATGGAAAAAGCACTATCCCCAGGTGGAGCCAGATGTTGTAGCATCCATTGTCCATTGTTATTTAAGTTTTATTATAAAATGGAAGAAAAATAAAAAAATATGAAAGAAATGGTTGATTTTATATTTTCAATGGCTTTGAAAGTGACAAACCCGCGAGAAGATCTGGGTCATCCGATCAACAAGCCACAGATCCAACGGTAATCGCATAAGTTAACCAGAATGGGTTTATTTCGGAGATTGGATGCGACGGTGTATCAAACACAGTTTAAATTTGCTGAAGTCTGGGCCAATCTCAGCCATCCATCGAAAGAAACAGGATCCGATAGATATCGGGTCGGAAAGTGATCAAGTTCCCTCTTTTAATTGGACCCGATAAATCATCAAATTCAGTTTTTATTTCCTATCGGGTCCAGATATCGGGTTGGCAAATCATCGGGTTGTCTTTAATATCGGACCCGATAAATCATTAAATACAGTTTTATGTCCTATCGGGTCCGTAAGGGAGTCAAAGGTGTGTTGAAAAGGTGGACGCGACAGGTTTTATGAATCAGAGTGTTAATTCTTTAAAGTTCCGTGGGCTCGACCCATCATTTAAATGTCATACAGGTTCATGAAGTGTGATCAAGCGATAGTTTGATAAGTACTTTAAGGTGCGCTGCGGGGAAGAAATGAGCACGAAGGTTAGTCAAAGCTTAACTCCCGCAGTTGACCATGACGTTAGCACGGTTGACCGGAATGTGCTCCGGAAATCGCCGCGGGGGTTCAACCTCGTTGAGGCTCCCATACATTCTTCACCCCCCGCAGTGCTCCCAAAGCCTTCCGCCCTTCATCCACTGCTCCATTAAGGCTCAAGATACAGATTCGAACAACGAATGGCCATCATCTTCTCATTTCCGTTACTTCCTATTATTTTATGTTCTTTAGAATGAGGTGTCTTTTACCCTCTGTGTAATATTCTGTAATAATTTTTACTTTAGACAGTTAGGAAAATAGTTAAGTAGTTTGACAGTTTTGGTGATTACCAACTGTCTCATAATGTATAAAAAGAGGAAAATTTAGAAAGAACGGGTTCGAATTTTGGAGAACTTGGATACTAGGCCAGTGAATTCCTGATACAACTATTGGTTAATGAAAGAATTAGAAGTTTTCCATGCATTGTTGGGTATGATTTTGTGACTTCTTTGTTATGTGTCATTTTATGTTTTCTTCCTTTAAGTATGGTAATGAAGTTGCAGGTTTTTATTTGCTTATGTAAATGAAGTTAAAATCCCTTAAAAGAGCGCTCCTATACTTGAAGTTCACACCTCTGCAATTCTTCTAAGTTATAGATAGTAGTTTCTGTGTAAGACAACATATTATCTATAACTTTTCCAAGTGTCACAGATAGTAGATCCTGTGTAAAACAACATATCGTCTATGACTTATTCAAGCTTTCTTCATTCATCATTTATATTCAACAATCAATTGGAATTCTGATATTTTCTTGTCACCTAAGTATTGAGGGTTAAAAACCAAGTCTCCCAGGTCCTTCATTTGAGAACACAACATACAATTAAGTGACAAACAAGTGATAATAACTATAAACATTAATGTCTTGAGCACAATTTCTACATAGCCAGGAAATTGGTTTCTTAAGGTACACCACCACCTGTGTTGCTAGAGAGATCACGGCCCTAACAGAAGTGTGTCTGGACACTGGAGTGAATGTCTCTTCATAGTCTATACCCTCCTTCTGAGGAAAACCCTTGGCCACGAACCTAGCCTTGTATTTCTCCACATTGCCATTTGCAACATTTTTTATCTTGTATATCCAATGGGAACTGATCACTGCCCTTTCCATTGGCCTAGGTACAACCTCCCACACATCGTTCAACATGATGGAGTTATACTCCAACATAGCATCCTGCCACACTTGAAGCTATGCAACCTCCTGATAACTGGAAGGCACCCTGCCAATGAGCTCATTCATCAATGCCTTGTACCCTGAATACCTTTTTGGCGGTCTCTTGTGTTGGCATTATGATACAGGTGTTGTCGTTGATGGCAACTCACTCAGATGACAGATCACAGTAAAACAGGTTAAAAACGAAGAATTACAGATCATACTACACAGAATGAAGAAAGAGAGGTATACGCAGGTTCACCTTGACCAAGCTGCGTATACACACAGGTTCACTGACCACAAGTAGCGTATACGTACACACGCACTTTCACAGAAGGAAAAGCGCGTATACCTTGGAAAACTAAGTTTTTGGTCCGAGGTATTTGGTCCATGGTATTTTGATCCATGGTATTGGTCAAAGGTATTTGGTCCGAGGTATTGACCCTAGGTATTTGGTCCAAGGTATTGGTCCTAAGTGGTTTTGGTCCATGGTATTGAGAAAGGCCTAAAACTATAAAAGGAGGAGAAAATCATTAGGTCAGGTGTACAAGTATCAAATATCTGATGAAGGGTGAGATCTAGTATGCAGGTTATTGGCTTATGGTGCTGTGCTTGATCTGAACCAAGGATGAACCTTAGCGGTTGATGAAGGATAATATCTAATGATGGATCGGGATCTTAAGGCTTGAAATGAATTATTATTATGTGGTTTAATCATGTATAGTCTAGATTTGAATACTGGCGCATGTGTTATTCTGTAAATGTTATGATCTGGGTATAACTGAAGTCTGGAATAGTTGCAGAATTATGAATTAATATTTGCAGATGTATACGCTGGTTGGCTTTGAGAAAAGCGCATATACACGCAGGTTCGACACATGGAAGTAGCGTATACCTTATAAAGTATGTTTCAGTTGTTTCTGTTTGCTGTTGCAAAGTTCTGGGTTCTAGTTACTGTATTCTGGTGACAGTATTCTGAATGATTAGATTGATGGGTTGTCAAAGTGATTGATTGATTCGGTTGTGGTTGATTTAGAAAGTGATGATTGAGTCTCAGTGATTGGTTGATGCAGATGTATTTGATGATTGAATTGTAGTTATGATGTTGTTGATGGATCCAGTCTGAAAATTTATGAAACGTGGTCCTTGGAGGAAGAAAGAAGGTCGTAGCCTTCTGTAGGTCGCCGCCTATGTACTAGTAAACATATCGACTAGTACAAGAGTTAGGGGGTTGTAGCTCCCTTCCAGTAGAAGCTGGAGAATGAGAGAAGGTTGTAACCTTCTGCAAGTAGAAGCCTGCGTACTGGTATAAGTCTGCACCAATACAAGATTGTAAACATATTTTCTTATTATTAAAAGAAGACAGAGATGACAGCAGCAGGTGGTTTTCACCCACATTGGGTTTCCACCTTATATCTTGGTGTTCATGTGTGTTGCTTATGTGTGATGCTTTATTCTGCTTTTACTGCACTGTCTAATAAATCTCTGATATACTGGTTAAAGTTCAATGCATGATAAATTGGGTAAATCAAAATACGCTTGTTGCTTTAAGTACAGTCGCGTATACACGCTAGTTCACTTAGCTGAAGTAGCGTATACAAATCTGTTTGGGAAATTAAATTATTGATCTGATAATACTGATTCACCCCCCTCTCAGTATTATTTCCAACAATTGGTATCAGAGCAGGTCCTTCAAAAGAAGCTTGATCGCTTGAAGGGAGATCCATCATCATGAGTAATCAAGAAAGCGTGGGATCCATCAGACCGCCAATATTTGATGGGAGCAACTTTGTTTATTGGAAGATAAGAACCACAGCCTATCTACAATCACTTGGAACGGATGTCTGGGAAATCGTGGAAGGAGGATATACATTTCCATCAGCAATTCCTACAGATACGGCAGGTAAAAAGCAATATGAAACCAATGCCAGGGCTGTCAATACATTATTGGGAAGTCTGTCACAATCAAAGTTTGTCAAAGTTATGCAGCTCAAATCAGCCAAAGAAATATGGGACAAAATCGTTCTAAGCTACGAAGGAGACTCTCAGGTAAAACGTGCTAAAATGCAAACTCTCAGAATTCAATATGAAACTCTTAAGATGCACAATGATGAAAGTATAGCTAGTTACTTCTTACGTATAGATGAGGTTGTTAATTGTATGAAGAATTTGGGTGAAGAGATAAAGGAAGTTACCTTAGTTGAGAAAGTTTTAAGATCCTTGTCTGCTAAATTTGAATCAAAAGTATCTGCCATAGAAGAAAAACAAGATCTATAGACTATCACTATGACACAGCTTCACGAAATCTTAACTGCCTTTGAGATGAGAAAAGGAGGCCCATCAGATATGAGAGAAGCCGCATTTAAATCTTCAACAAAAGGAAAGGAAGAACTCAATGAATTAGGACATATTTCAGAAGAAGAAGATGAAGTAAACTTTGTCAAGAAGCTTCAACGAGGTTCTGGAAGATTTAGAGGTAAACTACCCTTCAAATGTTTTGCCTATGGTAGAGTCAGTCATTATGCTGCCAAATGTCCTCATAAAGATAAATATGATAAAGGGAAGGAATCTGCAAAATGGAATAGAAAATAAAGTGTAAGTAAAAAGAGTTACTATACTCATGAAGATAGCGATGGTTTATCAAATAGTGATGAAGATGAAAATAGTAATGACTATAGACTTCTAATGGCTTATGACAATGATAATTTTTGGGATGCTTTAGAAGAAGATGACCTTCATGAAGAAATCTCTAAACTCAAAATTTGTTTAGAAGAAAAGAATATGATTATAGATACCTTGACATACCAACTTGCTGAAAAAGAAAAACACAATGAAAAACTAGAATGTGAAATTGTGGGTCTAAGAAATGATCTTGAGAAAACAAAATTTCTCAATCTTAGATTTGCTAAAGGATTAGAAACCTTAAATGAAATTATCAAAGTGCAGCGTTCTCCTCTGATAAAGACAGGCCTTGGATATACTGAAGAAGCATCTCAATCGCAGAAGCCGTCAACCTCCACTAAAAGCTATCTCGATGCAGCAAAGAACAGTGAACAACATGACAATCGTCAACAAAGGCATAAAGCAAATCACCAGGTAAATCAGGCTCAATTTGCTTCAAGGATGAACAGAAGTCACAACCAACCTCAGGTAAATCATACTCAATTTGCTTCAAAGATGAATATCAATAGAAACTACAATCACCAGGTCAATAGATTCAATAATCGCAGGAACTTCTTTAATGGTCAATGTTTCTCATGTCATAATTTTGGACACAAAGCTGCTCAATGTGTTGCTTACAAAACCATCATGACTAGAGAAGCACAAAATCAAAGGAATGTGACAGGGATCAAGAAAAGTTCCTATAATAACTTTTCTCTTCTTGAAAATGAAATAGAATGCTCAATCTGTAACAACTTTGGCCATGAAGAATCTGAATGCAGGAGCAAATTTTGGCAAACATCTCAAAAGGAGCAAACTCCATTAAATCCCAAGATATGGAGAAGGAAAGAACCTCAAACAGAAAGATGTGGTATAGCCTTATATGCAGAAGGACAATAAAATCAGTGGTATATCGACAGTGGATGCTAAAAACACATGACAGGTGACAAAGAAAAACTTCACTCATATAATGCCTTAGAAAAGGAAAAGAATGTCTCATTTGGAAACGACACTCCCGCTGTCATAAAAAGTAAAGGCTCTGTTTTCTTGAAAGAAAAGGTTAACGCTGGGAATGTTATGTATGTAGACGGTCTAAAGCATAACCTGTTGAGTGTCAGTCAAATGTGTGATCAAGGAAATGAAGTGGTGTTTCGATCAAACGGATGTGTTGTTCGTGAGCTTGATACATGAGAAACCGTGATCAAAAGTACAAGAACTCCAAACAACTTATACATACTCAAGGGAGGACAACAACAGTGCTATCTAAGCAAAAACGATGAAAATTGGCTATGGCATAGAAGATTGGGACATCTAAGTTTTTCTCAAATAAGAAAATCATGCAGATTCCAGGCTGTTCGTGATCTTCTAGATATCAACATTCCTGAAAATACAATATGCAAACCATGTCATTTCGGTAAGCAAACCAGATCTCACTTCATTGAAAAAAAGGGACAACTAGTAAGCCTCTTGAACTTGTTCATACTGATTTATGTGGGCCATCGAGGAAAAGTTCACCTCGTGGAGAAGAATACTTTATTTTGTTCATTGATGATTTTTCCAGAATGTGTTTGATATGTCTTCTAAAGCATAAAGATGAAGCATTTGAGAAGTTCAAAGCCTTCAAAGCTTTGGTTGAATATGAATCAGATCGCAAAATCAAATGCCTCAGATCTGATCGAGGAGGGGAATTTACCTCGGATGAATTCTTTGACTTTTGTGAACAACATGGAATAAAAAGGTAGTTCTCCACCGCAAGGACTCCACAACAAAATGGAGTGGTAGAAAGAATGAACAGAACTGTTCAACAAATGGCTCGAGCTATGCTAGATGAATCTGGAACTCCTGCAACCTTCTGGGGTGAAGCTGCATTCGCCGCTGTAACTATTCTCAACCAAGCAAATGTTCAGGTAAACAACACTCAAACTCCACATGAACTTTGGTATGGTAAGACTCCTACTGTAAAATACTTTAAAGTTTTTGGAAGCAAATGTTATATCAAAAGGACTGATGAAAAACTTGGTAAGTTTGAGCCTAGAGAAGATGAAGGTATTCTTCTTGGTTACTCTTCCCGAAGTAAAGGATATAAATGTTATAATAAAAGACTTGGGAAAATTGTTGAAAGTATTGATGTTGTAGTTGATGAAGCATGCAAAAATCCAAAACAGATAAAAACCGAATATTATGACAATGAAGAAGATGGGGATTATTTTCCCACATCAAATCACAATGATTCTGAAGAAGAAACCAATGAAGCACCAAAATAAGAGATAACGGTAGAAGAAAAGACTCCGTCCAGGTATGTTCAGAAAAATCATCTAGAAACTCAAATTTTAGGGGAAAAAGAGGCAGGTGTACAGACAAGAAGAACTATTACAGAAACCTCAAGCTATCTAGCATTAATATCCTCCACCGAACCTCAAAATGTAAATGAAGCATGCAAAGATGAATGTTGGGTCAAGGCCATGAATGAAGAACTTGAGCAAATTGAAAAGAATAATACTTGGGAGTTAGTTCCTAGACCTCATGATAAAAATATCATAGGAACTAAATGGATATTCAAAAACAAGCTGAATGAAAATGGAGAAATTATTAGAAACAAGGCCAAACTTGTTTGTAAAGGGTATGCTCAACAAGAAGGTATAGATTTTGAAGAAACTTTTGCACCTGTTGCTAGACTTGAAGCCATAAGGATGTTTCTTGCTCTTTCTAGCTTTTAGAAATTCAAAGTATACCAAATGGATGTAAAATCTGCTTTCCTTAATGGAGATTTAGAAGAAGAAGTCTATATTGAACAACCAGAAGGATTCATTCTTGGAAATGATGCAAAACTTGTACGCAGACTCAGAAAGGTTCTCTATGGTCTAAAACAGGCTCCAAGGGCTTGGTATTACCGCCTTGACAAATATCTACACCAACAGGGTTTTTCAAAAGGGTCAGCAGATAGCAATCTATATACAAATATTGACACTGATAAATTGCTAATAATTGTTGTTTATGTTGATGATATCATTTTTGGTAGAAATGAAGAATCCATGAGTCAGAATTTTGCTTCAGTAATGCAGCAAGAATTTGAAATGTCCTTGCTTGGTGAACTTACCTATTTTCTTGGTCTACAAGTTCAATAAAATAAAGATAGTATTTTTCTTTCACAAACCAAATATCTCAAACAGATCTTGAAAAAGTACGGCATGGAAGATTCTAAACCTGTATGTACCGCAATGGTAATAGGATGCAGTTTTAGTTCAAATGATGAATCAACAGTAGTACATCAACCAACTTACAAATCCATGATTGACAGTCTGCTTTATTTAACAGGTACTTGACCTGACATCATGCATGCAGTAGAAATAGTTGGAAGATTGCAAGCAAATCCAAAGGAATCACACCTTCAGGCAGTCAAAAGGATTTTCAAATATCTTCAAGGAACACAGAACTTTGGTTTATGGTATCCTAGAGATACAGATCTTACTCTTCATGCATATACAGATGCAGATTGGGCAGGAAGTGTTGATGACAGAAAAAGCACTAGTGGTGGTGCATTCTATATGGGTTCTAGGTTAGTGTCTTGGTTCAGCAAGAAACAAAGTTCCATTGCGTTATCTACAACTGAAGCAGAATATGTGGCTGCTGCATCTTGCTGCACACAACTACTTTGGATGATGCAAACATTGCAAGACATTCAGATCACATGCACTCCACCCATCTCCATTCTATGTGATAATACAAGTGCCATCAGTATTTCAAAGAATCCAGTCATGCACTCCAAGACCAAGCACATACCCATCAAATACCATTTTCTACGTGAACAAGTGCTTGAACAAAAGGTCAAATTGGAATATGTTCCCTCCAAAGAACAGGTTGTTGATATATTCACTAAACCACTGCCCAGAGAGACATTTGAATATCTCAGACAAAAGCTGGGAGTAGTTGCTGCATCATCCTGCTGTTAAATCAAACTTTTCAGAGAAAGGTGATTATACGCGTGTTTCCTAAAGTGAAGTCGCGTACACACGCGGGTTTCTGTGGGTCAAGGAGCGTATATGTTTTTTAGGCAAGAAAAACAGTGGGGCAGGCTCTGATATGGGTGCTCTGACTGATATTGATGATATGCTCTGTTCATTAATTTTATCTGACTAACAAAGATGCCTTGATCTTTGACCTGTTAACAATGCACAGGTAGCACCGGTTCAGGGGGAGCATTAGCCTTCACGTACATTCAACATTGTTGGCATTATGGTTGCTGAGTCCAGCTATGGCTTCAGATATTTATATCATTGGCTGCTCAAGTCATGTAAAAGTCTAGGGTGTGATATGTCTTCTCATACATTTGAATGGGTCCTCTTGGACAAATGATGTAATTTATATCCCCACTTTACATGGGATGGATGATGTAATGTTTCTTGTTTTTGTCATGTATAAACAATTGGTATATCCCCACTTGGTTGGGTGGATGAGTCAAATTTGGTATATCCCCACTTGGTTGGGAGATGGATGTATGTATGAGTCATTGGTGATAGGAAGGTCATTGGTGATGTATGTATAGAGTCATGTTATTCTTTTAGAAAATCTTTTTGCAGACTTTGCTTGTGCTCAGGGGGAGCATGGACTCAATCATGGGAGCTCAATCAGTACACTTCAGCATATCAGAGAATTCAGCATGTACTCAGGGGGAGCATGACCAACATAATGTATGTCAAAGGGGGAGCATGACCCTTTGCCCTTGATGTCAAAGGGGGAGAGTGACTTGGTGTTGTTGTTGCCATCAAGTCCAAAGGGGGAGATTGTTGGCATTATGATACAGGTGTTGTCCTTGATGGCAACTCACTCAGATGAAAGATCACAGTACAATAGGTTAACAACAAAGAATTACAGATCAGACTACACAGAATGAAGAAAGAGAGGTATACGCAGGTTCACCTTGACCAAGCTGCGTATACACGCAGGTTCACTGACCACAAGTAGTGTATACGTACACACGCACTTTCACAGAAGGAAAAGCGCGTATACCTTGGAAAACTAAGTTTTTGGTCCGAGGTATTTGGTCCATGGTATTGGTCCAAGGTATCTGGTCCGAGGTATTGACCCTAGGTATTTGGTCCAAGGTATTGGTCCTAAGTGGTTTTGGTCCATGGTATTGAGAAAGGCCTAAAACTATAAAAGGAGGAGAAGATCATTAGGCCAGGTGTGCAAGTATCGAATATCTGATGAAGTGTGAGATCTAGTATGCAGGTTATTGGCTTATGGTGCTATGCTTGATTTGAACCAAGGATGAACCTTAGTGGTTGATGAAGGATAAGATCTAATGATGGATCGAGATCTTAAGGCTTGAAATGAATTATCATTATGTGGTTTGATCATGTATAGTCTAGATCTGAATATTGATGCATGTGTTATTCTGTAAATATTATGATCTGGGTATAACTGAAGTCTGGAATAGCTGTAGAATTATGAATTAATATTTGCAGATGTATACGCTGGTTGGCTTTGAGAAAAGCGCATATACACGCAGGTTCGACACATGGAAGTAGCGTATACCTTATAAAGTATGTTTCAGTTGTTTTTGTTTGTTGTTGCAGAGTTCTGGGTTCTGGTTACTGTATTCTAGTGACAGTATTCTGAATGATCAGATTGATGGGTTGTCAAAGTGATTGATTGATTTGGTTGTGGTTGATTCAGAAAGTGATGATTGAGTCTCAGTGATTGGTTGATGTAGATGTATTTGATGATTGAATTGCAATTATGATGTTGTTGATGGATCCAGTCTGAAAATTTATGAAACGTGGTCCTTGGAGGAAGAAAGAAGGTCGTAGCCTTCTGTAGGTTGCCGCCTATGTACTAGTAAACATATCGACTAATACAAGAGTTAGGGGGTGGTAGCTCCCTTCTAGTAGAAGCTGGAGAACGAGAGAAGGTTGTAACCTTCTGCAGGTAGAAGCGTGCGTACTGGTATAATTCTCAACCAATACAAGATTGTAAACAGATTTTCTTATTATTAAAAGAAGACAGAGACGACAGCAACAGGTGGTTTTCACCCACATTGGGTTTCCACCTTATATCTTGGTGTTCATGTGTGTTGCTTATGTGTGATGTTTTATCCTGCTTTTAATACACTGTCTAATAAATCTCTGATATACTGGTTAAAGTTCAATGCATGATAAATTGGGTAAATCAAAAGTTCTTTGCATATACGCTGGTTGCTTTAAGTACAGTCGCGTATACACGCTAGTTCACTTAGTTGAAGTAGTGTATACAAATATGTTTGGGAAATTAAATTATTGATCTGATAATACTGATTCACCCCCCCCCAGTATTATTTCCAACATCTTGTCCCTACTACTTGATATAGGAGCTCCCACAAACTCCTGCACATCTCTCAACATCTGAAGCACCTCTCTATTTCTCCTCCTACTGGTAGTGGATTGAGCTTCCTACTCCTCTGCGTACAGCTGCTCCACCTGTTGTGAACTCTCCTTTGCACCTATACTAGTCACTATACTCATACTAGTGCTGTGAGATTGAGATCAATGTTCATCCCTTGGAGCTTCTGCTTTCTCACTTTATTCAATTGTTGGTAACTCGCTAGACCTCCTAAAGGCTTTCTCTTCTTGGAACTTCACATCCTGTCTCACGACAATCTTCTTGCTGCCTGGAATATAGATCCTATATGCCTTGGATGTTTCATTGTAACCAACAAAATAGCCCTTCTTTGTAGTCGAATCTAACTTTGTGCATTTATCATCTGGAACGTGACAACAAGCTATGATATCAAAGATCCTGAAGTGCCCGACCTCTGGCTTCTTCCCTGTAAATGCCTCCTCAGGTGTCATCTTCCCCAATGCCTTGTGAGGAACCCTGTTCTGAATATATATTGTTGTACTACATACCTCTGCCCATAGAAATCTAGGCATATCCTGGTCATATAGCATCACCCTCGTTGCTCCAACTATTGACCTATTCTTCCTTTTAGCTGCACCATTTTGCTATGGGTTATATGGAGCTAACCACTCTCTCTTGATGCCCTCCTACACACAGAACTCCTTGAAGGTTTTCTCCGCATACTGGACTTTGTTATTTGTATGAAGAACCTTTATCTTATTCCCTATCATGTTCTCCACAAGAGCCTTAAACTGTTGGAAGCGGTTGAAGACTTCATCCCGTCTTCAAGAAGTATATCCAGGTTTTCTTGGAGTAGTCATTAATGAATGTTACAAAATACTTGTAACCCTTGAGAGATTTCGTAGACAATGGGCCACATATATCAGAATGTATCAGCTCAAGCACACCCTTGGCTCTACTATCACTCCTTGGAAATGTTGCTTTCGCAAACTTCCCAAGCACACACCCTCTGCACACATCATCGTGTTCCGTGCTAACTTCTGGAACTCTTGTCATGGTCTCCCTGAGAAATTTGAGTGCTCCATGATGGATGTGTCCCATCCTCCTATGCCATAATTCTCCCATGTCTCTGCTACTACTGCTGCTTACTAGTGCCTTTGGAGCATCCAACTACAACCTATATAACTTGTTTCTCCTCACCCCAATCTGTTTCACTGATTTCCAATCCCGGTGCTTAATGTACACCTTCAACCCTTGAAATTAGACATCATATCCCTTATCCTAAAGAGCTGAAACTGAAATCAGGTTCATGCCTAAACCTGGCACATGCAACACACTTGTAACATTAGTGCTCTTGCTTGACTCCCTCTGAAAGGTAACTACCCCTCCCAATTGTAGTGCACTTGGAATTATTGCCCATCTGAATTTGGAAGCCCAATTCTTCTTCCTAGTAACTGGAAAAGTATTCTCTAACTCCCATCATGTGACATGACACCCAACTGTCAATATACCATACTCCTGTAGATGTAGAGCTAGAGAGGCAAGCTATGAGAATGAACTCATCCTCTAATCTCGAAGATAGCTCGTCAATGTTTGCTAAAGTTGTTGTCTGTTGCTTCCCCTTTTTCTTCTTGTCACTCTTTTTCTAGTTTAGACACTGACTGACATAGTGACCATTTTGACCACAACCAAAGCACTTGATTTTACTCAAGTCCTTTTTCTTCTCTCCTCCCTTGGACCCTTTGCTAGAGCCCTTCTTGGCCTTTCCCTTTCCTTCTAGGGCCATGTTCTCATCATCTTCATCCTTTTGGGACTTACTACTACTGCTGCCATTGACAAGACTCAGTCTAAGCTCCTCCTGAGTGAAATTGCTCCACAGTTGATCCCAACTTGGTAGTGTATCTCGTCCATTGATCACTTGAATGAACACATCCCACTGCTTTGAGAACCCATTCAAGGCCGTTCTCATGAGCTCATCATCAGATAACTGATCTCTGACAGTTGTTAACTCGTCCTTGACAAGTCTGAGCCTAGTGAGGTAACTAACAATGTTTGAACCCCTATTCATCCATGTGCCCCTTAACTTCTCCTTGAGAATTAGCTTCCTGTTCACAGTAGCATTCTGGTACAAATTTAGAATGGTGTCCCACATCTTCTTCGTTGTATCTAGATCTATGATATGTAGAACAATATGATCCTTAACCCCGTCAAGGATTATTCTTCTTGCCTTGGCATCTTCCTTCTTGTATGTTGTGAGTTATGTTGGATCTACCAGTATGGATACAATACTGGTCGCATATTCTTTGAGACCATTATCCTCTAGCAACAAAGAAATTTTGACTTTTCAGACACAAAAGTTTGAAGCTCCATCCGATCTATCCTAATCTCTTAAGCTTGTTGAAGCCATTTCTGAAAACCCTTGGAAAAATACAAAAAAACCAAAATAAATCTGGAGAAGTGCAAACTAGGTTTTATGAACCCTCGATTTCTCTTCATGTGTCCTATGCTGAAGGTTGAGCTTCTTCTGCCTTCAAATTTGTGCTTCACCGAGTTGCTCTCTTACCATGTGAAAATTCTAATGCAATTACTGGTTATTAATCCTCTATCTTTGCAGATTATTTTTCTTCTAGAAATTTAACTCATGGAAAATATTGAAAATAACACAACTACAATTTCACAAATAAATAAACCACAAGAACTAAGAAAATCACACACAAATTGGACACCAATATTTTTGGACAAAATGTCCCTAGAAAAAACCCGAAGGGAAACTAGTTATGCAGATGAGGTTTTTCATTAGTCTTCAGCAATTTAGAATTACATAAATTACTTGTCACTTATTGGCAAAGCTCCGAAAAAAATATTTCTTCACTTATGCAAGTTGACTCGAACACCTAGAAGCAACTCAACCCTTTTAAATCAATTTAGCCTCTCTCTGTGTCCGTGTATCGATCCAACTAGTGTGTTTCGGCAAATAACTTAGCCTCTTTGGAAACTCGCACCCACTGGGAAAATAACTCGACCTCCAATGGAATTTTCTCCTTCACTAGAAAAATTGATTTCTCCTGTGCAAACTAATCCCACTGGCAGATTTGCACTTGCCTCGGAAACTCGACCTCCCTAAAAAAATTCACACTCCCTAGAGAAATTCGGCCTCTACAAATAAATCAATCTCCCTCTATCACTGAGAATCTGAAATCTTTGTGAATGTAATATCCCCAATTTTGATTTTCAGCATTAGAGATGAGTTTGGGGAGAGGACGCAATTCCGGCACTGAGACTTAGGAGGAAAAGAGAATATTGCGGCTCTAGTGGAAAGTGGGGACCACAAGAAAGAGAAATTCGACCCAAGGAGGGAACTCACACTCTTGGAAGAGAGAGGAAAGAGAAGGGAGTGCGAATTAGGAGAGAGAGAGAGAGAGTGGGGACCACAAGGAGAGAAGGAGCCACAAATTATAAATAGAGCAAGAGACACTCATTTTGGTCATTCATTCATCTATTTAGAAACTTGTCTTTGACATAGCATGCTTGAGTGGAAGCCAAGTCTGCAAGTGTTGTTTAGCACACGAGTGTCTCCGAGCGGAGATCTCAACCCTTACTTCGGTGGACTTCGAGTGCCAGCCCAAGGAGGGAGTTCCATCCTTTTCCGATTGTTCCAGTAGTGGGAGTGTGAGTTTGTGTGGGGGAGACACTAGCAGCAGTGCAGGGACTACGTAGTGCTTGGAGGAGACACACTTGGGAGTTGAGGAGTGAAGGGAGTTTGCCCTAACGACTATTATTTGCAGCCAACAGTGTAGTTTTCACTGGGACAACACAAAGCTTTTAGGGACAGCCATATTGCATGTTAGAGCAGCTGATTTCATCACTTGGATATTGTTAGCTTGTCTTGAGCAATCTCAGGTGCATGCTTTCTGATTTTACCTTTGTACTTGGTAATTATATTAATAAAATGGCTCAACACAACGCAATTTATGGAGATTTCTGGTTGTTTGATGTGCTGTAAATTTTTGTATATGTTTTTACTATGTGTGCTTTGCTTATCATTGTAAATTTCCATTAGGAATATTACAGTGGTATCAGAACCATAATCTTGGCTTAGCCTATGGGAAACCCTTCGTTCTATGACAAGACCAAAATAAAAAACTAAGAAATCATGGGATCCAAAGAAAGGTTAGAATCAAACAACATGGCAGTAACCTTGAATGAGGTGATTAAGATGCAACAAATGATGATTGATATGGGGGAGAAGTTGATTCATTCCGCAATTGGGAATCCAGACATGATTGCAACTGATGTGGAGTTATTGGGAGAAAGCTGGAGGGCATACCAATCATTGGGCCATGGCATTCAGGCGTCCCTGTCTTTTTGGGAGTTCTATGTACTAAGAGGCATGCACAAACCAATGGAGATGCAGTGGAATTTTGCCGGGATGATGAGGAGGATCAAGGAAGAAAACGAGAGAGTAGTTCAAGGAGCCATGGTTGGCAAGGAGATAGTTGAGCATACACCCGTTGATGAGATGCCATCCGTTGTTGAGGTATCCATTGATGAGGTATCCCTGGTTGTGACCGAGTTCTTAGGTGATAGTAGCGCACCATAGGTTGATGAGGTGTTGGGAGATATCTCCACTGTTGATGAGGAGCCAATAGGTACAGAGGCATCCAGATCTATGATAGAGTTGTTGGATGACAGTCACCTACAGCTGACTAGTGAGCATGTCTTGCATGTTGGGTTGTCTATGGAGGAGCAGTTGGAGGCTCATGTCGAGCCCATGATGGAGGAGGATGTGCAACCATCCTTTGGGCTAGCCATTGATGAGGGGCAACATAGAGACCACACATTGGGATTTCAACACAGTTCGCTTTAGAGGTGCACTGACAGGATCTACAATGTTATCAGCCCATCCCTACGCATTGGATTGAGAGAGGCGGAGTTGTCTAGACATACCAGAGGGGATGACCAGGTTAGCAACACTGTTGGGTCACCTTTTCCGATTGGAGAGAGAGAGAGAGAGCTACCTAGTCAGATCTCATGTATTGACCTAGGTAGCAGGATGAGACGATCGGAGTTGCATAGGGTGCAGCATCTGCATGTTGGGGTTGTTCTATGTGCAGGAGTTTGTGCATTTGATCCCTCTCTTGGGGTTGGATGGTGAGAGATTCTGAGTTGGTACCCTGTGGAGTGGGCTATGGAGATGGTGGTGGACCTGGGTGTAGCTCAGCAAGAGCTTCCAGGCACTGGGGATACTGGAAGCATGGACTGTCATTAGGTTCCGAGTGGGACTACCTATCATTTCCCAGGTATGCCGGTTGTCTATGTCCTGGATGGTACAATTTACTTAGCAGTTGAGCATGCACATTCAATGGGGAGTCTCGGTCAACACCAGTGGCCAACCAATTTATGGACAAAATCCTTTGGTTGTCTTGGTATGACGTCTATACACGGGATCACGAGGTGATCAACATACTTTGGCAGGAGTTTGTTAGAGGAGGTGGCATTGGCAAGCCACCGGACGGTGCCTGGTATGGAGTTGGGGACTTTTCACTTTTGTGTGGCACAAAGGATGCAGAGGAGCAACATAGTGGTAGCATCACTGCTGACACATAGGGAGATTCACTTCTCGGATCCCTCAGGGGGGATTTGGAGTGAAGATCCATTCATCGGTGGGTATAGTGATGCGATGGTGGAGGTGATGATATCGATCAGGTGTGGACCGATATGTAGAGACACAACTCTAGGCCATCACATCCAAGGATGTATGGGAGCCTAGTATTGAGCAGTGGACTATAGGTGGACATGGAGATGCATGGTGGGGTACTGTAGTGTGTTGAATCGCATTATGGAGTAGGAGTGTCTTACATCACATTGAGTACACGCGGGGAGTGATTGGTGCCTTGACACAAACAGGACACGAGGCGATACAAAATGGTGTAGCCTTACCTGGGGGTATCTAGTGGTGTACATGGACAAATTTTGGCTTACAGTGGCATGACGAAGAGTACAATGATACTTGGTGGTATGCGTGACACATGATGCAGCGCAACAGACTCTTGGAGCGTTGCCTTCAAGGAGACTTATGGACTGGGGCATTGGGTGTACCATTAGATGCAACTCACCTAGGATCGATGAGGACATTGTTGAGCATTTGGGGACACCGTGTTTAGCGGAGATAGGGCTTCAAGGGAGTTATCAGCAGATCTGAGGCAGAGAGAGTGTTGTCCGTAGGATCACTCTTGAGCATTCCGACAGACTTTTGATCATACCCTTTGGGACATACCCGCCCATCATCCTCCAGTGTTGCTTACAGTCACAGAGTGTTTGGTTGTTTCCCCTTGACACTCTCCATTCAGGCAGCAGGGCATGGGAGGCTCACCCTAGACAGTTGGATGAGACACCGCATGTCATGAGCTGGGAGGAGACTCTCCAGTTGAGACCCTTGGTAGGTGCACGAGTTGTCAGATACAGGCTTAGGGATGGCGTGGTTGATAGCCGAGGTAGCATATGTTCTACCCCTGATCTCACACTTGAGGGACAGTGGATGGTAGACTTTGTCTTCAGGAGGGTACCTACTACCTAGACTCTGAACAGTGTCCAGGTGTATCATCAGTAGTTGGGATAGCGGATTTCTTTGCATGGCCTGGCAGGAATAGGGTAGGTTCGCATGCGTGGGACATACTCCTGATACTTGGGGTCCACCCAGGGGATACATACAGGGGTCAGAGATGAGGGCCATATGGGTTCTAGCAGATAGTAGCGCTACGCAGCGACATCCTGTGAGGAGAGGGAGTTATGAGCTCCCCGTATGTTTGGGGGATCCAGGGACCCGGTTGGTAGGTGGATCACTCCCCTTTGTGATGAGCAGGGTCATGGTAGAGGGTGATCTAGTTCACTTTGGGTTTGACACATGGGGGATCACTGAGACCTCCACGGCATGGCGAGGCAGACTTATCTTGTTATGGCTTAGGGTCGAGATTGGCATTGGAGGGGTAGATATTGGCATCATGGGGATACCCGAGCAGGATGAGCTTGCCTCTCACAGAGCTTTTGCCACTATGCCTCATGAGAGGAGGATGTAATCCGCACACAGTGGGGAGTATGTCATAATCAAATAGCGCGGCTTCAGCATGATGGCACCACTCTGAGATTAGCAGTGGACCTGATCATCACCGCTCTTCACAACTCAATAACCATAAGGGATGAGTTGGCTACTATAGGGGGAGATCATGCAAATTTTCCATTAGGATTTAGCGAGTCACCGATTGCGTGGGGGACTTCATTAGCATGGCAGGTGGGCGAGCAGGATGATATCAGGAGAAGCTCACGTGAGCAAGATGCTACCTCTACAGGTATTGGGTGGTATCTTCTAGAGTATACTCCTGGAGTGCATGGGATGGCCTATGTGTTAGAACAACTTCACGAGGAGTTGGGGATGGTGCCACATTATCATGATCCCCTACTCATTGATGGTATATAGGGTACTTCTGGCACTTATACCGGGCATGATAGTGCGTGGAGCGAGGGGAGCTTCAGGGGGGACAGGATGGATTAGGATCCTGGTATTGAGGGATTCTTTCATGTCAGGATAGTGCAAAGATCTGGGATTACTCAGTGGCACGTTTGGGACCCCGGCATTACAGATGGGGATAGGGGTGATCAACAGACAGAGGAGGCGCTGGTTTAGGCATTGCTTAAGAACAAGCATTTTTTGGCAGGGAGGACTGTAATATCCCCAATTTTGCTTTTCAGCATTAGAGATGAGTTTGGGGGAGAGGATGCAATTCTGACACCGGGACGTAGGAGGAAAAGATAATATTGCGGCTCTAATGGAAAGTGGGGACCACAAAAAAGAGAAATTTGACCCAAGGAGGGAACTCGCACTCTTGGAAGAGATAGGGAAGAGAAGGGAGTGGGAATTAGGAGAGAGAGAGAGAGTGGGGACCACAAGGATAGAAGGAGCCATGAATTATAAATAGAGAAAGAGGCACTTTTGGTCATTCATTCATCTATTCAGAAACTTGTCTTTGACATAGCATGCTTGAGCGAAAGCGAATTCTGCAAGTGATGTTTAGCACACGAGTGTCTCTGAGCGAAGATCTCAACCCTTGCTTCGGTGGACTTCGAGTGCCATCCCAAGGAGGAAGTTCCATCTTTTTCTGATTGTTCCAGCAGTGGGAGTGCGAGTTTGTGTGGGGGAGACACTAGCAGCAATGCAGGGACTGCGCAGTGCTTGGAGGAGACACACTCGAGAGTTGAGGAATTTTGAGATGGAGTCCGGGGAAGAATTTTGGGGCCTTTTCCAACATTTTGGCGGTGCAGAAAACACAGCATTTGCTACAGGTTACATCTTCTGCTTGTGGAGGAGGGCCAAACATTTCAGGTCAATTTTGGTGTCAAAACTAGGACAAACCCTTTCTGGGTTTTTGACAAGGACCTCAGAAATATTTTGGCAGCATTTTCTGGGCAGATTTGAAGGGTCAAATAGGGGTCCCAATTCAGCTAGTAGCTAGAGGAGCGAGAGGAAATTTGGGCCGAAATTTTGAGGTCAACATTTGGCCAATTCCTTCGTGGATTTTGTGGGTTATTGTGTTGATTTCTGGTAGCATTGGATGTGATCTAAGCCTCAAAATTTGCAGGGAGGATAGGACACATGTATTCTAGAATACCCAGAAATCGTTTTGGGAAATTCCACCTGGAGACAGTTTTATTAAAATAATTAATTATTTTTAATGGATGCCTAAGTCTAAACTTAGGAAATTAAAATAATTAAAGGGTATTAATTAAACTGGGGGTGAAACTTCTAGAAGAAGACGAGGATCAAGCCAAAATGATCTAAGCCATTGATTAGAATCTAATTTGGGTCGTTGATTGATCAACGAGAGGATTATAAGAAGAGGCTTGATGGGCATTTGGAAAACACATCGGGTGAGAGATCAGAGATCGATTTTCTCAAGAGAGTAGTGCAGTAGTTGCCGGAGAAGGTGATCGAGGAGATTTCTTGCAGTGAGGGGCAGGGATAATTTTCTGGAGGAAGTTTTCCTGATCCGGAGAGTGCAAGGTAGAGAGGGTAGAGAGTAGTCCAGAGAGGCAGCGCTGGGCCACACAGAGGCAGTGTAGAGCTACGCTGTGGCAGTGCAGAGCTTCAGAGGGAGTCCATATTTCTGCTGGGGAATAGTTGGGATCTAGTGCCGAAGTCGGGGTGTGAGACTGAGAGGCCAGAGGGCCGAATTTTCCAGCAAGAAGAGGATCAAGAGGAGGTGCAGCGCAGTCCCAGTAGCAATGATGTAGTAGCTGCGTCGGTGTGACACAGTACTGCGCCGAGACAGTGCAGAGGCTCATCTCCAGTGCAGATTAGTGCAGAATTTCCCAGTGACAGGGTGAGATCATCTCACTATCTTTTTGCCCAGTTATATCTCTGTATAGGATTGCTAGTTTGGGCATCCAAATAATTGTACTTAGAAATTACTGCATAATAATACAAACCCTTAGCTTTTGCACCAATTTTCCCACATTGGGTTTTTCCGGGGACATTTGTCCAAATGCAATGTTGTCACTTGTGTGTGCTATTTCTTTCTTGCTCAGTTCTTGTTTCGGCATATTATTTAAGTTGTGAAGGCTGCAATTGTATTTATTTCGATGTTTACGTATAATACTGTAAATAACTTGATTTAGTAGGAGAAATATAATTAGTTGCTACAGTAGTGATTCGGGGATTCTGAGGTCAATATTTGGCCAATTGCTTCGTGGGTTTTTGTGGGTTATTGGTGGATATGGCGGGGTTAATTTCCGGGCTACAAAAACTAACAGTGAGGGCTACCATCGACAAAGTGCTTGACTTCTAAAAGATCCGTTATGTCTTACTGTCTGCATTAGTTTGCTAATGGTGTTGGATATCTATCGAGGTAACTATTAGCAAAAATTGGGAAGGAAGTAAAGTATGATCAACTGGTATTTGCTACAAATCCCAAGATGGCGATGTTCTCTTGTTGTGGAGGCATTGTAGGATGCAGACACCATAAGTTCCTATGAGCGCATGTTTAGAGCTG
Organism: Pinus tabuliformis; assembly: GCA_031772625.1. Taxonomy (NCBI): domain Eukaryota; kingdom Viridiplantae; phylum Streptophyta; class Pinopsida; order Pinales; family Pinaceae; genus Pinus; species Pinus tabuliformis. The sequence continues at coordinate 1,452,391,738 of CM062819.1, read as the reverse complement.
AAGAAAAATGCGAAATCTCATTAGAACAGGATGTTTTAAATTTGTTAATGGGAGGAGACGAGCGAGCAAGCAAGGTGGTTAATTCCATGTAGTGAACACTAGTGAAGTCTATGGTATGGTCGCAAGCCATTTGTGGTAGATTGTGGAGCAGATTTGTGAACAGAGGTCATGATTTTAAAATATGTGCAGATACCTGGGAATTAATTGTGAGATATCAAGTTTTATCCCTTTGGTGCATGCTTGAGAAGCATTGCTATTCACTGGTTTATGGAGTGTTGTTAACGATTTCTTAAGCTAGCTGTAACATCCAAGGATATAGTGTAGGGATGATTCCTTCCTGTAGAGGGCCACATATACACAGTCGTAGAGCGAGGCCCTAGACGTATTTCCATAGGGAAATGTGGAAACCATATACCCAAGATTTGTTGAGATGCCTAGTATCCCTTTAACAACAAATTGAGGGTTTGAAGTTAATTTTGTAGCATCATGACTGAGTCAGAGCATAAAATTGAGCTGCATTACACGTTGAAGGATCCAAGCAGTGGCAGTCTTTTTTTTCTTACAATCTTGTTCTTGGTTCTTACATTTTTTATGCAGATCTTGAATCATGAGGAGAATTATGAAGAACAATTGATCAAATTATTATCCAATTCAATACTTTCATTTATGATCCTAAAGATATCTGGCTGCATTTGTTTCTTTCAAATCTTGTTATGGTGCAGCAACGACATCATGGGTTGCGCAATCATCTAATCCATTATGGGTGACAGAACCAACGCTTGAAACTAGGGATATGTATTGGCCATTTTTTTTGCACCCTATATCTAGCTATGGATCAATAAATTTGTGGTTGTGGTGGCTTCTTTGCTTCTCAACATTGGATTGAATTAAGGTTGAGCTGAATAAAGGCGAGAATAGGGTCGTTGGAAGTCGAATTATCTCTGTGCCTTACCGAACGAGTCTCCTTGTGGAAGCTAGGGGTTCAGTCCTTGTAGCAATGAGTTCCTTCATTAATTGCAGCAAATGTATATCAAGTTGCCAGGTTCCCTTTTTATGATTGTGGGAGTTCTTGGATAACAAGCATTCTTTCAGTTCTATATTGTTTGGGCATATGTTGAGTAGATTCTACAGGAAATCATGTTTTGCAGTAGCTACTTAAAATGATCCTTGAGTCAGGGATTGGAATTTACTAGTGATGTAAACAAGGTTTATTATGCTCAACATGATTGACAAAATACTTTCTTACAAAGTGTTTGTCCAAACACATAAAAGAGGAATTTAAAAATTTGTAAGTTTATTTTTTGATGGACGACAAAAGGAAACAAGACTTAGAAGGCGTCACAAAATTCTTAAATGACTTGGTGAGAAGGAAACAACAATTCAACAATACATCGATCAGTTCTTTGGATAGTGATGCTCTTATGGAGCAAAGAACAAGATCAACAAAACCTTCTCCAAAGGAGTCCATATTACTCTTCAACACAAGTAGTTGAGGGATCTATAGAAATAAAAGGAAGTAGGAAATTGGTTGTTTGTACTGGGGCCAGATTTGAAGTTTATGAAGACAGAGAATGTCCTCTCTAAATTGGAGGAGTTAGACGCATATTTGTCCAAAGTAGCCCAATCTGATTGGAAGATTTTAAGTTGGGCATTGAAGCCATCAATGCTTGCCTTGATCCAACACAAGTTTATGGAACACCCTTGTAAGGAAGTAAGACTTGCAGTTACTTCTTGCCTTAGTGAGGTCATAATGTTAACTACTCTTGTTCCCACTTACAGTGATGATATTTTGAAGAAGATCCTACAATTGATTATAGAGAGCTTTCATGGATTGCATGATATCAAAAGTTTAGCCTTTGGTAAGAGGCTCAATGTTTTGGAAATTACGGCAAGAGTCAAATCATCCATCATCATACTTAATCTAGAGTGTGATGATTTGATTCTTCAGATGTTCCAATTCTTCTTCACCAACACCGGTGGACATCATCCAAACAATGTTAAAACAAGTATGCAAAATATTGTCCTTAATTTTAGGAGAAGATGATGTCATTTGCAAGTAGATTTGATCAAAGGTGTTGGCTATTTGGAGGAAAGAGCAGGTTTTTAACTTTTTTCACCTTCCGCTCATGAATTCTTGAAAATATTGGTTGAACATAATATAAGGTGTGAGAATTCTATTGCAATTAATTTGGTAATTATTTGCCTATCTTTTATATTGTAGATAAATGTCTTTTGGATTAATCACGTCATTAGGATTTGGTCGACGTTTCGAACCAACTAATGTCATCCTCAAAACAAGGTGAAAAAATCATACAATCTTCATGTATAAATAGCGAGGATGCATCATGGTCCAAGGTCAGCTGAAGAAAACTAGCTGTTGGAGATTAGTTAGACAAGTAAATAATTTATTTATTTATTATTTTAGATTTAATTTAGTTAAAAAAAATTATTAAAAAATCTAAATGGTTGAAAAATAGTTGTTAAGAGTACTAATAATAGTAGTAAATCTATTGATAAGAAAACTAATCAGCAGAGTTAAGAATAACTATTAATAAAATAGTGTTTATTAAAAATAATAAAGCTATAAGTTGAAAACTAGCTGAAGGAAATTAGTTAGACAAGTAAATAATTTAATTTATTTATATTTTATTAGATTTAATTTAGATAAAAATTAATAAAAATCTAAAAGGTTAAAAATAGATGTTATAAGAACTAATAATAGTAATAAATATAATGATAAGAAAATTAACCAATGGGGTTAAGAATAATTATTAATAAAAATAGTGTATATTAAATAACTATAAGATATGGATACTAGAAAGAGATGCTAGGCAATATTAATTGGCGGGGTTAAGAATAATTTATTTAAAGCTATCAGTTATAGATACTAGAAAAATTTTTGAATAAGGGGAAAGAGATTAAGAGCAGGGGTCAAATAGGGGTCCCAACTCAGCCAGCGGCTAGAGGAGCTAAGGGGAATTTAGGCCAAAATTCCAAGTTCAACATTTGGCCAATTCCTTCGTGGGTTATTCTGGGTATTTGGTGGACAGGCCGGGGTTAATTTCCCATAATTTTCTGAGCACCGGAGATGGGGTTTCCAGCAGCGTTTTTACAACAGATAACATAGTTTCACAAGGGCATCATAGGGCATCATTGCAGTAGTTATTTGTGCCATCTGGGCTTGACATATTACCACCTGGGCTTGATTACACTTGCCATAGAGGCAAGCCCTGGTGCACCACTTCCACATTATTGTATTTTCTCCCAGATTATAATAAACTGGCTCAACTGTTGGTTATTCCTGGACTTTTTATGGGTGTGCACTGAATGTTTCAATTTTATGGTGTTGTTTTTATTATTTGCTTTGCATAGCACTATTTTCCTAGTTTGGAACATTACAATTAGACAATCAATGCTCTTATGCAATTATAAGCCTTTCAAGATATACCAACAAGATATTGCAAATATTGCAATTAGATTCCTCAATGCCAAATGTTCAAGAGATATTGAATTAAATTAGATCTTTAAGAACAATAGATTCAAATACACTCTTCGATTTATTCACTTAGGCAACCATTCAACAAGATTAGTGGATTATGACATTAATGTGTGAGAGAGTGATCTTATTGGTGTAAAGAAGCTTAAACAATTCACAGGAAACAACAAGATGTTAGCACATGAAATACTTCACCAATTATTAAGCCACTTTTAGGAAACTTAAGGTAAACAAAGCATGCAACTTCTTCCTTAGTGAACAATTATACCAATAGAGCATAACCAAATGAAGGCTTTATGTTACTTATGTTCCAATGATATCCAAATGAGCAGTAAGCAAACCTTATGACAACAGTGAGTTAATTTATTTTATATCACTTAAAGTGCTAGATATGAGGTACCTACAAATGCAAGGATGCAAATGAGATAACCCAAAGTCAAAATGCCTTGCCAAAACAAGATTCTTGATGAGGTTAGATGCCACTGTCACTGTTATAATCAGACTTTGTAATGCAGACCTAAAGAGGATGACAGTCATCAAAACTTCATGAAATATGCCCAACAAATGGATGCCCAACTTATAAAAATAATTCCTTTTATGTTAGGCAACTCATGAATGATTTTTAGGGCATTTAAATAAAATTTTAGCCATTGTTATGAAATGATTATCTTGTTGTAGCAAAGAGTGAGGGTATGAAGAGTTTTAGGAGTCAAACTAATAGGCCTTGGGCCTAGAAGATGACTAGAAGATTGCCACAACTCCTCCAATGGTTAGACCACCTGCAAACACGAAATTTTGACTGGAAGACAAACAAATGTTAGCTTTAGAATCGAATGATAGCAACAGAGATGGATAGAGGCAAAGGAGGGTTAGGAAGAAGGCTAGAAGGCCAACGAAAAGGCAGAAGAGGGCAGGCAAAGAAGGAAAGGAGAGGCAGGCAAAGGGCTGGAGGAAGTGATGGATGTGACAATAGAGGGAGAAAAGGCTAATGGAGGGCTGGGGGGATGCCCTAAGGCCTATGGCCAGGCAAAGAAAGGCAGTCCGAGGCCCTTAGAGGCCTGCAGCTAAGCCTATGGGACTCACGACATGGGGTTTCAAGGCCAAAAATGGCCAGCAGCTTGTATTTGAAGGAGAAACCAAGGCTGCGGCTAGGCTGGAGGGTGGACGCTGGGGTTAGAGGCCCTAAAAAATTTGAAACCCTCTTAAAAAATTTAATTTGCTTCAGATCTGTAATATTTTCCCAAATCACTGCAAAATCCTTAGATGTTGGCCTTGCAAAAATTTTGGAGACCAGATCTTACCCTCAAGGGCCTAGATCTAGCTTAAATTCCAACAAATCTTCTTGAGGTTCCGCTGCACAAATGAAACAACAATACCCAAAACCCCAATATATACAAAATTCAAATAAAAACCCCAAACCCCAATAGCTGCAAAACAAGAGTTAGAGATTTATTTACAAAAAATATTCTACAAAAATAATTTTTAGATATATTGACAAATATACAATGCTTGTGAAAATAAAATATTTTTGAGAAATACTTTTTTAAATGATGAACAATGACAATATATCAAATGTGTTTCAAAAGTTATGGTGTTTCCCACAGCGTTAACAAAGTAAGAAAATCAAACAAAATTCTCGGAGCCCAAACAAGGTCGGCTCTTCTCCAAAGTCTGTGAACTTGGAGTCCAAGGGCCAGGGAACTTGTAAACTCTATATATTTCTTCAAGAAAACTTGTTAGACATGGCAAGTCAGATCACCTAAGATAGACCCAAAATCTACCAATAAAATGTTCTTATCACTATCTAATGAATAAACAAACTTATAAAATTTTAAGCACAATATAGGAAAGCACATACCCAGCACACACCACAAATCATCGGACAAATAACTCCATGAACTGATTCCCAAAGTCTTTTATTATGATATTTCAAATGTTCCTAGCAGATCAGTGGAACAACACCAACGTCACAAAATCACATAGACCCAGAGTTAGAGCTCATCATCGTGGCTTGATAAGCAAAATGGCTTCTAATTTATACGTAAATCTTCCAAGTGGAAAATAACGACTAGTTTGCCTAATCCCCATCAAAATAATCTCGATCGTCGATAAATATTTGATCATCTTTTAATCTCTGCTGTTAAAAATATTTATTTTGAGGAATTTTCAAAATTTTCATAAAAACCATATTTTATACATCCAAAATTTGATTTTTTTGGATACATTCCTCAAAAATTTTACTTTGACTTAACCCCTAAGGTCCAAGGGCTTAATTTTTCTTAAAAAATCCATTTTTGCCTTGGTGGGGGACCTCCAAAAATTAACTTCCTTTTGACTCACAATTTTTTTGGTCATTTTCCACTTGGAGAAATTAATTTCTCTAAAATTAATTTTTGACTCTAAATTAATTAATTTTATGGCTTAGGATTTAATTTAATTTTAACAAGAAAAATTAATTAATTGACACGAGAGGGGATTAATTATTTTTCCACCCTCAAATATTTTAGCCATGGTGTATAAGTATGAGGGACCATGCACTAAATTTTTTTTTACATAAGATATTACAAATTTAACCCTCAAAGGGAGAATACCTATTTGTTATGGACCCTCATAATTATTACCCAATTCTGCGACACAATATGATCTAGTAGACCAAGTGATCTGTAATAAAACAATTTAGCCAAATAGCTTTAATTATTCCCAAACCACTTTTACAAAGACTTGATAAAACATTAGGACTCATCTAAGACCTTGTCAATAAATTCCACCCTAGCTTTGGGGTTTAAGCTGGAGGAAAAACTCTGCCGATTATCCGTGTTTAGAAACACACAATGCGGTGAGGTTGAAAATCCTCCTAGGATGAAATTTGTCGCCAAAATCATAGGCTTACCTAGGTTGTTACATAATTAAACGGTCGTACTAGCATCATTTACATTATAATTTGCAGAAATTGGGTTTACAATGACATAAGAACTAGCTGGCTGATGATTTTGAACTTTGAAAATTTTTGTACAACTGCTTCCTTGGACTTGTGACAAAATAGGTGCAACATCTAGCTCCATATGGGTACATGTTGCTTCATTGAAGTGACGTGAGAATCCAGAATCTTGTATCCAAGAAAATAGAAGTCCATCAAATAGATATCCGCTCATAATCAAAATCATCATGCATATATAAAATATCTGCTGGAATAGAAAAATCTACTCTAACAAACTAAAATGGAAAGACATAAAATGTAAGTGCATAAAAATGAAACTAACTAAGCACATAAATGAAAAGGAGTAGGGTTAGAGATACTATACAAAGGATGCCCCATGGCATCAGATGTCATCTTTGTAGTATAGTTTGTGCATCTTCCCATTTGCTGGAAGCTTTACAGGATCACCCTCCAATGTATTCAGATAGAAATAATTTTTTCTAGTGATTCGTCTGATAATATACGACCCTAGACATAGACTGTCGAACTTTCCATGATTGTCGATCTTCTCATTTCTGCGATCCCACAATAACACCATATCGCCAATTTGTAGAGACTTGTCCTGTGATGACTTGTTGAATCCTTCCTTTGTTTGGGCCCGACCCTAACATAGGTTACCAAAAGTATTTCTGCCGGCCTCATTGAGTTCCATAATATGGTCAATTCTTTTCTAAACTGCATCTTTGACTTCTGTAAAATGCTGAGGGAGCCAACAAGCTGGAATTTTGAGATGAGCATGCAAGGTTACTTCCAAACCATAAACAATCTCAAAAGGACTTTTCCCGGTAGCTCTTTTCTTCGTGATCCTGTCTGCCCATAATGCATACTTGATCTTACTGTCCCAAGACCGCCTGTTATCCCCCACAATATTTTTGATGATGTTTATTATATTTTTGTTACTTGATTTGGCGAGACCATTTCCTTGGGGATAATAATTCGAAGAATGAGATAGAATAATGTCGTATTTGAAATAGAAAGAAGAAAACTCAGAAGATCTAAAATCTTTGGCGTCGTCGGTTATAAATTTTGCAGGAACACCAAATTGAGTGATAATCTGATTCTCAATAAAATCCATGAAAACTTTTTCTATGGCATGCTTTGTCGGAATGGCTATAACCCACTTTGTGAAATAATTTGTCATAGTCAAAATCCATGAATAGCTATTACTAGAATTCTGGCTAAATTTACCAATGAAATCCAACCCCCATTGCTAAAAAGGGGCTTCTTCTATAGTCTGTGTTGATTTTTGAGTAGCTTGGGAGGTACTCTAAGTCCTAGGGTTTGAGGTTTGGAGGGTGGAGCACCACAAGAGTCACCTGTGGGCTTGGAACCCAAGCTTGGGGTTTTCCACCCATCGTGATTTGGGCCAAAACCATGGACACATTTCGATATGTGATGGATGAGGATGATAGCTCTCGTCGAGATGAAGCCGACACAATGAAAATCATCTAATTCTGACTTGTAGAAATGGAGGTATGAATTTTTGAAGATAAGAAGTGGGTTTGCACAAGAAGAGTCTAGGTCGGCTTGATGTTAATAAGCCGTGTGACAGCTTGTCATGCCATAATTAGATGTTTTAAGGAAGCCCTTCTTATGGATATAAATAGAATGTGAGGAGAGTGTCATTTCACACATCCAAGGGCATCAAATATCATCATACATCTCTGAAATTAGGCCGAGCTCAAGGACAGGATAGAACGTGGAAATTGAGGTTTGTTTTGGAGAGAAATTGCATCCTCAACTAGGCTGAGGTACCACAACAATACAATTGCAGGTCTAGAGGTAAGTTCTGGGTAGTTTATGGGTTGATTATAGGTTTGATTGAGCATAGAGACAACCGCACTAGAAGAGGGTGTTAAGTACTCTTTAACGGTGGTTTTTGTGAGGGTTCACCTCTGTTTATGAGGCCGCAGGAGACTGCAGCACTTACTATCCCTCAAACAAGAATATGTGAGGGAATTAAAGGGCTGAACAGGTGTCTCATGGAGCAGTGTGATAAAGGAGGAAGCTTAGGAAACTAAGCTGCAACAATTAATTGATATTTTGGTGGGAAAAAGAGGAGCTGTAGCAGTGAGCTATCAACCCTAGCCAGAACCAAAATCTACAGCAGTCAAATAGGTCCAAGACAAGGTATGTATTGATGGTTGTTAGTTGATTTGATGCAAGGGATGGTGTCCATGTGTGGACAAAATTTGTAGAAGCCTGTGGGAGCCATTTGGAGGACTTTTCGTGATGGTTGAAAGTCCCTCCTAGGAGCAGATCTTGCAGTGAAGAATTGGGAGCCATTGGACTGGTGGAGGGCAGCGTGTTGGCTACCCAAAGTAGCCCATGACTAGCATTCATAAAGAGAGTTTGACCACTGAATTTTGGGTGAAGTTTTGGCGCCTAATGTGTAGCTCTTTGATGGACAAAAGAGGATACTAGATTGTCAGTTTTGGAGCTCAGGTATTGGCCAACCTAGAGAGCAGATTGGATCAGCCCATGTTCATTGTAGCAGAAGCAACTCGTAGTAGTGATAGGTGGCATCCCTCCTAGAAACTCTATGTGTTGTCCCTTGATGGACTAAGGGGCAGCTAGAGAGTAGAACGGGAGCGAAGGACTGATAGGACAAGATACGACATAGAGTATGCAACATGATTGTCATTGTATCTTGTATTCCATAGACTATTGTATTATTCAGATTGGTTTAATATAATGAAGATTGGGTTGTACATTATTGTACAATATTTTGTTAAAAATTGTCTATACTTGTGCATTTATGATTTATTGCTTTATATTGTTCTGCTATGCAAAGTAGTTCTATTGAGATTCTTGGTTTGGTAGTGTCAAAGATTTTAAGATTATATCCTAGCACCGGGGTTGTGGAAATTCAACATTGTATCAGAGTGTGGCTAAGATACTTTGGAAGTCAGTGACTTAGAGAGTGCATAGCGAAAGTACAACTTAAGAGGGAGTTGGTCACATTGTAGGTGACAATGTCGAAGTTGCATGTTGGAATCCGCTATGAGACAAGGTTGGAGGGGTTGTCCAACTATAGTCTATGGAAGGAAAGGATCAAGTTGGTTTTGCAGGTCAACAGAATCTGGGAGTTTGCCGAGAAAGCTATCAAGAAGCCAATTGACCCAAAGGCGCTGGAAGTGTAGGAATATTTGGATACGAGGGCGAGATTGATCATCCTTGATGGTGTGAAGGATCCCTTAATACCTCATTTGTCCGAGAAGAACATTGCACATGAGATGTGGATGGCTCTTCAGAATTTGTTCTAGAATAAGAATGAGAACCGGGTACTGGTATTGGAGGATAAGTTGAAGTCCACCAAGATGATACAGGGTGAAGGAGTGACTTCGTTTCTAATGAGATTGTCTTAGGTCAGAGATGAGCTTGCTTTAGTCGGTGTGACTATTTCAGATTCTGACATGGTGAGGATGTGAAAATTCCTCAATTGGAATCCCTACTGCAGCAACTGATGATATTACTCCTATTTGTTAAATTCCTTTAAAAAAATTACTTGCAGTTTCCTACGACAAATATTGTAATACATACACTGCAACCTTCACTTAATTAAATTATATGTGGAAACAAGAGTCTGAGCAATAAAGAAAATACAACACAAATGACACCGTTGTTTTCGGACAAATGTCCTCGGAAAAACCCAATGCGGGAAAATTGGTGCAGCAGATCTGAGGGTTTATTATTATTAAGTAGTAGCAAGTTCTGAATACATCTCTGAATACCTCTAAGGTTATTTAGTTACAGAGAGAAATAATGGCTTTAGAAATATTTGTGAGATTACCTCACACAATCACTGAGAAAATCTCGATTGATTTGGATATTGAATGAAGTGCCTCTGGTAGGCCCTACGCTGCCTCTGCACAGTCCTCATGCAGTTCCTGTGTCAAACCTCTCTAGGCACTGCGTCACCCAGTTTGCTGATTGATTTTCTTCTTAGAGTCTCCGCTCTCAGCGTATCGGTCTCACACACCAGCTCTCAGCTTTTGAAACTGACTCTCCTCAGCAAAATCTCAGACTCTCTCTCATCCTCTGTGCTGCCTCTGCGTGGCCCTTCGAGGCTTCTACATTTGGGCTCCTGGATGACTCTTTGCCTCTCTCTGCTGATGATTCTATGGCTGAGAAAATCTCTATCTCCGAATGCTATCCCTGCCCCTCAACTACAAGAAATCTACTTGATCAGAATTTCCTCCTGAGAACTTCTCACTTCAGAAATTTGATCTCTTGATCTCTTGGTGTGTTTTCCAAATGACCCTCAAGCCCCTTATTATATCTTTCTGTTGGACAACCAATGGCCTAGATTAACTCCTAATCAAAGGGGCAGATCTTTTTGGCTTGATCTCCGTCTTCTTCTAGAAGTTACACCCACAATTAGATTAATACCCATTAATATTTTTAATTTCCTAAGTTTAGACTTAGGGTCCCATTAAAAAATATTAATTATTTTAATAAAATCGTCTCTGGGCGGAATTTCCAAAAACACTTTCTAGGTTCTTTGGAGTACATGTGCCCAAGCCTCACTGCAAAATTTGAGGCCTAGAGCACATCCGATGCTACCCAAAATCAACAGAGTATTACTTTGAAAGGGTTCACCAAGGAATGGAAGCCCTTCATCAAGGGGATCGTTGCGAGAGAGAAGTTGCCAGACTGGAATAGGCTATGGGATAAGTTCATTTAGGAGTTGCGAGACGAGTATCTTCATCCAAAGAAGAGGGCTTCAAATGATGACATGGCACTTGCAGCACGAATGAAGGGTAAGCATAAAGACTTAAGTAAGGTCAAGTGTTTCAACTGTGGCGAGATGGGTCATTTTTCGTCGAGATGTCTGATGAAGAAGAAGGGAGATGACGAGAAGAAGAAAGGGAAGCAGGTCGCTGGTGTTGCCACTTTTGTTGAGATAGATGCTCTCACTAGGAGAATGGAGGAGGAGGACTTTTCTATGATCTCTCATTTCTTGCAGGGTACTATCGATGAGGATGGATGGTACGTGGATAGTGGTGCATCGAAACATATGACAGGGTCACAAGAGGTTTTCGAGACTCTAGTTAAATGGGACTCAAAGTTGCACATGGTGTTGGGCGACAAGAGTCAGAAGGAGATCCAAGGATCAAGAGTTGTGCCATTCAGGATGGAGACAGGACGAGTGATGTGGGTCTAGGATGTACTATTTGTATGAGGACTCAAATATAGTGTGACATTTGTCTCGATGATCGAGAATAAGGGGTTTGAGGTCTTGTTCCAGGATGGGAAGGCAAGACTTAGGCCTAGAGGCTCTAGCTCCGCAGGTATTATACTTGGAGTTAGAGAGCATGGTCTATACAGGCTGACAGGCAAGCCTATAGATCATGGGAAGAAGGAGCAGGTGCAGGTTCCAGAAAAGCAGTTGTAAGTGCAGGCTTCAGAGGGGCAGGTACAGGTTCCAGAGAAGAAGGTCCAGGTTCCAGAGGCTCAGAGGGAGTTAAGTTCTAGTGGGAGCTTGTAGATTTAGAGGGAGACTTTGCAGCCTAAGAAGAGTGCGTGGTCAGTGGGAAGCAAGGGTGCTTCAACATATGCCAAGAAGGAATCATGGAGGGACTGGAAAGCAATACAGGAGAAGAAGAAGAAGCAAGATGCTTCCAGTGACAGAGACACTGCCAAGAGTTGGGTGAGTGTTGCGAGTAGTGATGATGATGATGAGGGAGTGTTGATTTTTGAGTAGCTTGGGAGGTACTCCAAGCCCTAGGGTTCGGGGTTTGGAGGGTGGAGCACCACAAGAGTCACTTGTGTGCTTGGAATCCAAGCTTGGGGTTTTGCACCCATTGTGATTTGGGCCAAAACCATGGACACATTTTGACATGTGATTATGAGGATGCTAGCTCTCTTCGAGATGAATCCGACGCAACAAAAATCATCCAATTCTGAGTTGTAGAAATGGAGTTATGAATTTTTGAAGATAAGAAGTGGGTTTGCACAATAAGAGTCTAGGTCGGCTTGATGTTAATAAGCCATGTGACAGCTTGTCAAGCCATAATTAGACGTTTTAAGGAAGCCCTTCTTATGGATATAAATAGAAGGTGAGGATAGTGTCATTTCACACATCCAAGGGCATCAAATATCATCATAGATCTCTGAAATTAGGCCGAGCTCAAGGAGAGGATAGAACATGTGAATTGAGGTCTGTTTTGGAGAGAAATTGCAACCTCAACTAGGCCGAGGTACTACAACAAGACAGCCGATGGTCTAGAGGTAAGTTCTGGGCAGTATGTGGGTTGATTACTGGTCTGAATTGAGCATAGAGACAGCCGCACTGGAAGAGGGTGTTATGGACTGTTTAAGGCTGGTTTTTGTGAGGGTTTACCTCTGTTTATGAGGCCAAAGGAGACTGAAGTAGACCACAGGCCTTAGTGTCCCTAGAACAGGGATACATGAGGGAATTAAAGGGTTGAACAAGTGTCTCATGGAGCAGCGTGATAAAGGAGGAATCTCAGGAAACTAAGCCGCAACAATTAAGGGAGATTTTGGTGGAGAAAAGAGGAGCTGTAGCAGTAAGCTATCAACCCTAACTAGAACCAAAATCTACAGCAGTCAAACAGGTCCAAGACAAGGTATGTATTGATGGTTGTTAGTTGATTTCATGCAAAGGATGGTGTCCATGTGTGGACAGAATTTGTAGAAGCCTGTGGGAGCCATTTGGAGGATTTTTCGTGATGGTTGAAAGTCCCTCCTAGGAGCAGATCTTGCAGTGAAGAGTTGGGAGCCATTGGACGGGTGGAGGGCAGCGTGTTGGCTACCCAAAGTAACTCGTGACTAGCAGTCATAAAGAGAGTTTGACCACTAAAGTTTGGGTGAAGTTTTGGAGCCTAATGTGTAGCTCTTTGATGGACGAAAGAGGCTACTAGATTGGCAGTTTTGGAGCTCCGGTATTGGCCAGCCTAGAGAGCAGATTGGATCAGGCCATGTTCATTGTAGCAGAAGCGACTTGCAGCAGTGATAGGTGGCAACCCTCCCAGAGACTCTATGTGTTGTCCCTTGATGGACTAAGGAACAACTAGAGAGCAAAACGGGAGGAAAGGACCGACTATACAAGATACAACATAGAGTCTGCATTACGATTGTCATTGTATCTTGTATTCCATAGACTGCTGTATTATTTAGTTTGGTTTAATATAACGAAGATTGGGTTGTACATTATTGTACAATATTTTGTTAAAAATTGTCTATACTTGTGCATATATGATTTATTGCTTTATATTGTTCCACTGTGCAAAGTAGTTCTGTTGAGATTTTTGGTTTGGTAGCGTCAGAGATTTTAAGATTCTATCCTAGCACCAGGGTCGTGGAAATTCAACACGGATGAAGAGGCAACACTGTTAATTTATGCTTTCCTGTGAAAAGTTGGCACTCCTGACAATTTCAGACAAGTTTATGCACATCTGAGAAGATGGTAGGCCAATAATATCTAGCACGCAATATCTTGTGGGCTGTGGTTTTTGCCGCAAAATGGCCTCCACAAAATCCTGCATGGAATTCAGTGATAAGCTTCTTAGCTTCATCCTCATTTACACACTTGAGTATTATCCCATTTGGATTTCTCCATCCTAGGCCATCTTTTAATATACAATACTTGGACGCCTTTAGCCTAAGAGCTCTCCTTTTATGAGCTACCAAGTGGTTTGGACATGTTAGATTTGTTAAATAATAAATAATTTCTTTATACCATTCGATCTCTTCCAACCTTTAAAGCTCGAGGGAAATAGAAGGCTTGACTACTTCATTTTGGCAAACCAACTCTAAGGCTTTCTCATTACTCTTTGTTAGCATCTGAGCTAACCCTTGGCCTTTGACAAGATTGGTTCGTCTAATCTCAAGATCATATTCTTGAATTTTGGTCACCCATCTGGCACGAGTTCCTAAGAAATCAATTTGAGTTAATATATCTTTGACAGCAGAGTGCGACACAAAAACAATGATTTTAGAGTAACCCACATAGGTTCTAAAATGCTTGAGGGATTTGACCAACGCATAGGTTATTTTCTCCATAATGCTATAGTTTCATTCTAAATTTTGCAAGGACTTACTCATGAAAGCGATTCGCTACACATGACCATCTTTGTTCTTCTGCAAAAGGACACTTGCTATAGTATCTTCAGATGCGGATGAGAAGACCATAAAATATTTTGAATAATCTGGGCTAACCAGGACAAGGGCTTTAGCTATAGCATCTTTGATATCTTGAAATCCTCTTTTACCTTCATCTTTCCAAACAAACTTTGCATCCTTCTTCAAATACATTGTATAGTGTTAAAATTGGCAACTAGGGCCAAACTCCATGTGGGTCATCTTATTTATGGCAGCTGATATTTTTCTTAGATTCCTCTCTCCGAGAGGTGTAGGATTGATCCAAAGATCTTCCGATTCAGACATATAGAGATATGAATTTATTTATATTATTTGACAATTTGTCAAGGTCGGCCAGCGACCAAATTACTCAACCTCAACATTGCATTTAAATAGAGGAGGCCTCAAGTCATTTGTTAGACACATCTCTCATGATCTCTCTCCACTCGTTTGGGTTTGGTGGCAAGAGAGGTCAAGAGGGAGATCTAGCCGCAGTCCTAGTGAGAAGGGAGAGACCCTAGCCACAGTCAAAGGGAAAAGCCCTAGCCGCAGTTAAAGAAGAGATCTAGCCACAAATTAAAGGAGATCTATCCGCTGTTAAGGAGAGCTCCAATACGCAGCAAAGGATGTCCTAATCTGCTGTCAAAAGGTGGCCCTAATTCTGCAGCAAAGAGACCCTAATACGCACAACAAGCCAAGGATAGGACAAGCGAGGGATGGAAAACTGTTTTGGGCATCGTTGAGGAAGCCGAGGTGCTGTCTTGAGGGACGCAGTCCTGATATTGAAGGCCGAGAGTGAGGGGATTGTCTTAGAGCCTTGTTTAAGGGTGAACAGTCCTGCTAAGAAACTATTGAAGATTGCGGCACCAATGTTGCATGAAGCGGGAACGAAATGGGGACGTTTTTTGGAAGCGGGGACGCGGAAGCGTCATTTCCCAAAAATCTAGGAAGCAAAGCGTCTCGGAAGCGTCTACTATATATATAATTTTTTTAATATCTTTTTGCATTTATATTAAATAAACATCCAAAATACCAAATTAGTTGTAGAAGATAAGGAAGCATGCATATTTTTACATAAATCAAGATAGATATACCTTCCATTGTACATTAATGATTAATTATTCGAGCGTCAACCATCTAGAATCTAGATTCTTCTCCTCTTGTCTAGCCTTTGCCTCTACCTCGATTGTCTAGGGATATTAGTCAACATTCCCAATTTTGATCAAACTACCTAATCCAAGAGAGCTTAACATGCTTGATCGATGATTTTCACTTGATTGAAAGGTAATTTTTTGCTAAGGGCGTGACAAAGGAGTTCAACAATTAACACCACCAACACTAGAGTACATATAGGGCTTGGTGCTCTTGATTAAATGCTAATCGCATACCTTCATACTTGATATAATCTAATGAAATGCCACAATCCCATTGATCTTGAATTCCTAAAAACTGTTAAGTCTACTGAATTTTGAATAGGATATGAAATTCTATTTTCTCCATATGAAGTCCAATGAGGCTGGAACCACTCTCAAACATCTTGAGTCATTTCATGGTAATGTTAAAAATTTAAGTAAAAGGATGAAAATGAAAAATAAAGGAGAATGTCACTTTTACTTTAAGAATTTAACATTACCATGAGGGAGCATCTAGGAAGCATTAAGGGAGCACCTTGGGAGCGTCCGAGAAGCCCCAACCCAACTTAAGTCAAAGAAAAAATAATAAAAATATTTAGAACCCTATGAAACCTGTGGAACCACCTATCTCCCTTCAGATCTTCTTGGGATCCGTGCCCGATCCGCCATGGATCTGAGGAGGATCCGTAAATTCAGAACCGCGGATCGGGCTGGCACGGTTCCGAATTTCCAGGAACCGTCTTCGCCGGCCCGATCTGTGGTTTCGAAATTCCGAACCATGGATCCGATGGAGGATCCCCCACGGATCCGTACGGGTCGCGAATCCTGGTTTGGATCCTTGGGGGGGGACGTTTTGTGCAACATTGTGTTGTCGCAAGCATAGTGAAGGATCTATAGGATGCTGCGGCCATTTTTGGGGAGACAGGTTTGTGCGTTGGGCTTGAAACTGCCCTAAAGGAGCAGCGTGGAGGGCAACACCCTATTGGAGGACAGCCGCAACAAGAGGAAGCAATTCTGGGTTAGTTTGAGGGTTGTTAGGGACTATGGTTGGGTGCCTTAACCAGTCCAGAATTGCAGCAACCAAGTTACCCTAGAACAGTGAGCTAGTGCACACATTTTGAAGTGCATCTTGTATGTGTTGAGTCAGTTTGATGGGCTACTTGTAGGAGCCCTTAGGACAGCATAGAAATTTAGTTTGCTGACAGCGTAGAGGGTTAAGGGTTGCATATTGTGCCCTAACAAGATTTGCAGGAGCAGCAAGCAAACAGTGGAGGACAACAACATTTTGTGGAGGAGTGTTGGGTCAATGTTTTGACCAGATTGAATCGTGATTGCAGCAGCCTGTTGCTGCCATGTGGAGGATCTTCCAAGCAACAAGAAGGATGCATTGAGCTTACTATTGAAGATTGAAGTTGACTGGGCTTGACCAAGTCACTTAGAAGAAGATTTCCATCTTGTTTGATTAGCATTGACATTTATGATCTAGGCTTTACTGCTACTGTCATAAAATCTCATATTTGTATATTTGTACTATCTCTATCTCTCTGCTGAACTATTGAAAACTAAAGAAGATTTGATCAAGGGTTTCCCCACATTGGGGTTTGTCCCTGGCTTGTGCCACATATTGTGTCCTCTTGTTTTGGATTGTCTTCTATTGTTTATTTTTATGTTCTATCTGCATTTTACTATCATGTTGATGTGATTGCTAAACTGGATATTGATATTGGGCTAATAAGAAAAATTGAAGTAAATTATTCTCAAGCATAGAACATACCAAAAATTAACATGGTATCAGAGCTAAGGTGAAGACAAAGCCTAAGCAAGAGTGAAAGAGCAATCACCGAAGACAGTTGGACAAGGTCAAAGGCTCAATGGGTTCCTCATCCCACTTCTCGGCTGAAGATAAGCTCCGTGAAAAGTCTGACTATCACGGATGGAAGATGTCTCTTGATTTGACATTAGAAGAACAAGAAGTGTTGGACTATGTGAAGGGTAAAATCCCTGAGCCTCCATCAAATGCATCGGCTGCTACAAAGAAAAAGTACACCAAGGGTGAAGTCAAAGCGAAGAAGATTATCAGAGATTCCATTGATAAGCGTCCGGTGGCCTATGTCTCCAATTTGAACACCTCCAAGGAGATCTACAGCGAATTGGTAAGCATGTTCAAGGTCAGTGATGCAAATCAAATTTTGTTCCTCAAAATTAAGTTGAAGGATATTAAGAAGGGCAAGGACAAGGATATTCAATCCTACTTCTTAAGGATCACTGAGATCAAGAATGATCTTCTATCGATTAGAGAAATCATATCTGACAGGGAACTTACTATCACTACTCTTGGAGGGCTCCCACCCGAGTGGTATATATTTAGAACCACTATTCTCAATAATGATCGAATTCCGGGATTTGAAGAATTGATGTCAAGATGCATTCAGGAAGAAACAAGAATGGTGGAGCAAGAAATGCCTTCTAATAGAGGCAACCCCACTGCTTTCTCCACTCATGCCAAAAGGAGAAATAATGCAAGGTCTAAAGGTCACTTCAATGGAAAGCCCGGATCTAAGGGTGGAAGGAAGGGTAGGTGCTTTGTTTGCAATAAGTTTGGCCACTATGCGAGGGAGTATCCAAATAGAAGGGACACATCACATCATGATGATCACAATCATTCCAGGGGAAACTTCAATAACAATGATCGAAGGAATGATAGGTACAATGGCAAAGGAAAAAGGAATGCAGGACATCAAGGAAATGGTCGACCCTCCAAGAAAGTAAGGAACTCTAGGTATGAAGAATCAAATGTTGTTAACAATAAGCAAAAGGAGTATTATCTTATATCAGTCCTCTCCACTACCTCTCCTTCGGACACTTTGGGAAATTGGCTTATTGATAGTGGTGCTTCAAGGCACTTCACTGAATACAAGGAAGCGCCCTCTAATC
The DNA here is from genome assembly GCA_031772625.1 of Pinus tabuliformis. Taxonomy (NCBI): domain Eukaryota; kingdom Viridiplantae; phylum Streptophyta; class Pinopsida; order Pinales; family Pinaceae; genus Pinus; species Pinus tabuliformis. The sequence continues at coordinate 1,452,373,092 of CM062819.1, read as the reverse complement.
TGATAGAGAAGGAAACAAACTTGGATATTATTCTTGGAGACGATGCCACCTATCCCATAAAGAGTGTAGGGAATGTTACTCTTCAATTGAATCAGGGTAACACGATTCATTTACAAGAAGTTCTATATGTACCTGATCTCAAGAAGGACCTGGTGTCCATTTTGGCAATGGAAGACAAAGGTTACAAGGTGGCATTCATCGATGGAAAGGTACGTGTTTGGAAAAGGAATTTTAAAGATAATTTTACTCTTGGGTTCAGGGTTGGCACGTTGTATCAAGTTGCAAGAAGTCCATTGGGAGCCATGTCTTGCGACACATCTCTTCAATCTGAACTATGGCACCAAAGGTTTGCTCCTCTTCATTACAAGGCCCTACCCAATATGAGTCAGATGGTGACAGGGAAGCTTGAATTCAAAGAAGAGCATGAAGGTATATGTCCGGGATGTACTGAGGGAAAACTTACAAGGGGACCATTCCCCTCCAGTTATAGCAAGACTATAGATGTGGAACAACCCAAGGGGTTTGAGGCCCATGTCCAGGAATCTCATGTATACAGGTTAAAGAAAGCTCTCTATGAGTTGAAGAAAGCACCCCGAGCTTGGTATGAAAGAATTGATAGCTATCTGACAAAGCTGAGATTCACTAGGAGTGAAGCTGATCCAAACCTTTACTTTAAGGTTGAATATGATAAACCTCTCATACTGGTACTTTATGTGGACGACCTCTTTCTGACAGGTGTAGACCCTCTCATTTACAAACGTAAGACGGAGTTGGATTCCGAATTTGGAATGGTGGACCACAAGCCTGTGACTACCCCGATGGAACGTAACTTTAAGAAGTTATGCGGTAGTGCTGCCGGACCTGAATTGGGAAATGCCTCTGAGTTTCGTCAACTCATAGTAGCATTGATGTTCTTGGTGAAATCTTGTCCATATATATGTTTTGTAGTTAGCATGTTGAGCCAATATATGGTTGAACCTCATCATATTCCTTGGATTGGTGCCAAGAATCTTCTGATATTTCTTCAGGGCACAATCTCTCACGGATTGGGATGCACTACTAAAGATGTGAGGCTGCATGTTGATTGGGCATGCAGTGTGGTGGATCGCAAGAGCACTTGTGGGTGTTGTTTCTCTTTGGGTTCTGCTTCGATATCCTGGATGAGCAGGAAGAAGAAGTCGGTTGCCTTGAGCACCGCTGAGGTTGAATACATAGTTGCGAGTATGGCCTCCTGTGAAGTTGTCTGGTTGAGGAAACTCTTTAGTGAGATGTTTGGACATGTGTTGGATACCACCATGATCCTTTGCGACAACCAGAGTGGGATTTGATTATTAGAGAATCTTGTGTTTCATGATCGCTCCAAGCACATAGTCATCAGGTACCACTTTATCTAGGATATGGTACAGCGAGGATCAATAAGACTCCATCACATTGGGACTGATGTGCAGGTCGATATTCTGATGAAGCCCCTGGGAAAGGTCAAATTCTTGACTTTTCGAGAACGAGTAGGAGTTGTGGAGAGACCCTCTCCTGAGGGTTCTGTATGATATGGATATTGAGCTCTGGGAGCTCTGGGGGGCTTGGGTACTTCTTGGAGCAATGAGCAACCATAGGGTGAGTGGTTCAGCCTTCCCCTAGTGGTTTTCTATGTAGGGAGGATGAGTGGTCATCCTTCTCCTGCTGAGAGACAATCATAGGGTGAGTGGTCCAGCCTTCCCCTAGTGATTTGTTGTGTATAAGGTGAGTGGTTTAGCCTTCCCCTGGGATACTCCATGGCGACATGTAGGCAGGATGATTGGTTCATCCTTCTCCTGCTGAGAGATCCTACCCATGCAGTGTGGGACTCATGGGAAGTACCTCTCTTCTGGCCAATGAGTAGGGAAATGAGGATAGGGACCATGGTACTACTGATGGACGCATCGTGTACTACTGTAATCCATATGCTAGGATGACCTATATTGATCTGGGATCAATTAGAATTGACTTTGGGTCACTAAGAGTGGTATGAAACACTCTCTTTCATCTGGGGCTGACTTCAGGTCAGTAGAGAATGGTATGATACATTCTCGGTCACTTCTTCTTCTTCATAGTTCAGCAGAGTAGAGCATAACATTGCATTGATGGCTGATATAGTACCGATTGACAAATGGATTAACTGATGGAGTTCTCCCTAGTTGAGAGGGAGTGTTAAAATTGGCAACTAGGGCCAAACTCCATGTGGATTCCTCTCTCCGAGAGGTGTAGGATTTATCTAATGTTTATCCGATTCCGACATGTATTTATAAAGATATGAATTTATATATATTATTTGACAATTTGTCAAGGTCGGCCAGCAACCAAATTACCCCCAGCTCAACCTCAACATTGCAATTAAATAGAGGAGGCCTCAAGTCATGTAATATTCCTAATTAGCCATGGCTAATTGGAATATTTGATTTTGTTCGATTTCTGCCTTCCATAGTTATTTGTAAATAAAAAAAGTGAGGAAGGGGGAACATAACTCACTTTTAGAATAAAAAATCACTTCCTAGTAGCACAACATTGTGACTTAAGGGGAGCCAAGGGGACCAAAGGGGGACGCAGAAATGGGACCCTTGCAGACACATGGAGGGACTGCGTAGGAGGAAAGGAACACGTGGCAAGAGGGGAATCACGCAGGAGGAGGTGAGCCTTGGGATTGAGGGAGGCAAAGGCTATAAAAGAGAGAGGAGCTCCCTCATTTTGATCATTCAGTTATGTGCATTTGAGCTAGTCATTTCGACTTATGAGCACGCTGGCTGTTTAGCTAGTCTGCAGCACTGTTTAGTGCATTGAGTGTCTCCGTTCGGAGATCTCACCCTTAGCCCCGGGGGACTTCGAGTGCCTGCTCGGGCAAGGTAGTTCCATCAGTATTTTTGTAGCAGTTTCGTTGGTAGTTGGTAGGAGGATTGAGCACTGTAGATGACTGCGTAGTCGTGAGAGGGATGACGCAGTTCTTTCTGGCAGTAGTTCTAGATTGAGGGTTTGTAGTAGGATTTATGCTAGGAGATCGAGCAGGGGATTAGCCCTTGCATATTGGAGAGTTTTGGCAGAAGTTTCAGGCAGATTTCTAGAGGGTTTCATTCAGTGGCAGCGCAGAGCATTGAGGGACTGCGTAGAACCCCAAGGGGGTGATTTTCGGGGGTCGGCCATTCTAGGAAAGCTTTTTGGGTTTTTCTGGGTTTCTTGAGTAGAGTTCGATTCCAGAGTTTCAGCATTTTCCGAGGAGGGAAACAGCCCCAAATCCTCATTTGATTTCTAGCAGCAGCAGCAGCACGACAGTTCTCCAGCAGCTTCCACGCAGTTCTGAGAGAGGCCATTGCCTTGCTATTCTGAGTGTATTTCTTCTGCCTTGTGCAAGTCGAGGTGCCATCTTTCTGATCACCTCTTGTACTCATTCTATTACTCAGTATAACAAAATGGCTTAGCATTTCTCGTTGCATTTCTTGACTATCTGCTTACATTTCATGTTTACATTATTATATGCTGCACCACTGTTATTTTTATCATTTTGAGCTTCCTGGTTATTATATCATTTGCACATATTTGGTTGGAGTTTTGTTGGGGTTTAAGGAATATTCCAAAAAGGGATATTACAGTGGTATCAGAGCATAGATCTGGCTCAACCTATGGAGCTAGCAATCTATGACACCGGGGGAAAAACCCTACATCTGCTACAAAGGTTGGAGATACAGGGACACTGGGCATAGGTTGGAGAACACTTACGGAGAGGGAGACTGTGTTCCGGTGGTAGATGCAGAATAGGAGCCTGTGGTGGACGCAGGACAAAGGGAGCCTGTGGTGGATGCAGAGCAGGAGGATCCAATAGCAGATGACGACGGGAAGAGATTTGCGGATATGCTCCTCAAATCTGTGCAGGATCTGTCAAGGCAGATTGAGGTGATGGGGCAGAGCTTCACGACAGTAGAGGCTAGAGAGCGTGAGAGCCCACGGGTTTTTCAGGTTAGTGAGGGATCGGGCGCATCCCACCATTTGCCAGAGCAGCGTGATACTGCGCAGCAGGTGGCCTCACATGCCCCTACACGCTCTACCATGCCCACTTTCTTAGGAGCTGACACGGGGGCCGTAGCCTAGCAGGAGGCAGAACCCGGACACATGGGCGATTATTTTGCAAAGTACCAGGCCTATGGGCAGGAGTTTAGGGAAGCCCTCTCATTCAGAGATTTTGTTCAGCTCTAGCGGGATAGTAGACCTCGCGACCATCACAGAGGGTACTGGCATTACCATGATGGTGGCACCCACCGTGCAGCGAGTAGGTTCCACTTGCCTACGTTTGATGGTTCATCAAACAGTTCGACAAAGTCTTGGGTGGAGAAGCTAGACATTTATTTCCAGCTTAACCAGATGTCAGAGACAGAGGCCATCAAGGTGGCAACATTGCATTTGGATGGTGAGGCGTAGGATTGGTGGTTTCATGGGATGGTTACACTAGGGCACTCCTCAGTGATGACATATGCCGAGTTTACTAGGAGATTGATGGAGCGATTTGATCGGAGGGATCCAGAGCAGCATTTTGTTGAGCTGACGAGGCTCAAACAGACAAGGAGCCCAGAGACCTACATTGCAGATTTCTTGAGGGTCTCTGTGATGGTGCCAGACCTATCCATGGCACGGAGGGTCTATATGTATGTTGAGGGGTTAGCAGAGCCACTTCAGGGTTTAGTCTGATCCACTAGACTAGCCACACTCCAGGACGCTATCAGCAGGACCCGGGACTTACAGGATGTCTTACCCAGGACCCCTTACCCCCAGAGATAGACTTTTTAGTCTAAGGGGAAGGATGTGAGGGTTCCACCTCCAAAGGGGAATCCAGGACGAGTACAACTTGGCAATGATGCCGGGAGAGAGCTGAAGAAGAAGCGGTTGTGCTTCACTTGTTAAGAGCCATGGGCACCAGGACATAGATGTGTTGCTGGTAAAGCACATTTTATTGAGGTCTTCTCCGAGAGCAGTGGAGAAGAGGATGACGAGGATGATGTGGAGGCAGGAGATAGCCATGCCGTACAGGGACCTTTGCCACCACCACCGCCAGCAATAGGTGGTGCATCTTTTGCACCCACCGGAGGGGCCCTTGCAGCATTGCGAGGAGTTCCCAAGTATCTGACGCTACGCGTACGGGGGACAGTACGTGGCCAACGAGTATCAGTTTTGGTGGACAGTGGGGAGACCCACAACTTCATCGATGCCCAGATGGTTGAGCGGAGAGGCATACAGACAGAGAGCTTCGATGGGTTTTCAGTCTTGGTCCCAGGAGATTAGACCATGACATGCGCTCGTTATGTTCCAGAGCTTTCTGTGACGATGGGCACTTACATGTTGACTGACCACTTTTCGTGTTCGATATTACGGACACCAACATGATACTGGGTGTTCAGTGGCTTATCACTTTAGGGAAGGTCACGACAGATTGGAAGACCCTAGAGATGGAGTGGGATGATGAGAAGACAAGGAGGCATGAGAAGATACGGGGGCAGCACACATATCCGCCTCAGACTGTTTCGGCTCATCGGATGGAGGCAATCTTCCGAAAGGGGGACATAGAGTGGGCAGTGGAGTTGCGCACATCGGAGGCAGGGACTTCAGGGCAGATGGTACATCCAGAGATATAGTCTATCCTTGATCGGTATGCCATAGTGTTTGGGGAGATTCCACCAGGTCCGCCGCCGGATCAGGGGTTTGAGCACTCCATCGAGCTTGAGCAAGGCATACAGGCCATGATTACCATCCCCTATAGGCACCCCAAGGCCTATCGGGATGAGATTGAGCGGGCTATCCAGGAGTTGCTGGCTCTTGGGCATATTTGACTGAGCACGAGTCCTTTTGCTTCTTCTGTGGTGTTGGTGAAGAATAAGGACGGTACATTGAGGATGTGCATTGACTACAGGGCCATGAACAAGAAGACCCTAAAGAATAGGTACCCCATACCCAGGATCGATGAGTTGATGGACGAGTTGAGAGGGGCATGTTTCTTCTCAAAGATTGATTTGAGATCTGCGTACCATCAGATTCGCGTGAGGGAGTAGGACATTCCCAAGACCGCCTTCAAGTGTCACTATGGGCACTTTGAGTTCTTGGTGATGCCTTTTGGGCTAACCAACGCCCCAGCTACATTTCAGTCTTGCATGAATCACATCTTCCGTAGTCACTTGGGGAAGTTTGTGTTGGTGTTCTTCAATGACATTCTCATTTACAGCAGGACTTGGGAGGAGCATCTCTAGCACATTGAGACAGTATTGTGTATCTTACAGGAGCAACAGTTCTATGCCAAACTCTCCAAGTGTGAGTTTGGGTTGATGGAGATGTTGTATCTGGGACACATCATAGGGGTGGACGGAGTGAGGGTCCACGAGGAGAAGATCAGGGCCATCAGAGAATGGCCGGAGCTGAGAAACGTGACGGAACTTCGAGGATTCATTGGCATTTGTACTTACTACTGGAAGTTCGTCAAGAGTTTCTCACAGCTTGCTGCACCCCTGACAGATTTGACGAGGAAGGGGGCTTTCAGTTAGTCGGATACAGCGCAACGAGCCTTTCACAGGCTCAAGGAGGTTATGAGCAGCTGCCCAGTGCTTGCATTGCTAGATTTCACGCAGCCATTTGTCTTGGAGTGTGATGCGTCGGGAGAGGGGATCAGTGCAGTATTGATGCAGGGAGGTCACCCTATAGCCTTTGAGAGCCGGAAGCTCCTTCCGCACGAGAGGTTGTATTCCATATACGACAAGGAGATGTTGGGCATCATGCATGCATTGGCTAAGTACCAGCAGCATTTGGTGGGTAACAGGTTCAGGGTGAGGACTGATCACAATAGCCTCAAGTTCTTTTTGGAGCAGAAGTAGCTACAGGAGAGGTAGCAGAAGTGGATCAGTAAGATCCAAGCATATGACTTTGACATTGAGTATGTCAAGGGTAAGAACAATGTGGTAGCAGATGCCCTTTCACGTAGACCAGGCACGTTGTCATTTATGAGCTTGGATACAGATTGGAGGGCTCGACTCTTAGTAGAGTACTCCAAGGACAGGTTTGCATGTGAGGTTCTGGATGGGTAGGTGGCAGATGATAGGTACAGGGTGGTCAATGAGATCATTTATTACAGGGACCGGATCTTCTTGATTGAGGGGTCTCAGCTCAAGAAGAAGATATTCCAGGCATCACATGATTCACCTTTGGCTGGACATCAGGGGTTTACCAAAACCTATAGGGCCATTAGAGAGAGGTTCTCATGGAAGGGCCTCAAGGAGGACGTACTCCAGCACATCCGGGAGTGCGATTTTTGCCAGAGGAACAAGGGAGAGATGAGCCATCCCGTGGGTTTATTGCCGCCTCTTTCCATTCCGGAGGGGAAATGGGAGAGTATTTCGATGGACTTCATCATAGGGTTGCCCGTGGTACAGGGCAAGGATTGTATCTTTGTCGTCGTTGATTGACTGACAAAGTATGCACATTTTTTTGCCATATCCGCACACTATACAACAGCACAGGTGGCCGAGCTGTTCTTCAGAGAGATCTTCAGGCTACATGGTCTTCCTAAGACCATCGTCAGTGACAGGGATAGTTGTTTCATGGGCGGATTTTGGCAGGAGCTTTTCCGGTTGGTGGGGACGGAGTTGACACCGAGTACCAGTTATCACCCACAGACGGACGGGCAGACAGAGGTAGTTAACAAGTGGCTGGAAGGCTACTTGCTAAACTATGTCAGTGGGTCGCAGCGAGCATGGCTGAAGTGGCTGCATCTGGGGGAGTACTGCTACAATACTTCACATCACATGTCCATTGGTATGTCACCATTCTATGCCTTATATGGGTATCATCCTTTATCTTTTGTTGACGTGATGTTTGGTGATAGCAGGGCTCCTAGAGCCAAGATTTGGATCCAAGAGAGTTAGGATATCCTTTGAGCTCTCAAGGATAACATGGCTACAACACAGAACCAGCAGAAGCTGTATGTCGATAGGGGTCGGGTGGAGAGGCAGTTCGAGGTAGGGGACATGGTCTACCTATGATTACAGCCATACCGACAGTCGTCACTAAAGCAAAAGGGGGCTGAGAAGCTCAAGCCCCGCTTTTATGGGCCATACAGGGTGATACGCAGGATTGGACAGGTTGCATATGAGTTGGAGCTGCCCCAAGGCAGCAAGATTCATAACATTTTTCATGTATCATGCCTGAAGAAGGCATTGGGGCAGCAAGTGACAGTGACAGATGAGCTACCACCCATGGATGATGAGGGTTATTTGGTATTGCAGCCGGAGGCTATCATTGATACCAGGGAGAGGCAGCTGCGGAGCAGGACGGTTTGGGAATTCTTGGTGAGGTGGAAGAATTTGCCGGATGAGGATGCCACTTGGGAGAGTGAGAAGATCTTACAGCATCCATCACTTCAGTTGCTTGAGGACAAGCAACTTTTGCCGGGGGAGACTGCAATATTCCTAATTAGCCATGGCTAATTGGAATATTCGATTTTGTTCGATTTCTGCCTTCCATAGTTATTTGTAAATAAAAAAAGTGAGGAAGGGGGAACATAACTCACTTTTAGAATAAAAAGTCACTTCCTAGTAGCGCAACGTTGTGACTTAAGGGGAGCCAAGGGGGCCAAAGGGGGACGCAAAAATGGGACCCACACAACACATGGAGGGACTGCACAGGAGGAAAGGAACACGTGGCAAGAGGGGAATCACGCAGGAGGAGGTGAGCCTTGGGATTGAGGGAGGCAAAGGCTATAAAAGAGAGAGGAGCCCCCTCATTTTGATCATTCAGTTATTTGCATTTGAGCTAGTCATTTCGACTTATGAGCATGCTAGCTATTTAGCTAGTCTGCAGCACTGTTTAGTGCATTGAGTGTCTCCGTTCAGAGATCTCACCCTTAGCCCCAGGGGACTTCGAGTGCCTGCTCGGGCAAGGTAGTTCCATCAGTATTTTTGCAGCAGTTTCGTTGGTAGTTGGCAGGAGGATTGAGCACTGTAGATGACTGCGCAGTCTTGAGAGGGATGACGCAGTTCTTTCTAGCAGTAGTTCTGGATTGAGGGTTTGCAATAGGATTTGTGCTGGGAGATTAAGTAGGGGATCAACCCTTGCATATTGGAGAGTTTTGGCAGAAGTTTCAGGCAGATTTCTAGAGGGTTTCATTCAGTGGCAGTGCAGAGCATTGAGGGATTGTGCAGAACCCCAAGGGGGTGATTTTCGAGGGTCGGCCATTCTAGGAAAGATTTCTGGGTTTTTTTGGGTTTCTTGAGTAGAGACGATTCCAGAGTTTCAGCATTTTCCGAGGAGGGGAACAGCCCCAAATCCTCATTTGATTTCCAGTAGCAGCAACAGCACGACAGTTCTCCAGCAGCTTCCACGCAGTTCTGAGAGAGGCCATTCCCTTGCTATTCTGAGTGTATTTCTTCTACCTTGTGCAAGTCGAGGTGCCATCTTTCTGATCACCTCTTGTACTCATTCTATTACTCAGTATAATAAAATGGCTTAGCATTTCTCGCTGCATTTCTTGAGTATCTGCTTACATTTCATGTTTACATTATTATATGTTGCACCACTGTTATTTTTATCATTTTGAGCTTCCCGGTTATTATATCATTTGCACATATTTGGTTGGAGTTTTGGTGGGGTTTGAGGAATATTCCAAAAAGGGATTTTACAAGTTATTTGTTACACAGATCTCTCATGATCTCTCTCCACTCGTTTGGGTTTGGTGGCAAGAGAGGTCAAGAGGGAGATCTAGCCACAGTCCTAGTGAGAAGGGAGAAGCCCTAGCCGTAGTTAAAGGGAGAAGCCCTAGCCGCAGTCAAAGGGAGAGCCCTAGCCACAGTTAAAGAAGAGATCCAACCACAGATTAAAGGAGATCTATCCGCTATTAAGGAGAGCTCCAATACGCAACAAAGGATGTCCTAATCCGCTGTCAAAAGGTGGCCCTAATTCCGCAGCAAAGAGACCCTAATATGCACACAAACCAAGGATAGGACAACGAGGGGAGGAAGACAGCTTTGGGCATCGTTGAGGAGGCTAAGGTGTTGTCTTGAGGGCCGCAGTCCTGATCTTGAAGGCAGAGGGTGAGGGGGATGTCTTAGAGCCTTGTTGAAGGGTGAACAGTCCTGCTAAGAAACTGCTGAAGAAGCTGCCTCAAGCATAGTGAAGGATCTATAGGATGCCGCAACCATTTTTGGGGAGACAGGTTTGTGTGTTGGGTTTGAAATGCCCTAAAGGAGAAGCGAGGAGGGAAACACCCTATTGGAGGATAGCCGCAGCAAGAGGAGACAATTCTGGGTTAGTTTGAGATTTGTTAGGGACTGTGGTTGGGTACCCTAACCAGTCCAGAATTGCAACAACCAAGTTACCCTAGAACAGTGAGCTAGTGCACACATTTTGAAGTGAATCTTGCATGTGTTGAGTCAGTTTGATGGGCTACTTGTAGGAGCCGTTAGGACAACTTAGAAATTTAGTTTGCTGACAACATAGAGGGTTAAAGGATGCATATTGTGCCCTAACAAGATTTGCAGGAGCAGCAAACAAATAGTGGAGGACAACAACTTTTTATGGAGGAGTGTTGGGTCAATGTTTTGACCAGATTGAATCGTGATTGCAGCAGCCTGTTGCTGCCATGTGGAGGATCTTCCAAGCAGCAAGAAGGATGCATTGAGTTTAGTATTGAATATTGAAGTTGACTAGGCTTGACCAAGTCACTTAGAGGAAGATTTCCATCTTGTTTGACCAAAAATTAACATATAGGCTTAGCAATTTCAACATAGTTTGGAATGAATCTCCTAAGGAAATTTGTTTTTCCTAGGAAACACTGCAAGGACTTAAGATTATGTGGCAATGGAATCTGTTGAATAGCTTCAACTCTTCCAGGGTCAATCTTGATACCCTCTTTGGAAATGATGTGACCGAGTAATCTTCCTTCGATTACCCCAAATATAGATTTGGCGGGGTTTAATGAAATGCCAAACTCTCGACACCTGTCAAAAACTTGCTTAAGATGGTTTATATGAACTTTTCCATCCTTTGAGAAAATAGTGGATCATCCTGGTAAATTTCAATGATTTTGCCAATTAATTCCTTGAAAGAATAATCCACAGCCCTCTGAAAAGTAGCCCCTGCATTTGTTAACCCAAAAGGCATTCTTAGATATTCAAAGGTACCCCAAGGTGTAGTGAAGGTGGTGTTATGACGATTTTCTTCCTTAACCCAGACTTGATTATAATTGAAAAACCCATCCAATAGTGACATCATGCCGGATCTGGTTATCCTTTGAAGCATGTTTTAAGGATGTGAAAATTTCTAAATCTAACACATCAGAAAACCCTATTGCAATATCTGGTTTACTATCTCCTACTTGTTCTTTACGTTAACAAGCTATTTAATAACATAAATATCGAAGTAAACACAATTGCAACCTTCATAAATATATAGATAAACAACTGAAATAAACTGAGACAACATAAGGGACACTGTTATTTTTGGACAATTGTCCCTAGAAAAACCCAATGTAGGAAAACTGGTGTACCATATAGAGGGTTTTATTACTAAGCAAATTTCTAAATACAACTAGGGTGCCAGAAATGGCTCACCCTTTAGAGGATATCCTCGGCAGTAGTACCTCTCTTCGGAGACAGATATTCTGGCAAATCAGCAGCCGGATGAACAATCCCACAGTGACTTCGGTTGTTCCTTGTGCTGGACAACGAAGCTGCTCCAAGCACTCCTCTAGAACTATGTCACCCTTCAGGAACTGCGTCACCCTTCCTCGGCTCTGCGTCAGTTGATCAGCGCCTGATCTGCCCCACAGACACTCCCAGTGCTTCCTTTGAATTCCTCCTTGACTTCTGCGTCAGTCTCTACGGCTTCTGTGTCAACCTCTATGGCCCTCTGTGTCCTCTATGTTGGCCTCCTTAGCCTCTACGTCAGCCCTCCTAGGCTCTGCGCTGCCTCTTCCGGCACTTTGCTGCCTCTCTGATATGTATTCTTCAGCCTTGGATCGAAATCCCTTGTTGAACTTCCCCTCACTGCAATTGATCTTTAACTTGATTTCCTCAGCAAACCCAGCCCCAAAAAATCGAATTCTTGATCTCTCTTGGTGTATCTCCAACTGACCCTCAAGCCTCCTCTTATACTTTTCCAGTTGACAATTCAATGACCAAGATTAAGTCCCTAATCAACGGCTAAGATTAGAACTGGCTTGATCCTGGTCTCTTAGAACTTTCTCACCCATTTTATATTAATACACATTAATACTTTAATTTTCCTAAGTTTAGACTTAGGGACCCATTAAAAATATTAATTATTTTAATATCTCTTCATTCGGGTGGAATTTCTCCAAATGATTTCTGGGTCTTGGAGATCTCATGTGCCTTAGCCTCTCCAACAAATTTCATGGCTAGAGCACATTCGATGCTACCAAAAATCAACACTCCCTCTCAGCGAGGAATGTGCTGTAGTAATGCCTCACCATGGAAGCATCACACTGATCTTCTGCATTGGTCCTCTGTGCTGATGCTTGGCTCGCTGCCTCACATCCACTGCACTGTTGCTTCCTGTACTGCTGCCCATGACACTGCCACTGCCACTGCTACATATGTATTGCATCTTCCTCTCAACATGCTCCATCACGCTTCCCATAGAACTGCCACTGCTACATATGTATTGCATCTTCCTCTCAACATGCTCCATCACGCTTCCCATAGAACTGCTACTGCTCTGTTGCAATGCAAATTAGTTACCGAGAATTAAGTAACTGACTTTACCCAAATACTGACATCCTGGTCAGTCTGGAAGCCTCGTGATGTTGAAGCTACTTCTATTGCTATCCTGTGCTCCCTCTGCTGCCACTGCGCTGCTACAAACACCTCTGTGTGTCTCGCACTGCTGCAACCTCCACTGCGCTGCTACAGACTTCTGCACTCTAGTACTGCCTTGTTGCTCCATCACACCTTGCTCCACCCGACACTTGTCATCATGCTACTGCCTTTAAGGGATCCTATAGCCGGATGTGATCCAAGAGCTTGGGCACCTCAAGGATCCTGCCCCCCCTTCTGTAGTCCTCTCAACTACAGCTTTATGTCTCCCCACCTATTCTCTAGAGGCGCATGAGCACTCATGGCACAATCGTCATCAGTCTCGACATCCTTCTCCGCCTTTGCTAGAGCTGCCTTTGAGTCGGAAGCTTCTCCCTTGCCTTTCTTCTTGGGGCACTGAGATGCATAATGTCCCAGCTCCCCACAGTTCAAGCACTTGACCTTGGATATATCCTTATTCTTCCTCTTCTGAACCCCTTGCTATGCAGCAGATGCTAGAGCTGCATCCTCCTCCTCTTCTTTCTTGATTCGAACTCCCTTACCACTATTACCCGCCTTGGTCAATCTCCTGAGCTCTTCCTGTCAAAGAGCTGCCCACATCTCCTCTCAACTGGGGAGAGTTGCTCTGCCCAAAATGCTTTGGACAAACGTCTCCTAGTCCTCAAAGACTGCATTCAGAGCAGTCTTGACCATGAACTCTGGATCTGGTGTAGACCCCACGAAAGTAAGCTGGTCGCGAATTCCTTGCAACCTGAGAAGGAACGGATCTATCTCCTCTCCTTTCTGCATCTGATATGACCTCAGTTGATTTTCCAATAACATCTTCCGCTGCACGGAAGAGCCCTGGTATAAGGTGGTCAGGGTCTACCACATTTCCCTTGCTGTGTTTTTCTCAGCAATATGTGGTATGACATGATCCTTGACCCCGTCTAGAATCATGCATTTCACCTTCGCCTGGGCCTCCTCATACTTCTTAGTTTCATCAGGGTCAATTGGGACAACTACGGTTCTCAAGGCATAGTCCTTGATGCGATGTTTATCCAAGATTGCCAGGATCCTGGCCTTCCAAATGACAAAATTGGAAGTCCTGTCCAATCTGTCCTGATCCCTCAATCCGTTCACTGCCATCTCTGCTCCTCTTCTCTAGACTCCCTCTGAGTCTCAACTTCCCTCCTGGAAATCCTCCTGCCAACTGTTGAATCCCTCCTCTCCAATCCCCCTTTGCTGTTGCAACTCGGATCTGGATTTCATGGCTAGAAATCCGTCGAGGTAGTGCTTCCCTCTACTTTGGTTCCTGTTGATTTGGGGTAGCATCGGATGCGCTCTAGCCACGAAATTTGGTGGAGAGGTTGGGGCACATGAGATCTCTAATAAATAGAAAGGGTTTGGGCAGAATCTAAACAGTTCAAGAGATTTAAAATAATTAATATTTTTAATGGAGTCCCTAAGTCTAAACTTGGGGAAAATAAAATATTAATGTGGATTAATATGAAACTGTGTTAGAATGGTCGAAAAGACATGGATCAAGCCAGATTTGATCTCAGCTGTTGATTAGGGACTTAATCTCAGCCGTTGATATGTCAACAGGAATAGTATAAGAGGAGGCTTGAGGGTCACTTGGAGAATACACCAGAGTGATCAGTCATTTTATTTTCTAGAGCGGGGTTTGCTAAGAGAGATAGAATTAGTGATCGGGAAATGAAGCTGAGGGGCATTTGAGTACAGAGAGATAGAGAGGCAGAGATAGTGCTGGGAGAGCAGCGCAGTAGCCAGGGAGAGTGATGCAGAGCCAGCCAGGGCTCACACAGGGCCACGCAGAGGCAGTCGGGAGCTGCACAGAGCCTCAAAGAGGCCAGCGTTGCTGACGTAGAGGGACAGAGGGCTGACGTAGGGCCTCCTAAGGCTGACACAGACCCATCCGGGGTGACGCAGGGCCAGCGTGAGGCAGAGGGGGGCTAACACAGTCCAAAGAGAGGCTGACGTTGGGTTTTCTGGGGCAGATTGGTGCTGAGTAGCTGCCGGAAGGATTATTCAGGGTTTCAGCCAGGAGATTTGTCAGAAACTGAATGGTATTACTGCCAAGGAAATTCTCTGTTGGGTAGGCCAGTTTCGGCACCCAGATTGTACTTTGATATTGCTTAATAAGAAAACCCTTAGATAGTTGCATCGGTTTTCCCACATTGGGTTTTTCTGGTGACATTAGTCCAAAATAATGGTGTCATATGGCGTGTTTGTTTCTGTTTCTTTTAGTTGCTGATCTGTAATATGTTGAGCATGAACTAGTGTTTATTTTTTAGTATTTACATTGTAAATAACTTGTTAAGTAAAATAACAAGTAGGTAGGAATAAATCAGATAAAGTGCATGGAGGGTTTCTAACTGAGTAAACTTAGAAACTTCAACAGTTCTGTCTCCTTAAACATTGTACTATACTGACAAAACCACCATCCCACCAGCTCCTCAAATCACAATCTGCACAACTCTCTTAGCCCCGACAACTGAAGAATCTGAGCCCTTCTGGCTCTGTGCAATCACAGTGAGAGCGGGATCAGCTCCTCCTAGGCACAACGTTAATCCTTCCTGGCTGAGAAAGATGATCGGGCATTGCATAGGCCTGATCTGCCCCCCCTACTTCTGCGCTGGCCTGGACTGCTGACGCAACTACTGCGTGGGCTCCTCCCAGCTACTGTGTCACCCTCTCCTGGCTCAGAATGCTGACACAGGCACTGCGTGAGCCTCTGCGTCACCTTCTCTGCACTACGTCACTCCTTCTGCGTCTATAGCTCTAAAACAACGCTGTCTCTCGGGACAACTGCTTCTCTACTGCAAACTCTCAGATTTCTTCGGCTGGTGTCTACAGTCCTCCTATGATCTGCAATCGCTCTAATACCATTTGAAAATTTCTGAATCTAATGTTAGAAAATTATATATTACGGAGCAATGGAACACATAAATAATATTGCAGAAATATAAACACAAAACGCACAAAACAAGAGAGACACAGATATACGTGGTTCACCCAGTTTGGACTACGTCCACCCCGAACAGCCAGCCCTTCCTTTCTATTATCTAGCAAAATGAAGAGACACAACCTACAGCAAATCCGCTGTAATATCCTCTGTTTTCTCTCACAGTCTCACCTCTCTATTTCTCGCTCACAGAATACACATCTATCACACAGCCTCAAATTCAATACCCTCATACAAAGAGAGGGGTTGCCTTCTAGGGCAAAAAACCCTAAAGAAACATAAGTTCTACCGTCAGATCATCCGCCTAATGAACGGCCCAGATTGACTAGAAATTACTATACTTTTACAAGGCAATTTTACATTTATTTTTGGCTTCGGGGGCGCTGCCCCCGAGCCCCCGCCGGGGGACCGCTGGCCCCCAGACCCCCGCGGGGGGACAAGTCCCCCCTGCACCCCCCCGCGTGGAGGGGTGTACAAAACATCCTGGGGTATACATCCGGCTGAAACAAAGACCTCTGAACAATCATGCTCCACACACAACATCTAACACATCAAAAACCCCTACTGCAATATCCGGTTTACTATCTCCTACTTGTTCTTTACATTAACAAGTTATTTAATAACATAAATATCGAAGTAAACCAATGTTACCAGACTCGGAATCGGCAATAAATCGGCAAGGCAAGAGAGCGGAGAGTTTTAATCAGATCGGGAAAAAATTGGGAAAAAACCGGTGAATTCAATAAATAAAGATATACACATATATTGAATTTAAAAAAAAAAACATTTTTCATTGATATTCAATAAAGCCATGTCCAAACAATCCATAATATCAATAGATGTCCAAAATATCATGAATGAATAAGTATCTCATATATGTTGAGTCCAAACATGATCCAAAGTACTGAGTCCTGACTCGTGATTAATCGTGAGTGATCGGAGATTCATGTTTCACTAAAGTAAACACAATTGCAGCCTTCACAAATATACAGATCAACAACTGAAATAAATTGAGACAACACAAGGGACACCGTTATTTTTGGACAATCGTTCCCAGAAAAACCCAATGCAGGAAAACCGGTGCACCATATAGAGGGTTTTATTATTAAGCAAATTTTTTAATACAACTAGGGTGCTAGAAATGGCTTACCCTTCAGAGAATATCCTTAGCAGTAGTACCTTTCTCTGGAGACAGATATTCCAGCAAATCAGCTGCTAGATGAACAATCCCACAGTGACTCTGGTTGTTCCTTGTGCCGGACAATGAAAGCTGCTCCAAGCACTCCTCTAGAACTGCGTCACCCTTCCTTGGCTCTGCATCAGCTGATCATCTCCCGGTCTGCCCCACAGACACTCCCAGTGCTGCCTCTGAAGCCCTCTTCGACTTCTGTGTCAACCTCTACGGTTTTTGCGTCAGCATCTATGGCCCTTTGTGTCCTCTACGTTGGCCTCCTTAGCCTTTGCCTCAGCCCTCCTAGGCTCTGCGCTGCCTTTTCCAGCACTTTGCTGCCTCTCTGATATGTATTCTTCAGCCTTGGATCGAAATCCCTTGCTGAAATTCCCCTCATTGTAACTGATCTCTAACTTGATTTCCTCAGCAAACCCAGCCCCAGAAAATCGAATTCTTGATCTCTCTTGGTGTATCTCCAACTGACCCTCAAGCCTCCTCTTATACTTTTCCTGTTGACGATTCAACGGCCGAGATTAAGTCCCTAATCAACGACTAAGATTAGAACTGGCTTGATCCTCGTCTCTTAGAACTTTCTCACCCATTTTATATTAATACACATTAATATTTTAATTTTCCTAAGTTTAGACTTAGGGACCCATTAAAATATTATTTATTTTAATATCTCTTCATCCGGGTGGAATTTCTCCAAACGGTTTCTAGGTCTTGGAGATCTCTTGTGCCTTAGCCTCTCCACCAAATTTCATGGCTAGAGCACATCCAATGCTACAAAAATTCAACAAAGGACAATTAATTTTCTTACAATCCGAGTTGAGATTTCTGAAATCAACACACAGTGTAATAGTACCATTCTTCTTTCTAACAATCACCAAGTTTGAGCACCAGGAAGAATGCCGAGTCTATCTGATGATACCAATAGCAAGCATTTTCTGCAACTCTTTTTGCACAAGAGGGTCCAAATAAGGATTGATTTGCCTAAGTTTTTGCTTAAATGGTTTAGCATCCTCATCTTTTAAGGGAATAGTGTGTTCAATGACATCTTTCCTGTAACCTTTGAGTTCGTCATAAGAGAAAGCCAAAACATCACAATATTCGATGAGTAAATCAATGAGATTTTCTGTTTCTTCCTTAGAAGTCCCTTTACCAATTTTGACAATATTTGGGTCTTCGGGGAAACCAATATTTACTTCAATAAATTCACCAGGGTCTATTTTATTTTCATCATCCCTTTTGGTTGCATCATTTTTGTCAAAAAGCTGCTCCATAGCCACCATATTTTCAGGAGTAGGGTTTGATATATCTTTGCCCTTATAATCAGACCCTTCCTCTTGAGAGCGGACTTGAAAATTTTCAAACTCACCCAAATGATTGAGAAAACGAACAATTTGCTTCTCATCATCAAAAACCTGCCAATGTTCTACATTATTCGGGACTGACGGTTTGAAAATGACTTCCATTTTGGCCTTATCTCTTATCAAATTATCATACATCTGGAAAGTAGAAGCGGCTACAACAAGCTCATCAACTTGACTATTTTCTTCTCTAGGAATGATTTGGAGACCAAAGGCATCAAATAACTCAATAGTGTCCCATACAACATTTTGTATTTTTTAAGTCTATCACTCTTATATGAGAATATACCTTTAACCTGCTTGATGATAAGATAAGAATCCCCCTTCACACTCAACAATTTTATTTTGAGGTCTTTGGCTATTTAAAGGCTTATCAACAAAGCGTCATACTCAACTATATTGTTAGTAGCTTCAAAATCTAACTAGAAAGCAAACTTAAAAACATGCCCTAAAGGTGAAGTCAAAACAATTCCGACCCCTTTGCCTTGCTCAGAGCGAGCACCGTCAAAACTCATGTGCCATATCTGCTCCTTAGATTCTTCTTTATCTTCAGGTAAGGTTATAGGATCAGAAAGGACAACACAATTCCCAATGCTAGATTGCATCACAAGGGGTTCTTCCGAAGGATCCTTGGGAGGAGATACCTTTTTTGGAACCTTCTCTATGTCAATCAAACCATTACATCGCAGACAAGGTGAGGGAGCCTGGTGCTCAATTTTAGGAACTTCTATTTGAGGGATTTTGATAGTTTCTGTGACCATAATTCTTTGAACAGGACTTTTGATCATTTCATTGATAGGCACATATATTTTTGCATGGTTGATCCATTCCCCTAAATCAAAATCCAAATTAACCTCTGAAATATTGGAAGCAACTCCTTCTGTGCTTTGCTTTTGCACAGACTGATCTTCAAGCCAAACCTCATTCTTGTCCTCGACATTGTTTGAGCTAAGAGGCATAAGAGTTTTAACACTATGACTACTTTCAATAACTTCCATCCAATCTTCTAAAGGCAGTTGAAACTCTTTTCCAAACATATTGATTTGATCCGCAACTATTGCAAACTTATTGTTTAATATATATTTCACAGTAGTAGAAGATTCTTCATTATGGCAACTTTGACATGGTATGCAAAAGGAGTGGAACACCATAATTGTAGGTTCTAAGGGATCAGGAGGTCTCTGCTCAGTGGGCGGATTCCTTTTTGGCCATGGGCTATTATTCTTTTTACACTGAGTCAGATTTATTTCTATATGAATTAGCCTAGACTACAAGGCATTTATTTCCCTAGCATGCTCAATTCTCATTTCCTTAATCATTTGAGTTAATTCTTTAATTTCTCATGCTCTTCTTAATTTCTTTTCCTTTACTCTTGACTGGACCTCTTTCAAAACCAGGAATTTCTGACTTACCTGAAGCTCTCTTATCCTTTTCTAATTCTTCCGCTATACTCTGAGAAGCAGCTAAGGTGACAGGATTGGCATGTTTTATTTCATATTGAGGCTCAACACAAAATGCTTCAAGATATTTCTCTAACATTGTCTTGTCATGAGGCTTGTAATCTTGAGTCATATCCTTAATAATACCATTAAATCTTTGCTTTAACTCTTCCACTGTCTCATTTTCCATTTTCTTGATAAAGTTAAGCTCTTTCACTGAATATTTTCCTTTTCTCTTGTCCCCAAATTTATCTTTGAATGCATTAGTGAGGCCTTGCAAAGAATCAAAAGCATTATTTGGCTTGTCATGAAACCAGTCCAATGCAACATTTCCTAATGCAAGGACAAAGAGTTTCATTCTAATGTCCTCATGATCATATGCAACTGCATGACAATATCTTTGCAGAAAAGTATCGAACTTCTTTATGTGAGCCTTGGCATTGATGACATAATTCCCATGGAAAAGCAGAAGCTTGTCCATAGCAGCATCTGGAAGATTGTGAGGATACCCTTGAATGTTGGCAAAGTTGCAAAGGGCGAATAAGTCATCCATGATGACTTCTTCAAAAGGAACTAATGGATGTCAAAGAGAGAGATCCTTGTTCAAGAAAAACAAGAGATCCATAAGAAGCGAGCTTCTAGCAGAAATTCTTGCAAGAAATGAAAGAAGTGGAGTTGCCACTTGAACATGAATCTAACTCCAAAATCCAAAAGGCAAAAACCCGAAAAGTTAGTTAGGGAGAAGCAGATGGATATCAGGGAGGGCTTCCTGTCTGAGAAAAATGAATGCTTACTAGAATGTAATTTGTTCAACCGAGCTTTGAGAGCGGGGTTAACCAAGCTACCAGGATTTCTTCTAGAGTAAGCTCTTGTAAATGGATGAATAAGTGGAGTCGCCACCCAAACAGGAAACCAACCGAAATGTCCAGGTGCTAAAGGTGTGGATAGAGAAGATGAAAAGATTAGTGAGAGGACAAAGGATAAGGTGATGATAAGATGAAGAAAAATCAACGGCGCTAGAAAATGTGTCGATTGACGGGATATTGAAAAGATGAAGAATGAGGAAATATCGTAAAAGCGTCGAGAAAAAGATGGTCCCCAACAACGGCGCCAGAAAAAATGTTGTCGCTCAGATTGTACAGGCACTCCGACAATGACTCAGGTCATGGGTTGTCACTCTGATCCCTGACCTCTCCGTTCTAGCTGCCTCCCAATAATAAGCTATCGAGGGTAGTCCCTATGAAATGAGAGAATGCAAAACTCGTTGGAAACCAACAAGTCCAAGAGACACGATTGAATTACCTAGCCACTTGGTTGATTTTAGCAAGTTTAAAGGATTTGATTAGATTTATATGTGTGACCAGTGCCTTATGGAGTTAACCACTTGCTTTATATCAATTAAATACCAAATGACTAGATGAACAACCGCTGCTTAATGGATGTTTGACTATCCGAGATGAAATGCAAATCCTACAAACTAGGTGAAATGCAAGAATCTTAGTTTATTTTAATTAGATGCCTAATTAATTTTTGTTGATTTCTGGTAGCATCGGATGTGATCTAAGCCTCAAAACTTGCAGGGAGGCTAGGACACATGTATTCTAGAATACCTAGAAATCGTTTTGAGAAATTCCACCCATAGACAGTTTTATTAAAATAATTAATTAATTTTAATGGATGCCTAAGTCTAAACTTATGAAGTTAAAATAATTAAAGGATATCAATAAAACTGGGTGTGAATCTTCTAGAAAAAGACGAAGATTGAGTCAATATGATCTGAGCCATTGATTAGTATTTAATCTGGGCCGTTGATTACTCAACGAGAATATTATAAGAAGGACTTCGATGGGCATTTGGAAGACACAGTGAGTGAGATCAAGAGATCGATTTCTCAAGAAAGCAGCGCAACAGTTACCGGAGAAGTCGTCGAGGAGATTTCTTGTAGTGAGGGGGATGGATAGTTTTCCGGTTGGAGAGTTTCTTGATCCGGGGATACATCACAGAGAAGGCAGAGAGAGATCCAGAAGGGGCAATGCAGTGCCACGCAGAGCTTGAGAGGAAGATCGAGATTCAACTGGGAAGTCGAGTTCCAGAGCAAGAAGTCAGGGTGTGAGATTGGAGGGCCAGAGGAAAGAAGTTACAGACAACAAAATATCCGTGGAAGAGATGACACAAACCCCAGAGAGGTTGACGCAGAGGCTGCGCAGAGCCAATGTGGGGCCAACCATCCAAGGCCTGGATCAGTGTCGGTTTGCCAGTGATAGTGTGAGATAGTTCTCACTAATTTCTCTGCCAGTCAGATTCTATGTATCGGATAGCAAGTTAGGCATCCAAAGGTTGTATTAAGAAACTACTGCATAATAATACAAACCCTCAGTTGCTGCACCGATTTTCCTGCATTGGGTTTTTTCGGGGACATTTGTCCAAAAACAACGATGTCAATTGTGTGTGTGGTTATTTCTTCTTGCTCAGTTCTTGTTTCCGCATATAATTTAATTAGTGAAGGCTGTAGTCGTATTTACTTCGATATTTATAGTGTAACACAGTAAATAACTTGCATGAATTAACAAGTAGGAGAAGTAATATCAGTTTGCTGTAGTAGGGATTTGGGTCTCCAAATTTTCACAAGTGTATCCCTTGATCTTTATCTATATTGAGCCTAGTCTCTAAAGTAAGTGGCAAAGATAAGTCAAGGTGAAGCAAGCAATGGCTTGGTTAATGATCCCTCTCCTTGAAATCTATCATACTCAGTGCCTCTGGCACTGTAGAGACTGTGGCTTTGATGACTACAAAGTCACCGTTTTAAATACTAGAGGGGCTAGACTTCTCAAGCAAAGATGAGAAGGGCGTTCAATCTTTCTATCAACCAAGCTTATGCTTGGAGGTAAAATTATTAATGCAATACTAGCTCTAGGATGCAAATACAAGATTATTTAGTGATTCTTATGGTGAGATTGTTTAATGTTCCTTTAAGTACTTAATTATGATTGATTTTCAGTTCTGACAATAAATACTTAACAATGGTAAATAAATGACAGTCTCAACCACAAGAATATGTTCCAATTTCATAAGTGCCAACAAGTAGCCACAGATAACCAGGATGCAATTGCTCAAAGACCACAAGATGTATGCTTTTCCAAAGATTCACAAATATAGAATTATCATTCACAATGTAAACATGAACCATAAATCTAATGACAATTAGACCACTTTTCCACTTAGAGCAATTAGCCAATGATACAATCAACGCTCTTATGCAATTATAATCCTTTCAAGATATACCAACAAGATAATGCCAATATTGCAATTAGATTCCTCATTGCCAAATGTTCAAGATATATTCAATTAAATTAGATCTTTAAGAACAATAGATGCAAATACACTCTTAGATTTATTCACTTAGGCAACCATTCAACAAGATTATTGGATTATGAGCTTAATGTGTGAGAGAGTGATCTTATTGGTGTAAAGAAGCTTAAACAATTCACAAGAAACAACAAGATGTTAGCACATGAAATACTTCACCAATTATTAAGCCACTTTTAGGAAACTTAAGGTAAACAAAGCATGCAACTTCTTCCTTCGTGAGCAATTATACCAATAGAGCATAACCAAATGAAGGCTTTATGTTACTTATGTTCCAGTGATATCCAAATGAGCAGTAAGAAAACTTTATGACAGCAGTGACTTAATTTATTTTATATCTCTTAAAATGATAGATATGAGGTGCCTACAAATGCAAGGATGCAAATGAGATAACCCAAAGTCAAAATGTCTTGCCAAACAAGATTCCTGATGAGGTTAGATACCACTGTCACTGTTATAATCAGAATTTGTAATGCAGACCTAAAGAGGATGACAGTCATCAAAACTTCATGAAATATGCCCAACAAATGGATCCCCAACTTATACAAATATTTCCTTAGTATTTTAAGCAACTCATGAATAATTTTTAGGGCATTTAAATAAAATTTTCACCACTGTTATGAAATGATTATCTTGCTGTAGCAAACAGTGAGAGTGTGAAGAGTTTTAGGAGGCAAACCAATAGGCCTTGGGCCTAGAAGATGACTAGAAGATTGCCCACAACTCCTCCAATGGCTAGACCATCTGCAAACATGAAATTTTGACTGCAAGACAAACAAATGTTAGCTTCAGAAATCAAATGATACTAAGAGAGATGGATAGAGGAAAAGGAGGGTTAGGAAGAAGGCTAGAGGGCCAATGAATAGCTAGAAGAGGGCGGCAGTGAAGGGATCAAGGCCCTAAGGGCCTGCGACTCATGGGAAGGAGCCCAAAGGGCTCACAGCAGGCCCTAAAAGGGCTGTCGTTTGGCTAAATGGAGGGCTGAGAGGCCTGTTTAGGCTCATGACAGGGAAGGAAGGAAAGGAGAGGCAAGCCGAGGGCTGGAGGTAGGGGAGGAGGTGATGACAGAGGGAGAAAAGGCTAACAAAGGGCTTGAGGGAGGCCCTAAGGCCTACGGACAGGCAAAGAAAGGCAGGCCGAGGCCCTTAGAGGGTTGCAGCTAAGCCTATGGGGTTCACGAAAAGGGTTTCAAGGCCAAAAGTGGCCAGCGGCTAGGATTTGAAGGAGAAACCAGGGCTGCGGCTAGGCTAGAGGGTGGACGTTGGGGCTAGAGACCCTAAAAAATTTGAAACCCTCGTCAAAAATTTAATTTGCTTCAGATCTACAATATTTTCCCAAATCACTGCAAAATCCTTAGATGTTGGCCTGAGAAGCAAAATGGATTGTAATTTATAGGTAAATCTTCCAAGTGGAAAATAACGGCTAGTTGGCCTGATCCCCATCAAAATAATCTCGATCGTCGATAAATATTTGATCATCTTTTAATCTCTGCCGTCGAAAATATTTATTTTGAGGAATTTTCAAATTTCTCATAAAAACCATTTTTTATTAATCCAAAAATTGATTTTTTGGATAAATTTCCTCAAAAATATGACTTTGACTTAACCACCAATGTCCAAAAGCTTAATTTTTCTTAAAAAATCCATTTTTGCCTTGGTGGGAACCTCCAAAAATTAACTTCCTTTTGACCCACAATTTTTTTGGTCATTTTCCTCTGGGAGATATTAATTCCTCTAAAATTAAATTGTTGACTCTAAATTAATTAATTTTTTGGCTTAGGATTTAATTTAATTTTAGCCAGAAAAATTAATTAATTGACACAAGAGGGGTTTAATTATTTTTTAACCCTCAAATATTTTAGCCAGTGTCTAAGTATGAGGGACCATGCACTAAAATATTTTTTTACATAAGATATTACAACCGTCAAAGGGGGAATCCAGAATACCCATTCGTTATAGACCCTCATAATTATTACCCAATTCTTCCACACAATATGATCTAATAGACCAAGTGATCTGTGATAAAATAA
Source organism: Pinus tabuliformis (assembly GCA_031772625.1). Lineage (NCBI taxonomy): Eukaryota > Viridiplantae > Streptophyta > Pinopsida > Pinales > Pinaceae > Pinus > Pinus tabuliformis. The sequence continues at coordinate 1,452,347,922 of CM062819.1, read as the reverse complement.
TTTAGCCAAATAGCTTAAATTATTCCCAAACCACTTTTACAAAGACTTGATAAAACACTAGGACTCACCTAAGACCTTGTCAATAAATTCCACCCTAGCTTTGGGGTTTAAGCTGGAGGAAAAACTCTGCCGATTATCCATGCTTAGAAACACACATACTGCGGTGAGGTTAATACCCTCCTACTAGCATCATTTACATTATATTTTGCAGAAATTGGGTTTACAATAACATAAGATCTGACTGGCTGATGATTCTGAACTTGTGGATTTTTTTTACAAATGCTTCCTTGGACTTGTGACAAATTAGGTGTAGCATGGCTCACATAACAAACTCATATGGCATTCTATGTGGACAAGATGGTATGGCATATCTACATGTGGCTCACTTTACTATCTATGACTAGCATATGTTTTGTATATAGCTTGCATTCTATAGGCTCACATTGTATTCTCTGTGTGGCTCACATCAATACATAGTGGCTCGCATACTCTGTTCTGTAGCTCACATTGTTTTCTACAACTCAGACTTTATCTTATAGCATGCATTGTCTCGGTGGTTCCTGTTACCTCTCAAACTAGCATGGGTCCTAGGAGGGGATCCTAAAAGGGCAACTACTAGGCCAAGGGCAACAATGGAGCGATAGCCCACTGTCACCTCAGCTAAGGCTCCTTGCTCTTTACAGACTTTCACCGATGGGAGGAGACTCGATATGAAGGGAATCACTAAATGAATGAGTCAATGAAGAGGTAAGGAGTGATTCCTTAGGCCTATTCACAAGAGTGACTCAAATGTGTGGTTTACTTGCTTGAGAGGCAAGGTGTAAGGCTCTCTAAGAAAGGCCAAGGGGATTTCAAGGGTTAGGGTTTGCAAATAAGACTTATGAAGGAGGAACCTAGTCCTAGAAACCCTTGTGAAAATTGGTTCTAAAGTGGTCTTTGTGAGATTATCTTCAAAAGTTGCGGGACCACACGGGGCCTAAAATTAGGACATGTAAGAGGAATTGGTCACTCAAGGAGGGACTTGACCTAATTGTGGAAGAGAAGAGGATCAATGGACATATCTTCTTGGAATATAATGCAATGATCCAGATGAGGTCACTAGCCAAGGGAAACCTAGAGCAAGAAATGATCCTTGAGCTAGGGCTTGCAATATCTCGAGATCTCAACATCAGATTTGCTTCAAATTTGGAGGGCCTCTAGAGAAAATTACACCACAGCTGTGGACCAAAAATCTAAGTGTTTGGATGGCTAGATTGTGAGATAATTGATGCCTTAGGTGACCTATGTAGGCTAGGCCTAGAGAGAAAGAGAAAAGATGAGAAGAATATGCTTTTAGATGATCACCTATGGACGAACAATGCCTATTCCTTTGGGCGAAATGGAGTCAAGAAGATTCCAATGATTAGGATGGTTTCATTAAGTCAAGAAGGCCTGTAGAACAATTTCGCATGACAATTAGGGCATGAAGAAAATTGCTTCAAGGTATTTATACTTCAATGTGCAATATGTTATGACTTTTCAAGATAAATTTGAATGAAATATCTCTAGGAACGTTCTCTTATTCAAACATGGCCCATAACATGATGCACAATGATAAAAGACAAATTTATACCCTTTCATCCAAGAAAAGTCGCAAAATTTCGGCCAAGTATAGTGAAAATCCCAGCATCATTTATGTGACATAGAAAAGAATGACAAAATAGCATTAAAAGAACACTTACATGTGAGAACAAGTATATCCAATCATCATCATATGCCAATATATAAGCTTCAAGACAAAAATGAAGATATCCAAACATCAAAATTCATCCATCAATTCAATTTTGTCCTCCAAAGAGAATAGCGAAAATGTCACAAGAGAATATGATCAATCCAAGTGATGATGAGAGTATGAATCAACTCATCATCTATTTATACAATGTCTAATGAATTCAATTTAGCTTTTTTTGGCCTAATTCAGCTCCTAGAATAAAATAATGTGCAAAATAGCAAGTATTTTTGGTGACAAGCCCACCAAACTAGCTCAATAACAAAAGAGTAATCCTCTAAAGAGGGTTGAATGATCAATAACATATGTCGTTGGGCCTTAGAGGAGGCCTAATGAAGTCCATAGGTGCCATAATGTGAAATAGGACTCCAAAAATAGTGGACAAGGGGTTGGCCCCTTATTTTCCAAGTAATAAACCTGTGGTGCTCCCAAATGGATGTGGGGGCACACAAATGTCCTCATGCGCACACAATATTGATGTATATTTGGCTATAAGGGGAGCACATATATGCCATTTTCATTGTATTGTGTGATGTTTATGCTTAGGTATATTTCATAGTTATGGTATATGAGAGATACAAAAGATGAAAATTTAGAAAAATATGCCAAAAGCAACTTAGGTGAAAACTACATGATTATATAGATGGTTACAAAAAGCTTGAATTTCATTGGGAAAATCATCAAAAACACCTTTAGTAGGATTTATCTTAATAATGGAAATGGATTATAGTTGTTGTCGTTTCCAACAAAATAAGCTTCATAAACTTGTAATTTTCTATGAAAAATCATTTTTTTTTTCCTTATGAAATTGTCCATCATTTTTATTTTTCCATAATGAAACCATTATCGAATATTTGAATCTTGCGAGGAAGAAATCGCTAGTTAGAAATTATTGTTTTTATATCACATTTTCACTTACAATTAATCATAATTTAACTTTGGCTCATGTGGCTAGAGATAGAGTAATATTTAGTTGAGATGGATCATGTAGGTAATAAAAGGTAATATTCACAGCTGAAGCTACCCAAAAACCAAGTGCCAAAGAAAAAAAATCATTCTCCCATTAATGGAAGTGATACTTCTATGTTGGGTTTGGGGGCATGTGAAACAATTTTGACTAATAAGTACTTGAAAGCACTCATGTTGATATTTGGAAGGTTCCAAAGTTGTAACGTATGATTATCATTTTGAAATTCTAGTGTGCTTGGTATCTATGGCATGCTTATCTGAAATAGTTTATGGTATTCTAAAATTTATCAAACAATGATACATATTTTGAAAAAGTGAAACTATTTTGTATATTTATGTGAAAATGTGCCATGTGATTGGAAATGACTACAATATGAACACTTCGCACATATTCATATTTTATTCATTATGTTCTTTCTTTCTTTCTTTATTATATGTCTAATTTATTTTTCTCATGTTTTAGACTGCGGCATCAATGGATGTATCTATTGGATCATTTAGCGACCCTGAAGGCTTGGAGGGCTTAGCACACTTTCTTGGTAAGTAGATTACATAAACTAGAAGGCACGTATTAATTAGACTTTTCAAGTAGAAAACAAGTAAGATTAGGTCCTTTGTCTGTCCCATAGAATAGGTCCCTTGGTCTTGCAGTAAGATCTAAAGCTACTTTTGATTGGCTAAGAGCTTGTCTTCTTCAAACAAAAATAAACAAGTGAACAGAACAAGTCCTAGAGGCATATAGGAGTGAAAGTCTAACCCCTTATGGACGACCAATGTGTCATTTTAGGTGGTGCAGTTTTATTTGAAAATAGTAATGATTTAGCTTGCATTCGCAGATAGCAGCCAGTGATGGTTTTCCTATCTGTTGGTTGACAACTGAGTTATGATAGGTTTTTCCACCTTTGAAAAACGAAGAAGGGAAAAAATATGACATCTCTTCTTTGTTTCAAATGTATATTTGGTGGCATATTTTGAAAATTTAGAAATGGCCATCGTTATCCCCTAACATGTAGCGATAACTAGAGTATTTCCTCACTTGTGATTTTCATCAGAATCAACAGTTCCACAAATGAGAGCTATGGTTTTCCATGGACATTTGGCTAGAGATTCTCCCTACATTTGCTCAGCTGCCTCTCATTTATGATTATTCTTATTAGGCTTGATGTATTGTACATTGTCATGTTTCACTGTGTTGATTACTGGTTTGCAAGGCATTGTTGGAGCTGGTTTGAGGATCATCACTTAGTGCTTCTTCAAGGTAGGGTTCATTGCATGCAGGACTATTTGGGGATGTCCTCACTCTTGTTAATGATGTCATTTTGTGCTTTGGCATTGCTTGAGGATAGTTGTGCTATTTGTTTTTTGGAAACTAAGATGTAAATTTGGTTTGATTATAATGTTAGCTCTTTTTCTACTTTTAGTTTAGTATGGGAGGATGAGATTCATCATCAATTGTTGGCAAAAGGAGTTTTTCTTATCAAAGATACCCAATATTTGGATCGCGCATAGTACTCTACTATTGTTTCTACCATATTAGCTCTTTGGAAGAGGTTATGAAGCTCATCGCATATGTCATATACCCTTTCACTTTTTGGTTTTCTCATTTTAATCTTTATTCTCTAAATAGAAGATGTATTTAAAAAGAAAAAAAGATCTTTCGAAATATTCTTTCTTTTATTCTAAGAGGTTATGGCTTGGCTGACTAAATGAAAAGATAGCTAATAAAATATAGTATACCCATATATTAACAAGAAAAACAAAGAAAGGCTTTAATCCACAAATGCCTACCATTATTTGTAAATATTTCTTCTTTCCTACGATTTTTTTCTTGAATTATTGTGGCAATATAGCGTTTTATACTGGGAGCGCCTACTTCTAGATTAGAAGTGAATGTGCACATCATATGACAACTGTCACAGTGACATTATGAAAAAATTCCTAAAAAACTTAGTAAATGGAGCAATGAATGTCTTTTTGACAGTAATGGATTTATTCAATAAAATCCCCTGCAGTTCTTAAAACAAGTTGGTTCGGAATGTCTTTTTGACAGTAATGAATTTATTCAATAAAATCCCCTGCAGTTCTTAAAACAAGTTGGTTCTGATAATATAATAGCAAAAAGTGTCTCATGATAAATTTTAAATATAGTTTTTTATCTTGCAGAGCATATGCTGTTCTATGCAAGTGAGAAATACCCTTTGGAAAATAGTTATATGCAGTATCTTACAGAGGTAAAACTGCCCTGCTTATACCATCTTATTTTAGAGTTTAACCTGGCATCATCTTTGTTCATAATATTAAGTATTCTGTATAATATTACTGTTTTCTCATCTTTTATTAAACATTTTTTTCTCCAGAACTTCATAGAATGAACCATATTTCTGGGGTGAGGATGTATAACATCAAATATTGTGATTTTGTATTGATGTTTCAAAGGCTGGGAAAGTATAACTTTTGTCTTCTTTTCATATTCCAATACAATTCCAACATTTCAAGTCATGATTATATTTTGTAGGCCCTAGCAAAATATAAGTTAAGAATGCTGAGTTTCGTGACTTATATTTTGGTATACTGCATTTGAATTTATCTTTTGTGAATCAGATTTTGTGAACTGGGTTTCTTCACTATGTTGCTATTTTTTCACTAATCGAGGAGAGATGACGATAAGATACAATAATAATAGTTTAACACTTGATCCAAATCAAAAGAAACAGTATGCTTGGGCCTCGACAATTCTTTATGAGGCATGTATGGCCTTTTTAATATTTTGAAAAGCAAAAGCTAGTGATCATATTATATTAAAGTGGGAAAATACCCCAAAAGTTGTACAACTTTGTGGTTTCTCCTGTTAATCTAGTGACCTAAGTCACATTACATGGGGATATGGGATACAGACAAAGGGATTCAAGTTTCTGATACTAGTACATACACCCCCCAAAACAGGGTATATATATATAATTAATTGAAATGGCATATATACAGATATATGTAATTTTTATATATAATACAATTGACATATAGACAGATATATGTAATTTTTTTGAAACATTTACAAAATAGAACTAGACGAAATGACTAGACACATAAGACAAAATTATAAACTAAAACCACTGGTCATATATATTTGTTGGTTTGGGGTAGCATCAGATGTGCTCTAGCCATGAAAATTGGTGGAGACGCTAAAGCACATGAGATCTCCAATACCCCGAAATGGTTTGGGCAGATACTAAACATTGTGGGAGATATTAAAATAATTAATATTTTTAATGGAGTCCCTAAGTCTAAACTTAGGGAAAATAAAATATTAATGTGAATTAATATAAAACTGTGTTAGAAGGGTCCAAAAATCATGGATCAAGCCAGAGTTAATCTTAGCTATTGATTATGGACTTAATCTCGGCTGTTGAATTGTCAACCAGAAAAGTATAAGAGGAGGCTTGAGGGTCACTTGGAGAACACACCGAGTTGATCAAGATTTCGATTTTCTGGGGCCGGGTTTGTTGAAGAAGTCGAAAGAGTGATTAGATTGCAGCCGAGGGGCAGTGAATACAAAAGTAGGGAGGCAGAGATAGTACCAGGAGGATCAGTGCAGAAGCCAGGAGCGAGGGACGCAGAGCCAACTAGAGGTTCACGCAGAGCCAGCCAGGGCTCACGCAGAGGCAGCCAGGAGTTGCGCAATGCATCAGAGAGCTAGCATGGGTGACGCAGAGGCTCTAAGGGATGATGCAGTGCCGCCAGAGGCTGACGCATGGCGAGCTAGGATGACATTGGGCCAGAAAGGGCCGACGCAGTCCCTAGAGGCTGACGCTGGGGTTTTTGTGGGGCAGATTGGAGCTGGGAGCTGCTGGAGTGTTTTATCTAGGGTTTCAGCTAGAATATCTGCTTCCGAGTAGAGAGGTACTACTGCTGAGATTATTCTCTGTTGGGTGAGCCGGTTTTGGCACCCAGATTGTATTCAGAAATTGCATAACAATAAAACCCTCAGATAGTTGCATTGGTTTTCCCGCATTGGGTTTTTCCGGGGACATTGGTCCAAAAACAACGGTGTCACTTGTGTGCTTGTTTTGTTTCCTTCAGTGGATGATCTTTAATGTGTTGAGCATGTACTTGTATTTATTTTCAGTATTTACATGGTAAATAACTTGTTAATTAATCAAAACAAGTAGGTAGAAATAAATCAGAAAAGTACTTGAAGGGTTTCTAACAGCTAGACTTAGAAATTCCAACATGGTATTAGAGCGTGGTTGCAGATCACAGGAGAACTGAGGACATTAGCCGAGCAGAGCAACAGTAGCAGAAAACAGTTGTCTCGAGTGACAGAAGTTGTTCCTAGCAGAGAAGCAGCAAGGAAGGGGTGACGCAGTGCCTGCATCATCAAGTTTGAGTTGGGAAGAGGATCAGCGCAGTGGCAGAGGGGAGCAGACTCGACCTACGCAGTGCCTGGTCATCTTTCTCAGTCAGGAAGGATTGACGCCCGTGGCCAGGAGGTGTGGATTTTGCTGGTGCTGGGATTGCGCAGAGCCTAGAAGCTCTAACCTTCAGTTTGTTGGGGCTTAGGAGGCTGTGGGTAAGTTGCAGAGTGAAGCTGGTGGGGTACTGTAGTCAGAACAGTACCTAACAGGGCAAGACCAAGGAGGAGGGAGTTGCTACTGAGGATTTCTAGCCAAGAAATCCGGATCAATGGTGCAGCTGCACTAAGGATCGGAGTGGGGGCATCTCGACATTGGCAGAGGGGTTTCCAGGAGGGAAATCGAGGCTCAGAGGGAGTCACACTGAGAACTTCCAGAAGGGAAGTAGAGGAGTAGCAAGATGGCAGTGAATAGGGTAAGAGACTAGGACAGACTAGACGGAGCCTCAAACTTCGTAGTCTGGAAGGCCAGAATCTTATCCGTTCTAGACAGGAACCGTCTCAAGCACTTCGCCTTGAGGACAATAGCGGTCCCAGTTGACCCGACTGATAACGATAAGTACGAGGATGCAATGGCGAGGGCCAAGAGCATCATCCTTGACGGGGTCAAGGACCATGTAGTACCACACATTGCCGAGAAGAATACGGCAAATGAGATGTGGGAGGCCCTAAAGAAGTTGTATCAACATACTTCCGTGCAAAGGAAGATGCTACTAGAAAATCAGCTGCGGTCATACCAGATGCAGAAGGGAGAACAGATCGACATCTTCCTTAGTCGATTGAAGGAGATCCGGGATCAACTGACTTCCATAGGGGCCACGCTGGATCAAGAATTGATGGTGAGAACAGCGCTGAACGCAGTCTTAGAAGACTGGGAGGTGTTTGTCCAGAGCATACTGAGTAGGGCAACCCTTCCAGATTGGGAGGAAATGTGGTCGGCCCTTCGCCAAGAAGAGATTAGAAGGCTAAGGGGGTGTGCCACAGTATGTTGGACTGCGTTGTGGAGTGAGAGTGCCTCACATCGCGTTGAGTACATGCGGGGAGTGACAGGTGCAGTGACACAAGACGGTACAAGATGGTATAGTCGTAGTCAAGAGTACCCAGTGGTGTACCGGGACAAGTTGCAGCGTACAGTGGCATGTCGAGGAGTGTGGCGATACTGGGGGTATGCAGTGGCAGATGATGTGGTGCAACGAGCGCTTGGAGTGTTTCCTCCTAAGAGACTTATGGACAGGGGAAATGCGTGTACCATTGGATGCAATCCATCTAGGATTGATGAGGACACTGTTGAGCATCTAGGGACACCATGTTTAGTGGAGACAGGGCTTCAAGGGGATTATCAGCAGATCCGAGACAAAGGGGGTTGTTCGTAGGATTACTCTTGAGAATTCCGACGGACTCTTGATCGTACACATCCTCCTTTAGTGTTGTTTACAGTTGCAGAGTGTTTGTTTGTTGCCCCTTGTCACTCTCCATTCAGGCAACAGGGCTTGGGAGGCTCTTCCTAGGCAGTTGGATGAGACACCTCATGTCATGACTCGGGATGAGACTCTCTAGTTGAGGCACTTGGTAGGTGCACAAGTTGACGAATACAAGCTTAGGGATGGCATGGTTGATTGTTGAGGTAGCATATGTTCCACCCCTAGGCTCACACTTGGGAAGGTGACTGATAGGGAGTTACATGGTGCTTTTTCAGTTGGACAACTCGAAGTGTTAGGTGAGCATGAGGTGCAAAGGACGGTAGTCCTTGTTGGCAGGACGATGTCTGGGCTTCCGACAGTACCCGGGCACCTCATCAGGAGCTAGGATAACAGATCTCATTGTGTGATTTGGTAGGCACAAAGAAGTTGGATATTCACGACACAGGTTCTTGACACTCAGTGCCTACCTATTGGATACCTACATGAGGTAGAGATGGGGCATAGAGGGGTCCCAACAACTAGCAGCATATCACAGTGGCAGCTAGACAGGATTGGGGGTTCTGGACCTCTAGTATGGTTATGGGATCCAGTGGATTGGTGGGATAATCCACTCCTCAGTGAGCATGGTCGAGATGATAGGCAGACTGATTCATTCACAGGCGGACACATGGGGGATCACTAAAGCCCTCACCATAGGACAAGGCAGATTGTTGCTCAGGATTGGGGCTAGCCATGGAGTGATAGGCGCCGACATTGTTGAGTCACTTTGGCAAGATTGGCCTAGCCTCCATCATTACATAGATTATGACCGAGAGTTATGGGAGAGGAGGCTCTAGTATGAGCATGCTAGGAAGTCAGTCATTACCAGAGTGTCACGATGTCAGCAGGATAGGTTCCTTCTGCGACGGGCAGGGGATTCTAGCATAACAGGGTTGAGCAGTTCAACTACCTGTAGAGGTGAGTTGGTTTCTAAAGGGGAGGGTCATCCAGATCTTCCATTTGGTTTCCATGATTCACTGATGGCGTGGGAGACTTCATCCGCATGGCAAGATGGCCAGCAAGAGGATTGCAGGAGGATCTCATGCATGAGAGGCTTCATTCGCATGGGGATTGATTTGTATCTTCAAGGGCCCACAATCAGTGAGCATGGGGTGGACTATTCGGTAGGGCAACATCATGAGGATTTGGATGGAGTTTCACATTGTCAGGATGCCCTACATTTTGGCAGTAGACAGAGGGGCTCTAACGCCCCTATCTGGCAGGATAGTGAGGGGAGCAAGGGGTGCTTCACGTTGATCAAGTTGGATTGGGATCCTGGTATTGAGGGACTCCTTCACTATAGGATAGTACAACGACCAGGGACGATCCTATTGACCACTAGAGTAGCACCTGATGATTATATGAAGACTGTTTATTTGGGGTAGCATCGGATGTGCTCTAGCCACGAAATTTGGTGGAGAGGTTGGGGCACATGAGATCTCCGATACCCAGAAAGGATTTGGGCAGATTATAAACAGATCAGAAGATATTAAAATAATTAATATTTTTAATGGAGTCCCTAAGTCTAAACTTAGGGAAAATAAAATATTAATGTGTATTAATATGAATCTGTGTTAGAATGGTCCAAAAGACATGGATCAAGCCAGATCTAATCTTAGCCGTTGATTAGGGACTTAATCTCGGCCGTTGAGATGTCAACATAAAAAGTATAAGAGGAGGCTTGAGGGGCACTTGGAGAACACACTGAGGGAGACCAGTCAGTTCAATTTCTAGAGCGGGGTTTGCTAAGAAATTGAACCAGTGGTCTGGAGAGCAGTCAGGAGGTAGCAAGTACGAAACAGAGAGACGGGAGATCAACGCAGAAGAGGCAGACGCAGAGCCAAAGGAAGCCATGCAGAGGCAGCAGAGACTGCGCAGAGCCAGAAGGGGTTGCGTTATTCTCGTAGAGGCTGCAGGATTGACACAGAAGCCCAGAGAGGCTGCGTAGAGCCTCAGTAGGCTGACGCAGAGGGTTTCAGGTTGTAGCAGAGGTCAGTAGGGCCTACGCTGGGTTTAGGAAAGTGTTGGAAGTTTGTCTATCTGTGGGTAAGCCAGTTTGGCACCCTGTTGTACAAGAAAATTGCTGAATAATAAAATCCTCCCTTGCTGCACCGGTTTTCCCACATTGGGTTTTTCTGGGGACATTAGTCCAAAATAACTGTGTCAATGTGTGCATATTTTTGTTTCTGTATTACGATGTGATATCTGCAGTAGTATTTATTTTAATGTTTGTTGAAGTAATTTCATGAATAACTTATGATGAAATAAGTAGGAAAAGTAAATCAGTTGTTGCAGTGATAGAATTTTCACATGGTATCAGAGCAAGTAATCAGAGACAGAAAGGGAAAATTAGTTATGGGTCGAGACCACGATGTAGAGGCATCCACCTCAGGGGACTCACGCAGATTTTCAGAAGATTGCACAAGAGAGAGATTTTGATTTCTCTATGTTGGCTTCTAGGTTGGAAGAAGAAGTGGCATGAATGACTAGTGCTGCATCATCAAAAGTATGGTATATAGGCAGTGGAGCCTCGTGGCATATGACTGGAATCAGGGAGTGTTTCTTAGAATATCGAGAAGAGAAGATGAAATTTCAGATCACCATGGGGAACAAGGCAAAGTGTACTCCAGTAAGAAAGGGTACCATAGTTTTTCAGACAGAATCGGGAGAGCGTTTTCGTGCCACAAATGTGCTGCATGTGCCAGGATTGGGGATGAACTTACTTTCCGTGTCACAACTACAAGGCAAGGGCTATGATGTCTACTTCATCAAGGAAAAGGTATATGTCAAACACCCGAGCTTGAAAAACAAAGTGCAGATTGGGATCAAAAGTAATCGGTTGTACAGATTACAACTAGAATCTCCAATGGCACTAATAGGCAGTCATGGGGACAAAGACTTTAACTAACTATGGCACAGAAGATGGGTCACTTGCACCATGGAGCTCATAGAATTCTCAAGAGCACTGTAACAGGAGTTCCAAATCTGAGTACGAAACGAGATGATGTATGTAGGGGATGCGCTCTAGGAAAGTATGCCAAGTCGGAAGTTCCTAGGAGCGACCACAGGGCCAAGAGTGTACTAGGATTGATACACTCAAATATCTACGGACCTATGTCCGTCAAAGCTCTCAGCGGTGCCAAGTATTTCCTTACTTTCATTGATGACCACTCGAAGAAAACTTGGATCTATTTTTTGAAAACCAAGGATGAGGTTTTCTGTTGATTCAAGGAGTTCAAGGCTCTAGTGGAGAATCTGACAGGTAAGAAAATAAAAGTCTTGCGCTCAGATAATGGTGGAGAATATGTCGATAAGAACTTCACTGATTTTTGCGCTAAGAAGCGCATCAGAAGAGAGTGGACAGCTCCCTACAATCCGGAGCAGAATGGGGTGGCAGAAAGGAAAAACAGGACTATTGTAGAAGCAACTAGGGCCATGTTGTATGATCAAGATATGCCAAAATTCATGTGGGCAGAAGCATGCAACACCACTGCTACATTCAGAACAAGACTCCTCATCGGGCATTGGGCAAGATTACTCCAGAGAAAGTCTTCACTGGGAAGACTCCTGAAGTCAATCATTTCAGGATATTTGGGAGTTTGGCATATTGTCGCAAACCTGAAGAAAAGAGGAAGAAGCTGGATCATACTGTAGAAAAGGGGTATCTGGTAGGATATAGCGAGAACGCTAAGGCATACAGGATCTCTCTTCCATGGAGCAGGAAGGTAACAGTACGACGAGATGTAAATTTCATGGAGGACAGAGCTTTCCGAAGATCTCGCGAAATGCCTTCTGTTAGTGTCGGTCTTGAAAACCCTCCATCAGTGATCAAAGCTCTTTGCATTTGCATTAGTAGGTGTCTCATCAGTGTCAAAATTTGCATCCCGTTAGGCATGCCATAATCCTGATGGAGGAGCTGGTCTATTCATACCCCTCTTGGCTTTGCTGGATCAGGTCATATCAGTCATTGAGTTTGTCAAGCTGCTCTTGTTTGGTCTTAATGTCAAAATTCTAGGTCTAGGGTTTTGGTCAGTTGTCTTAGCAAGGTCATGTCTCTGAAAGTCCTTGAGTGACCAGCAAGCCAGAGGGAGGATGGTAAACATGTTCCTTTGAAATTTTCATTATGTACAGTTCATTTTTAACCTTGGATTTAAAAACCCTGTTTTTAAAGCCAAGGTCATGATAATTTTTGTAAAAAGAATAAATTTCCAAAATGTCTTCAAAAAGGCAGCAACAACCCTGGTCCCCTTGCCACAGTCCTTCAGATGATCTACCTGCAAAAAGAATCAGGTCAAAGCACTCAAAAAGTCAACTTCAGGATAAAGGAAACCAAGAAAATCAGTGTTTTAAAAAGTGTCAAAATAGACTTTATAAAGTGGGTTTATGGATGAAATTTTTTCAAATGAGATTATAAAAGGTAATGTTCCCTCCTTTCACTCTCATTATGCATTTCAAGCTTGCAAGAGAGATTGTGAGAGAGTGATAGGCGAAGGAGGCGAAATTGCAACGGTTTCGGGCAGTTTGCAGGTGCGCGACCTGTTGGGCGGTGCGCGACCCGTCCAGCGCACTCCGGCAGTGTAAAATTATAACGGGCGCGACCCGTTGGGCTGTGCGCGACCCGTTGGGGAGCGTGCGCCACCCGTTCAACTATCTGCCACCAAAACTTCAATCAAATTCCTTCATTCCACTTCAAATTTGCTCAATCGGTCGAGGTAGGCTCTTAATGCATGGTTATTGATATTGGTGGTGAAAATAAGGATGTATGCTATGATTTCATCTTCTAAATTTGCAAATGAATGGATTAATATCGCTGCTTGCTAATGTTTGTAAAATGCTAGGGTTTTGTGACTGTTTCAAGTGTTTTTGTCCCATTTGGTCCCTTCCCTCTTTTCCTCTTTCATTCATAGTCATGCTTGCATCTCTGTCCCATACTATTTGTACATAAAATGTTGACTTTTTCCCCCATCCCTAAGCTATAAACCCTACCCCTCTCACAAGCACACAAAACCCTAATTCCCTCTACCATACACATGCAAAAAAATAAAACAAAAAGAAAAGATACATTTGTAAATAAAGAAAGAGTCATGTGAAAATAAATGTTGCTGTATATCTAGAGGCATGTACATAACCCCTATATACCCTTGATATCCCCTTGTACATGAAAACCTTCCCTCTATGTGAAGACAATGTGCATGTACTCCTTAAGAACAAAAAGAGCAAAAATTTGCCTTATGACACACATGAACTCCTATAAGCAAATTTGGTGTATGGTGTCCCTATGTCCCTATTGATACATGTATGCCCCTACCATGTTCATTATCATACATGTTTTTGTCCCATATGAGATGTTCTTTGCAAATGATTTCCCAATGTTAAAATGTGTTCCTATATGCATGACAATTTGTAAAGTTTCCCTTGAAAATTCCCTGTTATTTTCATATATTCCCATTCCTCGTTAAGAAGTTCCCTCCCCTAACATTCCCCTCATGTTTTTTCCCCTTGAAACAGCATAGAGTTCAGTACTTTTGCAGGCAGAGGCAGCAGTTCAAATTGTCCTTCAGTTTGCCCACCTTGCTCCAAAACCATGTCAGATACCGAGACTTATGAGCAAGGTGATGACCATTCATCATCTACAGAGATTGAGGAGGCCTCGTAGAGGAGGTAAGGGAGGCCATCATAAGAGGGAGGAGCCTACTTCTTTGGCAGAATTACAGACTTGTCCTTTGGCAGTGAATTGTTTCCGGTACATGTCATGCTATCAGTTTTGTGAGAGGCTCTCTCAGATTCAGCATCATAGAGAGTTTGCCCGCTTGTTTGTCTTACACCTCCATGATGGACATGTCACTCTTGCAGGGGTGAATTTCATATTGACACCCGAGGCGATCTTAGAGGCTACAGGGATACCAAATGTGGGTGAGGTGTGGCCTAAGCGCAGATTACTTGATTTTGTTCACTTTGAGCCTTATGTCCGGCCATCATTTGTGAGACTGTTGACGGGTGTTTTCCCATTCAGATTTCTTCAGAGTGAGTATGCCCCCCTCATGAGACTTATCATGCATTATTTTACATGTGAGGGCAGATTTTCACAGGTGTATTCATATCACATTCGCCTGTTGATGCATTTCACCCGGGTGAGGATGATGAACCTCCTGGTCTTCCTGTTTCAGAACATTCAGAGGATGGTGCCCATGTTGTAGAGGAAGACCCCGGCCCAGCAGTACAGGAGCCTTTGTCACTATGGTTTGATCCAGCTTATAGTCTCTCATCAGTTGACTCAGCAGGGTATCTCATGGGAGGAGTTCATCTCCCGTGAGTTTTTCACAGTGCCACCTCAGCCACATCAGGAGGCTATTCATGAGGAGGGAGGACCATCTCAGCAGCCTGATGTTCCCATCACCCGACATGTCAGCTCCACTCCTATAGTCACCTATCAGAAAGGCCCAAGGGCCTTATTTGCAGCAGCTAGGTGAGTATTATCTCCACAGCGGGTGGAAGGGGTCTCGCCTTCATCTTCAGAGCAGCGAGTGTTATCTCCACAGCAGGTGGAAGGGGCCTCGTTTTCTTCGCCAGCACAGGTATTGCAGAGGGGCAAAGAGCCCATGGTTCATGAGGATCCGGTGATTGATCTTGAGGTCAGTTCTCCTAGCCAAGAGGCAAAGGAGATCATTCAGCAGCTCAGGGCCGAGAATGATGTTTTGCAGCGGAGACTTGAGGGTGCCCAATGGACCATCACATATCTAGAGCAGCGGAACACACAGCTGGAGGAGGAGAAGGCACTTGATGAGATTTGGAGGATTCGTAGTGACCGAGTCCTAAACCGTAGGAGGCCCGGTGACCCATTGCCTGTTGACCGGGAGTCATTGCTTATTCAGGAGAATGCCCACTTGGAGAGGCTGTTGGCTAAGGCCAACCAAGAGAAAAAGCTGCTAAGGAACATGAAAAACCACTATTGGGCTAGGATGCACGTTTGTAAAGCAAAGATGAAAATGTTCCAAAGAAGGTTGACCGAGGCTCTTAAGAGGAAGAAGAAGACCAACCCCCTCCGCATCTTGGCCGAGGCTTCTCTCACTCATCATGACACCCACTAGCCTCTTCACAGCACCAAGCACAAAATTTTTTGGAAGTTTTGGCTCATTTTTGACATTTTTGGGCAATTTACAGGTTTTGGCTTCTCAACGGGTCTCACCCCCGGTGAGACCCTTTGTCATCGTAGCTCCGTTTTGCGAAAACTCAGCATTGCTGGATTTGTCATGCAAAGTTACACATGTCTATGGATGGATTTGAGTTTTCATGAAGTTTTGGGCCTCCAAAAGGTCAAAATACAGCCAAATTTTGACTTTCTGCCCCTTTTTTGAGCTGCAGAAGTAGTCTTGGGAGAATTGACTTTTGACTAGGCAAATGACCTCCAAATCCAAAAATTCCGGTTGGGTTGGAAAGTAGACTCAGATACCTTTCCAACGAGCTATCCTACACCTCATTCTGACACCGGGAAGGCCTCCAAACAAGGCTCCAAAGTGCGCGACCCGTTGAGGAGGATGTGCGCGACCCGTTGAGGAATTTGTGCCAGATTTGACCAGTTCAGCCTAGAATTTGCAGTTTAGCTCCAGTTTGACTTTTTGAGGTCGATGGTGGTCCTTTTGACTGTACTTGTGGCAATTTTTGGATACTTTTACCCTTGTTTTACTCTTCTAGAAGTTTCTCTCATGTAAAAGGGTAAAATTCACTGTATGAACTGGTTTCCAAGTTTTTAGAGGCAAGTTGTTTTGACTGCCTATTTTGTAGTGCTTAGTTTAGAAGTTGTTCAAACAGCTCCTAGGATAGTGAGCTCGACCCATGGAGGCAGGGAAAGAGGTTAGATCATCTATATTATGTACTTTCATGCTCATTTTCATGGTTGGACTCTTGAGGGAAGAGCTATCATTGTATATTTCACTTGTATCTCCGCAATTTTTGGCGAAGGAAGACCAGGGTTTTGCAGTCATCTTTGGGATTCTTGTGGACTCAGGTGTTGATGGTGTGTTTCTTCATGTTATTGTAAGCTTTGTTATGTGATTCATTTCCTTTCTATACTGCTGCATATTAAACAAATGAAGTGATAAAGTCAGAATTCATGCTTGCCATGCTCTACTTTTAAATTTGTTTAATTTCTATGTTTTCTGCTGTCTAAAGAGAATTCAAATCCATTGTTTGCTCTCTTTAGCCTTCTTATCTTTCTTCCTAATCATCCACTTCAGCTAAAGACATCAATACAGGTTCCTACCTTGCCCCAAAGACCCCCCTGCAGAAACTGTGTCCAATCCCCGCACCCTAAATTGCAGTTCCTCAAATTGCCACCAAAAACCCAAAAAACCCCAAATCAACCTTTATAATCAGTTTACTAGCCTAATACCAGTGTTACCTTGATTGGTCATCTCTTCCTATTGAAAATTTACCGAGATTGACCGGAGAGAGCCTTCTCCTGCCCCGTAGGGCTAGCTACGAGGCTGAATGGTTTGATGTAGCTTTGAGATTTGCCTTTTCAGCCTGAGGTGAAATTTCAAGTGCTAACACCTTCCATGGAGCAGTCGAAAGTGGATCCGTTGGTTATGTCTCTTCAACCAATAGAAGTGAAGAATCCTTCCTCAGATCAGGAAGATTCTCAGGAAGAAGAGGAGTAAACAGAAGCACTTGTTGGTAGAGGAAGAACCAGCAGGGAACTTCGTCAGATTCTGCGTGATGCAGAGAACTTCATCGGAGAGCCAAGGAACAGTAAAAGGGAGTGAAAATAGCCAGTCAGGTATCAGGCGTTAGTAGCACAGGATGGAAAGCCTGCCAACTTCAAGGAGGCAGCTCAACATCAGGTTTGGCTAGATGCGATGGTGGAGGAGTATAACTCCATATTGATAAACGATGTCTAGGAGGTGGTGTCAAGGCCTCAAGACATATCTGTGGTAGGTTCAAGATGGATCTACAAGATCAAATATGCTGCGAACGACAATATTGAAAAATAAAAGGCGAGGTTTGTGGCTAAGGGGTATGCTCAAAAGGAAGGGATTGACTATGATGAAACCTTCGCCCTGGTAGCCAGGTATACATCTATTAGGACCGTGATATCTCTTGCAGCCCAGATGGGATGGGAAATCCATCAGATGGAGCTCAAGACGACATTTCTGAACGGGGTAATAGAAAAAGAAGTATACATTGAACAACCAGAGGACTTTGAAACTCATGAGAAAAGTCTCATGTATGTAGACTGAAGAAAGCCTTGTATGGGCTGAAGCAGACACCAAGAGTGTGGTATGGTCGAATAGATGGCTTCTTGCAGAAGATGGGGTTTGTCAAGAGTAACGTGGATTCGAATCTCTACTATCTCGTTGTAGAGAGCGAGCCACTTATCTTAGTATTATATGTGGATGATCTCTTCCTGATAGGATCATCCAGACTGATTGAAGACTGCGAGAAGAATCTAGCCACAGAGTTCGATATGAAGGATCTGGGACGAATGCACTATTTTCTAGGGTTGGAAGTTTGGGAGCAGAAAGGAGAAATCTTCCTTGGGCAAGGAAGGTATGCTACAGAAATTCTAAAAAGGTTCGAGATGGGAGACTGTAAACCTATGGCTACGCCAATGATCACCAACTGGAAGAATATTGATGCATCAGAAGACAAGGATGTCAATCCCACCCTATACTGACAGCTCATAGGGTCCTTGATGTATCTATTCAATACCAGGCCAGATATTTTCTATGCGGTCAGCACCCTTAATCAGTTCATGGTGGAACCAAAGAGGGCTCACTGGGCAGCAGCCAAGCACATTCTCAGATATTTACAAGGAACAGTTGATTATGGGCTCTTGTACAACAAGGGGAAGGATATCAGGTCGAGTGGATTTACTGATGCAGATTGGGCAGGAAGTTCAGTGGATCAGAAAAGTACCTCTGGGTACTGTTTCAACATTGGATCGGGAATAACCTCCTGGTGTAGCAGGAAACAGAAGTCCGTGGTTCTGAGCTCGTCTGAGGCAGAATATATGGCAGCAAGCACAACTTCGTGTGAGGCCATATGGCTTAGAAAACTGTTGGTAAACCTATTCAGAAGAAATATGGAGGCGACCAGGATCATGTGTGCTAATCGAAATTGCATCAAACTCTCTGAGAATCCAGTATTTCAAGATAGGTCAAAGCATATTGATATCCGGTGTCATTTTGTCAGAGATTGTGTCCAACATGGAGCTGTATGGTTGAGCTACACTCCTACAGGGGAAAAAGTGGCAGATATCCTCACCAAGGCCCTTGGAAAGTCAAAATTTGACTACTTCAGAGAAAAGATGGGGATGGTAAAGAATCCCTTTCAGAAGTAGTGTGTTAGCAGCACAAATGAAGAGGGAGTTGCAGTGCAGATGCAGTGTTGCGAGAAAGGACCAACAACAGCATAGATGTAGAGGGAGTTGCAGTGCAGATTCAGTGTTGGGAGAAAGGACCAACAATAGCACAGATGCAGAGGAAGGTACAGTGCGGATGCAGTGTTGGGAGAAAGGACCAGCAATAGCACGGATGCTGAGGGAGCTGTCATACAGATGCAGCAATGGCACTAGCAGAACCATGGGCAGCAGTACAGGATGCAGCAGTGCAGAGGATGTTGGGTAGGGAGGCCTAGCCTCAGCACAGGTACCGATGCCGGATGATCAGAGTAATACTCAATGAGGAGTATTGGTAGAACACAATCCTTGCTAAGAGGGAGTGTTGATTTGGGGTAGCATCGGATGTGCTCTAGTCAGGAAATTTGGTGGAGAGGTTGGGGCACATGAGACCTCCAATACCTAGAAAAGGTTTTGGCAGATTCTAAACAAATCAAGAGATATTAAAATAATTAATATTTTTAATGGAGTCCCTAAGTCTAAACTTAGGGAAAATAAAATATTAATGTGTATTAATATGAATCTGTGTTAGAATGGTCCAAAAAGACATGGATCAAGTCAGATCTAATCTTAGTCGTTGATTAGGGACTTAATCTCGGCCGTTGAGATGTCAACATAAAAAGTATAAGAGGAGGCTTTAGGGGCACTTCGAGAACACACTGAGGGAGACTAGTCAGTTCAATTTCTGGAGCAGGCTTTGCTGAGAAATTGAATCAGTGGTTTGGAGAGCAGTCAAGAGGCAGCAAGTACGAAACAAAGAGATGGGAGATCAGCGCAGAAGAGGCAGACGCAGAGCCAGAGGAAGCCATGCAGAGGCAACAGAGACTGCGCAGAGCCAGAAGGGCTTGCATCATCCACGCAGAAGCTACAAGAGTGATGCAGAAGCCTAGAGAGGCTGCGCAAAGCCTTAGTAGGCTGACGCAGAGGGTTTCAGGCTGTAGCAGAGGTCAGTAGGGCCTATGTTGGGTTTAGGAAAGTGCTGTAAGTTTGTCTATTTGTGGGTAAGCCAGTTTGGCACCCTGTTGTACAAGAAAATTGTTGAATAATAAAATCCTCCCTTGCTGCATCGGCTTTCCCACATTGGGTTTTTCCGGGGACATTAGTCCAAAATAGCTGTGTCAATGTGTGCATATTTTTGTTTCTATATTACGATGTGATATCTGCAGCAGTATTTATTTTAATGTTTGTTGAAGTAATTTCATGAATAATTTATGATGAAATAAGTAGGAAAAGTAAATTAGTTGCTCTAGTGATAGAATTTTCATAAAGACTCCATGCCCAAGGATGATCCAGAGAACACTAGTACCATCATATATCATCAGCCAACAATTTTTTTTAGCTCTACTTCTATTTTCTCATCATCTTTCTTGTACCCAGATTCCACACCCTGCGCAGAATTGTACTAAGTGATACTAGTAATGACGAGTTTTAAGTATGTAACAGCCCTAGGATGTTGGGACTCGATTAGAAAACGAGTACACCTTGGAGTGTTTTGTTTATTTAGTTAATTATCCCTTATTTTTTAGAGGTGGATTATTTTTTGGGTCTTTTTCACTCACTTTTTACCCGAAAGCCAGGGTGACGGTTTGAGGGTTGAGCCCCTAACACATATTAGTGTCTAGAGTCGATGTATATTACCATACTAGATCACATAAAAAAATCGTGGAATTTGGTTAGGTTTAGGTAGTCATTTTTTAATTTTTTAGATTTTTCGCACTGTAGAAATTGCAATAAAAATTGTATTTGTAATATAATAAGTGATGTCTAGAGAATTTGTATGGGGTAAGAGTAATGAAATTTTCACTTCTCATCCTCAAATTTCTAATATGATACACTTCGAGGGGTTAGAAATGTGTTTGAACCCTTAAAACCCACTTTTCCTAAGTTTGGTGGGAAATCATGCAATTAATTAAAGCCAGAAATTAAATAAATCGAGAAAAATAAATATCCACATGCTAAATGTTGTGGAAATGAGGTGAAAAATTATGGAGTTAAAGTGAAGTCCCAAGGTGTTGTGGACTTCTAAAATCAAGGAAAGGATATGTGCTCAAATAAAATTGAATTTCTGGCATTAAATAAGAAAACTACTTACTTGGAAATTCAAATTTGTGAAGTTAATGTACATTTGGGAGGATTTGGAAAAATATTTGGTGGAGATTTTTGTGGGAAATTGTCCCCACATGGGTTACCACTCATATACACTTGTCATTCCATCATAAAATTTGAATTTGGCACATAAGAGAAGAAAAAAATGATGTCCACTTGCCAGAATTTGATTTTTACACTTGGCATTGGAGCTCCATTAAACAAATTCGAATTTCTCTTTGGGATTGTCACCTCATGCCACTTGTTTAATTTCTTCTACATTGGGATTGGTTCCCATAGTTCTATATAATAGAGCCTTGAGCTCTCATTTGATATATTGTTACTAGCTATTGTGCTTGCGAAAGCGCTGGTGCCTTGTACCTTTCAGAAATATCAATAAAGACTTTGGGGTTTCATTCATGAGGTGTTCCTCCTTTTCAAGTGTGATGAATTGTTGATCATTGGTATAATTCCTTTGACTCATGCTTTGATCTAATTTGTTTTCATATGCTCTTGTAGATTTGTTAATGTAGAGCTATCTTGTATTGCCATTTGATTTAGAAGTATGCTTTAGGTATAGAATGCTCTAGTTGGTTTTAAATAAATCTCTAGAGTTTTTTATCATTCTTTATCGCTAAATCTATATGGAACTAATTCTTGATTGAAGTTTTGTCTTGTTGGGATCACAAAATCAAGCGTGAGGGGAAGTCTTTGGAGAGACCAACCAACTCTTGATACATTCTTAAAAGAGCTTTCATTTGTTCTTTGAGCCTTCATAGTCTTATATTACAAAGTGGTTTTGCAGGTGTTTTGGAACATAGCTTGTACACAAGCTGAGTACTTCTAAATTTAAATCTTAAAAAAAAAAACACTGTACTTCATTTCTTTCATTTGTTATTTAAGAGCTTGAAGATGGCTAAGCAAAGACGAGAGTTTACTCTCACTCTTTATCTTAGTTTTTTGTGAATTATAATTGTACATATACATTTTATCTTGCTGATTTTTCCACTAATACTCAACTTATTTTGTAGTCATTGTTTGGATTGTTTGCTAACTCTTGTGTGCAGATTTCGAAGAGTAATCTCCTGCAACATCTAACAAGTGTTTGCAGGACCTTTGGAAAATGTTGGGGGTTCGGTTTCCAAGGATGTCGTGTGCCCTTTTGAGGTTTATTTGGCCAAGTCGAGTTCACTAGAGGGCTGCCCATTTTCCTCTTTAAGTTGTGGGCCTTAGGAGAGACTTATTTTCTCTTTCTCATGCTAATTCCTCTCCTTCTAAGTTGCTGAAACTTACATGTAAAATTCAGATTTTAAATCTGAGATTTGTTGGTTTCCAAAAAAAGGTTTTCTTAGGCCTCATTACTTGTGAGTTTTGATCAAGGTTCATAGTTGAAGCATCATATTGTAAAGTTTTCCTTGAGGCTTTTTGAGGCCTAAAGAGAGGTTCCCATCTCTTATTTGTAACACTTAATAAAATTCCAATTTTCTTGTGGGAGCTTAGGGTTCTACCCTAGGTTGCACGAAATGGGGAAACGGGTACGAGTTTCCGAAACGAGAAGCGATACGAAATGCGACCTCCGCAAATTTTGGAAACGGGGAAACGCGAATATCTATATATATATATATATATTAGGACATTTAAGAAATATGTGCAATCATAAAGCATATATGATACATTCTAATTTATTACATTATGATAAAATTGTCAATTGTCAATGCATAAACTATAAGTCTCTAAATTTACATCACATTTACTCATGAATGATCACATAATGAAAATAGAAATATCCAAAATCAGCCACGAGAAATTCTAATTTCTTGTCTCGTGCTTGATTGGGAGTCTCCTACATAGTCGAACGACCTTGGTGCTCTTGATTAAATACAAGTTTCATACCCTAGTACCCTACATGCTCTTCATTATTGGGAGTCTCCCCTGCATAGAGGGCTTGGTACTCTTGATTAAATACAAGTTCCATACCCTAGTACGTGATAAAATCCAATGGAAACATTGCAATCCCCCCAACCCTGAAATCCTGAAAAACAGATAAGTCTGCTGGATTTTGAGTGAGATCTAAAATTCTACTTTCTCGATATGAAATCCAATGAGGGCGAAACCACTCTCAAACATCCTGAGTCATTTCATGGTAATGTTAAAAATTTAAGTAAAAGTTAAGAATTTAACATTACCATGAACTGCATATCAACACTAGGGAAAAAGTTCACTTTTATAACTTTAGACAGGCATCTAGAAGCAACTAGAAGTCACTAGGATAACCTAAAAATAAATTAGAAAATAAACTAAATTTAAAAAAAAAAACACAAGTAAAAGGTTGAAACGTGAGTCGTACGGCCCTGAAACGCGTTTCAGGCTGTACTGGCCACGTTTCAATTTCGTGAAACATGACAGTACAACCTGAAACGCGTTTTAGGGACGTACCACACGCATTTCAGCATTTCGTACCCGTTTCCGTACGGAAATGCCCCCTTGCCCTACGTTTCCTACAACATAGGTTCTACCCATGGCATTCCTTCTTTCATTTGGAGGGAGGACCTTTATTGAGTGGATTGATTCGATTTTGCTAGTTTTTGTTGGAATTTCTAAGTTTAACCCATTAGAAATTCTTCCTGTACTATCTGATTTATTTTTTCCCACTTGTTCAATTATTTAACAAGTTATTTACCATGTAAATACTGAAAATAAATACAAGTACAATATCACACATACAAATCATCAACTAAAAGTAAACAAGCACACAAGTGACATCGTTGTTTTTGGACTAATGTCCCCAGAAAAGCCCAATGTGGAAAAATCGGTGCAATGATTCAGAGGGTTTTATTATTATGCAGTTTCAGAATACAACCTGTGTGCCAGAAATGGTTCACCCAACAGAGAATTCCCTTTGCAGTAGTACCTCTTAGTCGAGGACAGATATTTTGGCTAAAACACCGGATGAACGATCCCACAGCAGCAATGCAGCTTTTGCTGCTCTACATCACTCTGATAGGGACTGCATCACCCTACATGGCTCTCCAGCTCTCGGTCTGTCCCACGAAATGCTCCCAGCACTGCCTCTAGGCCCTGGGTCAGCGTCTGGCCCAACGTCAGCCTCTCTAGGGTCTGCGTCAGCTTCTGGAGCCTCTGCGTTAGCCCCTGGACCCTCTGCGTCTCACATGCTGGCTCTCTTTGGCTCTGCACAGCTCCTGGCTGCCTCTGCGTGGCCTCTAGCTGGCTTTGCGTCCCTCTCATGGCTCTGCGCTGATCCTCTAGGTACTAACTCTGCCTCTCTGCTATATATTCACTGCCCCTCAGCTGCAACTCAGATCACTCACTCGATTTCCTCAGCAAACCCAGCCCCAGAAAATCAAATTCTTGATCTCTCTTGGTGTGTCCTCCAACTAACCCTCAAGCCTCCTCTTATAATTTCTCATTGGTCCATCAACGATCGAGATTAAATCTCTAATGAACGTCTAAGATTAGATTTGGCTTGATCCGTGAATTTTGGACCATTCTAACTTAGTTTTATATTAATACCCATTAATATTTGATTTTTCCTAAGTTTAGACTTAGGAACTCCATTAAAAATATTAATTATTTTAATATCTCCCAAACCGGTTAGAATCTGCCCAAACCCTTTCTGAGTCTTGGAGATCTCATGTGCTTTAGCCTTTCCACCAATTTTTGTGGCTAGAGCACATCCAATGCTACCCAAAATCAACACTCCCACTTAGCGAGGACTGTGCTCTAGTAATACTCCTCACTAAGTATCACCCTGATCATCCAACATCAATCTTTGTGCTGATGCTAGGCCTCCCCGCCCAACATCCTCTACACTGTTGCATCCTGTACTGCTGCCCATGGCCTTGCCACTGCCACTGCTGCATCTGTATGACAACTCCCTCTGCATCCGTGCTGCTGCCCATGGCCCTGCCACTGCCACTGTTGCATCTGCACTGCATCCCCTCTCATCATGTTGCATCGTGTTTCCCATAGGACTTCCACTGCTAACCGCTAGACTGCAACTCAGTTACTGAGAAGTAAGTCATTGATCCTCCGAACTCTGACATCTCTGTCAGGCTAGAAACACCCCCGATGCTGAAGCTCCCTCTGTCGGTGACAAGTTCTCCCTCTACTGACCTCTGCGTTGCTGCAACAACTCCATGCATCTTGCACTGTTGCCTCATGCTGTCTGGGGACTCCTGCACTATAGCACTCTCTGTCGCTTCATCCACATTCGTCTCTACCCACATCCGCCAGTCTTGCTACTCTTCGGGGCTCCCGTAGCAAGTTATAATCCAAGAGGTTAGGTACCTCAAGGATCCTGCCCCTCATCGTCTGTAGTCCGTTTGACTGCAACTCGATGTCTCCCCACTTCCTCTCAAGTGGTGCATGAGCACTCATGGCACAATCATCATCTGTCTCCACTTCTTTCTCCGCCCTCGCTGGCGCTGCCTTGGTCTCAGAAGCCTTTCCCTTACTCTTCTTCGTCAGACACTGGTTCACATAGTGACCCAGTTCCCCACAATGGAAGCATTTGACCTTGGAGAGGTCCTTTTTTCTCTTCTCCTGCTTTCCCGCAGATGCAAGAGTCGCATCTTCTTCTTCCTCCTTTTTGATTCTGGCCCCTTTTCCGCTACTCCCCACCTTGGTCACCCGTCTGATCTCTTCTTGATGAAGAGCCACCCACAGTTCCTCCCAATCTAGAAGGTTGGACCTGCCCAGTATGCTTTGGACAAATACCTCCCAATCCTCTGAGACTGCATTCAATGCGGTCCTCACCATCAGTTCCCGATCCAGCGTGGCCCCTATGGAATTTAGCTGATCACGGATCTCCTTCAATCCACCGAGGAAGACATCTATCTGTTTCCCCTTCTGCATCTGGTATGACCACAACTGATTTTCAAGTAACATCTTCCTCTGCATGGAAGTATGCTGGTACAATTTCTTCAGGGCCTCCCACATCTCCTTTGCTGTGTCTTTCTCGGCAATATGCGGCACCACATGATCCTTGACCCCATCAAGGATGATGCACTTTGCCCTGGCCATTGCCTCTACATACTTCTCATTTTCGGCTGGGTCAACTGGGATCGCTTTGTTTTCAAGGTGAAGTGCTTGATGCGATACCTGTCTAGAATGGACAATATCTTGGCCTTCCAGACTACGAAGTTGGAAGCTCCATCCAGTCTATCCTGATCTCTCATCCCATTCACTGCCATTTTTCTGCTCTTCTTCCGATCCCTCGGAGTCTCTTTACTTCCCTCCTGGAAGTCCTCGGTTCGACTCCCTTTGAGTCTCGATTTCCTTTCTGGAAATCCTTCCTGCTTGGTCTTTCCTTGTTAGGTTTTGTTATGACCATAGTACCCCACAAACTTCGCTCCCCAAATTATCTGCAGCCCCCTACACCTCAGCAACCTGAAGAACTGAGCCTCTAGGCTCTATGCATTCCCAGCACCGGAAAAATTCTGCACCTCTTGGCCATAACGTCAATCCTTCCTGGCTGAGCAAGATGACTGGGCACTGCGTAGGTCAGGTCTGCTCCTCTCTGCCATTGTGCTGATCGTCCTCCTGGCTTGAATTGATGACGCAAGCACTCTGTGTCACCCCTTCCTTGTTGCTTTCTGCTAGGAACAACTTCTATCACTCGGGACAGTTGTTTTCTGCTGCTACTGCTCTTCTTGGCTGATGCCTTCAATATCCTGTTATCTGCAACCACACTCTGATACCATGTTGGAATTTCTAAGTTTAACCCGTTAGAAATTCTTCCTGTACTATCTGATTTATTTCTTCCTACTTATTCAATTACTTAACAAGTTATTTACCATGTAAATACTAAAAATAAATACAAGTACAGTATCAACACATACAGATCATCAACTGAAAGTAAACAAGCACATAAGTGACACCATTGTTTTTGGACTAATGTCCCTGGAAAAAACCAATGCGGGAAAACTGGTGCAGCTATTTAGACGGTTTTATTATTATGCAGTTTCAGAATACAACCTGGGTGCCAGAAATGGCTCACCCAACAGAGAATGCCCTCGGCAGTAGTACCTCTTAGTCGAAGACAAATATTTTGGCTAAAACACCGGATGAATGATCCCACAGCAACAATGCAGCTTCTGCTGCTCTGTGTCACTCTGATAGGGACTGCGTCACCCTATCCGGCTCTCCAGCTCTCAGTCTGTCCCACGAAATGCTCCCAGCGCTGCCTCTAGGCCCTGTGTCAGCCTCTCTGGCCCAGCGTCAGCCTCTTTGGGCTCTGTGTCAGCTTTTGGAGCCTCTGCGTTAGCCCCTGGACCCTCTGCGTCTCACACGCTGGCCCTCTCTGGCTCTGTGCAGCTCCTGGCTGCCTCTGCATGGCCTCTAGCTGGCTCTGCGTCCCTCTCCCGGCTCTGCGCTGATCCTCCTGGTACTAACTCTGCCTCTCTGCTATGTATTCACTGCCCCTTAGTTGCAACTCAGATCACTCACTCGATTTCCTCAGCAAACCCTGCCCTAGGAAATCGAATTCTTGATCTCTCTTGGTGTGTCCTCCAACTAACCTTCAAGCCTCCTCTTATACTTTTCTCGTTGGTCCATCTATGGCCGAGATTAAATCTCTAATCAACAGCTTAGATTAGATTTGGCTTGATCCATGACTTTTGGACCATTCTAACCCAATTTTATATTAATACCCATTAATATTTTATTTTTCCTAAGTTTAGACTTAGGAACTACATTAAAAATATTAATTATTTTAATATCTCCCAAATTGGTTAGAATCTGCCCAAACCCTTTCTGGGTCTTGGAGATGTCATGTGCTTTAGCCTCTCCACCAATTTTCATGGCTAGAGCACATCCGATGCTACCCCAAATCAACACTTTTCTTTTAACTTACAAGCATGCTTTAATTGGGAATTAACACAACCTAACTATCACATTTCATTTTTTAAGTTAAAGTTTGTTATAATTTCATTTGAGCTTTGCATTCTCTATATCATTGTTGCTTGGAGCTACAAGCTTACACTTTACTTTGGTCAATTCATCCTTTACATGCAAGCATTTTATATTCTTAACAAAACTTTGATTCTCTTCCATTTACCTTGGTAAATTGTTTCATGAGCACTTGAATACATGCTTCATTTTTATGCTACATTATTATCTTGAATATTGGAGCAATTTATTGTCATTGTCTATTTGAAACAAATTTTACTTTCAAGCAAATTACTTGTATCATTTTAATTCATTTCCAATCAATTGATGAGACACATGCAACACTTGTAAGCTAATTTTATTCCTCCAATTGAAGTTATAATTGCAACTTATGTTGAACACTATTTCATTTTCATTACTTTGAAGCATTGCAAATCAATCTCTCTTTTGGGGAAAAAACTTACATGCATTTCATCTAGGCATTTTAGTATAGGAAGGCCCCAAGCCTCATTAAAATTTTACCTCCAACATAAGTTGGTTGAAGTAGACATCTTAGGGACCCTCTACTCCTCTATTGACTCCTCACTGTGAGATCCATATCTTTGGGCAAGGGTGAGGTCTGAGGATTGAAGAGTTAAATTGTAATCTTGTTGTAGAGATAATTAATAAAATTAACCAAGAGCACTTTCCATTACATTTACTTTACTTGTCTCTTGATGGTTTGAGTTTTCATATGCAAAGTCTATTCCAAAAGCAAGTATTGTAATCATTTCAAACAAGTGCTTTCTTTTCATGCTTCAAGTCTAATTGCATATTGATGTCTTGGTTTAACACTGCCTTCCTTTTACATTTCCAAGTTAGTTACTAATTTTTGGGTTTTGACAAGATATCTTTCACATGTTTTGATTCATAAATTTGATTATCTCAAAAGCATTTTGTATCTTACATATCTTGTGCTAACAATTTTGTTTACCTGTGAGGGTTTCTTTGCTTTCTTTTTTGAGAGCATTGCATTTTATTTTGAGCAAATATATCTTTTGAGCAAATTCCTTATAAGGCATTGGTTTTATGGTTTTTCTCATGTTAATGATTGGCATTTTTTTGTTGTAAATAAGATAAGATATATTACTAAAAAAATGAGGTATTTACATAAGTTGGATTGTGCGGGACAATATCGCCGTCACAAGAGCCAACTACACTATCTGTTCTAGCTATCATCTTGACCGAGATACAATGCGACTTTACAAAAAATGGGTTTTGTTTACAATGGGAATTGCAGAGATCAGAGCACTGTAAACCAACAGAAACCTGATTTGCAGTAGACTCCAAAAAGGGACCAGAGGACTGAGTTGCGCTTGGACAGACAGTGCCGAGGGCCTTTATTTCCGTAACCACATTCTCAGCTGCGGCCTTACTTCCGCGGGAGATGTAGAACAAAAAGGTGTTCGTAGCAATCATTACAGATTTGCAGTAGCTAGGTTGTCATCTAGATGAATTTGTTGTTCCTCAGTACTCCCCTCTTGCGGCGCTATGGTGGACGGGCGGCTGGAGGAGGCCCTTGCCATTTCTTTCTTGATACTTGGAGAACAGTCGATAGGCGTATGGACCTTGGTCGTAGACTTCTTCTTTAAAACTGTGTATTGCGGAGCTTCTCGGGTTATGAAGCGACAGTGATGAACCGCTTCGACGAAGATCACAAATTTTTCAGTAAGGCTGTCAATTTTGTTTTCAACCTCCTTGGAGCATTCCGCCTGCTCTTGCAGAGCCAGGCCCAGAATGGTCTTCATCTGCCACCAGATGTCAATGGTGCGTGTGTAGATATTTTCTTGCGCTCTGCTAAGAGTGGGGTTGGGTATCCAAGCGAAGTCTACATCCACATCCTTCGAGGGAATGCCTCTGCGAAGAGCTCTGGCTTGAGCCTCAAGGCTAGCAATTTGCTCTTGGGTCTCAGGGTTCACCGCCACCACATAATTGAGAGCAAATCGCCTCGTGGAGG
Source organism: Pinus tabuliformis (assembly GCA_031772625.1). NCBI lineage: Eukaryota > Viridiplantae > Streptophyta > Pinopsida > Pinales > Pinaceae > Pinus > Pinus tabuliformis. The sequence goes on along the minus strand of CM062819.1, from coordinate 1,452,317,931 downwards.
ATTCAGCGCGGGTGATGGAGGAAGAACCAAGGGAATTCCATCAAGAGGCATCTCTCCCGCGCCCGCGCGCTCCTGAATAGGAGCCAGGATAGAGCTGTGCTTCGGGACCATGGGGAGGATGGAAGGGCCAGAGAACCGGAACAGATAGAGAACAGGGGAAAGATGGAAGGGCCAAAGAACAGAAACAGAGGGAATGACAGGAAGGAGAGTGCGAGGGGTGAAATTAATAAGGGCGGGTGGGCCTCAGGGGGCGAGGAGCCGAGGGAAGGGGAGAGAAGTAGGAGCGTGGGAGGTACAGGGGGTAGGTGGTGGAGAGGGTGCCTCACCAGGCTGATGGGATAGAAGGGTGGTGTTCTCGCAGTGGAGAGGGGCCGTGGGTGGGATATCAAGCACGACTGTCAAACAAAGGATGTGCCTGGGCATATACACAGCAATACCACCGTCCTCCCAATTCCTTGAGCCAACCTTGATGTGACTCGGGATTCTCGAACAGTTATTGTTCGTTTTTCTGGTTGTCCCTGACATTGATAGCTTCATAATGCTGACATAGATCACCTTCTTTTAGATCGTGCCATGACCTGGATCTCAGCCATAGGCTCCCTGTTGTCCCCTCGTTGGCCAACCTGTCTGCCAACTTGTTCCCTTCTCTTCTGATGGCCTAGAAATGTAACCTTTCCATGCATTCCATGTTGTTTTTAATTCTCTGTAGGATTTTATTTAGGCGCCAATTATCCGAAACCTTGGCTGCTTCCATCCCCTGCTGGAGCTTCTTGCAGACCTGTGTAGCGAGAGTTGAATCACCTTCAATGATCAATGGGCTTATCTTGTGGCTTTTCGCGATGGTGATTTCGTGTTCCAATGCATGTAATTCTACTGCGTTATTGGTTGATGAACCAATATTGCCCTCGTAAATCCATAGAATTTCCCCTTGAGCGTTCCTGAAGACACCTCTGAATCCTGCCAAGCCTGGGTTACCTTTGGCCGCACCATCGTAATTAATAGTTCCCTGCTCCGGAGGCGACCATTTGTCATTCTGTCCTCTTTTTCTGGAAATTAAGGGGGCCTCAGGGGCACTAGCTAAGTGGAGATCCAACATGGTAAGTATTCTCAAGTCTGTGCTGCTGGGAGGGCTGTTGGCGTCCTGAAGAAGAGAGGAGGCCACCAACTCCCGAATAGAATTCTTGACCTTTGAAAGGGTGATTTCCTCCTATGATGAAGTACCCCGAAATATTCTAGCATTGCATTCCTTCCAGAGCGCCCAACAAACAATGCCCAGGACGAGATTCCATGCTCTGTTAATAGGAGGATAGGGGGAGAAGGAAGAACGCCAGTTAGAGATGGTGTTGAGGATGGAGGAGGGATCCCGATCCGATCCTTTAAAGACCAAATTAACCCAATCCCATAGTTTAGTCACATAGGGACATTCATTCAGAAGGTGATTTGAAGTTTCTTCTTCTTGCTGACATAGATGGCATCTGGAAGGGCCAATAAAACCCTTTCTTCTTCTTGCCTTAGCTTCAGCCTAGACACAGAAGAAGAACCACACAGTTCTTGGGTGAAGTGGGGTATTGAAATTAGAGGCTATACCATTACTGGGCAATTCCTTGTCCAAATTGCAGGTGAAGGAAGAGAATTTACGGGAGTTGAGAGTGCCCTTCTCAACAAGACAAATTCTTTGGTTGGGCTTACGTAGACTTGTCCTAGGACTGCGCAGTCATTGGTGGAGCTGATTGTGGGGAGGCTTGAGAGAAGGATTTAGGAGTTGAGCTGCTGGGATTTCATTTGGAGGGCCATTGGAGGAGGATTGTTATAGTTTGGAGAGCATAGATTGATAGGAGCAACCACAATAAGAGAATTTGAATTGGTGGAGGGTCACGCTATGAAGGGTCAAATTTTGAAGGTTTATATCAGGGGAAACCCTTTCTAGGTTTTTTTGGTTTTTGACAAAGATCTCATATCTAAAATTACAGAATTTTCTGGGTAAATTTGAGGGGTCAAATAGGGGTCCCAACTCAGCCAGCAGCAAGAGGAGCTAGGGGAAATTTGGGCCGAAATTCCGAGGTCAACATTTGGCCAATTCCTTTGTGGGTTTTTGTGGGTTTTTGGTGGAGAGCTCGGGGTTAATTTCCCGAAATTTTCCGAGCACCGGAGGAGGCCCTAGCAACAGTTCTTCACAACCAACAACATATTTCTTAGCAGTTTCAGCGCAGAGCCAAGAGAGAGCTGCATCAGATTTGGGAGGGACTTCTTATTGTTCATTTGGGCTTAGCTAGCTTGCCTTGAGCAAGCCTAGGTGCACTCTTTCCAGCACCTCATTGTACCCTCTTCATATTATAATAAAATGGCTTAGCAAAGTAGTTTTTGGTGCAATTTCATGGATTTATTCATGTGTTTGATTTTCATGGTTTTTATGTCTATGTTTGCTTTGTTATTTACTGTAAATATTCCCTAGGAACATTATATCTCATTTGATATATTGTTACTAGCTATTGTGCTTGCGGAAGTGCTACTGCCTTGTACACTTTCAGAAATATCAATAAAGACTTTGGGGTTTCATTCATGAGGTGTTCCTCCTTTTCAAGTGTGATGAATTGTTGATCATTGGTATAATTCTTTTTACTCATGCTTTGATCTAATTTGTTTTCATATGCTCTTGTAGATTTGTTAATGTAGAGCTATCTTACATTAACATTTGATTTAGAAGTATGCTCTAGGTATAGAATGTTCTAGTGGGTTTTAAATAAATCTCTAGAGCAATGTGGAAAAAGTCGAAGTCGGGATTAAATCGGCAAGGGTCCAAAAGTTGAAAAAGTCGTTAAAGTCGGGAGTTTTTCGAAAAAGTCGGCAAAATTTAAAAAAATACAAAAATATTCATTTTTTAAAAAATCCGGACTTTTTCAATAAAATCCCGATTTTTTCAATAAAATCCCGATTTTTTCAAACAAAAAATCAATCATTAAAAAAATACCACGATTTTTTGGAAAAAGTCCCGATTTAATCCCGACTTTTTCGATTTAATCCCGACTTTTTCGACTGGGAAAAAATCGGCAAAAAATCGGCCGATTTAATCGGCCAGCCAAAAAAATCGAAAAATCGGGAATTAATCCCGATTTTTTCCCGACTTTTTCCACACTGCTCTAGAGTTTCTTATCATTGTTTATTGCTAATCTATATGGAACTATTTCTTGATTGAAATTTTGTAGAGAAACATCTTGTTGGGATCACAAAATCAAGAGTGGGGAGAAGTCTTTGGAGAGACCAACTCACTTTTGATACATTCTTAAAGGAGCTTTCATTTGTTCTTTGAGCCTTCATAGTCTTATCTTACAAAGTGGTTTTGCAGGGGTTTTGGAGCAAAGCTTGTACACAAGCGAGTACTTCTAAATTTAAATATTTTTTTAAAAAAACATTGCACTTCATTTCTTTCATTTGCTATCTAAGAGCTTGAAGATGGCTAAGCAAAGACGAGAGTTTACTGTCACTCTTTAGCTTAGCCTTTTGTGAATTATAATTGTACATATACATTTTATCTTGCTGATTTTTCCATTAATACTTAACTTATTTTGCATTCATTGTTTGGATTGTTTGCTAACTCTTGTGTGGCAGATATCGAAGAGCAACTTCCCGCAACATCTAACAAGTGTTTGCAGGACTTTTGGCAAATGTTGGGGGTTTGATTTCCAAGGATATCGTGAGCCATTTTGAGGTTTATTTTGGCCAAGTCGAGTTCGCTAGAGGGCTGCCCATTTTCCTCTCTAAGTCGTGGGCCTTAGGAGAGACTTCTTTTCTCTTTCTCATGCTAATTCCTCTCCTTCTAAGTTGCTGAAACTTACATGTAAAATTCAGATTTTAAATCTGAGATTTGTTGGTTTTCAAAACAAAGGTTTTCTTAGGTCTTATTACTTGTGAGTTTTGATCAAGGTTCATAGTTGAAGCATCATATTGTAAAGTTTTCCTTGAGGCTTTTTGAGGCCTAGAGAGAGGTTCCCATCTCTTATTTGTAACACCTAATAAAATTCCAATTTTCTTGTGGGAGCTTGGGGTTCTACCCATGGCATCCCTTCTCCTCATTTAGAGGGAGGACCTTTGTTGGGTGGATTGATTCTCTTTTGCTAGTTTTCTTTTAACTTACATGCATGCTTTAATTGGGAATTAACACAACCTCACTATCACATTTCATTTTTTAAGTTAAAGTTTGTTACAATTTCATTTGAGCTTTGCATTCTCTATCTCATTGTTGCTTGGAGCTACAAGCTTACACTTTACTTTGGGCAATTCATCCTTTACATGCAAGCATTTTATATTCTTAACAAACTTTGATTCGTTTCCATTTACCTTGGTAAATTGTTTCATGAGCACTTGAATACATGCTTCATTTTTATGCTACATTGTTATCTTGAATATTGGAGCAATTTATTGTCATTGTCTATTTGAAACAAATTTTACTTTCAAGCAAATTACTTGTATCATTTTAATTCATTTCCAATCAATTGATGAGACACATGCAACACTTGTAAGTTAATTTTATTCCTCCAATTGAAGTTATAATTGCAATTTATGTTGAACACTGTTTCATTTTCATTACTTTGAAGCATTGCAAATCGATTTCTCTTTTGGGGAAAAACATGCATTTCATCTAGGCATTTTAGTATAGGAAGGCCCCAAGCCTCATTAAAATTTTTCCTCCAACATAAGTTGGTTGAAATAGACTTCTTAGGGACCCTCTACTCCTCTATTGACTCCTCACTGTGAGATCCATATCTTTGGGCAAGGGTGAGGTCTGAAGATTGAAGATTTAAATTGTAATCTTGTTGTAGAGATAATCAATAAAATTAACCATGAACACTTTCTATTACATTTACTTTACTTGTCTCTTGATGGTTTGAGTTTTCATATGCAAAGTCTATTCCAAAAGTAAGTATTGTAATCCTTTCAAACAAGTGCTTTCTTTTCATGCTTTAAGTCTAATTGCATATTGATGTCTTGGTTTAGCACTTCCTTTCTTTTACAGTTCCAAGTTAGTTACTAATTTTTGTGGTTTGGCAAGATATGTTTCACATGTTTTGATTCATAAAGTTGATTGTCTCAAAAGCATTTTGTATCTTACATATCTTGTGCTACCAATTTTGTTTATATGTGAGGGTTACTTTGCTTTTGTCTTCTGAGAGCATTCCATTTGACTTTGAGCAAATATATCTTTTGAGAAAATTCCTTATAAGGCATTGGTTTTATGGTTTTTCTCATGTTAAGGATTGACATTGTTATTTCAGGTTGCTCACATCATATTTGATCATAAATCTTTAAAAGTAATCCATTTTCACTATAACACTCTCATAAAAGCTCACATATTTTAACTTAACTTTTCATTAGGGACCACCCCCCTTAGCTAACCAGGAGATAGCTCAAACGAAGAGAGTTGGGATTAGTGTGATAACCCCTTCTCTGAGTTCCCTGCCACCAACCTGTAATGTTCCAAAAAGGAAATAATAGTGATAAACAAAGTAAAATACCATACAACATCGAAATATTTAAACAACAATCAACCACCCACAATTTACACCGAACCTCCACCAAAATTCAGTCATTTTATTATATATCGAGAAGAGTACAATGCATGAAATGTGTGCACTTAGGCTTGCCAAAGCAAGCTAAACAATCCCAGGTGAGAAAGATGCTACTTGGATGTAGAGGAAAGGCTTCTCCTCAATGTTCTGCGTTGGCCCTGGAAATTCTGCAACTGTTGGCTGAAATAAACCCCTGTTTGAGCCTCCATATTGCTCAGAAAATTCCTAAGCTAACTAGCAATTCGCCTTGTTATAAGAATTAGGATTTCAGGTCTGAATATCGCCCGAAAAATTCTGTAAAATTAGCCATAGACTCCTCTCAATAAACCCACAAAAACCCATAAAGGGTTTTGGTTGAATCCACCAATCCTCAGTGACCCCCAATAAGTGCAAATTGCCCAATTTGGCCAGAAAATGCCCCACAAAACTAATACTGCTGAATTAAGCCCAAATCCACCACTGGAAATCTCTCCCAACTTTGGCTAAATTCTCCCCTGAGGAATACCTCCAATCTCTGACCTTTATCTCTCCTCAACCTCTATTCCTCCAACCCTTGTGCACTTCCAGAAATGTAGAATTTCGGCCTCAAGAATTCTCTCAACTAAACCCTGCTAATCACCACAAAATCTCTGACTAAATTAGGGGAAAACCCCTGGAAATACTTCGGTGTTCTACTTCTACTTCTTCGTAATTGATCTCCCCATAAGAAATTTGAACCACTTTTGCACCTTAGAAGAAAAACGTACCAGCTAAAATAACTTGCAAATATGCCCAATGGAAACTCTGAATTGAGCTCCCCAAATTGCCTCACTAGGGAGACACTCGAAGTTCTCCGAAATGAGGGTGGAATTCCCACTCGGAAATTCCTTGTGCTGAACAACACGGTTGTCTTGGCTAAACAACTCAAGAGAACTAATGTTGAATTGTCAAATGATCAAAGATACCAAATGGAGGCCTCCAAGCTCTATTTATAATTGCTAGCCCTCTCCCTTGGTGGTCCCCACCTTCCACTAATAAAATATTACTTTTCTGCCATTCTTCATTAAAATAATAATTTCCACTTTCCTCCCACAAAATAATATTTTCTCCTTTTTATTTAATATCACCAAGAATTGGTGAAATCCTTAGTGAATTTTGCACTCACAAAAATTGGGAACATTACAGTCCTCCCTACCAAAAATTTCTTGTCCTCAAGCAATATCCTGCTGCTTAAAATGTTGGCCTGGCCAATGCTAGGGTCCCAAATGTGCCACTGAACCACTCCTCGTTGTTGAACGTCCTTCCATACTAGTGACGATCCCCATGTCAATAGCGAATCACTAGATTCCAATGGAATATTTGAATGATCTCCCCCTATAGAAAGCAGCTCACCCTTGAGGGTAGATGAACCACCAAATCCTATTGTACCTGGATCCCATGCTAGTCTCAGAAGGGTGCCACCATGCTGACGCTGTGCCACTCTGACTATGACAAACTTCCCATCATGCTCAGATTGTATCCTCCCCTCCCAAAACCTGATGGTGGGATATTTGTGAAGGCCAAGCTTATCCTGCCCAGGCATCTCCATGATGTCAATGTCTACCCATCCACTGTCAATCTCAATCCTGAGTAGCAACAGGATAAATCTACCTTGCCATACAATGGAGGTTTCAGTAATCTCCCATGCGTCACACCCAAGGTGAACTAGATCACTCTCTCCCATGAACCTACTCATCATAGAATGGAGTGTCCTATCAATCAACTCGATCCCTAGATCCCATAGCCAGACCTACTGTGGCATAGCTCTAACAACTGTTGGAATCTATCTGTTCCTCGTCCCTAATCCCTGCATGAAACCAACATATAGGCCCCATATATCATGAACTAATCGATGCATGCTAAACTTCCCTATACTTGCCACTGCATAGTACCGATGACTGTTGGAAGCCACATGTGCCAAATAACTACCCCCTAAAGGCAACCAATAGATGGGTATCTGATACTCGCAATCGACTTAGTGTATGCGGACCCATCCCGCTCATGCCAACCATCACCACTAAGTCTGCCATCTGCCCTCTCGATAATGTGCCAATACAATGTTTGGAGGTCAGACACATACTGGAAAGTTGCCTCATCATACATGGTATCCTCTGCTCATGCATGGTCCTGACATGCCCTGTGGAAAGAGTGACACATGTCTCCCTCGTGACTTGCTCCCCAGGCATAGGCTCACTGATGAACGATATGCCACCCCTGCAGATGATCACCTCATCCCCCAACCTGTGGTTGTCAACTCGTGCACCGACCCAATGCCACCATTGAGAAGTCTCTCCCCTAGTGCGTTGAGTGTCATCCCAATATCTTGGGTGAGCTCCCTGTCCCTAGCTGCTCGCGCCCAGAGTGTCAAAGGACAACAACCAAATCGTCTGTGCTTGTAAGTGATGTATAAGAGGGACATGCATGTGAGTCCCCATGGATACCATCAAGTATTACTCATCTGCTTCCTTGTCGATCCTGGGTGAACTACACCGAAAGGTATGCCCGGTGTCTCTGTCCATAACTCTCCTTAGAGGCAACCCTCCAAGACCTCACTCTGTAGCACCATATGCCCTTGCATCCCACCGAGTATCCTTGTAGTCCTCAACCTGGCACTGTACCCTGCAGCCTATCCCTATACACCACTGGATACCCCGTGCTACTGCTGTACCATCCTGTACCGTCTCATATCCTGCCTGTGTCACTGTATCTGGCTCTCCCCACGTGTACTTGATGCGATGTGAGTCGCTCAATGCAAACCAACATGCTACATCAAACAACCACGCATCTCCATGCTCCTCTGCAGGCCACTGCTCATCACTGCATACCTCTATACAACACTGGATGCTAGGTTCTAAAATTGGGTCTGTATGCATCAAGTCGCATCCCTCTGCAAAAGAATGGACTCTGCGGCGTATCCTTGTGCACCCCTGAGTACCACTTCCTACTATCGTACCACCCCGTATCATATGCCATCCTGCATGTGCCAATGCATCCACCACTCTGCTAGTAATCCCTCCATGATGTGGGCTACATCTCCCCATCTGCCCTGAAAGACCTGAGTGGTCTGACTCCTCACATGCCAACAAGAATGACACTATTGTGCCTATCCTCAGTAGCTCCAATGTCCAATATACCAATGAGAGAGCACCATCTCCATGTAATTCCCTGTCCGGTGGTCTGCCGATGCCACCTCCTCCTACCAGCTCTTGCCAGAGTAGGCTAATCACCCTGTGACTCCATGCACAATCAATATGCCAAGACAACTCATGAAATTGGTCTGCTCCCTTATCAAACCATCTTGTCACTAGTGTTGTCCGAGGCTTTGATGGAGATCTGAAAATGTGTGTGCGCCCAAACGTCGGATCCATCACGCAACTACTACCATCACCTAATGACTCTATGATGTGATGGGAAATCCCACCTAGATCCCAACAATAGTCTGGCCCTCGAGTCCCTATGGTAATCCATGGCCTTTGCTGAAATGTGGCCATGGATGTATCCAACCGCCTAGCTTGCTCCATCGGGTACCAACTCAGTACCTCTTGCCACCCAATCCCAAAGGAGGGATCAAATGTACAATCCCCTGTGGAAGAAACAAGCCCTCCAAGCTGATGCAGTGTCATACTCAACTCATGTCGCTCAGTCTTGCTAACCTGACCATCCCCTAGGGTATGTCTAGACAACGTTGCCTCCCTCAATCCAATGCATAAGGGTGGGCTAATAACATTGTAGATCCCGTCAATGTGCCTCTGAAACGAACTGTGCTGAAATCCCAACATGCGGTCTCTATGCTGCCCCTCATCAATGGCTAGCCCAAAGGATGGTTGCACATCCTCCTCCATCATGGACTCAACATGAGCCTCCAACTGCTCCTCCATAGACAATCCAACATGCAAGACATGCTCGCCAATCAGCTGCAGGTGACTGTTGTCTGGTAACTCTGGCATAGATCTAGATGCCTCTGTACCTATCGGCTCCTCATCAATGGTGGAGATATCTCCCGACACCTCATCAATCTGTGGTGCGCTACTATCACCTGAGTAATCAGTCACAACCCTAGATATCTCATCAATGGATACCTCAACAATGGATGGCACCTCAATGGTGGACACCTCTATGTCTCTTGGCACCTCGTCAATGGAAGGCCCTATGGGTGTGTGCTCTACTCTCTCCCCCAAGGTGTCAACCAGAGCTATCAAAGGAATCTCCAACAAGGGTGACTCCTGCATCACACTGGACACATCGACATGCTCCTCACACTCTAGTGTGCCCAAAACAACCTCCTCCTTAGGCTCCTGATATCTAAAGCCAGGTCTCCACTAGCAAAAGTGCCCCCTAGTCTCACCCTCTAACTATCCTTGTCCTGTCTGCTCCTTTTGAGGAGATCTGATGCCCTGATTTTGTTGACTTTCCCCACACAATGTAGATGGTTGCACCCCCACGGCCTGCGCACCACTAGTGTCTCTGTTGTAAGGATGAGAATGGATTTGGTCCGACACCTTCCTCAACTGGGCCAATCTCTCATCGTTCCAACGGATTCCACCCCAGAATTCCTGCATATTAAATCTTCTTTGAGCCATAAGTTGTCTATGGTTTAACTTGTCACTGTGCATACATGCCCAAATCTTCCATGATCTAGATGGCTACCCCACAGCTGGCCAAGATCATGGCTCTGATACCACTGTAATGTTCCAAAAAGGAAATAATAGTGATAAACAAAGTAAAATACCATACAACACCGAAATATTTAAACAACAATCAAACACCCACAATTTACACCGAAACTGCACCAAAATTCAGCGATTTTATTATATATGGAGAAGAGTACAATGCATGAAATGTGTGCACCTAGGCTTGCCAAAGCAAGCTAAACAATCCCAGGTGAGAAAGATGCTACCCGGATGCAGAGGAAAGGCTTCTCCTCAATGTTTTGCGCTGGCCCTGGAAATTCTGCAACTGTTGGCTGAAAGAAACCCCTGTTTGAGCCTCCAAAGTGCTCAGAAAATTCTGCCAAATTAATCTTGAGCTCTCCACCAAAAACCTAGAAAAACCCAGAAAGGGTTTGGCCTATCTCCAAGCCAAAGTCAAACCCACAAAATGGTGCAAATTCCTCAACTAATTAGCAATTCGCCTTGCTATAAGAATTAGGATTTCAGGTTTGAATATCGCCCAAAAAATTCTATAAAATTAGCTATAGACTCCTCTCAATAAACCCACAAAAACCTAGAAAGGGTTTTGGCTGAATCCACCAATCCCCGGTGACCCCCAATAAGTGCAAATTGCCCAATTTGGCCAGAAAATGCCCCACAAAACTAATACTGTTGAATTAAGCCCAAATCCACCACTGGAAATCTCTCCCAACTTTGGCTAAATTCTCCCTTGAGGAATACCTCCAATCTCTGACCTTTATCTCTCCTCAACCTCTATTCCTCCAACCCCTGTGCACTTCCAAAAATGTAGAATTTCGGCCCCAAGAATTCTCTCAACTCAGCCTTGCTAATCACCACAAAATCTTCGACTAAATTAGGGGAAAACCCCTGCAAATCCTTCAGTGTTCTACTTCTTCGTAATTGATCTCCCCACAAGCAATTTGAACCACTTTTGCACCCTAGAAGAAAAACGTACCAGCTGAAATAACTTGCAAATATGCCCAATGGAAACTTTGAATTGAGCTCCACAATTGCCTCACTAGGGAGACACTCAAAGTTCTCCGAAATGAGGGTGGAATTTTTGCTCGGAAATTCCTTGTGCTAAACAACACGGTTGTCTTGGCTAAACAACTCAAGAGAACTAATGTTGAATTATCAAGTGATCAAAGATACCAAATGGAGGCCTCAAGCTCTATTTATAATTGCTAGTCCTCTCCCTTGGTGGTCCCCACCTTTCACTAATAAAGTATTACTTTTCCGCCATTCTTCATTAAAATAATAATTTCCACTTTTCTCCCACAAAATAATATTTTCTCCTTTTTATTTAATATCACCAAAAATTGGCAAAATTCCTTAGTGAATTTTGCACTCACAAAAATTGGGAACATTACACCTTGGGGGGTTGAAGGCTTTTCTCACTGACTTGTAAGTAGGTGTAGGCGGCAGGTGATAACAGATCAATGGCATATTTTGAACCTTGGTGAAATTTGCAGTGACAGTGGGGATCCATAGTCAGAGAGGGCGCTTGTTTAGGCACTGCTTGAGGACAAGCAATTTTTTGTGTATTGGAGGAGCTTGCCGGAGGAGGGTGCTACTTGGGAGGATGAGCACATACTTGAGCATCCAACAATGAAGTTGTTTGGGGACAAGCAACATTTGGGAGGGGATGATTGTCATGTCCCTTCCTAAATTAATTGGGAACAAGACTAATTATTTCATTTTGGGGGCCAATTTTGGAGATAGTGGGACCCATTCGATTTTTATTAGGAGAAGTTATTTTATTGTGGTTAAATTACACATGGGGACCACCCACACTAGGGAAATACACACTCGTTCAGTTTGCATGGAGATGGTTAAGTTTTGTATGGAGGTGGTTAAGTGGCCCACGATGGAGGTAAAATTGGAGGGAAAAGTGCTCCATAAAATCTATATAAGGAAGACAACTCTCCTCATTACATTCATCTTTTTGGTAATATCGGTTTCCCTTTGGTTGCTCGAGCTGCTTAGCCGAGTCACTTATTTTTCAGCATGAGTTCTTCAAGCAAAGAGCTCACCCTTTCTTTGGGGGACTTCGAGTACCACCCTAGGAAGGTTTTCTTTCATTTCTTTAGGATGAGCATCTCAATGTGATTCCTAGTGATTGCATCCATCTCCAGTTGGCGCATATTACTGGAAGACACAGTGAAGAGGAGGTCGAGTTTGCTTGTGGATTCTTGCAGAGGAGTTTGGGTGAAGGATTTTTGGAGATGAGGCATAGGAGGATTGTTGGCATTTGGGAGAAGTTTTAGAGCTAGAGGAGTGTGCTACTTTGCAGGGTGATTTTCACACTTCCTGGGCCCGTGCAGAGGCAGGATTGGGTGCTCACGTGGAGGGCAGAGTATCAGTCTTTGAGGCTGAACTTTATCACGGAGGTTAAGGGAAATATTTGGAGAAGTGATTGCTGCATTTTCATGAGATTGGAGAAAAATTTCGTTGGGGTTTATTGCAGGCCGTTTTCTGGAGCAGCTTGGAATGCGTGGGGGCATATTGGAGGTCGATTTTGAAAATTCAAAATCTAGGCAAACCATTTTTGGGTTTTCCTGGGTTTTCGACAAAGATCCGAGATATAACGTTTCATAATTTTCTAAGCACCACAGGTGGGGTTTTCAGCCGTACCTTTGCAACATATAGTGTAGAATTGCAGCCACTAGAGATTGCGTAGGGCGTATTGGAGGCCGAATTTAGGAGGTTGGATTTAGCCCAAACCCTTTCTGGGCTTTTCTGCGTTTTTGACAAGGATCTTAGATATAAAGTTTGAGCATTTTCTGAGCACCGACGCTGGGATTCTTGCAGTGCCTTTCCAGCCAGCAGTGTAGTTTCTAGGGACAACGCAGAGCATTAGAGGAGTAGTCATTTCCAGCTTCGAGATGATTGTTTTATCACCTGGGTCCTGTCAAGCTTGCCCTTGATGCAAGTCCAGGTGCATTTCTCCATATTATTGTACTTGCTCAATTTCATTAATAAAATGGCTTTGCTAGTTCTTACTTCTTGAGTTTTAATAAGCATTTGCTGATTGTTTTTATTTCGTGTGTCAGAAATCGATTTTGTTTTGAATATAACTGTTTATTTAAGTTTGGAAAATTACAAATGTATTACATAGATAAGATGAAAGTTGAAAACTTTAAATTTGATGATGATATTAATAACTATATGCTAATACTATAACTGAATAATCGTCGGAAGTTTGAGATTTTGTTGGGAGTTCGATGTTCTGAGCTGGGAGGGCTGAATTCGAAGCTCCTGAGAGCAAATCGATCCAACAAAGAAGTGACGCAGTCTCCCAAAGGCAAGACGCTGGTCCACACAGAGCAGATTGTGCTGGCATTTTTGTAGTGCTTGCCGAGTCAGCCATTTAGTGGATCAACTGTGACTTAGAGAGCGAGGTAAACCCTCATATGTATTTCTTGTTGTCGATATTTCTTTGAAAGGTTAGCCGGTGTGAGAGGCAACTTGTTGTACTCAGATTCTGCTTGCTTAATAATACAAACCCTCTATATGCTGCACCGATTTTCCCACATTGGGTTTTTCCAGGGACGTGTTGTCCAAAAATAACAGTGTCCCTTGTGTGTTTGTCTCGTATCTATTTCAGCTTATGATCTGTATGTCAGTGTAGTCTGCTATAGTGTTTTTCATCAGTGTTTAAATAATTAAATAACTTGTTGAATGTAAAAACAAGTAGTAGATGATAAACTAGTGATTGCAATAGGATTTTTGATGTGTAGATTCAAAATTTTTCACATGGTATCAGAGCATTGCAGATCATAGGACACTGAATACATCAGCTGGGAGATTCCGTGAATTTTTTTCAGAGAAGCAGCTGTCCCGAGTGACAGCGTTGTTTCAGAGGCAAAGGAGCAGTTGAAGGAGTGATATAGAGCCATAGAAGCGACGTAGAGGCTCACACAGTGCCTGCGTCAGCGTTTCAAGCCTGTAGAGGGTGACACAATACCCGAGAGGAGCTCACGCAGTGACTGCATCAGCTCTCTGGGCCAGCGCAGAGCCTGAGAGGCTCAAATCAATCAGTTGTCGGGGCTGGAGGAGTAAAGCAGATTCGATCAGTGGAGCTGGTGGGACGCTGTTGTTGTTGGTGCAGAACAGTGTCTGTGGAGACAAAGCTGAGGTAGAGGGAGTCACTGCCTTGACAGATTTCTAGCCAAAGAAATCTAGATCCGGGTTGCAGCAGCAAAGGAGGATTGGAGAGGAGTGATTCGACATTTGGCCGGAGGATTTCTGTGAAGGAAATCAGGACTCAGAGGGAGTCTAGAGGAGCTTGTTCCTTAGAGGATTTCTAGCGCCAAAGAAATCCAGATCCGAGTCTTGCTGGATTAACAACAGGAGAGGGAGAAGAGAACCAATCCTATTTTTGTTGAGCAGAGATGGCAGTCAATGGATTGAGGGATCAGGACAGATTGGATGGAGCATCCAATTTTGTCATCTGGAAGGCCAGAATCCTGGTAGTCCTAGACAAGAATCGCATCAAGAACTATGCCTTGAAGCTAGTTGTTGTTCTAGTTGACATTGATTCGCTACAGAAGTACGAGGAGGCCCAAGCGAAGGCGAGATGAATGATTCTAGATGAGGTCAATGATTATGTGGTCCCACACATTGTTGAGAAGGACACAACAAGGGAGATGTGGGAAACACTGACCACCTTGTACCAGGGGACTTCCATTCAACAGAAGATTCTATTGCAGAATCAGTTGAGACAATACCAGATGCAGAAGGGAGAAGAGATTGATCCCTTCCTTCTCAATTTGCAAGGGATTCGAGACTAGTTGACTTCCGTGGGGTCTACACCAGATCCTGAGTTCATGGTCACGACTGCCCTGAATGCAGTCACCGAAGACTGGGGGACATTTGTCCAGAGTATCTTGGGCAAATATTCTCTCCCCAGTTGGAAGGAAATGTGGGCAGCTCTTCGATAGGAAGAGATCAGGAGGCTGACCAAGGAAAGAAGTAGCTACAAAGGAGCCCGGGTCAAGAAGGAGGAGGAGGAGGATGCAATGCTCGCAACATCAAGACAGCATGGGCAATAGAAAAGAAAGAAAAAGGATATAACCAAGGTTAGATGCTTCAGGTGTGGTGAACTAGGACATTTTGCCACTTAGTGCCCCTGGAAGAAGGGCAAGGAAGAGGCTTTTGACTCGAAGGCTGCGCTAGCGAAGGCTCACAAGGAGGATGATGATGAGGATTGTGCCATTAGTGCTCATGCACCTCTGGAGAAGAGGTGGGGTGACATCGAGTTGTAGTCTGGAGGACTACATAAAAGGGCAGGATCCTTGAGGTGCCCAAAATCTTGGATCACATACGGCTATGGGAGCCCTTAATGACAGTAGCATAATGACGGGTCTCGGCTGGTGCGAGGTGTGATGGAGCAACAATGACAAAGCAAGAGTGCCAAAATCTGAAGCAGCGCAGTGGATGTTGTAGTAGTGCGAGAGGCACATAGCAGATTGCAGCAGCGCAGTAGTAACAGAGGGTTAGCACAGATTAGTCGCAGAGCTAGCTTCAACATCATGAGGCATCCATACTGACTAGCATGCTAGTTTTTGGGTGAAGTTTCAGTTGCTTACTTCTCAGCAACTTAATTGCAGTGCAACAGTTAGCAGTGGCAGTGCTATGGGCAACATGATGCAGCATATTGAGAGGGAGCTACAATACAAATGTAGCAGTGACAGTGGCAGTGTCATGGGCAGCAGTACAGGATGCAGCAGTGTAGTGGATGAAGGGCAGCAAGCCAAGCATCAACAACAAAGAGGACCGTTGTCGTGGATCAGTGTGATGCTTCTACATGGGAGTATTGCTAGAACACATTCCTCGCTAAGAGGGAGTGTTGATTTTGGGTAGCATCGGACGTTCTCTAGCTCTGAAATTTTGTGGAGGGGCTAGAACACATGAGATCTCCAAGACCCAGAAATCGTTTGGAGAAATTCCACCTGGATGAAGATTTATTAAAATAATTAATATTTTTAATGGGTTCCAAAGTCTAAACTTAGGAAAATAAAAATATTAATAGGTATTAATAAAAATATGGATGAAAAGCTTCTAAGAGACGAGGATCAAGTCTGTTTTAATCTTATCCGATGATTAGGGACTTAATCTTGGTCGTTGATTCATCAACAGGAAAAGTATAAGAGGAGGCTTGAGGGTCAGTTGGAGATACACTGAGTGATCAGTCAGTTCGATTTTTCTGGGGCAAGGTTTGCTGAGAAAATCGAATAGTTGATCTGAGTTGTAGTGAGAGGGGCAGTAGCAGAGAGTTGGATCGGAAGGGAGTTCCGAGCCAATGAGTACCAGGGAGAGAGGCAACATAGAGGCCTACGTAGCCTAGGAAGGAGCTCATGCAGAGCTGATGTAGGCCAAGAGGGTTATTGCTGTGGCAGTGTGAGATAATCATCAGAAGTTCGCGATTTTGCTGGGAGTTCGATGTTCTGAGCTAGGAGGGCTGAAGTCAAAGCTCTTGAGAGCAAGTTGATCGAGTAGAGAAGTGACGCAGTCTCCCAAAGGCAAGACGCTGGTCCACGCAAAACAGATTGTGCTGGGATGTTCGTAGTGCTTGTCGGATTCAGCCATTCAGTGGATCAGTTGTGACTTAAAGAATGAGGTAAACCTCATATGTATTTCTTGTTGCCGATATTTCTTTGAAAGGTTAGCTGGTGTGAGAGGCAACCTATTGTACTCTGATTCTGCTTGCTTAATAATACAAACCCTCTATATGCTGCACCGGTTTTCCCGCATTGGGTTTTTCCGGGGACGTATTATCCAAAAATAACGGTGGCCCTTGTGTGTTTGTCTCATATCTATTTTAGTTTATGATCTGTATGTCAGTGTAGTCTAGTGTTTTTCATCAGTGTTTAAATAATTAAATAACTCGTTGAATGTAAAAACAAGTAGGAGATGATAAACTAGTGATTGCATCGGTTTTCCTGCATTGGGTTTTTCCGGGGATGTGTTGTCCAAAAATAACAATGTCCCTTGTGTGTTTGTCTCGTATCTATTTTAGTTTATGATCTGTATGTCAGTGTAGTATACAATAGTGTTTTTCATCAGCGTTTAAATAGTTAAATGACTTGTTGAAAGTAAAAACAAGTAGGAGATGATAAACTAGTGATTGTAGTAGGATTTCCGATGTATAGATTCAGGAATTTTCACAATACCCTCAAAGAACATACCCAATCTGCGACACAATATGAGCTAGTAGACCAAGTGATTTGTAATAAAATAATTTAGCCAAATAGCTTAAATTATTCCCAAATCACTTTTACATAAGACTTGACTAAAACACTAGGACTCACCTAAGACTTTGACAAAGAATTCCACCCTAGCTTTGGGGTGAGGCTGGAGGGAAAAACTCTGCCGACCATCCGTGTTTAGAAACACAAATGAATCAGTGAGACGAAAAACCTCCTAGGATGAAACTCTCACCAAAATAATAGGCTTACCTAGGTTGTTACATACATTCACGGTCTTACTAGCATCATTTACATTACATAACTTGTAGAATGGGTTTACAATGACATATGAACTGCTGATAGATGATCCGATCTTGTTGAGAAAATTTGTACTTATGCTTCCTTGGAAATTTGACAAAAACTGTGCAACACCACCCAATAACTAAAAATCAAACCCTCGCCCAACAATTTTTATTTCCTGGCTAGGCACTTCCCAACACCAGAAAATTTCGGCCTGCTACTCCCTTTGAACAACGAAATTTTCTGCCTTCGCTTCTGAGCTTCCTCGTCTCAATCACGCTCTGATACCATGTGAACATTTCAACTACTAAAATCATATTGCAGCAACTGGAAATTATTCTTCTAATTGTTAATTTATTTAAAAATTTATTTGCTACAACAAATACTGAATAAATCACACTACAACCTTCACAAATAAAACTGCGGAAAAATAAAAGCATTGGAAACTGAGAAATATGCACAGTCTCATCAAATTTGACACAATTATTTTTGGACAAATGTCCCCAGAAAAACCCAACTTGGAAAAACCTGTGTAGTAGCTGAGGGTTTTATATTATTATGCAATAGTGAAATATCTAAGTATAATCTGGGTGCTGAAAATTTGCAATCCTGCAGAGAAATTACTGGAAAAAATATTGTGAGGAATTTTCCTCACCCCCACAAGCAATCCGGTATTTGACTACAGCTCCAAGTGAGCACTCCAAACAACATCTACGTAGGCCTACGTCACCGTTGCGTGATCCCTTCCCCACTCTGCCTGAATCAACTACTCCTCAAGTTGTCTTGTCTGTTGATTTCTGGTAGCATCAGATGTGCTCTAAGACTTAAAATTTGCAAGGAGGCTAGGACACATGTATTCCAGAATACCTAGAAATCGTATTGGGAAATTCCACCCAGAGACAGTTTTATTAAAATAATTAATTATTTTTAATGGATTCCTAAGTCCAAACTTAGGAAATTAAAATAATTAAAGGGTATTAATAAAAATGGGTGTGAATCTTCTAGAAAAAGATGGAGATCGAGCCAATATGATCTGAGCCATTGATTATAATTTAATCTGGGTTGTTCATGATTCAACAAGAAGATTAGAAGAAGGACCTCGATGGGCATTTGAAAAATACACAAGGAAAATACTTAGTTGCCCAAGTAGATCGATTTTCTCACTGGCTGAAGTTCGGCAAGAGGAAATCGAATCCAAGGGTGAGTTGCACATGAGAGAGAGAGGGTATCAACAATAGTCAAGAGTGCAAAAAATGATAGGAAGAGGCAGCGCAGAAGAGGGATGCAGATCACTAGCGCAGAGGCAGTGACGCAGGGACAACGCAGTCACTGCGCAGAGGGTGACGCAGTGTGGCTAGCGTGAGGGCAGCAGGTCCTCTCAGGTGTCAGAAATTCATTGTGGAGTGGAGAAATTTGTTTGTAAAAATTCTCTCGGTGATTCTTCTTCTATTCTGTTATCCGTAGATTGTACATGAGATTTTGTTGAAGAATAATAAAAGAAACCCTCATCTGTTGCACTGGTTTTCCCACATTGGGTTTTTCCAGGGACAATTGTCCAAAAATAACTGTGTTAATGTGTTATTGTTGTGCTAGTATTTTCCTTACATTTATTTTTCTGCAATAATTAATTTGTGAAGACTGCAGTGTATGTATTTCGATATTTTCCATAGACAACTGCAAATAATTTGTTTCAGTAAATTAACAAATAGAAGAAATATTATCAGTTGTTGCAGTAGGATTTGGAATTTCCATATTTTCACATGGTATCAGAGCATAGACAGGAGGCAGGAGAGATCTAGTGCAGAAGAAAAGGGAGAAGCGTAGCACTATGTAAGCAGCTGCTTGAAGTCCCCAGAAGGCTGCACAGTCCTTGGGCCAGGTAGGTAAGATTTTGAGGGAGAGTTAATTCTCTGAGTGAGTCGGCAGAGAATCAATCTCCAGATTGAAGGGTTGTCAGAGGCAGAGGGAGAAGCTATGGTTCTTTTGCAGAGCAGATCTCCAGCTAAAACGTAGTGTCTTGCAGTAGTAAGTACAACGTTGAGAAGGAGAATAGCACAGAACAACATGGATAGTCAAGATGTATTATCTTCCAGATTGGAAGAAGAATTCGCATGTTTGTCAAGTTCAACATCAACAGGTGTTTGGTATATTGATAGCGGTGCTTTAGCTCAAATGATTGGAGTACGAGAGTGATTCTATAGCTATCAAGAAGAGCAGATGGACTTCCAAACCACTATGGGAAACAGAACGAAGTGTACTCCAGTAGGGAGAGGCACCATAACATTTCAGACGGAAGCAGGAACCAGCATAAGAGCCACTAATGTGCTGCATGTGTCGGGGTTAGGAATGAATCTGATTTCAGTGTCCCAATTACAGGATAAGGGGTACGATGTATACTTCATTAGAAGGAAGGTTTATGTCAAACATCCCAGTTGGAAGAAGATGAGACAAATTGGCACTCGAAGCAACAAATTGTATAGATTGCAGCTCGAATCTCCAATGGCACTGATAGGCGTAATCATAATGGTGAAAAGGAGCTGAATGAACAATGGCACAGGGGAATGGAACACTTACACCATGGAGTACTGAGGATGCACAAAGAGTCTATTACAGAAGTTCCAGTCCTCAGTACTGAGGATGATGATGTAAGCAGAGGATGCGTACTAGGGAAATACGCTAAGGCAACTTTTCCTAGAAGTGACAACAGAGCAAGAGGCGTGTTGGGATTGATACACTCAAATATTTGTGGCCTGATGTCAACAAAATCTCTTAGCGGTGGCATTAGTGCTCATTCAATTGGGCTGAATTGACCGACCCCTGGTGACCCCCAAAAAGTGCAAATCACCCAATCTGACCAGAAAATGCCCCACAATTTGATATCACGGAATAATGGCCAAATCTACCACTGGATAAATTCTCTCTTGAGGTATACCTCCAATCTCCGACCCTTATCTCTCCATAGTTCTTCTCCTTCTTCCCTTGCGTAGGCTAAGCCAGAAACCCCTATGCACTTCCAAATGAATAGAATTTCGTCCCATAGTTTTGTTTCTCTCTATCCCTGCAAAATCACCACAAAATTCTTGGTTCCAACTAGGAAAATATCCCTGCAAATAACTCAGACTCCAACTCGCTGTATGTTAGACCATAATGAATAACTCGAATTACCTCTATGCTCAGAAAATACGCAAAGCTGGGAATATTGCTGTCAATGAAGCTCTATGAAAGCCCAACAATGGACTCTTTGAATTCCCAACTAGGGAGGCACTCGAAGTCCTCCGAAGATGGGGTGGAATTTTGCCTGGAATTCCTGTGCTAAACAACTCCAAGAGAAGATGAAGTGTTAAGTGTAATAGTCAAAAGACGATCCACAAAATGAGTCCCTCCTTTTATAGTTTCTCTCCATCCTTCTAGACTCTTTTTAATATTTTTAATTCATGGGGGCCATTTTCCACCTAGTTACTTTTTCCACCATTTTAATAAAATAACAATTTGCCGCCAATCTGCAATAAAATAATACTTGCCATCTTTCTCCAAAATACTAGTTGCCCCTTTTAGTTAATATTACCAAAATTGGGCCAAATTCCCATGCCCACAAAATTGGGAATATTACAGAAAGGACAAAAAGTTGCATCTTGACGTCTTCGTGATTGTATGCAGTTGCATGAGCATATCTTTGCAGGAAAGTTGTGAACCTTTTGATGTGATTTATAGGAATGGTTGCATCATTACCCGTGAAAGAAGGTAATCTGTCAATAGACCTTTTCAGAATATCATGAGGAATGTTAGTAAAATGCAAAGGGGCGAACAAGTCATCCATGATGAATTGCTTAAGGGGAAAAGGAGCTAATGGATGTCAGAGAGAGATCCTTGTTCAAGAAAAAAAAGAGATCCACAAGAAGCGAGCTTCCAGCAGAAATTCTTGTAAGAAATGAAAGAAATAGAGTCGCCACTTGAATATGAATCTAACTCTAAAACCCACAAGGCAAAAACTGAAAAGTTAGTCAGGGAGAAGCAAATGAATATCAGGGAGGGCTTCCTACTTGAGAAAAAATGGATGCTTACTAGAATGTAGTTTGTTCAACCAAGTTTTGAGAGCGAGTTTGAGCAAGCTACCAATATTTCTTCTAGAGTAAGCTCTTGTATATGGATGAATAAGTGGAGTTCCCATCCGAATAGGAAACCAACCTAAATGTCCAGGTGCTAAAGGTGTAGATAGAAGAGATGAAAAGATTAGTGAGAGGAAGAAAGATAAGGTGATGAAAAGATGAAGAGATATAATGACGCCAAAAAACGTTGTGTGGCGTTGGTGGGATAAGGAAGATGAAATTGATTAGCATATTAAGAAGAGTGATGATAATTGTCGTAATGCCAAAGCCCAATAAATTGGTCCCCGACAACGATGCAAAAAAATTTTGTTGCTCAGACTGTAAAGGCAAGGTGCGAAAACGACTCAGGTCGGGGTCTATCACCCCGATCCCTAACCTCTCCATTCTAGTTGTCTCCCAACAGTAGGCTATGGGGTTAGTCCCTATGAAAGAAGGAAATGAGAGACAAGTTGGCAACCAACAAGTCCGGGAGACATGATTGAATGGCCTAGCCACTTGGTTGATTTAGCAAGTTTATAGATTAGATTAGATTTAGATGTGAGACCAGTGCCTTATGGAGTCAACTTACTTTCTTTTAGATCAATTAAGGACCAAATGACCAGATGAACAACCATTGCTTAAATGCTTATCTACCTTATATGCTATGCAAATCCTAGAATCTAGGTGTGATGCAAGAATCTTGATTGCTTTTAATTATATGCCTATTCTAGATGTATCCTTCCTCTTAACTATTTTGAATCTAACCTCTAAAGTAGGTTGTGGGATAGAATCCAACAGGAAACAAGCAGATTCTTGATTAACAATACCTCCCCTTCTGTTCTAACCACCCAATGCCTCCGACACTACAAATGTTCTGGCTTTGACGATTGCAAATTCACTGTGTTAACCACTAAAGAGGTGCTAAGCCCTCAAGATGAATTGAGAAAGGTGGTCCTATTCTCTATCAACTAAGTTATGTTTGGAGGTAAATTATTAATGCAAGAGGCTAGCCCTAATATGCAAATGCAAGAGATGAATGCTCTTAAGGTGAGATTACTTAATTTGTTAAGTACTTAATGACAATGATTTTCAATTAAGAACAATAAAGTACTTAAACAATAAATGAATAAAATCTCAACCACAAGAGAAAGTGTTCAAGCTTAATAGTGCTAGAGAAATGTGGCAGTAATATAAATAGACAATTGCTCAAAGACAAGATTAATGCTACTTAAGACAATTAACAATCTCCAAGATTATAATCAATAAATCACCAATATGCCACTTAGATACAAGAGAGAAATTTAAATCTCTTATCACAATTATGATCAGAATAACATCCACAAGAGATATCCAATTTAACAATGAGCAATGAATCCACTCAATGATAGTAATGACAATGAGAAATTAAGAGCATTAATCCACAATGTCACTTAGAGAAATCAGCCAAATAAACACTTATCAACTTGATTAGAGCTCTTGTGTGAATGCAAGAGTGTAAAAGATGCCAATGACTAAAATTAAGACCAAATCACTTCAACCTTTAATGATTATGAATTGTAAAATTTCCTTTCCCAATTTTAGAGAGTTATATTTGATTTATTATCACTGCAACCTTGTATTTAGAGGTCTACAATTTTATATCAGCAGTCAAGAAGTGATGCAAGATACGAAAGATAAGCTAGAAAATCAGTGTATTTAACTTCCAATGATATTCACTTGATTATAGGACTTGTTGTCGCACAAATTGTCATGACAACGCTCACACCGGGGGCTGTCACCCTGATCCCCGATCTCTCCGTGTAAGCCGTCTCCCACGGCTAAGGGGGGTAGACCCTATGGGACAATGGATAACCAACTGTGGACCAGTTGGGTTGGGAGACACAGCAAGGAAGATTAAGCACTTGATTGATTTTATAAGTTAATGTACCAGTGCCTTATGGAGTTAATGATTAAATAATTGTTTATCAAAAGCTGCAGAAATTTAAACCATGTAAAACGATCAGTTATCATCAAATCACCCAAGCAGAATGCAAGATATTCAACAGACGCACAACGCCTTAATAAGAATCCAGTAATTAAATTTCTAAAGATTAAATGCTTTAAACAACCATAAAATTTATATGCTGACAGTTACCACTTCAACATAGCTAACTCCAAATAAACATTAAGCACATTTAACTATAGAGAAATAGAACATAGAGACACCAAAAATGAATTTTTCAATTTTTTGTTAAGCCTTTTCAAAATATTTTAATTTTTAAATATTTTTGTTGATTCTAAGCTAAAAAATCAAAATAGAACAAAATTAAAATCCTAAATTAAAATCTAATTTAAACTAAAATCTAAAAAATAAAAAGAAACTTTTTAACCTTCCATAAAATTTTTTTATTTCTATTTTTATATTTTTTTATGATTTTAAAATTCTAGATTTAAAATCAAAAATAGAACAAAGCTAAAATCTAAAGTATTTAAAACTAAAGAAACTGATCTAAACTAAGAACTAATAAAAAAAAACTAAAATTAGCTTTTTTATGTTTTTTTTTTATATTTTTAATTTTTATGATTTTCAAATAAAACAAAACTGAACTAAAAAAAAATAAAAAAATGAAAAACTAAAATCACAAAACTAAACTAAACTAAAAATAATTAATCAAGATCTAGAACTAAAGCAAAAATTTAATAAATCTAAAAACTAAGACTAAACTTTTAATTCAAAATCTAAATATCTAACTTGCTTCATTAAAAAAAATACATGAAGCTGAAAATGAATTTCTGAGCTGAGAAGTTATATTCGTAAACCAAAATCTAACCTAGACCACAATTAAACGTACGCATAAAGAAAATTTCGATCCCTCTTTCTTTTAGTTTTTTGCTTGTTGTTGTAATACGCAGGTTGGAGGGCGTTCGATGGCTGATTTGTTTACAGGTGCGTGGAGTGACTGTGCGCGAATGGCAGCTTGCTGAGGAATGATGCAGTTTAGAGCGTGAAAAGGAGAGGTCGATAATGGCTGAGAGATCCACTGGTTTAATAAGAATGCGTGAGCAGGGAAGTGTGGGTAGGAGTATGGCTGCGTGAAAGAGTGAGGGCGTGCAGATTTCTGCGATGAGGGAAAGCCAAAACAGAGATGAGGCGGGGGCTGTGTAAGGAAAATCACAGAGGGGAAAACGACAACAAAGAAATGCAATGTGAAGGAGCTGCTACACACAGCTGGATGGCAGCAAGAGAAGCTGGGATAATCAGCACGCAGGAAAGAGGGAATAAGCCTGATGAGGCTTGCGTGCAGATTTAGCAGCAAATGAAAGGATTTGAATTTTGTTTTTTGCAGGCTCTGGAACAACGTGGAAAAAATTGGAGTAGACAGTAGGGCTGGGGCCCTAAACAAAATTTCGAAATGCATGGCGAAATCCCACTAGGCAACCAGCAATTTAAAAAAAAAAAATACTTTCCAGAGACCCTGATAAAATTATTTGAGCTACTTATCTTCAGCTTTGTTGATGAAACCCTCTCAAAAGACTTCCAGATCTGAAAGTAACAGAAGTTGAAACCCTTGGACAACCAAACAGTGCTCTTGTAAAAACTGGTTGTGAGGCCAGATCTTACCCTCCAGGGCCTAGATCTGGCTTCCAACAAGAAACTCTTCTTGAAACCTGCAAAAAACAGAAAAACCAGAGGCAAAATATGTAAGGAAATAACCTAAAATTTAATTAAATAATTACAGTATTCAGAGATTTTCGACTCTTAAACAGCCAGATTTGTCAATAATCCACAGTGATATTTTCAGAATTTTAAACTTAATGTGAGATACTTCAGAAAACCCTTCTTGCATTCATAAGAAAATTTCAAATGATAAGCCTGGAATTAAAACTAGCTGGACTCTTTCAGAAAATGCAATCCAGGAGTTGGCTAGTTCAGCCGAGAACTTCCCCTAACGCTCGCTAAACTCAAAAAAACTAAGATTTCCTGCACAGCTTAAAATCAACCATTAACATAGAGGGAGAAAACAATAGTGAAATCCAGATCAAATGGAGATACCTGCCATTATATTTCAGAATCTAAACCATCATTCAAACCTCAAAGATCGGACAAGATACCTGTGCCTAAATCAATCTTCATCAAGCTATTATCAATCGCTGAAAATAAAATTATGCAGAAAAATAAATCATCTTACAACATTTTCAGAAGAGTAACACCAACAAGATTTCGACCCCAAGGTCTTTCTTTATTGCACAAAAAAATGACTACAAGAGAGCTTTCTTTAGCACTAGACTCTCAGATCCAATCTGATCTCAAATGACCCCTAGCACCCTATTTAAAGGAAAAATTCACAATGGCTAGTTCGAGTGATCCATGTCAAACTAATCTCGACCGTCGATGAGGATCAAGATTTCTTTTAATCTCATTCGTCGAATTTTTAAAATGCATTTTAATATATTAAAAAATTAAAATTCTGCATTTATTTACTCAAAAATTTGACTTTTTATCATTTCATTATTTTTTAAATTTTATTTTATTTTATTTTATTTTTTAGTTTTATTATTATTTTTATTTATTTTTTAATTTTTATTTTTTGGATCCTCGAACTTAGCCTTTGGAAAAATTACCTAGGACCTAGGACTTAGGACTTATGAGGGGCTTAAAACATTTTCTAACCCTCAAGACACTTTATATCATGACTTTTACAATTTTACATCTCAAGGGGGAAACCCATTTGACATAGACCCTCATAGACCACCCAATTCTGCGACCAAATATAATCTAGCAGATCAACGCACTAGGATTCTCCTAACATTCTAATGACAAAATTCATTCCGGATTTGGGGTTGGGTTGAAGGAAAACTCTGCCGATCATGGATCAGGGAGACAAAAAACTTTCTGGAACGTAGATTATCACTAGAAAATTAGGTCCACCTAGGCAATTTACATACATGACTCAGATCTGCTAAGATTATTTACAATTTACGCATGCAGACTGGGATTACAACATCAAATGATCATGTCGACGATGACTGTCAAATGGCATGGACATATCGATCAAGCGCTATCCCTTTTGCGAAAAAGGGGGTGCACTGCTAATGGGTAGTTGACACGTAGTGGTCAATAGGACTACTTAGACACTAAAGACCATATTTATTATGCTCAGGTCAGACCTTAAAATGATGTATATCAGATCTGTAATAACTCAGAAAATTAGTGATTCGGTCTTTAATAAACCAACAAGGTGCCTAAATATTAATGTCAAATAAGCTCCAGTGATTAGCTAATCAATTTGAGTGATTTTTAGATGATATTTAGTCAATTTTGATGATTCTTATTTAGTTTATATGACTGCATAAATGGCTATATTAGATCTGAAAATTGCCAACAGTCCTCAAAAAATAACTTATATGCAATCAATGTAACCACAAGATTAATGTTCAATGCCTTGAGTGACTTTTTAATGAATTTAGGCTTATTTTATGTGTTTTTATGCCCTGAATACACTGTTGTAACAATTATATTAGACCTGAAACTTTCAGATCAGACCTCTGCAATTTCAAATCAGACCTTGAAAATTATATGACAGCCAACATAAAACAATAAAATTGATAGATCAAACTTTTGTAATTTATTTTGATGTCTTGTATGAGTTATTAGCTTAATGTGTGGGTTCTTTAGGCTTGTATTATGATGATTATGCCACTGTTATATCAATATATCAGATCTGATATAAATTATGCAGTCAATTAAAATGAGAGATGAAGGCAATAAAAACAAACCCCAAGGCTTAATGGCCTATGCCAAGTTTGGGGATGTGAGACTCCTCAACACCTGCACTCGCAAAATGTTAGCTCAAAGCCCAAAGATCGGACTTTTATGACGTTGCAATCACAAATTATTAGAGATAAAATGTCAATCCCTTGAAGAAACCCTTGTTTGCAATGAGATCTAGCCCTTGTAGGGCTTACGACCTTCTTAATGCTTGCAAAATAGGTCCCAAACACTAGCCTTTTAGGTTGGGTAAGGGCTAGGGCCTTCAAAAAATGGGTTTCTTCCCCAATTTGAAAATAAGCAACCTGCAAAAATGGGCTCAAAAACCCTAGATGTCTGGGGTTTTAAGGGTTCAAAAGTTTACTATTTTATTTGATCCCTTGAGATATTTCGCTTGTACAAATAAAAATAAATTTTCACAAAAATCCCAATATATACAAAAATAAAATAAAAACCCCAAACCCTAATTGTTGCAAAACAAGGGTTAGAAAAAATTATTTACAAAAAATTATCTTACAAAAATAATTTACAAATTATATACAAAATATACAATGCTTGAGAAATTTTTTGAAAAATATATTTTTTTGTAGATCTTGACAATCGCTAGATGTATTTCAAAAGATAAATATAAAAACCACAACCTTAGTGAAGTTAGAAAATCACATAAAATATTCAGAATCCAAACATAGTCAGCCTGTGCCTACAATTTGTGAACTTGGAGCCCAAGGACTGGGGAACCTGCAAACTTTATATATTTTCTCAAGAAGAAACCGTTAGAACATACAATGAATTAGATCACCTAAGATAAGCACAAAACTTACCAATAAAATATTCCTATTATCTACAAATGAAATAACGATTCAATTAATATTTGAAGCACAATATAGGAATGCACGTACCCAACATATACCACAAATCAACGAGACAAAGACACCATGAACTGCACCCCAAATTTTTTTATTATGATGATCAAAACATTCCCAGCAGGACAGTGTCCTTACACCAGCTTTTTACAAAGTTGCATTAGAGCAAAGCTCAAGATCCAGATGAAAATAGAAGCAAGAAGTCTTCTATTTATAGAGAAATTACTCCAAATGGAAAATAACAGCTCGCTGGCTTGATCCCGTCAAAATAATCTCGGCCGTCGATAAATATTTGATGATCTTTTAATCTCTGCGGTCGAAATAATTATTTTTGAGGAATTTTCAAATTTCTCATTAAAATAATTTTTTATTAGCTCAAAAATAATTATTTTGAGCTATTTTCCTAAAAAAATTGAATTTGACTTAACCATCAAGGTCCAAGGGTCCAATTTTGTTTTAAATTTCCAATATTCCCTTGGTGGGGGACCTCCAAAATTTGACTTCTTTAAGACCCACGAATTTTTCTACTTGGAAAATTTATTTTCTTTAACATTTTAAATTTTTGACTCTAATTAATAAATTTTCTGGTTTATGATTTAATTTTATTTTTGCCAGAAAAATTAATTAATTGACACTTGAGGGGATTAATTAATTTTCCACCCTCAAGTATTTTAGCCACGGTGTCTAAGTATGAAGGACCATCTACTAATTTTTTTTTACGTAAGATTTACAATAATTCAACCCTCAAAGGGGGGGTACCCATTCATTATAGACCCTCAAATAACTTACGCAATTCTGCAACACAATATGATCTAGTAGGCCAAGTGACTTGTAATAAAATAATTTAGCCAATTAACTTAAATTTTTCTCAAATCATTTTTACCAAAGACTCGACTAGAACATTGGGACTCACCTAAGACTTTGACGATAAACTCCACCCTAGCTTTGGTGTGAGGATGGAGGAAAAAACTTTGTCGATCATCGTGTTTAGAAATACAAATAATCAGTGAGACGAAAAACCTCCTAGGATGAAATCCAAAATAATAGGCTTACCTAGGTTGTTACATAAGTACACGGTCTTACTAGCATCATTTACATTACAAATTTGCAGAATGGGCTTATGACGACTCAAAAAGTTATTGCCTGATGATCTTGATCTTTGAAAAAAATTGGCACAACTGCTTCCCTGGAACTTTGACAAAATGTGTGCAACAGGCCCCCTATTGCCACAATTTACTACAGACACGTCAATTTGGTATAAACCTTTTAGTTCAACCTCTCCACACAAAATTAATAACCCATGATTTACCAAATGAATTTTGTTAATTAGTTATTGTTTACTAGACAATTTGTTCATGGGCCAACAAATTTGTTGAGCAATTAATAATAAGAGAAAAATTTGTGCTCAGAAAATTTGTCATTTCGACAAGGTTTTGTCTTCAGGAAGACCCTCCTTCCTACTTTTGCAATAAATCTGGTCTAACCATTTAGAAAGTAAACCCTCGGGTTGGCAGGAACACTAGCTCTGATACCACTGTAATGTTCCAAATTTAATTTTTGCAGAAATTTGCTTTAGGAATTTAAGTTGTCAGCTCCATAAGTATTTTGCACAATTTAAACAACAAATCTCATGGAAAAAACAAGAAATACATTATGCAACTAAAGAATAGACAAAATAATCATGCAGAAGAACCCAACCTTATTTTATTAATATGGAATATGAAATAGCATGCTAATACAAAATACTGGAGATGGCTGAGGTGATGCCCCAAAAGATCAATAATACTGCAGTAGTGGGCCTCCAAATATAAACTGATTTGCTGAAAACACTTGTTAATTCTAAATGAATTCACCAAGGAGAGAGATGGGTACTTGACCACTCTCACTAAAATCACTTGAGGGTTTCTGTCCTAGATCTACTATGGTAGATAACTGAATTCTCCAATCCACACCAAAGACAAATGCTCAAAACCAATATGTCCCAAATGATCTCCTCCTCCTTTGAAAAACTCCATATATAGATCTTCAAGTCTCTAGAAGCATCTTAATCTGATTATTTAAATATTATTCTAGAAACTTCTTTTTGACTCCATCTAAGTGAATTTTAATTTTATTTTATTTCACTAAGTCACTTTTGGCCATTTTTCTTCAAATAATAATTTTCACCTCACTTAATTTAATTAAGTGACTAATTGAAGTCACTTTTAACATGGGAAAATGGTCAACCACCCACCATACTCTCTCCTGCCATTGGAAGTCACTTCTAAGCTTCCCACCCTGTAGATCTTATTGTTTTGGTTCCAATGAGCTATTACACTGAGGTATTCCATCAAATATTTCTCCCACGGTTCCATCTCAAGCGAAATTAATTAAATGAAGCTCAATAATAACCTCGTTTTCCAAAAGTTGTCGCAATGCAACGAAACGAAATAAAAGTTGTGCAGACGATAGAATATGCCAAGCGAATGCCATCGGATCACGTAAAAACTCCTCAAAACTCCCCTAGACCCCTGATGATGTAATCCTGCTCCTGTGGCTTGGCCATTATATACCCTAGAAACCCATCCTGGTTGTAATATAGAGGAAAATAAAAATGGGGACATGCCATCTTCAAATGGTCTCCTCCTCTTTTATAGATCTGATGGACCTATCAAGAAGTCTTATTTTATTATTATTTTAGTCACTTAGTACCTTAACTGTATTAATACAAGATAAAACTAATTCCAAGATATGGTGCATTTGGAGATTGAGACCAAGAGTGGACGAGAGAAAAGAATAAAAGCAACCATAGGATGCCTATATAGACTGAAAATCCATTTGGATGAAAACACTTGAATCAAAAGGCATACATGCAAATATAGGATTATGGGGCACCATAAAGGACATTGTATTTTCGTCAACCCATACATGGGTTTAGGGAAAAGTAAGAACATTTTATGGTACATACTTGGGTGTGTAGAGGTGGTTGATCTCCGAAAGAGTCTTTCTTTGGGGATAATACCAATTATGGAAACTGTAACTGCAGTGGGCGTTTGGACAAAGCTGCTACGCCATGTAATAGAATCACCAAGTCAATAGTAATGTAGTAACTCTTAAACACATATATGTGAGAAGGATTAAAAAGAAATTGAGGAGCAATTCCCTTTTTACTTAAACAACTTGTGAGAAGGATTAAAAAGAAGTTGAGAATCAATTCCCTTTTTAGCGTTAAAATATTTGAGTTCTGCCATAGCTGTATTAATTTCCAGTTTTTACATGTTTGGAGCTGCACAGATCATTTCTTTTCAGCCTTGTTTATCATCATGGAATGTATTTATTTCTTTTGGTGGATGTGTACTTATTTGTATTTTTGATGTAATCATTTGCAGCATGGGGGGGAGTCAAATGCCTTCACAGACTCTGAACATACCAACTTTCATTTTGATGTGAATGCTGACTATTTTGAAGGAGCATTGGATAGGTGGTGTATTGTTTTCCTATTTGGTTATGGGAAATTGGATGTTAAATTTTTTTCATTACTTTAATTAACATTTGATGGTTTGGAAACAAAGTTTCTATATGTCCTTGACAACTTTGTTCTGAAACAGATTTGCCCAATTTTTCATATGTCCCTTGATGTCACCTGATGCTACATCAAGGGAAATCAACGCAGTTGATTCTGGTATGAATCTTCATATATTCTTACTGCTTAGTATCTTTCTTAATAAAAATTTTGTAATTGTTCAAGCACAAGGAAACCGAATCAAAATAATTCAAAAGGTCTATATTTTGTTTGTCAGAAAACAAGAAAAATATTCTAGTGGATGCTTGGAGATTGGATCAGGTATGAAGAGTAAATTTTGGTTTTGAGTTTTGAGCTAACTAGAAATGCATGTTTTGTCACAAGTTTTTGTTTACTAATGCATAATTCTGCTTGTAAAGAGGAGGAGAAAATCATATTTTCTTACCAATGTATAGCCACTTGTACTGAATATATGTCTCCTGATTCATGCTATCTCCATTTCTTAAAATTTTATTTATGATTGCTTACAGGGTCCACATATTCTCTAATATAGCACTTCAACTTACAAATAACCCACTTTTCATACAAGCATCAAATGAACATATAGTTCTTCACTGAAGCATTATATAAATAACATTTTATAACAAAAAGTAATACAATCTTTTATAGACATATACCTGTAGAACTTTTACATCATAGAATTTCACCATTAAGGATTCAGTTACCAAAATTTTGGCTTTTTCAATTTCAAGAGTGTTACTTATCACATGGACATGAGTGGTAATTAGAATTTCAGTGGTAACTTGTACATATGCCTACGGATTATGGATACACACTCTCATTTTTGCTTGAGGATGATGGTGAGCTTGAGATGCATGCCTTATATTTGCTTGATGATGATGCATCTTGAGATTGAGGATGGGTGACCACGATGATGCTAGATGATGTTGATGTGGTTGTGTGGTGATACTTGGTTCTATCTTTATGGTGGCATTTGATGCTTAGATAGATGGTTGTTTTGTGCTATACGATGTTCTTTCATGGGCATTTGAGAGAGAGAAGAGAGAGCAAGGAGAAAATTTCTGAGCAGTGAGGAAGTGAAGAAGAGTAGCGAGAAGACATTTCAGCAAATCTGGGCATCAGTGTTTATTGGCATGCATCCCAAGGCAAAACCATACAGTAGGAGAAAGGCACAGAAATTGAGGAAGAGGGACAGTAGTAAGGGCACAAATTTCGAGGCAGGTTTTGGGCACGATTTTCGAGGTAGTCGTACTGCTGAAATCTGTATGGTCCGTACAACAAGTTATGGGCATGATTTTTCGAGGCAAGCCATATAGCATTTAATGTTGTTTTATTGCTAGAAATTTTTTTGTTTTGGCAGTTTGCTGATTGACACGATTTTCGAGGCAGAGTTCAAGCACGCAAATTGAGATAAGTTGTAATTTGTGGTTGCTAGAATCTTTATTGTGTATTTCAGCTTCTCTGTAAAAGTATTTCAGAAATAAAGAAGAGCTTTCTAACTAGTTTTTCCCAAGAGTTGTAGGGGGGTTTTTCCAGGGCCACATTGACCAAAAATCACTGTGTTATTTTCTGTGTATCGCTGTCATAATTTTGCTGTGTTTTATTTATGCAATTTCAGCAGTTATGAAATCTCTAAATTTGTGTTTTCATAAAATATTGTCATTTCTAGATTTTAGAATTTTTATCATGCTTGGATTTAAAACTAAATGCATGGAGTGATAAGGAAAACTGATAACCGGAGTGGGGGTTGAAATTCTTCATGGTATCAGAGGTTGGTTCGCTGAAAAGTGCAGTTTGGGACAACAAAGTGAAAATTACAGTAAGGTGATTTTTACACAAAAAACAGAAACCTTTACCACAAATTTGAAAATTTCAGTTTGGTAGGACAGTGAAACATGTCTTTGGGTTTGAGAGTTGAAGACAGGTTGGATGGGCAGAACAACTACAATGCATGGAAGGAGAGAATATAGAGCATCTTCGAGGAAGCAAAAGTCTAGGGCATTATGGTAAATACCACACAGAACCCAGTAGCAGTACTTGCTGACCCTGTACAGTTGATAGAGTTTAACAAAAAGAATGCTAAGGCAAAAAGATTGATTCTGGAAGGAGTCAAAGATCATGCCATTTCTCATGTGAGAGGAAAGACTTATGCACATCAGATGTGGACAGCCTTGACCAGTCTTTACCAGAGCTCAAATGATAACAGAAAAATGGTCTTAAAGGAGGAAATGAAGGCCATTAAAATGGCTAAGACTGACAGTGCTACAACATACCTCACAAAGATCACTTTAGTGAGATATGAGTTGGCAGTCGTAGGTGAGATCATTTCACCCACTAAGTTGGTGAGAATTGCTTTGAATGGTCTTCCCAAGACTTGGGAGAATTTTATGGATGGCATTGTTGAACGGGAAAACCTTCTCGGATGGGAGACATTGTGGGATGATTACATTCAGAATGAGATCAAAAAGAACCATCTTGGGGCAGCCAAACAGGTGGAGGAGGATGACAATGTGGCATTGTTAGCAAGAGAAAAGAAGGGTAGAGCAAAGAAGCAAGCTTCCAACAGTGAAGGCAAAGGCAAAGGTAAAGGCAAGTAGCAGAACAAGGAGAAGGACTATTCCAAATTCAAATGTTAAATGTTGAAAGTTGGGACACTATGTTGTTGTGTGTTTGGAGAAGAAGAACAAGAAAGGGAGAGACAAACCCATGGAAGCTTCTGCAGAAATAGAGAGCTTCTCAAAGAGCTTTGATCGGGAGTTTGGGTTCATAGCTTGTGAGGCCACTAGTGCAAGATCACCTGCCATATAGGTTCAGAGGGAGTGTGCACTCTCCACTACTGGCAGAGCATCTTCTAGCATTTGGTATTTTGATAGTGACGCTTCCTGCCACATGACAGGAGTCAGAGAGTACTTCTCAAAGCTTTCAGAGCATGATATTGATATGGAGGTAGTACTTGGTGATGACAGCATGGTTAGAGCATTTAGTGTGGGGACATTGACATTTGATAAGGGACCCAAACCTACCTTGAAAGTGTCAGATGTTCTATATGTGCCTCGAATGAAGAAGGACCTGATATCTGTCTCAGCACTTGAGGACAGAGGGTATGATGTGTTGTTCAGGAGAGGGCAGGTGCTTGTATATCCTAGGGGAACTCCAGCTTCTTCAGCTAGAGTGATTGGTGTGCGCCATGCCAAGGTGTACAAGTTCTCATTCCAGCCCCTGATGGCATTGAGTAGCAGCACTCGAGACAGGACCGACAACAGATCTAGCAGTTCAGAGTTGTGTGAGATTCAGCACCGCAGGATGGGGCACATGTATCATGGGGCCTTGAGTACATTGCGGGAGATCACCATTGGTGTGCCAGATTTCAGTTCTGATCACCTTGATGTATGCAGAGGATGTGCTATGGGGAAGTTTTCCAGATCCCCTTTTCCCAGCAGTGACAGTAGAGTGTCCGGGATCCTTGACTTGATTCATACCAATGTGAGTGGTCAGATGTCTCATGTGTCCTTGAGTGGCTATGAGTACTATGTTTTATTCGTTGATGACCACTCCAGGAAGACCTGGATTTATTTCTTCAAGACTAAGAGTGAGGTCTTCAATTGGTTTCAAGAGTTCAAAGCTCTTGTGGAGACCCAAACAGGTAGGAAGATCAAGGTTCTCAGGTCGGACAATGGAGAGGAGTATACCCTTGGTGAGTTTTTTAATTTTTGTGCTGAGGCAGGCATTAGGAGGGAGTTCATAGTTCCTTACAACCCCCAGCAGAATGGGGTTGAGGAGAGGAAGAGCATATCCATTGTAGGGGTTGCCAAATCCATGCTTCATGATCAGGGATTACCTTTATTTTTGTGGGCAGAGGCCGACAACACTGCTGTGTACTTGCAGAACAGGAGTCCACATCGTGCCTTGGGGAATGTGACTTCGGAGGAGGCGTTTTTTGGGAAGAAGCCTGATGTTGGGCACTTTTGTATCTTTGGGTGTCTTACATATTCCTATGTCCCCAAGGAGAATAGGACCAAGCTAGATCCCACTGCAGACAAGGGCATCTTTGTGGGTTATAGTGAGACCTCGAAAGCTTATCGGATTTATATTCCTACACAGAGGAAAGTGGTTGTTAGGCGGGATGTAAAGTTCGAGGAGGAGAGAGCTTTCAGGAGGTCACGGGAGTTAGAGTATCCAAAGTCACTAGACCCTCAGGAGCAGCTGAGTCAGTCACAGGGATCCAGTGGTCAGGGATCAGGAGGTACATCGATTATAGTGTCAGGTCCATTAGTGAGCAGTGGCTCTCAGAGTCAGGTGGGTGGTTCTTCGGGCAGCATGCAGGGCAGTCCATAAAGCAGTTCACAGGGTAGTCCACTAATGGACAGTTCGCACGGTACTTTAGCATCCACAAGCATATATTCAGGCATGAGGTCAGTTGGCAGGCCTTTAGGAGTTCAATCTTCTGATGATGATGAGGATTCTTTCACTCTGATGGGAGAAGTATGCTTAGGGAAGAGGAAGCCCAAGTGGCTTCAAGATACCTTGCGCGAGGCCACATCAGTTACTGGGCCAAAGAGACAGGTTAGAGAGAGTAAACCACCTGAGCAATTCTGTAGTTACATGGCATTGGTAACAAGTATTGTTGACTCCAAGCCTTCTAGTTATAAGGAGGCAGCCAGCCAGCAGGTCTGGAGAGAGGCCATGATGGAGGAGATTTCTTCTATTATGAAGAACGATGCTTGGGAGGTAGTGCCGAGGCCTGAAGGTAAATCAATTGTTACTTCCAAATGGCTCTACAAGATAAAGCATGCTGCAGATGGCAACATCGAGAAGTTCAAGGCTCGATTTGTGGCAAGAGGGTTCTCACAGGTAGAGGGAGTTGACTATGAGGATACCTTCACTCCCGTAGCTCGGTATACATCTATTCGCTCCATTATATCGATTGTAGCAGAGATGGGTTGGAAGATCCACCAGATGGATGTGAAGACCACATTTCTCAATGGCTTCATTCAGGAGGAGGTTTATATTGAGTAGCCACAGGACTTTGAGGTGCATGGGAAGGAGTCACATGTATGTAGATTGAAAAAAGCACTATGCAGATTGAAAAAGGCACTCTATGGCCTAAAGCAAGCTCCTAGAGCTTGGTACTCGAGGATTGATACATACTTGCAGCAGTTGGGTTTCACAAAGAGTGAGGCTTATTCGAACCTATACTTCATTGTAGTGGGTGAGGAGTCTCTCATTCTGGTGTTGTATGTTGATGACTTGATCATCACTAGTGAAGAGAGACTCATTGAGGGCTGCAAGAGAGATCTTGCTTCAGAGTTTGAGATGAAGGATATCGGCTTGATGCATTATTTTTTGATATTGAAGGTGTGGCAGGAGGAGGGGCATTTCTTCCTGGGACAAGGGAAGTACATTGTGGATATTCTTAGCAGATTTCACATGGAGCATTGCAAACCCATGTCTATACCTATGATCACTAACTGGAAGAAGCTCCACGCTTCTGATTTCGAGTTGGTGGATCCTACTCTATACAGACAGCTGATTGGTAAATTGATGTATTTGGTCGACACTCGACCAGAGATATGTTTTGCAGTTAACACTATGAGTCAGTTCATGGGTGAGCCCAGGAGAGTGGGTGGTTGCAAAACACATTCTTCATTACTTGTAGGGGACTGTGGATTTTGGTCTGGATTATAGACAGGTTGATGGAGTGAGACTAGCAGGGTACATGGATTCAGATTGGGCAGGTTGTGCTTCAGATAGGAAGAGAACTTTCGGGTGCTATTTTGGGTTGGGTTCTGCAGTTGTGTCGTGGATCAGCCGGAAACAACAGTCAATTGCATTGAGCTCAGCTAAGGCAGAGTATATGGCTGCTAGTTTGGCTAGTTGTGAGGCCATATGGCTTCGCAAGATGTTGTTTGGTCTATTTGGTTAGGCATTGAGACCTTCAGTAATGTACTGTGATAATCAAAGTTGCATAAAACTCACGGAGAATTTAGTTTTTCATGACAGGTCAAAGCATATTGAGATCAAGTATCACTTCATTAGAGACTATGTCCAAAAGGGAGTTGTCATGCTTGAGTACATTTCCACAAATGAGCAGGTAGCAGACATTTTCACCAAAGCCTTACCACGAGGCAAGCATGTCTACTTCAGAGACAAGATGGGAGTGGTGAGGAACACTTTCCTCGGTAAGAGGGAGTGTTCTAATTTGGGTACTAGAGGACAAGTGGTTCCCTAAGGCTTTGATCTTTGGCCTGGGGAAAAGTATCCAAATTTATTTGTACTTTTCTCCTTGTTGACCACTACCGGTCAACTGCCCATAGCAGTACACCCCCTTTTCTTTGCAAAAAGGGGTAGCGCTTGATCGACATGTCCGTGCCATTCTGCAGTCATCGACAGCTTGATCAATTTATGTTGTAAACCCAGTCTGCATGTATAATTTGTAAATAATCTTAGCAGATATGAGTCATGTCTGTGAATTGCCTAGGTGGACCTAATTTTCTAAGTGATAATCTACGTTCCGGAAGGTTTTTCGTCTCACCGATCCATGATCGGCAGAGTTTTCCTTCAGCCTAACCCCAAAGCCGGAATGGATTTTGTCATTAGAATTTTAGGAGAATCCTAGTGTGTTAATCTGCTGGATTATAGTTGTGTCGCAGAACTGGGTGGTTTATGAGAGTCTATGTTAAATGGGTTTCCCCCCTTGGAATGTAAAGTTGTAAAAGTCATGATGTAAAGTGTCTTGAGGGTTGGAAAATGTTTTAAATCCCCTCATGAGTCCTAAGTCCTAGGTCCTAGGTGATTTTTCCAAAGGCTAAGTTCGAGGATCCATTTAAAAATGAATTAAAAATTAAAAATTAAAAATAAATAAATAAATAACTGAAAAATAAAATAATAAATAAATAAATAAAAATAAAAAGAAAAATTATAAAATAAAGCAAAAACCCTAAAAATAATAAAATAATAATATTTTTGAGTAAATAAATGCAAATTTTCATTTTTTAATGAATTAACTAATTCGACGGATGAGATTAAGAGATATCTTGATTCTCATCGACGGTCGAGATCATTTCAACATGGATCACTCGAACTAGCCGTTGGGGATTTTTCCTTTAAATAGGATGCTAGGGGTCATTTGAGAAACAAAATTCGATCTGTGAGTCTTGTGCTAAAGAAGCTCTCTTGTAGTTCATTTTTTTGTGCAATAAAGAAGACTTTGGGGTTAAAAATCTTGCTGGTGTTACTCTTCTGAAAATGCTGTAAGATTGTTCTATTTTTTCTGCATAATTTTATTTTCAGCCATTAATGATAGCTTAATGAAGATTGATCTAGGCACAGGTATCTTGTCTGATCTTTGGGGTTTGAATGATAGTTTATATTCTGAAATATATTGGCAGGTATCTCCATTTGATCGGAGTTTCACTATTGTTTTCTCCTTCTATGTTGATGGTTGAATTTAAGCTGTGCAGGAAATCCTTTTTTTCAGATTACCGGGCGTTAGGGGAAGTTCTCGGCTGAACCAGCCAACTCCCGGGTTGTGTTTTCTGAAAGAGCCCAACCAGTTCTTGATCCCGGGTTTATCATTCGAAATATATTTTTTATGAATGCATGCAGGGTTTTCTGAAGCATTTTACATTTAAATTAAATTCTGATAATATTACTGTGGTTATTGATAAATCTGGCTACTAAGGAGCCTTAGATCTGTAAATACTGTAAATTTTTTGTTGGGTTTAGGGTTTTCAGTTTTTGTTTTATGCACATATCTTTTTTGGGTGATTTTCATTTCAGGTTGCAGGCACAGGGTTTTAAGAAAGAGCCTCAGGGCTGTTCCCTCTTTTACTCTCATCCTGCTGCCCTCTTCTCAAAATCTCCTTCAGGCCTCCTCTCTTTCTCCAGCTCAGCCAGCCGTAAACAGTTCTGTCGATTTCCTCTGCCCAATAATTACGCCAATCTACAAGGGAAGACGCAGTGAAACAAATCGTTGTTTGCAAGAGCAGCTCAACAGGCTCTACGTAACTGAGGGATTTCGTTTTGCTTCTGGGACGCAGATACTGGTTGAATTTCATGTGCACGCTCAGAGCTTTGACGTTGATCAGGAGTTTAACATGAGGTAACTGCAACATTTCACACGGATAATCGGGTTTTTCTCAGTCCGCCATCAAGCCCATCCCGTCACGCAGACTTTTTCTTCACGCATTTGACGTGAGGTTATCTCAGGCATCGATCTTCATCTTTCTATACGTGGGCATGACTGAGTGTGATGCCAGGTAAGAAACGCATTTCTTGAAGCTTGCCGGCGTGAACTGTTTCTCTTCAGGTAAGAAATCCGGTCTCAATCAAATCGTTCCAGCCAGCAATACTCCGGTAATTTCAACTGTGGTTCCGGTTTCCTCAGGTTTTCATCGTAGATCCATTTTTGACATCTCGTCTCCCGTAGCCGAGCCTGCGTTCTTTTTATTTCAGTGGCAGTTTCCTCCTTTCGCCGCCGTCACCTGTGCCATCATTCGAAATATTTTTTAAAGCGTTCAGTCTCTTTCTGTCTTATGCTGAGCTAGGGTTACGCCCTTTTTAATGTTCAGCATTTTATTTCATTCATTTTGATTGTTTTGAATTTAACGTATGATGTACATTAGCGTAGTTAAGTTTTAGATTAAGGTTTAGTATGGTTTTGTTTATTTCTTTTTTTTAGGGATTTAAGCTAAGGTTTAGATTTAGGTTTATTTTTCTTTATTTAGTTATAATTTAAAAATTTTATAAATTGTTTAAAATGTTAGATTTACTTCAATAGTTTCATTTTTTTTAGATTATATATATATATATATATATATATATATATATTAAAAAAAAAAAATTTAAAGTGTAGATTTGGATTTTATTTTATTTTTAAAGCTTTAAATTTTTGCCATAAATTTGAAAAGCATAAAAAGGCATTGTGGGAATTTTGCCAGGATTTAGTTTTTCTCAGAAAATTGTCATGTCATATTTTTCATGCTGGGGATTTAAATTTTCAAGTTATGCACACGAATGATCATTTTGAAGATTTAGCTGCATAAATATGATATCTAGTTAATGATTCATGATTTGCGTGGTTGTTTAAAGCATTCATCTCTTCAAAATTTTCAGTTACTGGATATCGTTATTGAGTTTTGGTCATTATAAGAACTTTGTGGATTTAACAGATATCTTGCGCTGTTCTAGTTGTTTGATGACAAATGATTGTTGTTCATGGTTTGTATTTCTATATCATCTAGCAAGTAATCGTTTAAACATAAATCTTACAAGGCACTGGTCTTTTAACTTCACAAAATCCATTTAGTGCTTATCATATCGTGTCTCCCAACCAACTGGTCGACAGTTGGTCTTCGTCACTTCATAGGGTCTACCCCCCTTAGCCGTGGGAGACAGGCTTAAACGGAGAGATCGGGGATCAGAGTGACAGCCCCCGGTCTGAGCGTTGTCGTGACAATCTATGCGACAACACTCCTAAATTGACTTTATAAGTGGTAAATTCAATTTAACACTTTATAAGTGGTAAAGTTACATTTTAATTTAAAGGTGACTTTATTAAAGTCAATGAAGAATTAGAAAGTGAAAAAGTGACTATGGAAATAAAAGGCTAAGTGGGTCTCTATTTAAGTGGGTGAGTTAAAAATAGAAAGTGAGAATTAAATGCACATTTATTCTCATCCCTAAATCTAAATGAATCTTAGCCATTAGATCTTAGGGTAACCCAAAAGGTCATTTACAGAGTAAAATGAGAAGAGAAGAGAAAAATATCAATTCATTCTTTCATGAGCATTTGAGACAAACAGAAGAGAGAGCAAGGAGAAAATTTCTGAGCAGTGAGGAAGTGCAGGGGAGCAGCAAGAAGACATTTCAGCAAATCTGGGTAGCAACATTTATTGCCACGCATCCCAAGGCAAAACCGTACAACAGGAGAAAGGCACAGAAATCGAGGAAGAGGGAAAACAACAAGGGCATGAATTTCGAGGCAGGTTTTGGGCATGATTTTCGAGGCAGCCATATTGCTGAAATCCGTACGGTCCTTACAGCTCGTACAACAGGTTCCGGGCATGATTTTTGAGGCAGCCATATTGTTGAAATCCATACGGTCCTTACAACTCGTACAACAGGTTCCGGGCATGATTTTTGAGGTAGCCATATTGTTGAAATCCGTACAGTCCTTATAGTTCGTACAATAGGTTCCGGGCATGATTTTCGAGGCAGGCCGTACAACATTTAATGTTGTTTTATCGCTGGAAAAATTTATGTTTTGGAAGTTTGTTGATTGGCACGATTTTTGAGGCAGAGTTCAAGCATGGAAATCGAGATAAGTTGTAATTTGTGGTTGCTGGAATTTTTATTGTGTATTTCAGTTTCTCTGTAAAAGCATTTTTAGAAATAAAGAAGAGCTCTCAAACTGGTTTTCCCCAAGAGTTGTAGGGGGGTTTTTCCAGGGTCACATTGACCAAAAATCACTATGTTATTTTCTGTGTGTGGCTGTCATAATTTTGTTGTGTTTTGTTTTTGAAATTTCAGCAGTTGTGAAATCTCTAAATTTGTGTTTTCAGAAAATATTGTCATTTCCAGATTTTAGAATTTTTATCATGCTTGGATTTAAAACTAAATGCATGGGATGATAAGGAAAACTGATAACCGGAGTGGGGGTTGAACTTCTTCAACATCCTCAGCATTGCTGCATCTTGTACTGCTACCCATGGCCCTGCCACTGCCACTGTTGCATCCGTACGACAACTTCCTCTGAATCTGTGTTGTTGCTGGTCCATCCTCCCAACACTGCATCTACACTGCATCCCCCTCTCATCATGCTGCATTGTGCTACTGCACTGCAACTCAGTTATTGAGAAGTAAGTAACTGATCCACCCAACTTCTGACATCCCTGTCAAGCTAGAAACACTCCCGATGTTGAAGCCCTCTTTGCTGCTAACAAGTGCTTCCTCTACT
Organism: Pinus tabuliformis; assembly: GCA_031772625.1. NCBI lineage: Eukaryota > Viridiplantae > Streptophyta > Pinopsida > Pinales > Pinaceae > Pinus > Pinus tabuliformis. The sequence continues at coordinate 1,452,275,012 of CM062819.1, read as the reverse complement.
AACCTCTATGCTTCTGCAACAACTCCCTGCATCTCGCACCGTTGCACACCTCTTTGTGCAATCCTGCACTGGTGCAACACTCCCATGCCTCTCACATTATTGCAGCCTACTAGCCTCGCGCTATCTGGGGACTCCTGCACTGTAGCACTCTCTGCTGCTTCATCCACATCCGTCTCTACCAGCATCCACCAGTCCTACTACTCCTCTTCGGGGCTCCCGTAGCAAGGTATAATCCAAGAGGTTGGGTGCCTCAAGGATCCTACCCCTCATTGTGTGTAGTCCTCCTGACTACAGCTCGATGTCTCCCCACTTCTTCTCAAGTGGCACATGAGCACTCATGGCACAATCTTCATCCTCCTCGACTTCTTTCTCTGCCTTCGCTGGCGCTGCCTTAGACTCAGAAGCCTCTCCCTTGTTCTTCTTCCTTGGACACTGGTTCGCATAGTGACCCAGTTCCCCACAATGGAAGCACTTGACCTTGGAGAGGTCCTTCTTCTTCCTCTTCTCCTGCTTTCCTGCAGATGCTAGAGCCGCATCCTCTTCCTTTTCCTTCTTGATCCAGACTCCTTTGCTGCTACCTCCCGTCTTGGTTAGTCATCTGATCTCCTCTTGACGAAGAGTCGCCCACAGTTCTTCCCAATTTGGAAGACTCACCCTGCCCAGTATGCTTTGGACAAATATCTCCCACTCCTTGGAGACTGCGTTAAGTGCGGTCCTTACCATCAACTCCTGATCCGGCATGGCCCCTATGGAAGTCAGTTGGTCCCGGATCTCCTGCAACCTACTGAGGAAGTGATCTATCTACTCTCCCTTCTGCATCTGGTATGACCTTAGCTGATTCTCAAGGAACATCTTCCTCTGCACGGAAGTATGCTAGTACAACGTCTTCAAGGTGTCCCACATCTCCTTTGTTGTTTCCTTCTTGGCAATATGTTGGACCACATGATCCTTGACCCCATCAAGGATGATGCATTTTGCCTTGGCCATTGCCTCCTCGTACCTTTCATTAGCTACCAGGTCAACTGGGATAGCCATTACTCTCAAGGCGAAGCCCTTGATGCGATGTCTATCTAGAATGGACAGGATCCTGGCCTTCCAGACCACAAAGTTGGATGCTCCGTCCAGCCTATCCTGATCCCTCAGCCCATTCATGGCCATCTCTCTACTCTTCTCTATCGACTCCTCTGAGTCTCTCTACTTCCCTCCTAGAAGTCCTCTGTTCGACTGCTACTGAGTCTCTCTAGTTCCCGTCTGGAAGTTCTCGGTTCCACTCCTGCTGAGTCTCTCTACCTCCCGTCTAGAAGTTCTCTTCTGGACTCCCTCTGAGTCTCGATTTCCCTCCTGGAAATCCTTCTTCCAACGTCAAGTTGCCCCTCTCCGATCGTCTGTGCAACTACAACACTGATCTGAATTCCTTGGCTAGAAATCCGCCTCGACAGCAACTCCCTCTACCTTGGTCTTGACTTGTTAGGTACTGTTCTAACCAAAGTACCCCACCAGCTTTGCTCTCGCAAACTGCCCATAGCTTCCTTTCCCCAGCAACTAAAGGACTGATCCTCTAAGCTCTGTGCAATCCTGGCATTGGCAAAACAACTCCCTCAGCCAACTGCGTCAGCCCTCCTGGTCTTTGTGTGGCTTTGCATGAGCCTCTCTCTCCCCTCCTCAGCCTTTGAGTTGGCCTTTCTCTGGCCCGGACTGATGACGCAGTCCCTCTGCATCAACCCTTCCTCTGTCGCTTTCTGCAAGGATCAACTCTATCACTCGGGACAGCTGAATCTGCTGCAAATGCTCTGCTCAGTTGATGCCTTCAGCTTTCCTGTGATCTGCAACCACGCTCTGATACCATGTTGAATTTTCTAAGTCTATCTGTTAGAAAATTAATCTGTATTCTGTTGGTTTATTTCTTCTACTTGTTTAAATTCGAACAAGTTATTTAATACATTTAAATACCGAAATAAACACAATACAGTCATAACATCAATAGATCAACAACTGAAAGAAAACAAGCACACAAGTGACATCGTTATTTTTGGACAAATGTCTCCGAAAAAACCCAATGCGGGAAAACCGGTGCAGCTATTCTGAGGTTATATTATTATGCAGTATTTTCTTGAGTACAATTGGGTGCCTAACCGGCTCACCCGACAGAGAAAAATACATGGCAGCAATACCTCTATATTCAGAAAACCTGCCCCACGAAACCCTCTCCGACAACTCTAAAGCTCAACGTTGGCCCTTCTGGCCTCTGCGTCAGCCTCTTGCTGACCTGTGTCAGCCTGCTGCTGACTCGCGTCAGTGCCAGGACCCTCTGCTTCAGCCCTCAGAGACACTGCGCAGCCTCTGGGATCCTCTGCGTCACTCCAGTAGCCTCTGCGTGGATGACGTAGTCCCTGTGGCCTCTGCGCTATCTCTGTTGGGCTCTGCGTGGCCTGAAGTGGCTGCTGCTCTCACTCTCTCTGCTTTTGCGCTAGTCTCTCAGTACTGTCTCTGCCTCTCTGTCCAATACTCATTGCCCCTTGCTACTGATCACTGATTCACTTTTGCTTAATGACCCCGCTCTAGCAAAATGAATGTCTGATCACTCTGGTGTATTCTCTAACTGAGCCTCAAGCCTCTTCTTATACTTTTCTCGTTGGTCCTTCAATGACCGAGATTAAATCTCTAACCAATGGCTAAGATTATATTTGGCTTGATTCATGACTTTTGGAACCTTCTAACCCAGTTTTATATTAATACCATTAATATTTTATTTTTTCTAAGTTTAGACTCAGGAACTCCATTAAAACTATTAATTATTTTAATATCTCCCAAACAGGGTACAATCTGTCCAAACCATTTCCGGGCCTTGGAGATCTCATGTGCTTTAGCCTCTCCACCAATTTTCATGGCTAGAGCACATCCGATGCTACCCCAAATCAACACCAACTACTTCAATTGGCTATCCTACATTGTGGATTTACTTAGAAGTAAAGGTCTTTATAGAATAGCCTCAGGCCAAGAATCTAAACCTAAAGACGAAGATAAGCAATCCAAATGGGAAAATAAGCAAGATCAAGCATGTGGGTTGATAGGGATGTGTATTTCTCTAGACCTTACATTCCATATCGCAGAAATTGATACCCCTGATGAAGCAATGAAACAACTCAATAAAGTTTTTGGAATTAAAACGAAATTAGAGCCCATCAACTTAAAAATGAGTTGCTTACGTTGGACCTCGGTAATTTTTCTTTCATTGAAGATTTTTTGTCCAAGTTCAAGACCCTTAGACTTCTCTTGGAATGTGTTAAGGTTAAGAAAGAAGATGGTAGTCTTATCTATTCCGTTCTTACTAAGTTAGGACCAACCTACTTTGTGTTTGTTCCACCTTCCATTCTACTAGATAAGTCTTTATTTCTCAAGGACAAGACTACAAGTCCCCCTCTTTTGATGCCTTTTGTGATTCTTTAATAAGAGAAATTAGCCATTTCCTTTAAGGTGCGATTCTTTCTTTCAGCTACACCATTTTGTTGTGGAGTATATGGAACAATATGTTGCAATTGAATTTCATCCTCAGTGCAAAAGTTGATGAATTTGTTGTTAACATATTCTCTGCCATTATCAGATCTTAGCTTAAGAAGTCCAGATTGTTTCTCAACAAAGGCCTTAAAGGCCAAGAACATGTTAAAGACTTCACTCTTGAATTTTAAGAAGTATGCCCAAGTGTGTCTGGAGAAATCATCAATGAAAGTTAAGAAATAATTGTAGCCAGAGAATGAAACAACTGGAAGTGGACCACATAAATCACTATGCAGAAGCTGTAAAGGGGCTGAGGCATGCCAAGAGGCACGTTTTTCAAAACTATCCCGATGATGTTTTCCGAGTACACATCGAAACAAACACCATCTCTGCAAGATACCATAGGAAGACCTGTCACCATATTTTCTTTACGTAGATTTTGAAAGGAGCGATAGTTTAAGTGACCAAATTGCTCATGCCAAATTTTGCTCACTTCATCATTATGAGCAACAAATACAGAGGGAAGAGTTGATGACCCAAAGTTGTTAAACTTATACAACCTTGTAGAATCATCAGCAATGCCAGTAGCTAAAATTTGTATAGGATCTCTTAGGTCCTTAATTACAACATCATGAGGTGAAAATTCAACAGTTTTACCTTCACCTGAATAGGTTATCTAATATACAGACAAAAGGTTGCAAGATAAGGTAGGAACACATAATACATCATTAAATTGACCATTGTCTAGATGAATAGTTCCAGTGCCCACAACACTAAGAGATCTATCATCACCAACATAAATATTTTTGGTGTTACAATCATTTAAAGAAGAAAGCATGGCTTTGCTTTTGGCCATGTGATAAGAAGCTCCAGAATCAATGAGCCACTCATGAGAATGAGAAGAAGAAGATACATTTAGTGCATAACCAAACCGAAATGCTTGACAACCACATGCAGAAAGTGTTATTCATGAAGATGAAGTTGAAGTTGAAGAGTGCTCCAAATGGATGTTATGCTTCTTCATGGCTGCTTTCAAGGCTTCCATCTTCTTAAAGCATTTGGATTCTAAGTGGCCATCACAATTACAAAAGTTGCAATGTATATTAGTCTTCTTCCCTTTGTTTTTATTTGCCTTATCATTTTGTTGAATTGATTTTTCATTTTGAGACTGAAATTGCTTAGGACTCTTGTTTGGTTTAGGACCATTCTTTTTAGGATGCTTCTTCTTAGGATTCTTTGAATTTGGACTTAGTCTTAATTTTTGTGCAGAAGCAATTAACTGTGCAAATTACATAGTAAATCGCATTCCTACTAAGGTTTTAAAGAATATCACTCCAAAAGAAGCATGGAGCTCAATTAATCCAGATGTAAGCCACTTTCATGTTTTTGGAAGTGAAGCATGGGCCCATATTCCAGATGAGAAACATAAAGCCTTAGAACACAAGAGTGAAAAATGTTTTTTTTGTTGGATATTCCGAAGATGTCAAAGGATATAGACTTCGACCTAAATCCGAAAATGTTATCATTAGAAGATATGTAAAGTTTGTTGAAAATATATCGACCTACGAGCCTAGTGCGACGGATGTGCCACCTCTCTCTACCCCTTCTACTTCTGAAAATATTCCTTCTTCAGATGATGAAAGCGAAGATGACAATCCTCCCCCACTTTCTCGGGATCCTCCTTTAGCTCCTCAACTTCCAAAATGGGTCCACGCTACTCGGGATGCAACGGGTGCTCTTGCAGGCGATCCTACAGATTAGCGTCGTACACGTTCTCAATTTGATAGAGCCTCTTCTTTACTGGCTCACGCTTCAGCAAATTATGATCCTGACACCTTTGCAGAAACTTCAGGCCATCCAGATTGGGACGCAGTTATGAATGAAGAATATCATTCATTATTGGCAAATGATAAATGGGATCTTGTTCCTCTTCCAAACGGACGAAAACTTGTTAGATGCAAATGGGTTTACAGAACAAAGTTTGGACCATATGGAAAAGTTGATAAACATAAAGCTTGTCTTGTTGCTAAGGGTTTTTCACAAGTTGAAGGCATTGACAATATTGAAACCTTCTCCCCTGTTGCCAAAATGAACTCTATCTACCTTGTTCTTTCCCTTGCTGCCTCTTTCAAATGAGAAGTCCATCAGATGGATGTTAAATTTGCCTTCTTGCATGGGGAATTGCATGAAGAAATGTATATGGAACAACCTCTTGGATTTATACAAACAGACTCCAGCCTGGTATGCCAGCTTAAGAAATCCCTTTATGGTCTCAAGCAAGCCCCTCGGGCTTGGTATGCCAAAATGGATAGCTTTCTTTTAGATACTGTATTTTCGAGGTGTCATTCTAACAATATTGTCTACACCAAGAAAGTGGGTAAGTCTCTTATCATTCTTGTTCTTTACGTTGATGATCTTATCCTTACTGGTAGTGATCCCAACCTTATAAATCATGTGAAGTCCAGCCTTAAAAAGAAGTTTGAAATGATAGACTGAGGACACTTGCATTATTTTTTTGGTCTTCAGGTCTTGCAATCCAAAGAAGGTATTTCCCTTTCCTAGTACAAGTATGTATGTGATCTTTTATGACACTTTCACATGAAAGACTCTAAGCCAGCCCCTTCTCCCTTTCAATCTGGAGCCAAACTTTCAGTCACATGTACTTCCCTTGAAGTTGATGCAACTTTATACCGTCAGCTTGTTGGAAAACTTTTATATCTGACCCATACCCATCCCGACCTTTCCTTTGTTGTTGGCCTTGTTGCTCAGTTTATGCAAAACCCACATGAAAGTCATTGGAAAGCAGCTAAAAGAATACTTCATTATGTTCGAGGTACAGTTCAATTTGGGATTCATTACAGTGCAGAAGCATCTCCTCTATTGGTTGGTTTCATTGATTCTGATTGGGCTGGTGACCCTGATGATCGGAAGTCTACTGCAGGTTATATCTTCACTCTTGGTTCTGGACTTATTACATGGCCTTGCAAGAAACAAAGTGCCATTTATCTTTCTTCAGCAAAAGCAGAGTATCCTGGTGTCGTTGAAGCTAGTAAGGAAGCCCTGTGGCTTTGTCAGATCTTGTCAGAGTTTGGCTTTCAGCAGCAACATCCAGCTACACTTTGGTGTGATAATCAAAGTGCCATTCAACTATGCAAAGATCCAGTCCAACATCAGTGCAACAAACACATTGAACTACACATGCACTTCATCAGAAATCTCAATCATGACCATGTTCTTGAAGTGCACTATTGTTCAACCGATGATCAAGTTGCAGGCATCTTTACAAAGGATCTCATAGAGGCGAAGTTTACTAAACTCCTATTTATGGCTGGAGTTCAAGAAGTTGTCACTAAGGGGGGATAGGCTCTAATGGCTCCTTCCTTCTCCTATTGTGTCATCTTTGTACATCCTTCAATCCTATCCCAAGTTGTTCTTAAGGGGGGATGTTAGGATATTCCGACACATAAGAAATAATTAAGTATAACTTGGTCTAGTGTATAGTTAGGTAAAGTGTGTTTCTTTAGTATGTACTTTTTGTAACTTACAATCTGATAGTCATGATATGTTCTAGACATGAAGTGATTTGATGGTTCATTCTCTCCTCGATATTACCGACACTTGATCCGTGGCTTAACACCCGATTGGTCCATGATCTCTATTTAAAGAGCATGGAGGGTCATTTGTTAGATGACCGTTCATGAGAAAAGCTTATGTAAATTTTCTTTCTTTTACATTAATAAATTGCCTGAAGTGGCCGCGTTGGCTCAGGCCGTGTACAGTTTCCCTCTTTGAGGGTTTTAACCACATCAAAAATACTGGTGTATTGATCTGTGATCTATTTGTGAGCGGTGTCCTTTGGTGTTCTATCTGAGGAACTTAGCTTGTAAATTTCTACATGGTGTATTGTTTTCCTATTTGGTTATGGGAAATTGGGTGTTAAATTTTTTCCATTACTTTAATTAACATTTGATGGTTTGGAAAACAAAATTTCTATATGTCCTTGACAACTTTGTTCTGAAATAGATTTGCCCAATATTTCATATGTCCCTTGATGTCACCTAATGCTACATCAAGGGAAATCAACGCAGTTGATTCTGGTATGAATCTTCATAGATGCTTGCTGCTTAGTATCTTTCTTAATAAAAATTTTGTAATTTTTCAAGCACAAGAAAACCGAAGCAAAATAATTCAAAAGGTCTATATTTTGTTTTTCAGAAAACAAGAAAAATATTTTAGTGGATGCTTGGAGATTGGATCAGGTATGAAGAGTAAATTTTGGTTTTGAGTTTTGAGCCAACTAGAAATGCATGTTTTGTCACAAGTTTTTGTTTACTAATGCATAATTCTGCTTGTAAAGAGCAGGAGAAAATCATATTTTCTTCCCAATGTATAGCCACTTGTACTGAATATATGTCTCCTGATTCATGCTATCTCCATTTCTTAAAATTTTATTTATGATTGCTTACAAGGCCCGTATATTCTCTAATATAGCATTTCAACTTACAAATAACCCACTTTTCATACAAGTATCAAATGAACATATAGTTCTTCACTGAAGCATTATATAAACAACATTTTATAACAAAAAGTAATACAATCTTTTATAGACATATACCCGGAGAACTTTTACATCATAGAATTTCACCATTAAGGATTCAGTTAACAAAATTTTGGCTTTTTCAATTTCAAGAGTGTTACTTATCACATGGACATGAGTGGTAATTAGAATTTCAGTGGTAACTTGTACATATGCCTACGGATTATGGATACACACTCTCATTTTTGCTTGAGGATGATGGTGAGCTTGAGATGCATGCCTTATATTTGCTTGATGATGGTGCATCTTGAGATTGAGGATGGGTGACCACGGTGATGCTAGATGATATTGATGTGGTTGTGTGGTGATACTTGGTTCTCTCTTTATGGTGGAATTTGATGCTTAGATAGATGGTTGTTTTGTGCTATATGATGCTATGATATCTTAGTAGTGGATGGGTCATGGTTATGTGTTCATGGTTAGTTTTTCCTAACACTTATGTATCTCACTCATAGAGCTAAGGATCACAAGGATGACATGGTGTGTTCCTAGTTCATGATGGTGGGTTTATTACTTAGCTCTATTTTTTTATGACATTGGCTTATGGTGAGATTTACTAGAAGATCATTGTGCAAAACCTTTAGACTCCCCATTAGAATAGATGAGTAAGAAAGTTTGTTTTAAAGGGGCCACCTTCTTCTACAACTTGACCATGGAGAAGACATAGGGAAACATTAAAGGTTATATTATTATAATAAATGGGCCACTGCTCCAATATCATACACCAATGTAACCAATATGGAAAATCATGTAATGGCCCTATTACCCCTCTTTCAGTAGGATTACATATGAACAAATTCATTTTTGACCGCATCATCATAAGCCCATGGAATGCAAGTCTAGATCCTTGTAAAAGCCCTATGGGATGATATTTTTGTGAAAGTGTCTTGTTACCCACCCAAGTGGGAAACCTCCAGGAGAGGATTTTTTTCTCCTATTTTATAAACTTTCCAGCTAGTTGATCACGATTAGTTTTTCATAACACTTATGTATCTCACATATAAAGCTAAGGATCAGAAGGATGACATGGTGTGTTCCTCATTCAGGATGGTGGGTTTATTACTTAGCTCCATTTTTATTATGATATTGGCTTATGGTGAGATTTACTAGAAGATCATGGTACAAAACCTTTACACTTCCCATTGGAATATATGAGTATGAAAGTTTGTTTTAAAGGAGCCACCGTCTTCTACAACTTGACAATGGAGAAGACATAGGGATACATGAAAGGTTATATTACTATAATAAAAGGGCCATTGCTCCATTATCATACACCAATGTAACCGCTATGGCAAGTCATGCTGTAATATTCCTAATTAGCCATGGCATAACTCACTTTTTGAATAAAGTCACTCCTTAGTAGCACAACGTTGTAACTTAAAAGGGGAGCCAAGGGAGCCAAAGGACCACGTAGAGAAGGGGGCCCACGTAGACACTTGGAGGGACTGCGCAGAGGGAGAGGAGCACGTGGCAAGAGAGAGGCTATGTTGGAGGAGGTGGGCCTTAGGGTTTTGAGAGAGGCCAACGCTATAAAGGAGAGAGGAGCCTCCTCATTTTGGCATTTGATTATGTTGCATTTGAGTTAGTCACTTCGACTTAGAGCACGCTCGTTGTTTAGCCTGTCTGTAGCACTGTTTAGTGCAAAGAGTGTCTCCATTTGGAGATCTCACCCTTAGCCCCGGGGGACTTCGAGTGCCTGCTTGGGCAAGGTAGTTTCATCAGTCTTTTGCAGGAGGATCAATCTTTGGAGTTGAGGAGGAACTGAGCATTTTGATGACTGCGCAGTTTTGAGAGAGGAGGACGCAATCTCTTTTGGTAGGAGCTCCGGATTGGGTTTTATGTGGAGGATTTGAGCCTGGAGATTGAGCAAGGGATCAGCCCTTGCATATTAGAGGATTTTGGCAGAGTCTCGAGCAGAGTTTTGGAGGATTCTCTTCAGTGGCAGCGCAGAGCCTTGAGGGATAGTGTAGATCCTCAAGGGGGTGATTTTCGGGGGTCAGCTATTTTAGAAAAGCTTTCTGGGCTTTTCTGGATTTATTGAGCAGAGGCTAATTCCAGAGTTTCAGCATTTTCTGAGGAGGGGAACAGCCCCAAATCCTCACTTGATTCCAGCAGTAGCAGCAGCATCGCAATTCTTCGGCAGCTTGGACGCAGTTCAGAGAGAGGCCATTTCCTTACCATTCTGAGTGTATTTCTTCACTTGCCTTGTGCAAGTCGAGGTGCTATCTTTCTGATCACCTATTGTACTCTTTCCATTACTCAGTATAATAAAATGGCTTAGCATTTCTCTCTGCATTTCTTGAGTATCTGCTTATATTCCATGTATACATTGTTGTATGTTGCACTATTGTTATTTTTATCTCTTTGAGCTTCCCGGCTACTATACCACTTGTGTGTTTTTCTCCTATACTCTTAGACAGAGTCTGGAAAGGGCCAAGTAGCCTCCAGATCTCGTCCTCTTTCCAGAGGCGACATATCTGGTAAACGCCCTCCCAGTCCATCTCTAGTTGGAGTTTGCTTGTGTTTGAGGGATATCCCTGAAAAGGGATAGTACAATGGTATCAGAGCATAGATCTGGCTCAGCCTGTGGAGCTAGCAGTCTATGACACCGAGGGAGAAGCCCTACATCTGTTACAGAGGTAGGAAATACAGAGATATTGAGCATAGGTTGGAGAACACCTATGGAGAGGGAGATTGTGTTCGGGTGGTGAACACAGAACATGAGGAGCCTGTGATGGACGCAGAGTAGGAGGATCCTGTTGACCCCTACTGGTCAACTACCCATGCAGTACCCCCCCCTTTCTTTTGGCAGAAAGGGATAGCACCTGAACGACATGTCCGTGCCAGCCTACAGTCATCAGCAGCTTGATCATTTTTGTAAACCCAGTCTGCATGTACGAATTGTAAATAATCTAAGCAGATCAAAGTCATGCATGTAAAATTGCCTAGGTGGACCTAACTTTCTAATGATGATCTACGTCCCGGGAGGTTTTTCGTCTCACCGATCTACGATCGGCAGAGTTTTCCTTCAAACCTGACCCCAAAGCCGGGATGGATTTTGTCATTAGAACTTTAGGAGAATCTTAGTGTGTTAATCTGCTAGATTATAGTTGTGTCGCAGAACTGGGTGTTCTATGAGGGTCTGTATCAATGTTGCACGAAGCGGGAGCGAAGCGGAAGCGCGAAGCGGAAGCGCGAAGCGCGGAAGCGTCATTTTCCAAAAATCTAGGGAGCGAAGCGTCCGCGGAAGCGTCTGCTATATATATATATATTTTTATATATTTTTTTGCATTTATACTCAAAACAAACATCCCAAATACCAAATTAATTGTAGAAGACATGAAAACATGCATATTTTTGCATAAATCAAGATAGATATGGCATCCATGATTCCATTGTAGTTACTAGTATGTACAACAATCATCTATATTCTAGCTATTACAAACATACATCAAATTTTTAAGCATATTATAAAACATAAAACATTTAAGCATATTATAAAACATAAAACATAGAGCATATTATGATTTATCTAGCAAGTGAGCAACTGTCAACATTTGTCATGTCCAAAATTCAAATAATAATGTTTACAAAATATGTCACTTGGTCACCGCCAAGCCAAAAAGGTTCAAAATTCAAATTCACAAGTCTACAAGTCTAATGAGTAATCTATAGACTATGACAAAAAGAAGTAGATTGTGAATATATCTACTAATCTCTCCTCCTTCCACCACGAATAGAACGTGATGGCGTGCCTCCACGTGGTGGCAATGAAGAAAATGGTCCCTGTGTAAGTCGTGGCACTGGAACTGATGAAGAAGAACCCCCTGCTGTTGGTGTTGAACCATGGAACCTAGGACCAGATGGGGGTGGGGGTGGTGGCATATCAACACGGTCATCATCATCCTAGAATCGCTCAAAAAATTCATGCAAAAAAAAAAAAACACTAGTTAACAAAAAAATTAAAAACATGAATTAGAGAAATGCTTTATAAGGGAAAATTGGAAAATTCATACCACAATGGACATACCTGGATAAGAGCATCCTCTAATTGCTCTAGTTGCAACACTCCATCCTCCAAATTGGGCTCCTCTGGATGCTTGTCCCAAGTCAACAAGTCTTTATTAGACTTTGCATCTTCACAGTAATGGGACAACAATCGCAAGTTGTAATGAACATAAACCAAGCTCTCTGCCCGGTCTAAACTCAACCTGTTCCTTTTAACACTGTGGATGAAAGAATAAGAGCTCCAACACCTCTCTGCAGAAGAAGTGTTTACCACCTGTGATAGCACCCGCAATGCCAAACTCTGTAGAAGTGGAGTAGGCCCTCCATGCATGTTCCACCACTCAAGAGCAGAAAAATGCTCTCGATCTTCAATTGAATGCATGCTCCCAAATGGACCAGTGTTGAGCGTATAGTTGCTCACCTGTCTCCGTACCAATGCAGCCTCCTCATTATTAGGGATTAATCTACTCAATGCAGCCATATATTTTTCGTGAACCTCTTTATCTTGGTGTGGTTTTTTCCTGCTTCCCCCCCAGGTGCTGGTTTTGAAAGCCATGATGGATGATAGTACCTAGGTGTCAAAACATATGCTAATGCATGCAATGGAACATTTAGCATATCCCATCGCTTTTCCACCTCTTCACGAATATAATTGTACAAGGTGGTATCTCTAGGCTCAACAATGTCTTTAATCTGCCCCAACATGCTATCCATTTGCTCATACACCTCCCCAATTACTGGTCGATCTGAATCTGCAAACTTGATCATGTAATAAATTGGTTTGGTGAATTGCAAAACATATTTAACCTGTGACCAAAAGTAAGTGTCAAGAACAGTGTCCTTGACTACATTAGCAGTAGCACCATCTGTACACTGGTTAATTTCATCCCATGTTTCAGCACACACCAGATTAGTTAAAGCTTGTCTCACCTTCGCTAGCCGCCTAAAGGTGAGGTAATAACTAGCAAATCTTGTCTTTGCAATTTTAAGCAATTGCAACTTGGAGTAAGTGCCATAGAAGTAGTTTACCCTTGTATGCCCTGTGATGAATTTAATGAGCTGCTTCCCTTTCCTGTAAACCTCAGCAATCCACCCACATTCTTTGTGTTTCACAATATCATGCATCAAAAGGTTCAATGTGTGAACCAGGCACCCAGACCAAAAGATGTGTGGATGAGTACGCTCAATAATTTTTCCTGCTGCCTTACAATTTGCTGCATTATCTGTGATCACTTGAACCACATTATTCGGACCAACATCTTTGATTGATTTCAATAGGAGATCTGCAATGTTTTGTGCAGTTGCACTGATGGAGGAGGAGTCATGACATGCAATAAATACTGCACCCTTAGAAGAAACACCAAGAACATTTATCAAATGTTGGTTTCTAATATTTGTCCACCCATCTGATACAATGGATACCCCATAATCCACCCACTCATGTGTAAAACGTGTCAAAGCTCTTTGAACCTTAGCTTTTTCTCTTTCTAATAACACTGTTCTAGCTTTCTCATAGTTGGGGGCCTTGTATCCTTTTGGGGCTTCATTGATGGCCTTTACCATGTCATGCCAATAGGGAGAGCGAAGCACATTGAATGGTACACCGCAAGCACAAAGAAAACGGACTACCTTTCCATCCACATCATCCCTCCCAGAAACATTAAGGAAATCCCCTATTGTTTTTCTACCTCCAGAGGTTGCAGAAGTACCATGAGGAGATGGGCAACTACCAAATTTAGAGTTTGCACTTGATTCTGAATGAGTTTTTTGTTTCTTGTTTTTTTGTTGTGCAGCCATCTCTATTTTGATGTATTTTTGTCTTTGTTCACTTGAAATTTTTGGGCAAATGGCTACCCCCACAGAACCCTTTTTTTCATCACTCTCTAGCACCCCACAAAGATGCCTCCTCAGACGGGTATATGAACCCGTATATGGTTTTCCTCCATGACAATCATGAGGGCACATCCATTTGTAAGATCCACCACCCTTTCCCCCTTCAAGTTTGGTCACATAGTTCCACAAGGGATTTGATGTACCTTTCCCATCTTGTGCTTCAGTGTCCTCTTCAAGTTCATCCCCTTCCTCTTCAAACCCTTCCTCCTCATCATACATTGGGTCACTACTATTAGGACCAAGTTCATCCCCTTCCTCTTCCCCTCTATTCCTCACCCTTGCCATCATTAAAACCAAGAGTGGAATGATACATAGAAGCCAAAAGAACACCATCTTGGAATATGGATATAGGTGGTGGACAACCTGTAAATAAAGGAGCAAGTAGAAACAATGGGAAAGAGTAGGAGAGGGAGGAGAAAAATACAATTTTTTTTTCAAAAAAACAAGGGAGTTTGGGGTTTGAACTTACCTCTTTAGCTCTTGTAGATGAAGTCCTCCAAGCTCTTGCTCCAAGCTCCTCCTCCTTCTCCTAGCTCCTCCTTCTTCACTCCTCCAAGCTCTCCTCTCTTCTCCTCTCCTTTCCTCTCTTCTCTTCTCCTCTCCTCTCTTCTCTTCTCCAACTCTCATAAACTCAAAGTGAGAAAATGAGAAGAGAATGGGGGTTTTATTCTTTTCTAAAGTCACCCTAGACTCACCCTAAACTAACCTAACCCACCCCCTCATGCTAGTTAAGTCACATGTTAAAACAAATTTAAAAAAAATAAATTAAAAATCCGCTGGCCGCGGGGTTGCTTCCGGAAGCGCCTGGGTGGCGTGCGGGTGGCGTGCGGTTCCGGGCCGGAAGCGTGGCGCCACCCCGTGCCCGAACTGCCCTCCGATCCGCGGTTCCGGGCGGCCGCAACCCAAAAAGGCAGGAATCGTTTTTTTTTAACGGATCCGCGCAACCGCCAAATCCGATCCGCGCTTCCAGGGTGGATTCCGGGACGGTTCGCTCCGATCCGCGGTTCCGGGTTTGGATCCGGCGGGGGGGGGGGCGATTCCTGCAACCCTGGTCTGTATTAAGTGGGTTCATCCCTTTGAGATGTAAATTGTAAAAATCATGATGAAATGTGTCTTGAGGGTTGAAAAATGTTGTAAATCCCCTCATGAGTCCTAAGTCCTAGGTCCTAGGTGATGTTTCCAACGGCTTAGTTCGAATGATCCATTTAAGAAAATAAATGAAATACTAAAATAATAAAATAAATAAAAAATAAAAATAAAAAGTAAAAAAAAATGAATGAAATAAATAAAAAATAACAAAAAGTTCATAAAATAAAGCAAAAAACCCTAAACAATAAAATAATAATATTTTTGTGATTGCATGCAAAATATCTTTTTTTAATAAAATCGACGGATGAGATTAAGAGATGTCTTAACCCTCATCGACGGTCGAGATCGCTTCAACATGGATCACTCAAAACTAGCCGTTGGGATCATTTCCTTTATATAGGGTCTTAGGGGGTCATTTTACAGGTTTATCTGATCTGTGAGTCTGTACTGAAAAAGCTCTCTTGTAATCTGATTTTCTGATTAATAAAAAAGACTTTGGGGTTCAAATCTCGCTGGTGTTACTCTCTGGAATTGCTGTGAGATGTTTATTTTTCTGCATATTTCAGTTTTCAGCCGTTAATAATAGCTTGTTTTCAGAGTATTGTGAGTACAGGTATCTTGCTCACTTGCTAGGGTTTGAATGTTGTAGGGTTTCTGGAATAATGGCAGGTATCTCCATTATTTCCTGAAATCTAGCAGCATTTCTTGCTCTCTTTACTGATGGTTGCTTGAGGTGTGCAGGAAATCTTTAGGTGAAGGATATTTGTGGGCGTTTGGGGAAGTTCTGGGCTGAACCAGCCGACTCCCACAGGCTTTTCTTTGCAGAGCCTAGCTGATTTTGGCCCTGGGTTAATCATTAAGAGTTTATTTCCTGTTTTACATGAGAGATTTTCTTTCTGTTCACAGCGAAGTTCAATTTTCTGATATCTCGAAAATATTTCTGTTATTATGGCTAAATCTGGCTGAGTAGGGGCCAAAATTTGTAGATTAATCAGTTGTTTTGGGGTTTTGCTCATATAGGTTTAATTAGGGTTTTCAGTGATCTTTTCCTTCTCAGGTTGCCATGAACCTGTGAGAGCTTCCAGTTCAGCTACGTGGCTTTTGTCAACAAAGAGAGGTAGCATCTGCGTATCTCTATTCAGTACGAAAGTTTCAAGATCTCAGGTATTTGCAAATCATCCGCCGGGCCAGGGTTATAGGTTTTAATCAACGCGAAAAAAAAAGGGGAGAGGGGGTCGTGGTTTGCAGCACGTTTGACCCTCATTCTCCAGCGAAAATTTCGCACGCAGTCTCTGTACACGCCGAAAAGTTTCAAATAAACTTCTCTGCTCATTTACCATTGATGTAAGGCCAGGTACGCGGTTATCCCTCCACTGCTTGTTTGAAAATTCGGTCACGGTTCAATCACTGTACACACATCATTTGACCCTCTTCGATTTTGCTGTTGATGAGTCTTGTTATTGCTACTGCGTCCAGTGAATGGTTTTAATTCCTCAGATCAGCTCGTCGTTTTCTTTTTTTTTTGACTGGAGCTCTGTTTTCAGACTTGATTGAGATATTGATGGCAAGCGTAAACCCAAATGCTGTATCGTATAGCATATAAATTTAACGGCTCAGTCCTTTGCACAGTTACGGCTATGGTCTCCCCGTAAAAATTCAGGGCCGCAGCTCCTTCCTCCGGTGGGCTGAGTCATTATCGTTCAGTTTTGGGCAGTTTCAACTGCGTATTACCTCAATTTAAAACTTTGCCTCTGTCGATTGTAAATGAAACACGACCATTTCGCCTGGACACCTTCAGTTCATTATCGTTAGCGTAGCATTTGTGTGTTTCTTTCTCTGTTGTATGCATCAGTTCTGGTTTTGCTTTCGTCCAAACCGTTCCACGCATCTGGTAATGCATATGACCCCAACGAAACCTTCGTTCTCACCTCCGAGCCCTGTCACGAAAGCCGTCTCACGTTCTGAGTCTAACTCTTCATACGTTTCATAATTTGTATTGTTTGTTATGCGTAGGTGTGATAGCGTATAGTTAGGGTTTGTCTTTTTTTTTTTAGGTTTTATAAAGTCTCATATAAAAAAAAAGGGTTAGACGTAGAGCTAGTTAGATTTTCGACTTAGATTTATTTTTACATAGTTTCTTTTTTTATTTATTTAGATTTTAATAAAAAAATATATATATATATATAAAAAAGATTTTATTTTGGTTTATTTTTAGGCTTTTGTTTTAGCATTAAAATAGTCTTAAGCTTTGTTATTAAAAAAAAAAAAAAAAAAAAAAAAAAAAAAAAATTCTTCTTGACAAATTCCAGTTATTTCCATGCCGAGACTTACATATATAAATGTGGAATGAGTGTTCTATCTGCATATTGAATGATTGTCTGGTTAACGATTTGTGGTCTTTAATTGCATCATTTTTTATTTCTTTTAGTTGCCAGATATCGATATTTGAGGAACTTTGTGATTTTTACTAGATATTTAAAGCATTGTTCTGATTTTTGATATTAAATGATTGCCTTTTATGATTCATGTTCTTATATCATCTAGAAAGTAATCATCTAGGCACCAATCTCATAAGGCACTGGTCTATCAAGTTAATAAAATCATTTTAGTGCATCTCGTCTCCCAGCCCAACTGTTTGGCAGTTGGCCTTCATCATTTCACAGGGTCTACCCCCCTTAGCCGTGGGAGACAGGCTTAAACGGAGGGACCGGGGATCAGAGTGACAGCCCCCGGTCTGAGCGTTGTCGTGCCAATCCGCGCGACAACATTTTTTGGCGCCGTTGCCGGGGACAGAGTTTTTCTGTCCTTGGTTCTTTCATTCCAAGCTTGTCTGTGCTTAACTTCTTGTTCAAGTGGCGACTCCACTTCCCATATTATCTGCAAGAGTGTACACTAGAAGACATCCAGGCAGTCTGTGCAACCCCACTCTTGATCCTGAAAAGGTTTACAGGGTGCGATCACACAAACTCGCTTCTCGTACACTCCTTACAAATCTTGGACAAGAAGCCCTTTTTGACATTCATTTGCTCTTTAGGGGTCGAGTTAGGCGTAGCACCATGGGTATGTATGCCCCTTGTGATTTTTCTAACATCCCAGGGTACCCTAATGATATTCCATCTGTTGGGATAGACAAATTACCTAACTTTCAAGGAGACAATGCTATTACTGCTAATTCCCATTTGCGAGATTTTAACATATGGTTGGCTAAGTATGCTAGATCTCCTGATTTTGATCATGAAGATGTCAGGATGACTCTTTTTATCTTGACTCTAGGAGGTGATGCTTATGACTGGTTTACAGAAAAACCTCCAAATTCATTTGACTCTTTACAATCAATCATTAATTCATTTAAAGAAAAATATGGAGATAAGAGAGAGGGAAGACATCTTGTAAGAGCTCTTACTCTAATGAAAAAGAGAGAGGATGAAACTGTTGAAGAATTTAATAGAAGGTTTAATGGTATCATTAGAGAATTACCTCAAGACTATAAAGCTACAGATAAAACTCTCCAAGATTTTTACATTGATGCATTTGGTCCTGAACCTTCTTATGAGTTAAGGCGTGCTAAACTTGGTGATTATCGAGATTGCCAAGCCTTAGCTATAGAACTTGAAAAGGACAAGGAAGCTTCTGGGAAGTCTGAAATCCCAGGTTATGATAGGGCTGCTACAAAACTAAAGGAACCTAAGGGAAAAGCAGCCCAAGAGCCTGAAAATGAACTTGTTCTCAAGTTACTTCAAAAAATTGAAACCATGGAAATTAATCATAACAAGGAGATAAACACTTTGCAGAATAGGTTGATTCAAATGGAAAGAGCGCAATCACAAAATTTTCAACCTCGAAATAATAATAACAGAAACAGTAATTGGCAAAAAAAGGGTCAATCTAGTGAGCAGAGGCCTCCTAATCCGTTTACTAATCTGGTTGATAATGCTCCTCCTTACTGTCGTGCTTGCGATGCTTTTCACGAAGAGTCTTCTTGTCCCATCATCAGAAGACTTCTAGATAATGGAATGTTTGGGACAGGTGAGCAAATAAACGTAGTAGGGAGCAAGTTTCCTTTGCCTATGAATGATTGGATAGAGGTTAAGGAAAAAAGCTATGATGTTGTGAATCCTCAATCTGCTTTTAGTATAAATAACCTTGAAAACGAAGATGACATTTTGGCCAGGTTATATGGTGAGAAACCCTCTCCTGAGAAAATTCTGGAAATTGCTAGAGATAAGGGTTTGACATACCAGAGAAGGGATAAAGATTAGAGCGGGAATCAAATTCCTCCTCGAACTTTAAACCCTGGTATAAACTCTGGAATAGATGTCGATTTGGGGAGTTGGTTTAATAATTCTAAAATCTGGGTTCCCGTATCTGAGATCGCTAAGATCCCTTCCCAAAGAGACAAGTTACTAAAAGCAATTCAGGGTCCTCAAGTCAACGCTTCTCAACAGAAGATTCGTGAGGTTGACTATCATGATGCTCCTATTTATCTGCAAAGCGTAGATGTTGATAACAAGGATCATCAACCCTTCTTTATCACCTTATTAGTCAATGGGTATAAATTGAATAACTGCATGTTGGATTCAGGTGCATCTGCTTGTGTTATGACTAAAAGGGTTATGGAACAGCTTAACTTAAGAGTTTCCAGACCCTACTATAATATATGTGCCATGGATTCTAAGAAAATCGAAGTACATGGTTTAATCAAGGATTTGCAAGTTCATCATTCGGTTTACCTAGACATCATGGTTGTTATGGATATTGTTGTCGTTGATGTACCTGATGCTTGGGGTATGCTGTTATCTAGAAAGTGGGCCTCTGATCTAGGGGGAAGCATTCAGATGAATTGGTCATATGCTATGATTCCTTCTCCTAGCGGTGATGGTTTCGTTAGACTAAATAGAGAGCCTGAGAGGAAATTTCATGTTGAAAATCCTAAAAAGCCTCATAACGAAATAATTAGAGAGCAATCTGACATCGGGAACTATGCTATCATGTCTAACTTCATAATTCCTCCCGATGATAAGGTAAAAAATCTTAAAGATGAAGTCTGGTATATGTATTTCGATGGTGCGTTCTCTAGTCATGGTAAGGGTGCTGGAATAGTGCTTAAGTCTCCCCTTGGTCACGTATTCAAGTTTGCCTATCGTCTAGAATTTGAAGCAACCAACAATGTCGCTGAGTATGAAGCCATATTGTTGGGCCTTGAATTGGCCAAAGCTTTGAAGATTAAATTGCTTAGCATCAAGGGGGATTCCGATCTGGTTATCATGCAGCTTAAAAACAAATTCACATGCAGAAATCAGAGATTAAGAAACTATCGAAATGCTGTGTGGGATACTATGGAGCACTTCGATGCCCTTAACCTTGAAGCAATTCCTAGAGAGCTAAATAGTTCGGCAGATGAACTTGCCGTAGCTGCTACCACTTTCCAGTTGTCTGATGAGTTAATTAACGATAAAATTAAAATGGAAGTAGTATTCAGACCATCTGTTCCAGACAACTTAGAGCATTGGCAAGTTTTTAATGATGAAAAATAAGTCGTTCGTTTTCTCAATAGTTTAGACGAGTTTGAGGATTTCCGGTTAGTTTCTGGCGAGGATGGGTCTTTAGATCATAGACATATCATAAATCCCACTCCCAGAAATGTGGTTGCCTTAGAGCAACATTTTGATCGGCATGATGCCACGAAGCTGAGAGAAGAAAACAAGTTGGACCCAGGTGAGTACCTTGAAATTAACATTGGTACTTCTGAAAATCCGAAAATAGTTAAAATCGGTAAAGGTACTAGTTTGGAGGAAAGGAAAAAGTTAACCGATTTACTTCGTGAATATCGAGATGTTTTAGCTTTTTCCTATGACGAATTGAAGGGCTATAGGGAGGATATTATGGAGCATACCATTCCATTAAAGGACGAAAATGCTAGACCCTTCCGGCAGAAACTTAGGCAGATTAATCCTAAGTTAGCCCCCCTGGTCCAGAAAGAGCTTGCGAAAATGCTTGCAGCAGGGATCATCGCTCAAACTAGGCATTCGACATGGTGTTCGAATTTAGTGATTGTCAGGAAAAAGAATGGTACAATAAGACTTTGTGTCGATTTTAGAAACCTTAATCTAGCGTGCAAAAAGGATAATTACCCTTTGCCAAAAATGGAAACTTTGTTGCAAAGAGTAACTGGGTCTGGAATGATGTCATTGCTAGACGGTTTTTCTGGGTATAATCAAGTTTGGGTTAAAAAGGAAGATCGACACAAGACCACATTCACAACACCGTGGGGCACTTTTGAATACATCAGAATGCCATTTGGGTTAACAAATGCTGGAGCTACATTCCAGAGGGCCATGGATTATGCCTTCAAAGGGTTAATAGGGAAAATTATCGAAATCTACCAAGACGATCTTACTGTTTTCTCTAAAGATGGTATCAGTCATATAGATCATCTTAGGAAAGTTTTCGATAGATGCAGAGAATATGGAATTTCTTTGAATCCGGCTAAATCTGTCTTTGGGGTAACAGAAGGGAAATTACTGGGTCATATCATTTCTAAGGAAGGAGTCAAGGTCGATCCCGAACGAGTTGAAGCAATTCAAAAGATTCCTCTCCCACATAACCTCAAGTCCCTTCAGTCTTTCCTTGGAAAGATAAATTTTATTAGAAGATTTATCCCAAATTATGCGGAAATAGCTAAGCCCATTCAAAGTCTTCTGAAGAAAGATGCGAAATTTGTCTGGCAAGAAGAGGGCAAAAAGGCTTTCCAAGAAATCAAGTCTGCTATCGCGAAAGCTCCTGTCCTAGTTAGTCCTGATTACTCCAAGGATTTCATGATTTTTTCTTTCGCTTCTGAAGATACCATTGCCGGTGTCTTGCTTCAAAAGAATAAAGATGGTCATGAGCAGCCCATCGCTTTCATGAGTAGAGCACTTCAAAACTCCGAATTGAAGTACAATACCATGGAAAAGCAGGCTTATGCCCTGGTCAAGTCTCTTAAGCATTTTAAAACTTATGTGGGTTATTCTAAGATCATTGCTTTCGTCCCACATTCTGCTGTTAAGGACATATTAACTCAAGCTGATTGCTTAGGGACTCGTGCTAGGTGGGTTACTAAGATACAGGAGTATGATTTAGAAATTAGACCCACCAAGCTGATCAAAGGCCAAGGTTTAGCTCAAATGTTAACTGAAAGTAATGAAAAGACTCTTGGTTTGTTCTGCCTTGACGATCTTTCTTCACCAGAATTAAGAAGCTTAGCTGAGCATGAATGGTATAAGGACATAGTTTACTACTTAACAAATCTTGCATGTCCTAACCACTTAGTCGCTCATAAGAGAAGGGCTCTTAGACTAAAAGCCACTAAGTACTGCCTTATGAAGGATGGCCTTGGGTGGAGAAATCCTGAGGGCATAGTGCTTAGGTGTGTTGACGATGTTGAGTCCAAAAGATTAATCTCCGAATTTCATTCAGGATTTTGTGGTGGTCATTATGCCGCTAGAACTACCGCCCACAAAATCCTGAGAGCTGGCTATTATTGGCCTTCGATTTTTTCTGATGTGCACAAGTATGTTAGAACGTGTCAAGCCTGTCAACTGTTCACTGGGAAGCAGAAGCTTACTGCCCTTCCTCTACAACCTGTTATTGTAGAGGCACCTTTTCAGCATTGGGGTCTGGACTTCATAGGGAAGTTCCATGAAAATTCTAGCAATGGCTACTCATGGATTTTGACTGCTACTGATTATTTCACTAAATGGGTCGAAGCCATTCCTGCTAAGAATGCCACTGAAAAGGTGATTATGGATTTCATTGAGAATAATATCATTACTAGATTTGGTGTCCCCGCTAAGATCACTACGCAATGCCAAGGCTTTTAGTTCTTCAGAGTTTACATCTTTTTGTTTCAAATATGGCATTGTCTTATCTCATTCGTCGAATTACTATCCTCAGGGTAATGGTTTGGCTGAATCAAGTAATAAAAATCTCATAACCATTATAAAGAAAATAGTAGGAGATAACAAGAAGTCTTGGGACAGCAAAATCAAGTATGCTTTGTGGGCAGACAGAATTACTAAGAAGAAATCTACTGGTAAATCTCCCTTTGAATTGGTTTATGGCTTGGATGTTACCTTACCTGTGCACCTAAGATTGCCAGCTTACCAGCTTCTCCAAAATTTTTCCACTAATAAAGATGTTGTTCAGAATAGGATAGATCAGATTGTGGAATTAGATGAGACTCGTCGGACAACTTTTGAAACTATATGCAAAAATCAATCTAGCATTAAGAAAAGCTTTGATAAATGCTCTCGATCTAGATCTTTGCAGGTTGGAGATATGGTTTTACTTTGGGATCGCAAAAATGAAAAACCGGGAAAGCATAATAAGTTTGACAGCTTGTGGCTGGGACCATACATCATTAAAGATATAACCGGGCCAAACTCATTCTACTTGAGCAGATTGGATGGCGAACCACTTGATCTACCAGTGAACGGCCAAATGCTCAAGCTGTTCTTCAGAGATGATATCTGATGCCGTGGGGCATCTTCTGTATTGTATTTCTATCCCTGCTCCTTGTCTTTTCAACATTTCATTTCTGTTTTTAGGATTAGATTTACTTTTCATGTTGTTAGTTAGTCAATAAATGAAGAGCTTTTATCTTTCCTGTGCTTAATGTATATGATGATTTTGGAATGGACGCTACTTATTTTTATTTGTGTGTTGTATGGATGCAGATTCTGGATTCTCACATTCCTACGGTGCAGCAACGTGTCCCCAAGTAGAGCCAGATGTTGACCCCTACTGGTCAACTACCCATGCAGTACCCCCCCCTTTCTTTTGGCAGAAAGGGATAGCACCTGAACGACATGTCCGTGCCAGCCTACAGTCATCAGCAGCTTGATCATTTTTGTAAACCCAGTCTGCATGTACGAATTGTAAATAATCTAAGCAGATCAGAGTCATGTATGTAAAATTGCCTAGGTGGACCTAACTTTCTAATGATGATCTACGTCCCGGGAGGTTTTTCGTCTCACCGATCTACGATCGGCAGAGTTTTCCTTCAAACCTGACCCCAAAGCCGGGATGGATTTTGTCATTAGAACTTTAGGAGAATCTTAGTGTGTTAATCTGCTAGATTATAGTTGTGTCGCAGAACTGGGTGTTCTATGAGGGTCTGTATTAAGTGGGTTCATCCCTTTGAGATGTAAATTGTAAAAATCATGATGAAATGTGTCTTGAGGGTTGAAAAATGTTGTAAATCCCCTCATGAGTCCTAAGTCCTAGGTCCTAGGTGATGTTTCCAACGGCTTAGTTCGAATGATCCATTTAAGAAAATAAATGAAATACTAAAATAATAAAATAAATAAAAAATAAAAAAAAATAAAAAAAAATGAATGAAATAAATAAAAAATAACAAAAAGTTCATAAAATAAAGCAAAAAACCCTAAACAATAAAATAATAATATTTTTTTGATTGCATGCAAAATATCTTTTTTTAATAAAATCCACGGATGAGATTAAGAGATGTCTTAACCCTCATCGACGGTCGAGATCGCTTCAACATGGATCACTCAAAACTAGCCGTTGGGATCATTTCCTTTATATAGGGTCTTAGGGGGTCATTTTACAGGTTTATCTGATCTGTGAGTCTGTACTGAAAAGGCTCTCTTGTAATCTGATTTTCTGATTAATAAAAAAGACTTTGGGGTTCAAATCTGGCTGGTGTTACTCTCTGGAATTGCTGTGAGATGTTTATTTTTCTGCATATTTCAGTTTTCAGCCGTTAATAATAGCTTGTTTTCAGAGTATTGTGAGTACAGGTATCTTGCTCACTTGCTAGGGTTTGAATGTTGTAGGGTTTCTGGATTAATGGCAGGTATCTCCATTATTTCCTGAAATCTAGCAGCATTTCTTGCTCTCTTTACTGATGGTTGCTTGAGGTGTGCAGGAAATCTTTAGGTGAAGGATATTTGTGGGCGTTTGGGGAAGTTCTGGGCTGAACCAGCCGACTCCCACAGGCTTTTCTTTGCAGAGCCTAGCTGATTTTAGCCCTGGGTTGATCATTAAGAGTTTATTTCCTGTTTTACATGAGAGATTTTCTTTCTGTTCACAGCAAAGTTCAATTTTCTGATATCTCAAAAATATTTATGTTATTATGGCTAAATCTGGCTGAGTAGGGGCCAAAATTTGTAGATTAATCAGCTGTTTTGGGGTTTTGCTCATATAGGTTTAATTAGGGTTTTCAGTGATCTTTCCTTCTCAGGTTGCCATGAACATGTGAGAGCTTCCAGTTCAGCTACATGGCTTTTGTCAACAAAGAGAGGTAGCATCTGCGTGTCTCTATTCAGTACGAAAGTTTCAAGATCTCAGGTATTTGCAAATCATCCGCCGGGCCAGGGTTACAGGTTTTAATCAACGCGAAAAAAAAAAAGGGGAGATGGGTCGTGGTTTGCAGCACGTTTGACCCTCGTTCTCCAGTGAAAATTTCGCACACGCAGTCTCTGTACACGCCGAAAAGTTTCAAATAAACATTCTCTGCTCATTTACCATTGATGTAAGGCCAGGTACACGGTTATCCCTCCACTGCTTGTTTGAAAATTCGGTCACGGTTCAATCACTGTACACACATCATTTGACCCTCTTCGGTTTCGCTGTTGATGAATCTTGTTATTGCTACTACGTCCAGTGAATGGTTTTAATTCCTCAGATCAACTCGTCGTTTTCTTTTTTTTTGACTGGAGCTCTGTGTTCAGATTTGATAGAAATATTGATGGCAAGCGTAAACCCAAATGCTGTATCGTATAGCATATAAATTTAACGGCTCAGTCCTTTGCGCAGTTACGGCTGTGGTCTCCTCGTAAAAATTCAGGGCCGCATCTCCTTCCTCTGGTGGGCTGAGACATTATCGTTCAGTTTTGGGCAGTTTCAACTGCGTATTACCTCAATTTAAAGCTTTGCCCCTGTCGACTGTAAATGAAACACGACCATTTCGCCTGGACACCTTCAATTCATTATCGTTAGCGTAACATTTGTGTGTTTCTTTCTCTGTTGTATGCATCAGTTCTGGTTTTGCTTTCGTCCAAACCGTTCCACGCATCTGGTAACGCATATGACCCCAACGAAACCTTCGTTCTCACCTCCGAGCCCTGTCACGAAAGCCGTCTCACGTTCTGAGTCTATATCTTCATACGTTTCATAATTTGTATTGTTTGTTATGCGTAGGTGTGATAGCGTATAGTTAGGGTTTGTCTTTTTTTTTTTAGGTTTTATAAAGTCTCATATAAAAAAAAAAAAAAAGGGTTAGACGTAGAGCTAGTTAGATTTTCGACTTAGATTTATTTTTACATAGTTTCTTTTTTTTTTTATTTAGATTTTAATAAAAAAAAAAAAAAAAATATATATATATATATATATATATATATATATATATATATATATATATATAAAAGATTTTATTTTGGTTTATTTTTAGGCTTTTGTTTTAGCATTAAAATAGTCTTAAGCTTTGTTATAAAAAAAAAAATGAAATTTTTTTTTTTTTTTTTTTTTCTTCTTGACAAATTCCAGTTATTTCCATGCCGAGACTTACATATATAAATGTGGAATGAGTGTTCTATCTGCATATTGAATGATTGTCTGGTTAACGATTTGTGGTCTTTAATTGCATCAGTTTTTATTTCTTTTAGTTGCCAGATATCGATATTTGAGGAACTTTGTGATTTTTACTGGATATTTAAAGCATTGTTCTGATTTTTTATATTAAATGATTGCCTTTTATGATTCATGTTCTTATATCATCTAGAAAGTAATCATCTAGGCACCAATCTCATAAGGCACTGGTCTATCAAGTTAATAAAATCATTTTAGTGCATCTCGTCTCCCAGCCCAATTGTTTGGCAGTTGGCCTTCATCATTTCACAGGGTCTACCCCCCTTAGCCGTGGGAGACAGGCTTAAACGGAGGGACCGGGGATCAGAGTGACAACCCCCGGTCTGAGCGTTGTCGTGCCAATCCGCGCGACAACAGATCCGATGGCAGATGAGGACGGGAAGAGATTTGTGGACATGCTCCTCAAATCAGTGCAAGTTCTATCGAGACAGATCGAGGTGATGGGGCAGAGATTCACGGTGGTGGAGGCTAGACAGCGTGAGAACCCACGGGTTTCCCAAGTTGGTGAGGGATCGGGCACATCCCACCATTTGCCTGAGCAGGGTGCCACTCAGCGTGATACTACTCAGTAGATGGCCTCACATGCCCCTACACACTCTACCATGCCCACTTTCCTAGGAGCAGACACGGGGCGGAGCCCAGCAGGAGGCAGAGCCCAGTTATATGGGCGATTATTTTGCAGAGTACGAGGCCTATGGGTAGGAGTTCAGGGATGCTCTCTCATTCAGAGACTTTGTTCAGCTCTAGCGGGATAGTAGACCCCACGACCATCACAGAGGATACCGGCATTATCATGATGGAGACACCCACCGCACAGCTAGTAGATTCCACTTGCCTACGTTTGATGGTTTATCAAATAGTTCGACAAAGTCTTGGGTGGAGAAGCTGGACATCTATTTCCAGCTTAACCAGATATCAGACACAGAGGCCATGAAGGTAGCGACATCACATTTGGATGGTGAGGCCCAGGACTGGTGGTTCCATGGGATGGTTACACTCGGACACTCCACAGTGACGACATATGCCGAGTTCACCAGGAGATTGATAGAGAGGTTTGACCGGAGGGATCCGGAACAACACTTTGTTGAGCTAACGAGGCTCAAACAGACCGGGAGCCCAGAGACCTACATTGCAGACTTCTTGAGGGTTTCAGTGATGGTGCCAGATCTATCCGTGGCACGGAGGATCTACATGTTTGTTGAGGGGTTAGCAGAGCCACTTCGGGGTCTAGTCAGATCCACTAGACTAGCCACACTCCAGGATGCTATTAGCAGGACCCGGGACTTACAGGATGCCTTACCCAGGACCTGGACACCTTACCCCCAGAGACAGGCTTTCCAGCCTAAGGGGAAGGATGTGAGGATTCCGCCTCCAAAGGGGAATCTAGGACGAGCACAAATTGATGATGATGCCAAGAGGGAGCTGAAGAAGAAGCGGTTGTGCTTTACCTGTCAGGAGCCATGGGCACCGGGACATAGATGTGCTGCTGGAAAAGCACATTTTATTGAGGCCTTCTTCGAGAGCAGTGGGGAAGAGGATGAGGAGGATGATGTGGAGGTAGGAGACAGTCATGCCGCCCAGGATCCTTTGCCACCTCCACCACCACCAGCAGGTGGTGCAGCTTTTGCACCTACCGGAGGGGCCCTTGTAGCATTGCGAGGAGTTCCCAAGTATTTGACGCTACGCATACGGGGGACAGTACATGGCCAACGAGTATCAGTTTTGGTTGATAGTGGGGCAACCCACAACTTCATCGATGCACAAATGGTCGAGCGGAGAGGTATACAGACAGAGAGCTTCGATGGATTTTCAGTTTTGGTCCCAAGAGATCAGACCATGGTGTGTGCTCATCATGTCCCAGAGTTATCAGTGACGATGGGCACCTACACACTGACTGACCACTTTTTCGTGGTCAATATTCTGGACACCAACATGATACTGGGTGTTCAGTGGCTTATCACTCTAGGGAAGGTCACGACAGATTGGAAGGCCCTAGAGATGGAGTGGGATGATGAGAAGACAGGGAGGCATGAGAAGATACGGGGACAACACACATATCCGCCTCAGACTGTTTCGGCTCATCGGATGGAGGCAGTCTTCCGGAAGGGAGACGTAGAGTGGGCAGTGGAGCTGCGTGCATCAGAGGCAGGGACTACAGGGCAGACGGTGCACCCAGAGATACAGTCCATCCTTGACCAGTATGCCACAATGTTTGGGGAGATTCCACCGGGACAGCCACCGGACTGGGGGTTTGAGCACACCATTGAGCTTGAGCAGGGCATACAGGCAGTGATTACTACCCCCTATAGGCATCCCAAGGCCTATCGGGATGAGATTGAGTGGGCCATTCAGGAGTTGCTGGCTCTTGGGCACATTTGGCCGAGCACGAGTCCTTTTGCTTCTTCCGTGGTGTTGGTGAAGAAGAAGGACGACACATTGAGGATGTGCATTGACTACAGGGCCCTAAACAAGAAGACCCTGAAGAATAGGTACCCCATACCCAGGATCGATGAGTTGATGGATGAGTTGAGAGGAGCACAGTTCTTCTCAAAGATTGATTTGAAATCTGGGTACCATTAGATTCGCGTGAGGGAGCAGGACATTCCCAAGACTGCCTTCAGGTGTCACTATGGGCACTTTGAGTTTTTGGTGATGCCCTTCGGGCTAACCAACGCCCCAGCTACATTCTAGTCTTGCATGAATCACGTCTTCCGCAGTCACTTAAGGAAGTTTGTGTTGGTGTTCTTTTATGATATCCTCATTTACAACAGGACTTGGGAGGAGCATCTCCAACACATTGAGACAGTGTTGCGCATCTTGGAGGAGGAGCAGTTCTATGCCAAGCTCTCCAAGTGTGAGTTTGGGTTGACGGAGATGTTGTACTTGGGACACATCATAGGGGTGGACGGAGTGAGAGTCCACGAGGAGAAGATCAGGGCCATCAAAGATTGGCCGGAGCCGAGGAACGTGACAGAACTTCGGGGATTCATTGGCATTTGTACTTATTACTGAAAGTTCGTCAAGAGTTTCTCACAGCTTGCTGCACCCTTGACAGATCTGACGAGCAAGGGGGCATTCAGTTGGTCGGATACAGCGCAGCGAGCTTTTGACAGGCTCATGGAGGTTATGAGCAGCTGCCCAGTGCTTGCATTGCCAGATTTTTCGCAGCCATTTGTTTTCGAGTGTGATGCTTCGGGAGAGGGGATTGGCTCAGTGTTGATGCAGAGAGGTCACCCTATAGCCTTTGAGAGCCGGAAGCTCCTTCTGCACGAGAGGTTGTATTCTATATACGACAAGGAGATGCTGGCCATTATGCATGCATTGGCCAAGTTTCGACAGTATTTAGTGGGTAACAGGTTCAGGGTGAGGACTGATCACAACAGCCTCAGGTTCTTTTTGGAGCAGAAATAGCTACAGGAGAGGCAGCAAAAGTGGATCAGTAAGATCCAAGCATATGACTTTGACATTGAGTATGTCAAGGGTAAGAACAACGTGGTAGCAAATGCCCTTTCACGTAGACTAGCCATGTTGTCTCTTATGAGCTTGGACACAGACTGGAGGGCTCGACTCTTAGTAGAGTACTCCAAGGACAGATTTGCATGTGAGGTTTTGGATGGGCAGGTGGCGGATGACAGGTACAGGGTGGTCGATGAGATCATCTACTACAGGGACCGGATCTTCTTGACTGAGGGATCTCAGCTCAAGAAGAAGATACTTTAGGCATCACATGATTCACCATTGGCCGGCCATCGGGGGTTTACCAAAACCTACAAGGCCATTAGAGAGAGGTTCTCATGGAAGGGCCTCAAGGAGGACGTGCTCCAGCATATCCGGGAGTGCGATATTTGCCAGAGGAACAAGGGGGAGATGAGCCATCCCGCAGGATTATTTCAGCCTCTTCCCATTCCGGAGGGGAAATGGGAGTGGATTTTGATGGACTTCATCACAAGGTTGCCCATGGTACAGGGCAAGGATTGTATCTTTGTCGTCGTTGATTGACTGACAAAGTACGCACATTTTTTCGCCATATCTGCACACTACACAACAGCGTAGGTGGCCGAGCTGTTCTTCAGAGAGGTCTTCAGGCTACATGGTCTTCCTAAGACCATCATCAGTGACAGGGACAATCGTTTCATGGGTGGGTTTTGGCAGGAGCTTTTCCGGTTGGTGGGGATGGAGTTGACACCGATTACCAGTTATTACCCACAGACGGACGGGCAGACAGAGATAGTTAACAAGTGGCTGGAGGGCTACTTGCGTAAGTATGTCAGTGGGGAGCAGCGAGCATGGCTGAAGTGGCTGCATCTGGGGGAGTACTGCTACAACACTACACATCAAATGTCCATTGGTATGTCACCATTCTATGCTTTGTATGGATATCATCCTTTATCTTTTGCTGATGTGATGTTTGGTGCTAGCAAGGCTCCGAGAGCCAAGATTTGGATCCAAGAGAGTCGGGATATTCTCCGAGCTCTCAAGGTTAATATGGCTACAGCGCAAAACCAGCAGAAGCTGTATGCTGACAGGGGTCGGGTGGAGAGACAGTTTGAGGTCGGGGACTTGGTCTACCTACGATTACAGCCATACCAACAGTCGTCACTGAAGCAGAAGGGGGTTGAGAAGCTTAAGCCCCGCTTTTATGGGCCATACAGAGTGATACGCAGGATTGGACAGGTTGCGTATGAGTTGGAGCTGCCCCAAGGCAGCAAGATTCATAATGTTTTTCATGTATCATGCCTGAAGAAGGCATTGGGGCAGCTGGTGACAGTGACAAATGAGCTACCACACACGAATGATGAGGGGCATTTGGTGTTGCAGCCAGAGGCTATTATTGATACTAGGGAGAGGTAGCTGCAAAGCAGGATGGTCCGGGAATTCTTGGTGAGGTGGAAGAATTTACCGGATGAGGCATGCCACTTGGGAGAGTGAGAAAATTTTGTAGCATCCATCACTTCAGTTGCTTGAGGAAAAGCAACATTTTGCCGGGGGAGACTGTGATATTCCTAATTAGCCATGGCTAATTGGAATATTCGATTTTGCTCAATTTTTCCTTCTATAGTTATTTATAAATAAAAAGGTGAGGAAAGGGGGACATAACTCACTTTTTGAATAAAGCCACTCCCTAGTAGCACAATGTTGTAACTTAAAAGGGGAGCCAAGGGGGCCAAAGGACCGCGTAGAGAAGGGGGCCCACATAGACACTTGGAGGTACTGCACAGAGGGAGAGGAGCACGTGGCAAGAGAGAGGCTACGTTGGAGGAGGTGGGCCTTAGGGTTTTGAGAGAGGCCAACACTATAAAGGAGAGAGGAGCCTCCTCATTTTGGCATTCGATTATGTTGCATTTGAGCTAGTCACTTTGACTTAGAGCACTCTGGATGTTTAGCCTATCTGCAACACTGTTTAGTGCAACGAGTGTCTCCGTTCGAAGATCTCACCCTTAGCCCCGGGGGACTTCGAGTGCCTGCTCGGGCAAGGTAGTTTCATCAGTCTTTTGCAGGAGGATCGATCTTTGGAGTTGAGGAGGAACTGAGCATTTTGATGACTGCACAGTCTTGAGAGAGGAGGACGCAGTCTCGTTTGGTAGGAGCTCCGAATTGGGTTTTATGTGGAGGATTTGAGCCTGGAGATTGAGCAAGGGATCAGCCCTTGCATATTGGAGGATTTTGGCAGAGTCTCGGGCAAAGTTTTGGAGGATTCTCTTCAGTGGCAGCGCAGAGCCTTGAGGGATAGCGTAGATCCTCAAGGGGGTGATTTTCGGGGGTCAGCTATTTTAGAAAAGCTTTCTGGGCTTTTCTGGGTTTATTGAGCAGAGGCTGATTCCAGAGTTTTAGCATTTTCTGAGGAGGGGAACAGCCCCAAATCCTCACTTGATTCCAGCAATAGCAGCAGCACAACAGTTCTCCGGCAGCTTGGACGCAGTTCAAAGAGAGGCCATTTCCTTACCATTCTGAGTGTATTTCTTCACTTTCCTTGTGCAAGTCGAGGTGCTATCTTTCTGATCACATATTGTACTCTTTCCATTACTCAGTATAATAAAATGGCTTAGCATTTCTCTCTGCATTTCTTGAGTATTTGCTTATATTCCATGTATACATT
Source organism: Pinus tabuliformis (assembly GCA_031772625.1). Lineage (NCBI taxonomy): Eukaryota > Viridiplantae > Streptophyta > Pinopsida > Pinales > Pinaceae > Pinus > Pinus tabuliformis. Next base: position 1,452,242,184 of record CM062819.1, on the reverse strand, counting down.
ATTGTATGTTGCACTACTGTTATTTTTATCTCTTTGAGCTTCCCGGCTACTATACCACTTGTGTGTTTTTCTTCTATACTCTTAGACAAAGTCTGGAAAGGGTCAGGTAGCCTCCAGATCTCGTCCTCTTTCTAGAGGCGACATATCTGGTAAACGCCCTCCCAGTCCATCTCTGGTTGGAGTTTGCTTGTGTTTGAGGGATATCCCTGAAAAGGGATAGTACACATGCAATGGTCCTATTACCCCTCTTTCAGTAGGGGTACATATGAACACATTTATTTTGGGTAGTGTTATCACCTGCCGCTTACACCTACCTACAAGTTAGTGAGAAAATCCTTCAACCCCACAAGGTGTGGTTTGTGGCAGGGAACTCAGAGAAGGGGCTATCCCACTAATCCCGACTCTCTCTGTTTGATCTATCTCCTAGGTTAGTTAAGGGGGGTGGTCCTTAATGAAAAGTTAAGTTAAAATATGTGAGTTTCTAGGAGAGTATTATAGTGAAAATGGATTACTTTTAAGGATTTAGAGCAAATATGATGTGAGCAACTTGGAATAACAATGCCAATCATTAACGTGAAAAAACCATAAAACCAGTGCCTTATAAGGAATTTGCTCAACAATTTAAAGATATATTTTCTCAAAGTAAAATGAAATGCTCTCAAAAGTAAAAACAAAGTAACGCTGAAATGTAAACCAAATATTGTTAGCACAAGATATTGCAAGATACGAAAATGCTTTTGAGATAATCAACTTTATGAATCAAAGCATGTGAAACATATCTAGCCAAAACCCAACAATTAGTAATTAACTTGGGAATGTAAATTAAAGAAGTGATAAAACAAGACATCAATATGAAATTAGACTTGAAGCATGAAAAGAAAACACTTGTTTGAAAGGATTACAATACTTGCTTTTGGAATAGACTTTGCATATGAAAACTCAGACCATCTTGGAACCTTGAGGTGTAGACCCCACAACTACTAACTCGTCCCGGGTCTCCTGAAGTTTCGTGAGGAACGAATCAATGCGTTCCCCCTTCTGCATCTGTGCAAATCTCAATTTTTGCTCTAAGTACATCTTCCGCTGCTCGGAAGATCCTTGATACAACGTTGCCAAGGCATCCCACATCTCCTTAGCAGTCCCTCTGCTAGCGATGTGACATACCACATGATCCTTTACTCCATCAAGGATCATCCTCTTGGCCTTCGCCATTTCTCCCTTGTACTTCTTCAGCTGATCTGGATCCGCGGGCTTAGCCACCACGCTGTCGACATAAGCCTTGAGAAAATGCTCATCTAGAAGGCACGACATCCTTGCCTTCCAGATCACATAGTTGGATGCCCCATCCAACCTGTCCTGATCTCTCAACCCACTAGCTGCCATCTCTGCCAAATAGAAAGTCGAATGACCTCCTCTCTCCTCTGCGCAGCACTAGACTGGCCTACGCACTCCCTTCTGGAGCTTGTAGATCTGCCTCTCTCTGTTGCTGCTTAGCTAGTGAGAATTCAGACTCCTTGGCTGGAAGTCCACTGAGGAAGAATTCCCTCAACCGTGTCTCTCTCTTCCCTCTGACGTCTTTCTGCCCAACAACCTCTTGTAGAAAAACTGTGTCCCACCAGAAAAACCTCTCCTTCGCTGAATCTACTCGCGCTGCTTCGTTTGACATTGGAAAACTTCGATCTAGAGATCTTACCTCTCTGTCAACTAACTCAGAGAGAGACCTTTCCTCGAAAATCTTTGCCCTCTAGTCTGGACTGCGCAAACCCTCCAGGGATTCGAATTGTTTCCTCTGCAGAAATTTGACCTCCTTTTCTGCTCAACGTTGGGTTCTCTGGCTCTGTTCTTCTTGTTTCTCCTGCAGCTCTGATACCATGTGAAAATTCCTAAACCCGGAATTTGTACTCACTCTACACTGCAAGTCTTGGCTTATCCAACAACTTAAACGAGTCCCCGACTTCCTCTCCGATGTCCCTACGCAATCACTACGTGGTTCTATGTCAGTGCCTTTGAGGAACTGCGTCACTACCTCTACTGGATCAATTTTCTCTCAGGAGCCTCGACTTCAGCCCTCCCGACTCAGAACATCGAACTCCCAGCTAAATTTTAGACTTCTGCACTAAAGACATTGCGTTGCTCTGTGTGAGCCCTTCGTGGCTCTGCGTCACCCTCACTAGGCACTGCGCTGCCTCCTTTGCGGCTTTCTCTGCCTCTCTGCTGCGTATTATTGGCTCAGGAGAATATTCTCCAACCAAAACTATCTCTTCTTGTCTTTGCGTGATCACCACGAAATCATTATGCTGCTCTAGCCTCAGCAATTCGGTCTGACCGATCAACTCTCTCTGTGTTTTCCAAATGACCCTCAAGCCTCCTTAAATAATCTCCTCGTTGACATTCAACGACCCAAATTAGAAGCTAATCAATGGATAAGATCATTTCTACTTGATCCTAGTCTTCTTCTAGAAGTTACACTCACAGTTAAATTTATTTTTTTTGTAAGCTTAGGTAGATCCTCTTTTCTATTTATAATATCAAGTTGTTCCATATACAAAATCTGGGTGGCCTCAACTTGCCCAAATGGGAAACCAAGTCTGTTGGCCACCTGAATCTGTTATAAGCCATCCAGTGGCAAAATTTAACAAGTCTTTCTACCCAAGCTAGATACACTTCACAGCTAGATATACAGTTTAAGGTCTTAACAGACATACTAAGACAAGAAAAATAAAAGCTATCCGCTAAAAATTCCAGCATAACCTGGAGCCTGACTGTCAAAAACTAGTCCTTGTTATCATCCTGCTCGGAGTCCACGATGGCCGGTGCTGTAGCAGAGTCACCCGGCGCCGGGGACATCCCCATGATTCTGTGCTGGATCCTATCCAGCTTCTTATCCTGCATGAACATCAGAATTTGCATATTCTTCAGATCTTTTTTGAGGTCGGCATGCCTTGGGTAATTTCCGCCATCTCCCCCGCCACCTGTTCCAAAGCCCTGGCTAGCAGTCGCTTCATGACCCAGTACAATTGCAAGGTTTGTTTAAATTGTGACATCCTGCCCCTAGTGTTCCCTGGATCAGGGACCAAGTCCCTCCATTCTTCCATTTCCGGTTCTGAGTCTTCCTCCATTATGCTACCTTCCATCTCTTGAATCAACTTACGAATGTCGGCATCCGTCCCTACTTTGTAGGCTCTGGCTGCCTCATTGAGCGCCACATCAATGGGTTTCCTACCCTTTTTCAGATCAGAGGTCTCCGAGGTGCTAGGTTCTTTTGCTGCCGGGCTCGAACGCCCTCGACCCCCGCGGTCCCTGCCTCTACCTAGGCGAGCCATCTCATCGTTATCAGAACCCTGTTTGCAGTTATCAACATGAAACATTAGAACTAAAAAATCTTCACACATCCATGCTTTAAGCATCTCTTTTTTTCTTAGATTTCCCACCCAATTCAGCCCCTCTCTATCGCTCTGGGACTCCTTGGCTCTCCCCCAACGCGGTCCGAGGAAAGAGGCTAGGCCTTCTGACCTCCAATCCACCCGAGAATTCTCATCATTTGAATCCCAGGGCCAACCCTTTATCAGAATTTTGCACTCCCTAGGCGCGCCTAGACCCTAGGTCCTAATTGGCAGCAGTTCTAAGCTATCCCCCTGCCCCTCATCCCTGTCCTCAGGCCTACCCCTTGGCAGCCCCTTCCCAGAATACCAGAGCTCGCCACCCTTGCTCGACATGCTATAATTCTCAATGGGAATTACATGAATGAGACAAGATAAAACATACCCGGATACAATACGCTCCGACGAAGAAATCCCAACGCCTGCGCTGCCTTGCTCCCGTCTTCCCTTCTCTGTGTTCTGTTCATTTTCCCTACACTAACCACCCTCTCATACCCCTTCACACCTACCTTACGTCCCATCTTTCTGTCGCCACCGCTCTCATCACCCTCTCTCCTCATTATCGCCCACCTTATGCCACTTCTCCCTTTAGGTTGTCCAGCGGTCATGCAGGATGCCACCACACCCTGCTGTACAAGCAGGTGGGCAGTGGTCGGCGGTCCTGGCCGCCCTCTCCTTTTGTCAATCATAATACCTGTACGCTTCACTTCATCACCCCGATCGGGGGCCTCCTGTGCCTGTTATATTGAGTTTGTGGCGTCATGATTATCTTGGTCTAGGATGGCCTTGAGAGGATCCATACGGGGGTCCTCAATTTGTAATGGCCAGATGCTATCCACATTGCCTCCTTGCTCATTGCTTCCCCAGTTGGCTAGGAAATCAGCCGCTTTGTTGCCTTCCCTTTTTACATGTTTTATGATCATATATTCGAACCGCTTTATTAGGTCTCCTAAGTCTTGGACCAGGCTTGTCGTTCTCCAGCTTTTCGCTATTTTATCCCAGGCCTTTCCGTTGTTTAGTTTCCTCATCATGTCTATGACTAGTTGGGAGTCTCCTTCCACCTCCAGGTGGTTATATCCAAGTCTTATCATTGTTCCCAAACCTTGTCGAATTGCCATAAGCTCTGCTTCGTTATTGCTCATGACCCCTCCATGAGCTGAGTATACCCATCTTGTTCTGCCTTGATCGTCTTAGAAGATGCCCCCAAGCCCCGCCAGCCCCGGGTTACCTTTGGAGGCCCCATCGAAATTTAGTTTAATATAACCAGCAGTAGGTCATGAGAAATGTTGAGGAATTGCTTTGTTTGTACCAGAAGGTTTCCACATCTGAGGGGCTACCATTCCTTGATCGAGGTTTAGTTGGACCAGGATTCGTTCTTCACTGGGCGTTGTCTTCCAGTCCTCCTGACTCCATGTTTCTGCTAATATGGTTTCTCTTATATGATCCAGGGTTCTTCTCCAGACCTGCACTTGAGTCAGTTCTTTGTTTTGAAAGATTCTTCGGTTTCTTTCCTTCCATATCATCCACATATTCAAACCTACAGCTAGACTCCAGGCTCTATTCACCACTGGGCTGGTGAATTGACCACGCCCCCATCGCTAGATTGTTTCTCTGATGTTCTGGGGATCTCTGTTTGTCCTTCCAAAGACCCAACGAGTGTCTTCCCATTGTTTGTGGGCAAAATGAGAAGAATTCATAAGGTGTTCAATAGTTTCCTGGTCTTGTTTACAGAGACCGTAGCGGGGTGGTCCCTGTATACCTCATTTTTGTAGCTGGTCCCATGTCAATATTCGGCCCTTGCACGTTAGCCAGAGGAAGTGTGCAACTTTTGGCCACCAATTTCCTTGCCAAATTTGTTTCCAGAGGGGCTTCAGGCCATCCTGTTCCAGCTCCATGGTAAGGTTATAGGCTTCTTTGATCGTGAATGTTCCTTTCGTTGAATGGCCCCATCTTAGGATGTCAGGGCCAGTTCTAATAGCTATTTTCCTTGTCTTCATTTCTTTAGTATACAACTCTCTTTGTTCCCCATCAATTGTTTGGTTCCATTCTTCCGGGTTTTTCCATATTCGCCAGTAATCCTCCATGTGTTCTTCTTTCTAGAACTCTCTTACATAATTTAAACCAGCCTCTTTTGAAAGCTGAAAGGTGTTTCTTAGGCCCTGTATACCATTCATTTTCTCCCTCTGTTGCCAAGCTTCTTCCCAAAATTTTGTTGATCTTCCATCCCTTATTTCCTAGAAGGCATGCTTGGTTATTATGTCTTTGTTCTGACTCGCCAAGTTCCATATTGTAGAGCCCCTTGGAGGTTCCATATGTCTTAAGATGTCCTCTGTGTTTTCTGGCATGTTATATTTCTTCGTCCAGATTCTTTTCCATAGGTCTCCGCCTCCCACCATCCATCTCCACCACAGTTTTGCTCCCATTATTTGGTTCAAAATGTAGGGGTCCCTCAAGCCTAATCCCCCTTCCTCTTTACTCTTAGTCAGACCTTGCCAGGATATCAAAGCCCATTTCTTTTGTTGCTTCAGACCTCCCCAGAGGAATTTTTTAAAAATCTCCACCATTTTGGCACATGCTCCTTTTGTGGCTGCCGTTGCCAAGAGTTGGTAAATCGGTATGGCTTGTAAGATAGCCTTAACCAAGACTACTCTTCTTGCTAGATTTAGGGTTCTAAAGGACCAGTTTGCCAGTCTTCCAGAAATTTTCTTGATGGTTTGTTGCCAATTCACCATCTTTAGAGGATTCAGAGCTAATGCGGTGCCAAGATATTTGGTGGGCAGACCTCCAGATCTAAAACCCAGGATTCTTGTCAGATGAGTTTTAACATTTCCGGTTGTGTTAAAAAAGTAAGTGCATGATTTCTCCTAGCTAATTTGAGTACTCGATGCTTCCATGAAGAGGTCCAGGATGTCTTTCATTCTTTTTACTTCCCTGAGAGATACTGCGCAGAACAACATGATGTCGTCTACAAATTGCTGGTGTGTGATTGGTAGATCATTCCCCCAAATCCGGAGCCCTTTGATTTTGCCCTCCTGCAATTCCTTTTTAATATATCTCCCCAGCCCTTCCGCCGCAATGATGAAGAGGAAGGGAGATAGGGGATCCCCCTGCCTCAAGCCTCTAGAGGCATTGAAGGTGGTAGTTGGCGTACCATTTAAGAGAATGGAGAAAATCGGGGTGGAAATCATATCCGATATCCATGCAATCCATCTGTTACAGAAACCAAAGGCAGCTAACACTGATTTAAGGTATTCCCAATTCAGACGGCCGTAGGCCTTTGATAGGTCCAGTTTGATCATCATCCCTGCCTCTTTTTCGGATTTCAGAGAGTGCACCACTTCTTGTGACGCTATGAGACCATCAAGAATTTGATGCCCTTCCACAAATCCTGTTTGCTCAGGAGAAATAATACTAGAAAGAATGGGCTTGAGTCTTTTGGCCAACAGGGTTGCAATAATTTTATAGATCACATTACAGAGGGCAATGGGTCTAAAACCTTGGGGATCTTCGGATTTGGCAGTTTTAGGAATAAGAGATAAAAGAGTAGATTTAAGGCTAGGACATACCTTCTGGTTTCTTCTAGATTCCTCAACCACGTCCAAAATATCTTTCCCGATGAATTTCCAGCCCGCTTGATAGAATTCCGCTGTGAAACCATCTGGTCTTGGGGCTTTATTCTTCTTCATCCCTTTCACGATCTCTTCGACTTCCTCCATGGTGGCTGCCCTCATGAGGGCGAGGTTTTGATCTTTGGTAATCAAGCTTGGTATCTCATTGCAGACTTTCCTGATAGCTGCTTATCGTTCCTCTTGTGGTTCTGTGAGGAGGTCTTTAAAGTGGCTAACCAGGGTATGTTCCATCTCTTCATGCTGGGTTAGACGAGTTCCTTCTTCATTCTTTAGAGAGAAGATTCTATTTCTCTGTCTCTGTTGGATCATAACCTGATGGAAGAACTTTGTGTTCCTTTCTCCCTCTTTTAACCAATTCACTCTTGGTTTTTGTCGCCATAGAATCTCTTCCTGTATCCTTCTTTCTTCAATCTGGCTGATCAAGACCCCTTCCTCTCTAGCTAGTTCTTTGCTCTGTCTTGCTGTAATGATTTCTTGTTGAATTCTCGTCATTCTCTGGGCTAATTGCTGCTGATCCTTGAAAATATTCCCGAATTCCTCTTTGTTCCATTTTTTAATGTTCTCTTTTATTTCCTTTAGTTTCAATTGGAAGGTTTGCATTCTGCTCCTCCCCCTTTGTTGACTTTGTCGCCACCAATCCTCTACTTTTGTCATAAACTTCTGATTTCTGAGCCAAAAGGCCTCAAACCTGAAAGGGTGCTCTTTAGGGCTAGATTTGAGGTCAATTTCAAGTTTGATCGGCCAGTGGTCGGAACCCATTCCCGACAGATCATGGCTTCTATGAAAATGTCTCGGTTTATTACTTGTTCAGATATAAGAAATCTATCTAACCGCGAGGAAATTTGGTGGGTGCCTCCTCTTCTATTGTTCCATGTGTGAGTCGCATTTATAGTTGGGATGTCCACCAGCCTTTGTTCGTTGATCATATCCCCGAAGGTTTCCATGTCCGTGTCTGTCCTTCTGAGGCCTTCTCTTTTTTCACTCAGTGATGTAATCATATTGAAGTCTCCTCCTACAATCCACGGTTTGTCTGGGAAAAGACTTCGGGTTTTTTCCAAGTTCTGGAGGAAAATCCTGCGCTCCCCAGGTATGGGCAGTCCATACACTCCTGTGAGGAGAACCCATTCTTGGGATCCAATGTTCCTAAATTTCCCCGATAGGATTCTAGGTAAACTTACCCAATCTTCAAATTGAACCTCCTCAGGGTTCCAGAGTATTGCCAAGCCTCCTGCACTTCCTGTGGCATCTTGAGCTATTATCTTATAATGGGGTTTAAATTTGCCCAAGATGTCTTTCAGTTTCCTTTCACTGATCTTCATTTCCTGGATTATCATTATATTAGGTTTATCCTTCCTGAGTCTCTCCTTTAGGTATCTCTGTTTTCCCTTACTATTAAACCCTCTAATAATCCAGGTTGTAATTATCATTTCAACAATTTGATGGGATGTTGGAATACCTTTGACAGAGGCACTGCTTTTCCCGAATTCACCAACATTTCTCCTACCATTTGAATGGATTCGCTCATGGGTCTTCTTCCCCGTTTTCTTACCCCTTTTCCTATAGTGCCTGTTTCTGTGCCTTGCCTCCCTTGCGATCCTAGGTGATTAGGCTGACTAACTGTGATCACTCCACGTTTCTCCTTGTATCGTTGGAACATGTCTTTATATAGTTGCTTCTGATCTTTCGGGATGAACCTCTCATCCAGATGCCTCCATTCTTGTAGTAGTCTCTTCATGACCTATTCGTCTTCACTGCCATTGTCTTGTTGGGGGTCGATCTCCATTTGGATCCGCTCTTGCTGGGTTTTTGTCTCTTCCCCTTCCTTTTCCTACCCTGTCTTAGTTTGTACCTTGCTTTTCCCTTTGTCTATCTTTTTAGGTTCTATTGGTTCTTTGCCGCTTTCTTCACTGTCTTCTTCCATTTCCTCCTCTTGTAGAGCCGCGAACTTATTTTGATTTACCTGAGCTGATTCCTTGGAAGGCGTTTTAAGATTGGTTGGCCCTTTTTGAGATTTTTTTCGTCGATGCACTTCCGAAAATCCATCATCTCTGTCCTTGCCCGAATCTTCCTCCTTCCTTGATTCTTCCTCCTTCCTGATGTCCTGTGATGACCCAACATCATTCAGGGGGCAGGATTTGAAGAGGTGGCCGTATTCATGACATCTTCTGCAACGGAATGGAATGTGCTCGTAATCCACTGGTTGCTACCATACTTCATCGTGGTATTCCACCTCAATACAGTCGGGAAGTGGTTCCGTGATGTTCATATAAATGCAGATCCTTGCATAGGAGGTATATCTGCCTTTTTTGGTGGTGTCTGCTACTTTGACGAAGGTCCCAATTGAGTTCCCGATACCTTCCAGGATTTCTGGATCCCAAAACTCAATTGGGAGTCTGAAAAGTCGGACCCATATTGGTGCCACCAACATTTTTTCCTTATCTGGGTTATAGCATTCTTCCCAATGCCTCATAAAGAGACCTGCGTTGTTGAAGAAATAGGGTCCGTCATTGAAAACCCTCTCCTTATCATCCAGGTTAGAGAAGATAACCGAGAAAAAACCTTTAGCACCCAATTTTAGGTCTATGTGTCCTTTAGGTTGCCATCTCTGCTGTATCCATTTTGCTAGTTCTTTCTCTGACGGCCACGCCCCTATAAACTTGCAAATCAGAGCATGGTCTTTCATATATGCTCTGTATTCTTCTAATTTGTTATTTGGGACTACAAACCTGGGTTTTTTCGTTGCTCGGGGCAAACATTTGCTTCCCAGTCCCACTTGCTAGCGAGCCCCCATGACCGGAGCATCCTTGCTTCGCTTTCCTGTGGTTTCGATCGTTCCTTTCCTGCTTGCTTCGCCTGCCGTTACGTTTTTGTAGGAGGGGATTGCTCCCCCCCTGCCGCTTCCGTCATTTCTCCGTCAGCCCAGCCCGAGGCCTGTCTTGCTATCCCAACAGCCCGTGACTCTATCTTGTCCTGATCTGGTGCAGGTGGCTACAGTCTTTTCTTGTACCCTGACCCAGCCATAGGTCTGCCAGAGGCAAACCCTGCAGAAAACCCTAACCTTAGCTATTGATCATCGTCGCTTCCCTCCGTCGTCTTCTCCCCCTCCTCCTCTCTATATAATCACACCCACAGTTAGATTAATAGCCATTAATTATTTTAATTTCCTAAGTTTAGACTTAGGGACCTATTAAAAATAATTAATTATTTTAATAAAATTGTCTCCGGATGGAATTTGCCAAAACGTTTTTGGGTTCTTTGGAATACATGTTCCCAAACCTCCCTACAAAATTTGAAACTTAGAGCACATCCGATGCTACCAGAAATCAACATATTAAAAATCTCAAACTACAAGAACTCAACTCACAGACAAGAATGCAATAATTTTTTGTTTTTATATGCAACAAATTTGCAAATACACAAACGCAACGAGAAAGCGCAGTGAGTTCAAGTTTATGAGGGTTGCAAGCTCATTTGGGTGCTCTCCTTGGTTGTTTAAGATGAATATAACAATAGACAACATGAATTATGCTAGAGAAGAGAAATTTGGAACTTGAGGATGGTCGTGGTAGCAAGACAACCTTCAACTTGCAGAAGCACAGCGGACCCTTGCAGCCAAAATGCAACAACGCTTATTTGTTGTTCACAGTGTCTGAGGAGGACGAGAAACCTGCTTGATGACTTTTTGAGAACCAATGCATGTATTTGTCACCCTCCACGCGATCCAAGTTGTCCTTTAATTGCAATGATTGTTTTTTCAAATTTGGAATATTGAAGTGTAGCAAAAAAGAGATCGACAACAAAAAGGAAAGTGCAACATCAACTTGCGATGGTAATGTTATGATGAAATCTTTGATTTGACCTAGCAACTGACCTGAAAAGACACCAATGATTTGTTTCAATGATGAGAGAATAACGACCCACTACTACCTTTCATTCATGACCTGGATGACACATTTTCCTGAACTTATTAAAACTAGACCTTTTAAGACTTTGGCAACTTGATTTTTATTTACCAATCAAACTTTAGTATATCCTGTTGACACTAAATCTTGATCTCTATGAGATCGTAGCAGCGTTTTACAAATTGACCAAAAAAGAATTAAAAAAACTAAGCTTGGCTTTGACTACTATAACATAAGACACTAACATGCTATAAAAATTAATTAATTGACACATGAGGGGATTAATTATTTTTCCACCCTCAAATACTTTAGCCATGGTGTTTGATTGCAACGGACCATGCACAATTTTTTTTTTTTTTACATTAGATGATTACAAATTCAACCCTCAAAGGGGGAATACCTGCTCATTATAGACCCTCATAATTTTTACCCAATTCTGTGACACAATATGATCTAGTAGACCATGTGATTTGTAATAAAATAATTTATCCAAATCGCTTAAATTATTCCCAAATCATTTTTACAAAGACTCGACTAAAACATTAGGACTCACCTAAGACTTTGTCAATAAATTCCACCCTAGCTTTGGGGTTTAAGCTAGAGGGAAAAAACTCTTCTGATTAGCCGTGTTTAGAAACACAGATAATCGGTGAGGTTAAAAAACCTCCTAGGATGAAATTTGTCGCCAAAATCATAGGCTTACCTAGGTTGTTACATAATTACACGGTCGTACTAGCATCATTTACATTACAACTTGCAGAATTTGGGTTTACAATGACATGACAGATAGTTGGCTGATGATTCTGATCTTTGAAAAATTTTGCACAACTGCTTCCTTGGACTTGTGACAAAATGGGTGCAACAGGGTGATTTGGTGAGAGAGGACGAAAACCCATCTCATTCCTTGGTGAATTCATTCAAAATCCACAAGAGCGCTTATTGGTTGCAATACCATTTTGGGAGGCTGGATCCAGTGTTGCAATAGAGATATTTTAAGGCCAAAATTAGTTTGCAGCAGTTCGGAGGATTCTATCTCAGCCATTCTCCAGTTGTCTATAATATCATACTCTATATATTAATATAAATAAGCTGAGATTCGCTGCATTTGTTCATGTTGTAATTGCCTTATATTTTATCTATGCCATATTCTGGATTATATATATATATATATATATATTGTTGGGAATCTTGTGCTGTTTGATAAAATTAATGGCATATGATTTTCTGAGGAAAATTTCCCGTAATATCACGCAAATAATTAAAACATGATATTACAAAATAATGGGAAAATGTCAAGGAGTGAAAGATGGTTGGGGAGAATGGACATGCTACGCCTAGTCAAGTCTCTAGTAGTGCAACTTGACTCAAAAGTGATAACACTTATCTAAAGGGAAATTATGACCCACCATGGTACAACAATGGCAAAGACAAGATTTAGTGTTATGATTCATTATCAAATTATACCCACAGTCGTGACCAATACATGAAACAATATCATCAAATGCAAAAAATAATATGAGATATAGCAATTTAACTACATCAAGCATCATCATGTGATCTCAATATACAAGAAAAATAATGGCACATCGCATGCCAAAAGCATGTGAATTGTGTACAGTTCCTCCACTGCCAAGATGATATGCATCAAAGAACTGGCTGAAGCAAATCCATTTATGTTAAGGATAGATCACCATGAAGAAAAATATGACATATGGAACTGCTTACTGTGATGAAAATCAAAAGTAAAAATTCTTCTAGTTACCCCCACATGTTAGGGCATAATAAATACCTAGGGGTAAAAATGGATTTGAGGTTCATATTTTTACTTCCAGCTAATCTTAGGCATGAAAATATTGATTCAAACATATTAATTCATGCTCAGGATATGTGAAACATATGTAATAAGAAACGTTTCTAAATTATACCCTCATGTCAAGACTTGATTGCTGGAATACCATAGTTCAAACTTCATACAAAGCTGTTACAAAATTTGTAACTGAAGAAAATAGGTTTAGACTGTCTTTGAAGCTAGAAAAATAAAGAAATAATTTTATCAGTTAATTACGTTATTTTTTTTTTTCAAAAATACATCTTATATTACAAGTAAATCTTTAGAAAACTGAAAATAAAAGTGGAAGGAATATACAATGGAGTCCTATATCCTCTTTCCCAGTGCTTATATACTCTTCTTTTCGGGTATGTATGTAATTGTCCACCAAATGTGATCAGTGAATTACTTATGCATAACTGGTCAAGTAGCCGAGTTTGAGTCCAAACTAGCTCCAAAAATTCAGTAAAAGAGATCGAAACGTGAACTCTGCTCCTTACTGGCAGAATGTGTGTATTGCTAGAAACAGAAATGGCTTGGTAGCAGGTCTATACAGAAGGGCCAAACTGTCTCCAGGCCTCTATAGGGATTTATGGAAATTAGAAAATACCAAAATTTCCTGTCAGTGCCTCATAAATGATAAAACACTTTGTGGTTGTGCTCTCTGGAAATTTGAGAATACCAAAAACTCCTGACATTGCTGATAGGGCACACTTTGTAGTGGTTTTTTTCTTTTTCTTAATCTGAAACACTTCAAACATTTATCTAGGAATGCATTGTTGTTTGAGAGGAAGTTCCTTATATAAAAATCATCTACACTTGTGCTAATGGGAAAAATTCCTCGGATTTTTGTATTCATACAGTTGGAAAGACATATAAGTTCCGATGATCATCCATTTCATAAATTCAGCACAGGTAAGCAGTGCTTGAGAGCAGTACAGATTTCACTCATAGTTGAAGTATAACTGATATTACTTTCCTTAAGAAGGGATGAAAGAATATGTGCATTGTATTTCTGGAGCAAATGAGATTGAACATCACGGCACCCACTGTTTACGCATTTTGCTGTACTGAATATCAAACTGTTCATTTGAAATTATTTTGACATGTTGTTTTGCCAAAGATGCTTAGATTGAGAGGATATTTCACATTTATTGGTGATACATCTGATTGTAACAATTATTTTTCAGGAAGAAACACCTTTCATTGATGAATGACCAAAATCCCGGAGCCATATGTAAAAATTTTAATTTGCTGACTTGGTTATAATAAATATGTGCAGAATGCAACATCTCAGCTATGGGAATACCTAGGGATAAAATTTTCTGACTTTAAGAATACACATCCTGCAACAAGGACCCTAGAGATCACTCTAATAGTTCCAGCGAGGGCAGTGCCCCTATTAATTCAATTTCCAGTCTTTCTTTCTACATTAGAGAAGACCCAATCCCACATATTCTTATAGAGACATTTAGACCAAAGGTGATCCCCAAATATCTAGCAATGGTTACCACTTGAAACTGGAAGTGATCAAATGAAATTTCTTAGGAAAAGTGCCAATGTCACCTTGCACAATCCCTTTCATTTTGGGCTAGTGCTTGTTAGATATAGGAGTTAATCCCTATTGATCTGAAGAAAAAGTTATTCAACTGTACCCTGAAAAGAACTGCAAATCTGAGAGATATACTTGCTGAAATCTCAGAAGCCAACTCAAACTTCTGCAATAAAATGCTTGATAACAGAGTACAATTCAAATACTAAGACTCACATCATGCTTCAGGACACAGTGAAATGAACACCATGATAGTGACCTCCAATATTTACTCACAAATTCACTCAATTAATCTAACGTGAAAGGTGTCAAAAGTATAGAAATAGAACAATGAACCTACTTGAGAAATAATCAATCATTGTCTCAATCAACTCTCCATCTCTTATAGACTAAGAGTGTTTTTGCACAAAGGAAGTGACCAAGATTAGAATCCCTATAATCATACTAAATTAGGCCAAGAAGGGTGTTGACCTTGCCGCTTACACCTACCTACAAGTCAGTGAGAAAAGCCTTCAACCCCACAAGGTGTGGTTGGTGGTAGGGAACTCAGAGAAGGGGCTGTCACACTAATCCCGACTCTCTCTATTTGAGCTATCTCCTAGGTTAGCTAAAGGGGGTGGTCCTTAATGAAAAGTTAAGCTAAAAAGAGATGTGAGTTTCTAGGAGAATTGTTAGAGTTAAATAGATTTTCTCTTTACGATTTATAAGCAAAAACTGATATGAGCAATAACCATCATAAGATAAGCATGAAATACATAAACAACCAGTGCCTTCCAAGTATTTTCTCTTTAAGAAATGAAATTGTATTTTGCTTAAGATGAAATGAAATGCTTTCAAATGGAAAGCCAAAATAACCTTGAAAAGTCAAACACTAAATTGTTAGCACAAGATATTATAAATGTTTTCAAGATGAATAAGTCTACAAATCAAAGCATGGAAACTATCTTGTTCAAAAGGATACAAAAATAACTCAAATGTTAGACCAAGATGACAACAAAGAATGTTACAAAAATAATCTACAAGAGGCTAGGCCAAAAAGTATGAGCAAGCTCTTCTCTTTGACTAAGTATGAGCTAGCCAGATATTGATAAATGAAGTACAATACATAAAAAATAAATTTTTCCAAGTTTGATATTTTGATGCAAGAAATAAAAGCTTTAAGAAACTCGAAAGAATCACTGCAAGACCCAAATAAGATATAGATGAGACTTTGGAATTCAAAACATGCGGGTTCTCCTTGAATATTTTTCAAGAATGGGTTGATTCCTTCGAGAATTTCCCCTCACGCTTGAAAAACTTGACCAAATAATGATTCATCTACAAAACTTCACCACAAATCATTAAATCGACATGAAATTAAATAAGTGCAGTGGAAAGAATTCCTAGAGATACATCTATTATCCACTAGAAGATTTCTTTTCCTAAAACAAATAATTAATTCTTATGCTAATATGAGATAGCTGCATACTGACATAACTTGAAACAAGCATGAAAGAAATAATAACATGAGGAAATAAATAGAAGCATAACAACAAGTCAAGAATTTACCACGCATGCAAGAAGAAGAACACCATCATGCTTTACCCCAAACACTGTTGTATTATATTGCAAGTAGTGAATACAATCCCGCAGAGTCTCCTCAAGCACAATAGCTCATATTACATGATATGATGTGAGAGCCCATGGCTCTATTATATAGAGAGTTGGGAGCAAATCCCAATGAAGAATGACAATGACAAATGGTATTGGAGCCAATCCCAATGTAGAAGTGATTAAACAAGTGGCATTGTAGGAATTTACAGGGTAAGTTCCTCAGACAGAACACCGCTCACAAACAGATCACGGATCAATACACCAGTACTTTTGACGTGGTTAAAACCCCCAAAGAGGGAAACAGTCCACGGCCTGAGCCAACGCGGCCACTTCAGGCAATTTATTAATAAAAGAATGAAAATTTACATAAGCTTCTCTCATGGACAGTTACCCTACAAATGACCCTCCATGCTCTTTAAATAGAGATCATGGACCAATCGGGTGTTAAGCCACGGATCAAGTGTCGGTAATACCGAGGAGAGAATGAACCGTCGGATCACTACATATCGTGACCGTCGAATTGTCAGTTACAAAATGTACATAGTAAAGAAACACACTTTACCTAACTCTATATTAGACCAAGTTATACTTAACTATTTCCTATGTGTCGGAATATCCTAACATCCCCCTTAAGAACAACTTGGGATAGGATTGAAGGATTTACAAATATGACACAATAGGAGAAGGAAGGAGGCACTAGAGCCTATCCCCCCTTAGTGACAACTTCCTGAACTCCAACCATAAATCGAAGTTTAGTGAACTTCGCCTCTGGGAGAGCCTTTGTAAAGATGTCTGCAACTTGATCATCTGTTGAACAATATTGCACTTCAAGAACATGGTCATGAATGAGCTTTCTGATGAAGTGCATGTGTAGTTCAATGTGTTTGCTACGCTGATGTTGGACTGGATCTTTGCATACTTGAATGGCACTTTGATTATCACACCAAAGTGTAGTCGGATGCTTCTGCTGAAAGCCAAACTCTGACAGGATCTGACGAAGCCACAAGGCTTCCTTACTAGCTTTTACGGCACCACGATACTCTGCTTCTGCTGAAGAAAGAGAAATGGCACCTTGTTTCTTGCAAGCCCATGTAATAGGTCCTGAACCAAGAGTGAACACATAACCTGCAGTAGACTTCCGATCATCAGGGTCACCAGCCAAATCGGAATCAGTGAAACCAACCAATAGAGGAGCTACTTCGGCACTGTAATGAATCCCAAACTGAACTGTACCTCAAACATAACGAAGTATTCTTTTAGCTGCTTTCCAATGACTTTCATGTGGGTTTTGCATAAAACGAGCAACAAGGCCAACAACAAAGGAAAGGTCAGGACGAGTATGGGTTAGATACAAAAGTTTTCCTACAAGTTGACGGTATAAGGTAGCATCAACTTCAGGAGAAGTACAAGTGACTGAAAGTTTAACTCCAGACTGAAAGGGAGAAGGGGCTGGCTTACAGTCTTCCATGTGAAAATGGCGTAGAATATCACAGGCATACTTGGACGGGAAAAGGGAAATACCTTCCTTGGATTGCAAGACTTGAAGACCAAGAAAATAATGTAAGTGTCCTAAGTCTGTCATTTCAAACTTCCTTTTAAGGCTAGACTTCACATGGTTTATAAAGTTGGGATCACTACCAGTCAGGATAAGATCATCAACATAAAGAACAAGAATGATAAGAGACTTGCCCACTTTCTTGGTGTAGACAGTATTGTCAGAATGACACCTAGAAAAGCCATTTTCTAAAAGAAAGTTATCCATTTTGGCATACCAAGCTCGAGGAGCTTGCTTGAGGCCATAAAGGGATTTCTTAAGCTGACATACAAGGTTGGAGTCTGTTTGTATAAAGCCAATAGGTTGTTCCATATAGATTTCTTCATGCAAGTCCCCATGCAAGAAGGCAGATTTAACATCCATCTGATGGACTTCCCATTTGAAAGAGGCAGCAAGGGAAAGAACAAGGCAGATAGAGTTCATTTTGGCAACAAGGGAGAAGGTTTCAGTGTAGTCAATGCCTTCAACTTGTGAAAAACCCTTAGCAACAAGACGAGCTTTATGTTTATCAACTTTCCCATCTAGTCCATACTTGGTTCTATAAACCCATTTGCATCTAACAAGTTTTCGTCCTTTTGGTAGAGGAACAAGATCCCATGTATCATTTTCCGATAATGAATGATATTCTTCATTCATAGCTGCTTCCCAATCTGGATGGCCTGAAGCTTCTGCAAAGGTGTCAGGATCATAATTCACTGAAGCTTGAGCCAGTAAAGAAGAGGCTCTCTCGAACTGAGAACGTGTACGTCGCTGATCTGTAGGATCACCGGCAAGATCACCTGCTGCATCCCGAGTAGCACAGACCCATTTTGGAAGCTGAGGAGCTGAAGGAGGATCCTGAGAAGGTGGGGGAGGATTGTCATCCTCACTTTCATCATCTGAAGAAGAAATATTTTCAAAAGTAGAAGAGATAGGAAGAGGTGGCACATCCGCCGAACTAGGCTCGTAGGCTGATATATTTTCAGCAAACTTTACATCTCTTCTAATGATAACATTCTTGGACTTAAGTGGAATAAGTCTATATCCTTTGACATCTTCAGAATATCCAACAAAAATACATTTTTCACTCTTAGGTTCTAAAGCTTTATGTTTCTCATCTGGAATATGGGCCCATGCTTCACTTCCAAAAACACGAAAGTGACTTACATTTGGTTTAATTGAGCTCCATGCTTCTTCTGGAGTGATATTCTTTAAAACCTTAGTAGGAGTGCGATTTATTATGTAATTTGCACAGTTAATTGCTTCTGCCCAATAATTAAGACTAAGTCCTTTAGATTGAAGCATACAATTAGCCATTTCCTTTAAGGTGCGATTCTTCCTTTCAGCTACACCATTTTGTTGTGGAGTATATGGAACAGTATGTTGCATTTGAATTCCATTCTCAGTGCAAAAGTTGATGAATTTGTTGTTAACATATTCTCCGCCATTATCAGATCTTAGCTTAAGAATTTGATGTCCAGATTGTTTTTCAACAAAGGCCTTAAAGGCCAAGAACATGTTAAATACTTCACTCTTGAGTTTTAAGAAGTATACCCAAGTGCGTCTGGAGAAATCATCAATGAAAGTTAAGAAATACTTGTAGCCAGAGAATGAAACAACTGGAAGTGGACCACATAAATCACTATGCACAAGCTGTAAAGGGGCTGAGGCGTGCCAAGAGGCACGTTTTTCAAAACTGTCCCGATGATGTTTTCCAAGTACACATCCGGAAACAAACACCATCTCTGCAAGATACCATTGGAAGACCTGTCACCATATTTTCTTTACATAGATTCTGAAGAGAGCGATAGTTTAAGTGACCAAATCGCTCATGCCAAAGTTTGCTCACTTCATCATTATGAGCAACAAATACCGAGGGAATATTTGATGACCCAAAGTTGTGAAACTTATACAACCTTGTAGAATCATCAGCGATGCCAGTAGCTAAAATCTGTCTAGGATCTCTTAGGTCTTTAATTACAACATCATGAGGTGAAAATTCAACGATTTTACCTTCACCTGAATGAGTTATTTGATATACAGATAGAAGGTTGCAGGATAAGGTTGGAACACATAATACATCATTAAATTGACCATTGTCTATA
The DNA here is from genome assembly GCA_031772625.1 of Pinus tabuliformis. Classification (NCBI taxonomy): domain Eukaryota; kingdom Viridiplantae; phylum Streptophyta; class Pinopsida; order Pinales; family Pinaceae; genus Pinus; species Pinus tabuliformis. The sequence continues at coordinate 1,452,222,661 of CM062819.1, read as the reverse complement.
TGAACAGTTCAAGTCCCTACAACACTAAGAGATCTATCATCACCAACATATATATTTTTGGTGTTACAATCATTTAAAGAAGAAAACATGGCTTTGTTTTTGGCCATGTGATAAGAAGCCCCAGAATCAATGAGCCACTCATGAGAATGAGAAGAAGAAGATACATTTAGTGCATAGCCAGACCGAGATGCTTGACAACCACATGCAGAAAGTGCCATTTCTGAAGATGAAGTTGAAGTTGAAGAGTGCTCCAAATGGATGTTATGCTTCTTCATTGCTGCTTCCAAGGCTTCCATCTTCTTAAATCATTTGGATTCTAAGTGGCCATCTCGATTACAAAAGTTGCAATGTCTATCAGTCTTCTTCCCTTTGTTTTTATTTGTCTTATCATTTTGTTGAAATGATTTTTCATTTTGAGGCTGAAATTGCTTAGGACCCTTGTTTGGTTTAGGACCATTCCTTTTAGGATACAACTTCTTTGTTGAATTTGGTTGCTGCTGGGCGGGTAACGCTTTCTTAGAAGAGTTTCCAAGATGAAGAAGACCAAGGTGTAAGAGTTTTTCTTGTTCTCTTATTAAAGAATCACAAAAAGAATCAAAGGAAGGGGACTTGTAGTTTTGTCCTTGAGAAATGAAGGCTTCTCTTGTAGAATGGAAGGTGGAAACAAACACAGAGTAGGCTGGTCCCAACTTAGTAAGAATGGAATAGATAAGGTTACTATCTTCTTTCTTAACCTTAACACCTTCCAAGAGAAGTCTAAGGGTCTTGAATTTGGACAAAAAATATTCAATGCAAGAAAAATTATTGGGGTCCAATGTAAGCAACTCATTTTCAAGTTGATGGGCTCTAATTTCATTTTTGATTCCAAAAATTTTAGTAATCTGTTTCAATGCTTCATCAGGAGTATCAAGTTCTGCAATATGGAATCTAAGATCTGGAGAAATAGACATCCCTATCAACCCACGTGCTTGATCTTGCCTATTTTCCCATTTAGCTGCCTTATCTTCATCTTTCAGTTTGGTCTCTTGGCCTGAGGCTATTCTGTAAAGACCTTTACTTCTAAGTAAATCCACAATGTAGGATCACCATTGGAAGTAGTTGGTGCTGTCAAGAATAACTTGGCATGGAATTTCCATTTTAACAAAAACTGAAGCTATAAATGCTGAAACTAAGTGTTCCAATGGAAAGATCTCGAAAAATTAGGATGGTTAAAAAAAAACGGCTCTGAAAACGGCTTCCCGATGAAGAAGTTATGGCTTTTTGAAAAAAAATTGATGAAGATGCCGACGAAGTGCGGGAATGTGCGGAAATGAAAAATCCGCCCCCACAAAAAGGAGACTTGAACTCAAGACCTCTACTCTCATAAATTAGCTTTGGACCAAGTGAGCTATACAAAAAGTTTGAGAGAGAGAGAGGGGGGATTGAAGCTTTGGGTTGCGTGCTTGCTTTGAGAAAGCTCTTTTTCCTTACAAAACAAAAAACACAAAACCCAACACGGACATACAAAAAAAACGAACCTTGCAGCTCGAAGTTAGCTTTAGCTGGAAACTAAATATTTTCCTCAATGTTTCTGATTTTCCGAGATCACACTAAGGCGCAGCGGAAAAGAGCATACGCATGAGAAAAATCCTTCCTTTCTGTTTCTGATTTGCCCAGATCGCACAGAGTCGCGGGGCAAAGAGCATACGCAGAAATGAAAGGTATAGATCCGGTAATAAAAAAGGCTAAATAAACCGAAACTGAAATAAACAGAGAGAAAATAACTGTAAACTGCAAATAAACACTGTATACCTCCAGATCTTAAAAATGACGCAGCTAGGGCTACTGGAAACCTTTTCGCGTGAAACGAAAGGGGTTCCTCACTGGAACAGATGCTCCCAACACCACAGAGCAGTCCTCTTGGCCTGAAAGCAGTCAGAAACAGTAGAACTAGGAAACGGTAGTCGGATGCAGTTCTACCGGCTTCAGATTTGGATCACCAACAGACGCGGCCCTCAAATAGCTCTGATACCATGTAGGAATTTACAGGGTAAGTTCCTCAAACAGAACACCAAAAGACACCGCTCACAAACAGATCACAGATCAATACACTAGTACTTTTGATGTGGTTAAAACCCCCAAAGAGGGAAACAGTCCACGGCCTGAGCCAACGCGGCCACTTCAGGCAATTTATTAATAAAAGAATGAAAATTTACATAAGCTTCTCTCATGGACGGTTACCCTACAAATGACCCTCCATGCTCTTTAAATAGAGATCATGGACCAATCGGGTGTTAAGCCACGGATCAAGTGTCGGTAATACAGAGGAGAGAATGAACCGTCGGATCACTACATATCGTGATCGTCGGATTGTAAGTTACAAAATGTACATAGTAAAGAAACACACTTTACCTAACTCTATACTAGACCAAGTTATATTTAACTATTTCCTATGTGTCGGAATATCCTAACAGGCATGAGGTGACATTCCCAAAGAGAAATTCGAATTTGTTGAATGGAGCTCCAATGCCAAGTGTAAAAATCGAATTCTGGCAAGTGGACATCATTTTCCTTTTCTCTTATGTGCCAAATTCGAATTTTATGATGGAATGACAAGTGTATATGGGTGGTAACCCATGTGGGGACAATTTCCCACAAAAATTTCCACCAAATATTCTCCCAAATCCTCTCAAATGTGCATTAACTTCACAATTTCGAATTTCCAAGTAAGCAACTTTTTCTTTTAATGCCAGAAATTTGGTTTTATTTGAGCACATGTCCTTTCCTTAATTTTAGGAGTCCACATCACCTTGAGACTTCACTTTAACTCCCCCATAATTTTCCACCTCATTTCCACAACATTTAGCATGTGTGGATATTTATTTTTCGCCATTTATTTAATTTCTGGCTTAATTAATTGCCAGATTTCCCACTAAACTTAGGAAAAGTGTGTTTTGAGGGTTCAAAACACATTTTTAACCCATCAAAGTGTGTCATAGTAGAAATTTGAGGGTGAGAGGTGTAAATTTCATTACTCATACGCCATACAATTTCTTTAGACATCACTTATTACATTACAAGTACAATTTTATTTGCAAATTTTGACCCGCGGGAAATAAAAAAAATAAAAAATGACTACCTAGACCTAACCAAATTCCATGAAATTTTTTGTGTGATCTAGTATGGTAATATACATCGACTCTAGACACTAAGATGTGTTAGGGGCTCAACCTTCAAACCTTCACCCCGGCTTTGGGGTAAAATGTGAGTGAAAAAAACTTAGAAAATTATCCGCCTCTGAAAAAGAAGGGATAATTAACCAGATTAAAAAAAAACACTCCAAGGTGTACTCGTTTGCTGATTGAGTCCCAACATACTAGGCCTGTTACAAACTCAAAGCACTCATCATTACTAGTATCACTTATTGCAATTCCCCGCAGGGTGTGGAATCTGGGTACAAGAAAGATGACGTGAAGATAGAAGTAGAGTTAAAAAACTCTGTTGACTAATGATATCTTATGGTACGAGTGTCCTCTGGGTCATCCTTGGGCATGGAGTCCTCATATAATTATCAGGTGCCACTTCAGTGGTCAACAGAGGGCACCCTCTTCCCTCCAACTATAAAATGAGTAAGGAGAAAGGAATGTCCTAGAAAAACATTGTACTATTGCATAAAGCTTGAGAAGAATGGTGCACTAGTCAACTTCCAAATAGGGATGAGATCTACCAAAAATGAACCTGCCAATAATCATCTCCTCAAGTAGGGCACTGTTACCGATCCTTTTAGCAAGGCTGCTAAGGTATTGGCGGTCTGTTAGATGGGCACACAAAGGACAAGGACCCACTGTCATCTTGGCCCAAGCCCCTGCTATTTAGGCCCAACACCCCCTAAATAGCCATGGTAGGAGTCCCTAAATATCCCCCGGCAACTCTGGTTTATGTTCAGTGCCTTATATGGAGTCAATGGGGTGGAGGTGTTCTTAGTGTATCTATTGTTTTACTTAAAAACATTGCTAAAACATAGCAGAATTCTAACAGTAGACATTAGTATCCAAAACAATTAAAAGATATAGCATGTAACCTATGGATTTTGGCCCACTGAAGTTACCCTAACCAAGTATGTGATTATTTATCAACTCTGAATTTTGGTTAATTCAAAATAGCTTGCTGTCCTGTATGACAGCCTGTAAAACCTGCATAAAAATGTAGGGACAGCAACATATTTTGTTCAACCAGCCAACCCACTGTGTGAGAAACACCACTGGGGAGTTACCCTTAGTGTGAAATGGCTAGAGAGTGATTGTAGAGGCTTTGGGGCCCCCTTCTACTAAATTTGGACTGAAAAACAATTTCCAACTAGTTAGAAATTGATTTTCAGATTTTTGGCTTATGTTTATTAACCCAAAAAAAATCCAGAAAATTATTTTATAATAAAATGGCCAGAAAATAAAATCAGTTCAACTCTAACATGAAATTTTTTCTTATGAACTAATATAGAGCTGAAAAATCACAAATTCTAGTGTAACATACTTATCTGTAAGCCTATAGAACTTGTTTCTAGTGGCTGAAAATGCAAGTCCAACAATTAGAAAGCCCTCTTGACTTGGTAATCTGCAACTAGAAGGTTAGATACAAGTGTAAAATGTAAGAAATAATAACTTGTACCTAAGTGGGGTTTAGATCTAGCAATTTTATTAATTTTCCTATAACAAACCTAATTAGTTAGGAAATATATGGACATGCTCTATTCCAAGGGACACGACTCTTCATGTAAACTAGGCACTGATCTAGTATTTATATAAGAGGGCCTCCATTGTAATTCATCATCCATTTTCATTTCATTAATAAAATATGTTTCTGCATTGCATATACATTAGTTTTCATACTGGTATTAGAGTTTCGTGAGCAATCCGAACAAAATATTGGCCTTTAGCCATTGTTTCCTATACAACCACAATTGTCAAATTACCTTTCACCGCCATTGTTGTACATTCCTTCATCATTGCATGTTTGGCTGTCACTGCTGCATGCTATGGGATTTTCTGTTGCCACCATCATTGCAAAAAAATTCCACTGCCCTCTCATCCAACCATTGAATCATGTTTAGCTATTGCTGCACATTGGGAATATTCTGCCACCTCTATCGTCCGCCACCAGAAAATCACCATCGCGTACACCGGCGATTCTACCCTCCATTCCTGCCACACTGAATTTCCCTATGCTCTTGTGTCCCCCTCACTGATGCCATGCTATCAGATCACCATTTCCCTATTCAATTGTATCCCCACCGACATCGACGACATTCCCCAACCACCTGTGAAAATTTCTAAATAGAATTCTATTACTGCAGCAACTGATTTATTTCACCTACTTATTATTCCCAATAAGTTATTTATGAAATCCCTTCAGTAAATATTAAAATAATTTCTACTGTAGATATCACACCATTATACAGAAACAAATATATGCACAAGAATCAATCACATCAACACAGTTATTTTTGGACAATTGTCCCCAGAAAAACCCAATGCGGGAAAACCGGTGCAACAGAGGAGGGGTTTATTAATTTTCATCAACAATCGCTTTTAAAGAAAAATTTACATAGACATTGGGAGAAAACACTTGAGACTTTTCTCCAAGACTTTCTAACACCCTAGAGAACTTCCTTTCTCTACTGCGTCAACCCTGCGTCATTCTCCGTGGCTCTGTGCAGCTCTAGTCCCTCTCTACGTCATCCCTATATCTCTCTGATCTGCATCTCCCTCTGCGTTGTCTCTTAGGGTCCATGCGTCACTTCTTTTGAGCTCCCTGACTGCTGTTAATCCCCCTCTTCCTCCACCCTGCAACTCTTCCTCTGAAATTTGATCTCCTCTTCCTTGAGAATCAAATTTCCTTGAGATACTGAGTATCTGCCGGTGTGTCTCCAAATGACCCTCAAGTCTTCTCTTGTACTTTTCTTGTTGATGAATCAACGGCCGATATTAAGTCCTTAATCAACGACTAAGATTAAAACAGACTTGATCCTTGTCTCTTAGAAGTTTCTCATTCTTACCTTTATTAATAACCATTAATTTAGATAAAAATTTCGGCGTAAATCACATGAAAAGTCATTTGTCGACGCGTTTCGAACCAACCAGTGTGGTTCATCGTCAGGACAAGATGAAGAAAACAGATCTAGCTAAGCATGCTATATAGACCGAGCAGAGCCTCCAACGGCTAGTTTGACCTAACCGCTAATATTGACCAGAGGACCAGGATCAAAGTCAAGATAACCAATAAATAATAAAAAACTAAAGGTCAAATTACTAATAAAAGAAAATTAGTTGCAAAGGACCGCTTCTAAGAAGGAATTAAGGGAGAATAACCAAGTAAACTATTAAAATAACAAATAAATATATAAAAACCCAAACTAAAATAGTAAAAATAAATATACAAACACAAAAATAAAAATAAATAAACTAAAGAGAAATCAAACAAAAATAGACCACTGGATCTGACTAAGAGTTAATCGAGAAAAAATAAAAATAAATAGATAAAACAAAGCACAAAAAAAAAAAAAAAAAAAAAAATAATAATAATAATAAATCAAGCGGTAATAAATTAATTAATTAATAATATTAAAAATTACAAATAATAATAAAAATAATGAAAATTACTAATAAAAATAACAAAAATAACCAACTAAATGAATGAAAAGTACTAATAAAACAACGAAAAATGAAATAAAATAATAATAAATATATAAGAATGAATAATTCAAAGGGGATAAAATAAAATAATAAGCTAAAAAATAATAAATTAATTGAATTAATTAATTAATAAAAGCTAAAAATAATAATAATAATAAAGTAACTAACTAAATAAAAATAAAATAATAACAAAACACGAGGAATTAGTAAAAATAAGAATGAATAAATAGAATCGAATAATTAAAAGGGATTAAACATAACTTAAATAGTACTAATAAATAAATAAACGAATAAATTAAATAAATAAATAATAAAAACCAAAAAATAACAGAATTAATAATAATAAATAAAATAACTAAATCAAAATAAAAGGGAAAAATAGAAGAAAAGAGTCCTGAATACAGCTAAATTGCGAGTAAAATAGTAATAATATAAGGAAATAAGTTACCATCAGGTCCTTAAATAATCAGAAACCTAAAGGAAAGGCGATTAGAAGGATGACAATAAGAGAAAAAACAATAAAAACCACAGAGGACGGAAAAATGTCTAGGAGGAGAGGGCAGGGACCCAGCATCTGCTGATTTTCCAACCATCGTCTCTATTGAGATTGCTAGGTCTTGTTATTATTTTATTTTTATTTAGTTAGTTACTTTATTATTATTATTATTTTTAGCTTTTATTAATTAATTAATTCAATTAATTTATTATTTTTTAGCTTATTATTTTATTTTATCCCCTTTGAATTATTCATTCTTATATATTTATTATTATTTTATTTCATTTTTCGTTGTTTTATTAGTACTTTTCATTCATTTAGTTGGTTATTTTTGTTATTTTTATTAGTAATTTTCATTATTTTCATTATTATTTGTAATTTTTAATATTATTAATTAATTAATTTATTACCGCTTGATTTATTATTATTATTATTTTTTTTTTTTTTTTTTTTTTGTGCTTTGTTTTATCTATTTATTTTTATTTTTTCTCGATTAACTCTTAGTCAGATCCAGTGGTCTATTTTTGTTTGATTTCTCTTTAGTTTATTTATTTTTATTTTTGTGTTTGTATATTTATTTTTTACTATTTTAGTTTGGGTTTTTATATATTTATTTGTTATTTTAATAGTTTACTTGGTTATTCTCCCTTAATTCCTTCTTAGAAGCGGTCCTTTGCAACTAATTTTCTTTTATTAGTAATTTGACCTTTAGTTTTTTATTATTTATTGGTTATCTTGACTTTGATCCTGGTCCTCTGGTCAATATTAGCGGTTAGGTCAAACTAGCCGTTGGAGGCTCTGCTCGGTCTATATAGCATGCTTAGCTAGATCTGTTTTCTTCATCTTGTCCTGACGATGAACCACACTGGTTGGTTCGAAACGCGTCGACAAATGACTTTTCATGTGATTTACGCCGAAATTTTTATCTAACCTAATATGGATCACAGAAGCCTAAACTCTATTAATAACCATTAATATTTTTATTTTCCTAAGTTTAGACTTAGGAACCCATTAAAAATATTAATTATTTTAATAACTCCTCATCCAGATGGAATTTCTCAAAACGATTTTTGGGTCTTGGAGATCTCATGTGCCTTAGCCTCTTCTCCAAATTTCGAGGCTAGAGCACATCCGATGCTACCAAAAATCAACACTCCCTCTTAGCGAGGAATGTGCTCTAGCAATGTTTCACTATAGAAACATCATTCTAATCTTCCGCATCGGTACCTGTGTTGATGCTTGGCTTGCTTCCTCACATCCTCTGCACTGTTGCTTCCTGTACTGCTGCCCATGACACTGCCACTGCCACTGTTGCTCCTGTACTGCAGCTCCCTCTCAACTTGTTGCATCATGTTGCCCATAGCACTGCTAACTGCTACACTGCAACACCTGACACTTATCCATTTCTGCTACTGAAATGGATTCTTTAGCATCCCCATTTTTTCCCTGAAATAAATGAACTTTGTTCTTCCTAGGGCCTTAGTGAGGATGTTCGCCACCTGTTCTCCTGTAGGAGTGTAGCTCAACTGTAATGCTCCTCGTTGGACACAGTCTCTGACAAAGTGACACCTGATATCAATGTGCTTCGACCGATCATGAAACACTGGATTCTTAGATAGCTTGATGCAACTTTGATTATCACACATGATCCTAGTCGCTTCCATCCTTCTACTGAATAGGTTCACAAGCAATTTTCTAAGCCATATGGCTTCACACGAAGCTATGCTAGCGGTCATTTATTATGCTTCAACTGAGCTTAGAGCTATGGAATTCTATTTCCTACTGTACCAGGAAGTCATCCCCGATCCAATGTTGAAACAGTATCCAATGGTACTTTTCCGATCTACTGAACTTCCAGCCCAATCTGCGTCAGTGAACCCACTGAGCCTGATGTCATTACCTTTGGTGTACAATAGTCCATGCTCGACTGTTCCTTGTATATACCTGAGAACATGTTTTGTTGCTGCCCAATGCGCCCTCTTAAGTTCCACCATGAACTAACTGAGGGTGTTGACAACGTAACAAATGTATGGCTTGGTATTGACTGGATACATCAGGGATCCTATGAATTTCCTGTACAACATGGGATCAACATCTTTATCTTCTAATGCATCAATTTTCTTCCAGTTGGTGATCATTGGAGTAGCCATAGGCCTACAGTCCTGCATCTTGAATCTCTTCAGGATTTCTGTAGCATATCTCCTTTGTCCAAGGAAGATCTCACCCTTCTGCTGCCAAAATTCCAACCCCAGGAAATAATGCATCTGTCCCAAATCCTTCATGTCAAATTCTCTGGCTAGATTCTTCTTGCAATCCTTGATGAACCTAGATGAGTCTGTCAAGAAGAGCATCCACATATAATACTAGGACTAGAGGCTCATTCTCTACAACCAGATAGTGGAGATTTGGATCTGCATCACTCTTGACGAACCCCATCTTCTGCAAGTAGCCATCAATTCGACCATACCATGCTCTAGGTGCCTGTTTAAGCCCATACAATGCTTTTTTTAATTTGCATACATGAGATTTATTCTCATGTGTCTCAAAGCCTTCTGGTTGTTCAATGTATACTTCCTCTTCTATTACCTCGTTCAAGAATGTTGTCTTGACATCCATCTGATGAATCTCCCACCCCATCTATGCTGCAAGAGGTATCACGGTTCTAATAGATGTATACCTGGCTACTGGGGTGAAGGTCTCTTCGTAGTCTATTCCTTCCTTCTGAGCATACCCCTTAGCCACAAACCTGGCTTTGTATTTCTCCACACTGCCGTCTGAAACATACTTGATCTTGTAGATCCATCTCGAACCTACCAATGATCTGTTTTGAGGCCTAGGCACCACTTCCCAGACATCATTCACCATTATAGAGCTATATACTTGATGCTGAACGACCTCCTGGAAACTGGAGGGTTCCCTAACGTGAGCTACTAAGGCCTAGTATCTGTCTGGTTGTCTTTGCTCCCTTTTACTGTTCCTGGGTGCACCAATGAATTCTTCTGCATCCCGTAGAATTTGTCGGAGTTCCCAGCTCGTTCTTCCTCTGGTAGTAGGTGCATCTGTCATCTCTTCCTCTTCCTGTGATTCCTCCTATTTTGAAGGAGAATTTCTGGTACTAGCTTCCGCTGGTTGAAGTGGTTTGACCAATGACTCATCTTTTGACTACTCCTCGGAAGGCATTTCTCGAGATTTTCTGAAAGCTCTATCCTCCATGAACTTTACATCTCGCCGAACTACTACCTTCCTGCTCCCTGGAAGATAGACTCTATATGCCTTAGCATTCTCGCTATATCCCACAAGATATCCTTTCTCTGTAGTTTGATCTAACTTCTTCCTCTTCTCCTCGGGTATACGACAATATGCTAAACTCCCAAATATCCTGAAATGACTAACTTTAGGTGTCTTCTTGGTGAAGACATTCTCTGGAGTAATCTTGCCCAATGCCCTATGAGGAGTTCTATTTTGGACATAGACTATCGCGCTGCATATTTCTGCCCACAGGATTTTTGGCATATCCTGATCATACATCATTTCCCTAGTTGCTTCCACAATAGTCTTGTTCTTCCTTTCTGCTACTCCATTCTGCTTCGGATTGTAGGGAGTTGTCCACTCTCTTCTGATGCCCTCCCTAGCGCAAAAATTGGTGAAGTCTTTGTCAACATACTCTCCACCATTGTCTGAGCGCAACACTTTTATCTTCTTTCTTGTCATATTCTCCACTAGAGCCATGAATTCTTTGAATCGACAAAAAACCTCATCTTTGGTTTTCAACAAGTAGATTGAAGTCTTCCTGGAATGGTCATCAATGAAGGTGACGAAGTATTCGGCACCACTAAAATCTTTTGTGGACATCGGTCCATAGATGTCTGAGTGTATTAATCCTAGTACACTCTTGGCCCTATTGTTACTTCTCGGAAATGTTGCTTTGGCATACTTGCCCAGAGCAGACCCTTTGCATACAGCATCTCGTTCAGTACTAAGATCTGGAACTCCTATTACAGTTTTTCTGAGAATTCTTAGAGCACCACGGTGCAGATGTCCCATCCTTCTGTGCCATAGTTCATTCAAATCCTTGTCTCCATTACTACCTATTAGTGCCATTGGTGATTCTAGTTGCAACCTGTACAACTTGTTACTTCTGATTCCGATCTAGATCTTCTTTTTCCAACTCAGGTGTTTGATGTATACTTTCTTCTTAATGAAGAAAACGTCATAGCCCTTGTTTTGAAGTTGAGATACAGAAAGTAAGTTCATCCCCAGTCCTAGCAGATGCAACACATTGGTAGCTCATAACCGCTCTCCTGTTTCTGTTTGAAAAACTATAGTACCTTTCCCTACTAGAGTGCACTTTGCCTTATTTCTCCATGGTGATCTGAAAATTCATTCTTTCTTCCTGATAATCTGAAAAACATTCTTGGATACCTTGTTGAAGTTTCTAAGTCTACCAGTTAGAAACCCACCATGCACTTTATCTGATTTATTCCTAGCTACTTGTTCTGTTACTTAACAAGTTATTTACAATGTAAGTACTGAAAATAAACACTAGTGCATGCTCAACATATTATAGATCAACAACTGAAGGAAACAGAAACAATCACACCAAATGACATTGTTATTTTTGGACCAATGTCCCTAGAAAAACCTAGTGTGGGAAAACCAATGCAACTATTTGAGGGTTTTCTTATTAAGCAATATCAGAGTACAATCTGGGTGCCAAATCCGGCTTACCCAATAGAGAATTTCCTTGGCAGTAATACCTCTCAGTTTGAGACAAATGTCCCGGCTGAAACCCTGGATAACCCTTCCGGTAGCTCCTCAACTCCAATTTGCCCCAGAAACCCCAGCGTCTGCCTTTCTGAACTGCGTTAGCCCCTCTCTGCCTAGCGTTGGCCCTGTGTCACCCTGAATGGGTCTGCGTCAGCCTTCTGGCCCTCTGCGTCAGCAACGCTGGCCTCTCTGAAGCTCTGCGCAGCTCCCGGCTGCCTCTGCGTGGCCCTGCGTGAGCCCTGGCTGCTACTGCGTCACTCTCTCTGGCTACTGCATTGTCCTTCCGGTACTATCTCTGCCTCTCTATCTCTCTGTACTCAATTCCCCTCAGCTGCAACTCCGATCACTGATTCTATTTCTCTTATCAAACCCCGCTCTAGAGAATAGAATGACTGATCACTCTAGTGTCCTCTCCAAGTGACCCTCAAGTCTCCTCTTATACTTTTCTCGTTGACATATCAACGGCCAAGATTAAGTCCCTAATCAATGACTAATATTAGATCTGTCTTGATCCATGTCTTTTAACCCATTCTAACACAGTTTCATATTAATTCACATTAATATGTTAATTTCCCTAAGTTTAGACTTAGGGACTCCATTAAAAATATTAATTATTTTAATATCTCCTGAACTGTTTAGAATCTGCCCAAACCCTTTTTGGGTATTGGAGATCTCATGTGCCCCAACCTCTCCACTAAATTTCATGGCTAGAGCACATCTAATGCTACCCCAAATTAACACTCCCTCTTAGCGAGGACTGTGCTCTAGCAATACTCCTCACTCAGTATTACTCTGATCATCTGGCATCAGTCCTTGTGCTGATGTTAGGCCTGCTGCCCACCATCACTGCACTACTGTATCCTGTACTGTTGCCCATGGTTCTGCCACTGCCACTGCTACATCTGTACGACAGCTCCCTCTACATCCGTGTTGTTGCTGGTCCTTTCTCCCAACACTGCATCCGCACTACAACTCCTCTCATCATGCTGCCTACTGCTGCACTGCAACTCAGTTACTAAGAAGTAAGTAATTGATCTCCCAACTCTGACCTCTCTGTTGGGCTAGACACCCTCCTGATGCTAAAGCTCCGTCTGTCGCTGACAAGTGCTCCCTCTCTGACCTCTGCGCTGCTGCAACAACTGCTTGCATCTCGCACCATTGCACACCTCTCTGTGTCATCCTGCACTGGTGCAACACTCCTGTGCCTCTCGCATTGCTGCAGCCTGCTAGCCTTGCGCTGTCTCGGGACTCTTGCACTATAGCTTTCTCTGCCGCTTCATCCGCATCTATCTCTACCCATATCAGCCAGTCCTACTACTCCTCTTCGGGGCTCCCATAGCAAGGTCTAATCCAAGAGGTTGGGTACCTCGAGGATCCTGCCCCTCATCGCCTGTAGTCCGCCTAACTACAGCTCGATGTCTCCCCACTTCCACTCAAGTGGTGGGTGTGCACTCATGGCACTATCATCATCTGTCAACACTTCCTTCTCTGCCCTTGCTGGCGCTTCCTTAGTCTCGGAAGACTCTCCCTTACTCTTCTTCCTTGGACACTAGGTCGCATAATGACCCAGCTCCCCACAATGGAAGCACTTGATCTTGGAGAGATCTTTCTTCTTCCACTTTTCCTACTTTCCCTTAGATGCTAGGGCGACATCTTCCTCCTCCTGCTTGACTTTGATCCCCTTGCTGCTGCTACCCGTCTTTGACTGTCGTCTGGTCTCTTCTTGGCGAAGAGCAGCCCACATCTTATCCCAAGGTGGAAGTGTCCCTCTGCCCAGTATATTCTGGACAAAAACCTCCCAGTCTTCTGAGACAACATTCAGGGCTGTCCTCACCATCGATTCTTGATTCGGCGTGGCTTCTATAGCAGTGAACTGATCTCGGATCTCATTCAGTTCTCCGAGGAAGGTGTCAATCAGTTCTCCCTTCTTCATTTGATACGACCTCAACTGATTCTCTAGTAACATTCTTCTCTGCACAGAAGTATGCTAGTACAATTTCTTGAGGGCCTCCCACATCTCATATGCCGTTTCCTTCTCGGAAATGTGTGGTACTACATGGTCCTTGACCCCGTCAAGGATGATGCTCTTGGCCCTCGCCATTGCCTCCTCATACTTGTCGTTATCATTTGGGTCGACTGGGATAGCTATAACCTTCAAGGCGAAGTTGTTGACACGATTTTTTGTCAAGTACAAATAAGATTCTGGCCTTTTAGACTGTGAAGTTCGACGCTTCGTCCAGTCTGTCCTGGTCTCTTACTTCGTGTAGTGCCATGATGCTCTTCTACTTCCCTCCTGGAAGTTCTTGATCTGAATCCCTTTGAGTCTCGATTTCCCTCTTGGAAATCCTTCTACTGATGTCGAGATTCCTCCTACTCTGATCGTCTGTGCAACCGCACCACTGATCCGGGTTTCTCGGCTAGAAACCCTTGGTAGCAACTCCCTCCTCTTGGCCTTGCCCTGTTAGGTACTGTTCTAACTACAGTACCTCACCAGCTCCACTCTGCAATGTTCCCACAGCCTTCTAAACCCCAGCAACCTGAAGGTGAGAGCTCCTAGGCTCTACGCAATCCCGACACTAGCAACCCAGCCTCCTCAGCCAACTGCGTTAGCCCTCCTAGCTTCTGCGTGGCTCTGCGTGAGGCTCCCTTTGCCTTCCTTAGCCTCTGCGTTGCCTCTTCCTGGCTCACCCTTGATGATGCAGGCACTGCGTCACCCTTCCCTTGTTGCTGCTCTGCTAGAAAGAGCGTCTGTCAACTTGGGACAACTGTTTTTCGTTGTTATTGCTCCGCTCGGTTGATGTACTCAGTCCTTTTGTGATCTGCAATCATGCTCTGGTACCATGTTGAAGTTTCTAAGTCTACCAGTTAGAAACCCTCCATGCACTTTATCTGATTTATTCCCACCTACGTGTTCTGTTACTTAACAAGTTATTTACAATGTAAATACTGAAAATAAACACTAGTGCATGCTCAACATATTACAGCTCAACAACTGAAGGAAACATAAACAATCACACCAAATGACACTGTTTTTTGGACCAATGTCCCCGAAAAAAACCCAATGTGGGAAAACCGGTGCAGCTATCTGAGCGTTTTCTTATTAAGCAATATCAGAGTACAATCTGGGTGCCAAATCCAGCTTACCCAATAGAGAATTTCCTTGGTAGTAATACCTCTCAGTTTGAGACACATGTCTTGGTTGAAACCCCGGATAATCCTTCTGGCAGCTCCTCAGCTCCAATTTGCCCCAGAAACCCCATCGTTTGCCTTTCTGGACTGTGTCAACCCCTCTCTGCCCAGCGCTGGCCCTGCGTCAACCTTAGGAGGCCCTGCATCAGCCTTCTGGCCCTCTGCGTCAGCAACGCTGGCCTCTTTGAGGCTCTACGCAGCTCTCAGCTGCCTCTGCGTGGCCTTGCGTGAGCCCTGGCTGCTACTGCGTCACTCTCTCTCGCTACTGTGTTGCTCTTCTGACACTATCTCTGCCTCCCTATCTCTCTATACTCAATGCCCCTCAGCTACAACTCCGATCACTGATTCTATTTCTCTTAGCAAACCCCACTCTAGAGAATAGAATGACTGATCATTCTGGTGTCCTCTCCAAGTGACCCTCAAGCCTCCTCTTACACTTTTCTCATTGACATATCAATGGCCGAGATTAAGTCCCTAATCAACGGCTAAGATTAGATCTGACTTGATCCATGTCTTTTGGACCATTCTAACACAGTTTCATATTAATTCACATTAATATTTTAATTTCCCTAAGTTTAGACTTAGGGACTCCATTAAAAATATTAATTATTTTAATATCTCCGGAACTGTTTAGAATCTGCCCAAACCCTTTTTGGGTACTGGAGATCTCATGTGCCCCAACCTCTCCACCAAATTTCGTGGCTAGAGCACATCCGATGCTACCCCAAATCAACATTCCTGTCATATGCTAGGAAGCTCCACTATCTATATACCAAACCTCCGAAGAGGCAGAGCTTGCTATGCAAGCAACTTCTTCTTCCAATCTGGAAGCCAACATAGAATAATCGTATTTCTGTCTCTTGTGCATTCTTCTGAAAATCTGCACGAGTCACCTTGAGTGGATGCCTTTGAATCATGCTCTTGACCCGTAATTGATTTTCCCTTCCTGTCGCCAAATCTTTGCTTTGATGTGAAAATTTCTAAATAGAAATTCTATTACTGCAGCAATTGATTTATTTCATGTACTTATTATTCCCGATAAGTTATTTATGAAATCCCTTCAGTAAATATTAAAATAAATTCTATTGTACATATCACACCATTATACAGAAACAAATATATGCACAAGAATCAATCACATCAACACAGTTATTTTTGGACAATTGTCCTCAGAAAAACCTAATGCGGGAAAACTGGTGCAACAGAGGAGGGTTTTATTAATCTTTAGCAACAATCGCTTTTACAGAAAAAATTACATAGACACTGGGAGAAAACACCTGAGACTTTTCTCCGAGACTTTCTGACACCCTGGAGAGTTTCCTTTCTCTACTGCGTCATTTTGCGTGGCTCTGCACAGCTCTGGTCCCTCTTTGCGTCATCCCTGCATCTCTCTGATCTGCGTCTCCCTCTGCATTGTCTCTCAGAGTCCCTGCGTCACTTCTTTTGAGCTCCCTGACTGCTGCTAATCCCCCTCTTCCTCCACCCCACAACTCTCCCTCTGAAATTTGATCTCCTCTTCCTTGAGAATCGAATTTCCTTGAGATACTGAGTATTTGCGGTGTGTCTCCAAATGACCCTCAAGTCTTCTCTTATACTTTTCCTGTTGATAAATCAACAACCAAGATTAAGTCCTTAATCAACAGCTAAGATTAAAATAGACTTGATCCTCGTCTCTTAGAAGTTTCTCATCTTTATCTTTATTAATACCCATTAATATTTTTTTCCTAAGTTTAGACTTAGGAACCCATTAAAAATCTTAATTATTTTAATAACTCCTCATCCAGATGGAATTTCTCAAAACAATTTCTGAGTCTTGGAGATCTCATGTGCCTTAGCCTCTCCTCCAAATTTCAAGGCTAGAGAACATCCGATGCTACCAAAAATCAACACCAACACCTCCATTTGTTTGTCCCCTCGCTGGCGTCACTACCGCAACAACCCATATGTAAACACCAAACCGTGTTCCCCAACCATTGCCTCCATTTGTCTATCCCAACCCTGACGTCACTACCGCAATAACCCATTTGTTTATTTTAGTAATTTTCTTTTTAATATAGTTAGTTTTAAATATAAATTAATTAATTATAATCTAACTAATTTAATTATAATTATATTACAAGAATAATATATATTTAATTTATGCCCACGGGGCTTTGGATTGACGTTGAATGGGTGCACTGTTAAGGCACTCCTTGCGATAGGTCACTGGTTCAAATCCCCCGTGGGTAAGCACCTACCAAAAAAAATATTTATATATATTTAATTTATAGTTATATTATTAATTATTATATATAATAATAATAATAATAATAATATTAAATTATAATATTATAAAATATAAAATATAAAATAATAATAATATTATTAATTAATGAAAAGAAAAGAAAAAATAAAAAGAGAGTAGATTTTGCAAGGAAAAGACCAACTCCAATATGGTTAATAGTGATGAGCTACACCTTGAAGTGAATAGATGTAGAGATGAGGTCAATATCACATGCCATCATCTCGGCAATGTTGAAAAGAAGCATACAAAATTAATTGAGAGGATAGATTAATTAATAGAGACCAGAGACAATCAGTTTGCAGAATCTGAAGAGTGATGGAAAATTGCGCTAAGAATGAGGAACGATGACAAGGACAAAGCTACCAAGATACTTAACTATCATGATGAACAAATCAATTGACTTATTGAGATGGTAAGATGCATTAATAGCATAAACATTTAAACCAGCGAGGGCCAATACCAATCCCACAATCACAAAATACAAGTGACCAAGAATAGGAAGAAACAACTGAAATAGTCTTTTCAAGCAACAGGTATCACAATAAAATACTAGACCAAAATAATCAAATAATTAAATGGGAACTACCAAAGTATGATGGTAAGGACCAATGTTGCAAACAACGACATTGGGATTAAATCGGCAAGGGTTTAGAAAATCAAAATATTGTAAAAATCGGGAAAATATCATTAAAATCGACAAACATCGGCTAAATTAAGAACCACCAAAATATCAATGAAAATTGGCAAAAATCGGCTAGGCCAAAAAATCATGATTTTGGGATTTTATCGCAATAAAATTGAGATGTTTGCAACACTGGTAAGGACATTGAGAAACAGTCGTTTGGGTCAACAATATGGAAGGAATTTTCGAATCAAACCCTCCATTGGGTGAAAGAGAAAAACTAATGAAAACTTCCAACAACTTAGAAGGGGAAGCTTATGACTGGTTCCTATGGTGGACCAGGAAGTGTGACGTTCGTTCCTTTCATTGGCAATTTTTCATGACAACATTATTAAAAAGGTTTCATGATGAAGAAAATGATGATTTGAACAACAAATTCATACATCTCAAATAAAAGGGGAATGTAAATGACTATACACATGAATGAGAAGTTTTAGCAACTAGACAAAATGGACTCACAAATGAATAGCTGCTAAAAATGTACATTGATGGATTAAAATACTATATCTATAGTGAAATTAAGCTATGGAAGCCTAAAAAATTGAGGATGCTCGACATGCAGAAAAATTTATCAAACAAAAGAACAAGTTCAACAAGCCATTTTTTCCAACTCCAGAAAAATCAAACAAGTTACTCAAATGAAAGGTCAAAAAAGTACCCCATGGAAAAATTTGACAAATATATACCTCCGCCATTAAGAGAAGAAGAGAACCAACAATAGAGCACAGAGAAAAAATGGGTCAACAAATGTAGGAATTGTGGAGACAATTGGACACCCAAGCATAGATGAAATAACAAAAAACTATATACATGTGAAGCCAAGGAAAAATATGACAATTCCAGCAGTCACTTAGAAGAAGAATATAAAGAAGAAACTAATATTCCAAATACAGAAGATGAGGAGGTCATGTTGAAGATGTCGCTTGCTCTATAATAATAGGAATAAAACAAACCCAAAATTTGAAACTAAGAGGGCATGCAAAAAAGGAAAATGTCATTATTCTCATAGACAAGAAGTACCCATAACTCTAAGAGGGCACGTAAAAAAGGAAAATGTCACTGTTCTCATAGACACAGGAAGTACCCATAACTTCATAGATATAAAAGTTGCAAAAAGACTAAATCTATTCATATTCCCAGTCGCAAACATAAGAGTAATGGTAGCAAATGGAAAATGCATTGTTGGAGTCAAGAAATGTCATGAGGTCAAGATACAATTAAAATATTATGAATTAGAATCTAGGTTCTACACTATGCCCTTGGAAGGAGTAGACATTGTACTAGGGATCCAATGGCTACAAACTCTGGGAACCTACTCTAGAATCATCAAAAACAATTTATCAAGTTCAAATCGGAAGGAAAAAAATATAAATTGTTCGGATTCCAACCACCACCTACTCAAATTATATTTTCTTAGTGGATTATGAAATTAATTGAAAAGGGGGCACCCTTATACATCGCACAATGCCATCAAATAGAGATAATAACACAAAAAACAATGGATTATCAACACCCAAAGATTGAAGCATTAGTCTTCAAATACGACAAGGTATTTCAAGACTTACCTATGAAGCTGCCTATACAAAGAAGGATAGAACATATAATAGAGGTTAAACGAGATGTAGCACCGATGAACATCAAACCATATCAATATCCTCACCACCATAAAACTAAAATAGAGAGATTAATTCAAGACCTATTATGGTGTGGAGTTATAACAACAAGCAGAAACCCATATGCACCCTCAGTAGTTTTGGTTTGGAAAAAAGATGGATCCTTTATATTATGCATAGATTACCGAGGCGTAAACAAGTTTCCTATTCCATTTATAGATGAAATGTTGGACAAATTACATGGAGAAAATTATTTGTCAAACGTAGATTTAAGGCCAGGGTATTATCAAATTTGAGTAAGATTAGAATTGTTGAAGCTAGTGGTAGCTTCGGAAGGTCTTCTACACGGGCTTGGTGTCTTAGCATGTGGAAAACATTATTTTCCTCTGCTAGGTGCTTTCTTTTGGAGTAGGTGATTTATGCCTTCTTTCCTAAGTCTAACTTAGGAAAAGTACAATAATTAAAGTCTATTCATTAATATGGATTTGTTATCACCCAATTTAGCAGGGCCCTAATGAAGGGAAAACCTAAGGGACAACTACTAGACTAAGTGACAACAATGGGACAATGACCCACTGTCACCTCAGTCAAAGTCCCCTACTCTTTACAAACTTTCACCAATGGGAGGAGTCCCAGTAGGAAGAGAATCACTTAGAATGAATAGATGAATGCCTTAGGTATGATGTGATTCCACAAAGCCCATTCAAGGAGAGACAAAACAATGGCTCAATGCTTCAGGGAAGCTAAACGCTCTCCAAGAAACGCCTAGGAAAAGATCAAGACTTAGGTTTTGAGATTTATGATTATAATAGGTATTCCTAAGATCAAGACTCCAAGTGATGGGATAGGACCTCTCAAAGAAGCTCAATGTGATGTTTTAACACTTCCAAGGGGTTCTTTGCTTCCTTTGAGAGACCTAGGAAATACTTGCGCTAGACCTAGGGTTTTATGAATAATCGTGGGAAGAAATACTTCCAAGGTACTCACTAGGTCAAGGCAAGGGAGGAGAAATGGTTTCTTATAATTTATTCTAATGAATACTAAGTTCATACAACCCTCAAAGAAGTCCCCAACGGTGAGAGAGAAATACCTAGGTTTTTCCTCTTAGAGTAGCACCTAGGGCAAGAGATTATATAGATGAAACTCAGGCGGATGCCCACCAAACTTGGAGCTTAGGTAGCCTAGACCCTAAGCTTGATGTTTAGACCCCTCAAATTCCCAAAAAATCACCTCCCTAAAATTTCGCTGCAAGCCCTAGATTTTTGCCCTACCTTTAAGGGACCAAAGTTTAGGAGAAAAAATATGGAGGAAGAGAAGTTTGATCACCAAAATCCTTGAACTAGTGCCTAGTTCGTTGGGCTATGGAGTCCTAGGTGCGTTAGATTGGCCAAATTTTCCCTCAATGAGGTCAAAAGTTGATGCCTTAGCTACCAACCTTCAACAATTACCTACTATTAGAATATGGAGTTTCATGAAAAAAATAACATTTCATCACTAGGAACATTCATTGCATGTTATATCACGAGTAACATATGCAAGAGCCAACCAAATAGCTTCCAAAAAAAATTCTTCAACAAAATTAGGGCACAATAGCATTTACATTAGTTGCAACAATTACATAAATTAGACATTTTCAAGAGAAATATTTCATCAACAAAAGAACTTACAAGATAATAATGCAATATATCCATCCATATTCAAGAAGTAGCTCTAAGTGTAGAAATGTGGTGATAGAATTGCAACTGCTTAAGAATTTTGATCTAAAATCAAGAGACGCAATTCTACTCTACTGATCTGTGGAATTTAATTCACAATTTAGAACAACATCCGCAAACATGCAATAAAAAAAAGCACACATGCACAATATTTTTCTAGGGGAACCCAACTAGGAAAAACCCCTCAAGCCTCTTTGTATTAATCAGATGAATAGAGAATGTATTACAATTGCTTGCCTGTTCTG
Source organism: Pinus tabuliformis (assembly GCA_031772625.1). Classification (NCBI taxonomy): domain Eukaryota; kingdom Viridiplantae; phylum Streptophyta; class Pinopsida; order Pinales; family Pinaceae; genus Pinus; species Pinus tabuliformis. The sequence goes on along the minus strand of CM062819.1, from coordinate 1,452,201,002 downwards.
AACACAACCTGCAAGTGAATAACCTATCTCTCTTCTCAATGAGAAGCTATGACCCAGACATGGTCAGTTTTTGCCTCAGCTTGAGCCCCTATTTCCTTGCTCAAATCCTGAGAAATTAGCCCTTATTTTTTAGGGATTTTCATCCAATTGATTGTGCAATTCCCAAGGATTGATCATCTAATTGCATGCAACACCTGTACACTCAAACTAGTTTACAACTTCTTGTTACATTGCCTTGGAATCTCCACCACAGTTGAGGAACTCGAATTCCTTCCATGCACTAGCTATTTTGGGCTGATTGATCAGTCAATTGGATGATCATTGAGTTAGACTGTTGTCCCACTGCACAACTGACCTTCCACTAGTTCTATCAACAGTTAGAACTAGTTTAAGTTAATACAACTGGAAATAATTGACCTTGATTTCTACAAAATAGCGATCACACATGCTTAACTGAACTCCAAGCCCTCTAACTCAGATTTACAGAGTTAACTGAGTGACAAGAGACATGTCACCTCAGTTAATTGCCTCCAAGTTGTCTGCTGATGTGGAAATTCAAATTTTACTCAACTTGACTAATGCAAAAGTCAAATTGAGCTTTCTTGCTATACTTTCTAACACTAAGACAAGATCAAAAATTAGCTCCAAATATCATAGTGCATCCAAGATACTCCAATAGCTTCCAAATAAAAAGTGGGAGTTCTTTTACAAGAGAAGAATTCAAGTGATGATGATGAGTTCTCACAAATGAGGCTCACTTCTATTTATAGGAGTCTCTCTAAATCGAATTAGCCTAATGAGCCCCCAAAATTATAAACTAATGTGCCAAAAACAAGTCACATGTGCACATTATTTTTATTTCAAGGGCTAATGGAGGCTCAAATAGCTAGATCGAATTCATTAGGAGTGTATAAATACAAATGATGATAGTTCATTTCTCATCATTGATGATTTCTGATAGCATCGAATGTGCTCTAGGTCTCAAAATTTGCAGGGAGGCTTAGACACATGCATTCTCTAGTACCTAGAAATCGTTTTAGGAAATTCCACCCGGAGATAGTTTTATTAAAATGATTAATTATTTTTAATGGGACCCTAAGTCTAAACTTAGGAAATCAAAATAATTAAAGGGTATTAATCTAACTATGGGTGTAACTTCTAGAAGAAGATGTGGATCAAGCCAAAATGATCTAAGCCATTGATTAGAATTTAATTTGGGTCGTTGCTTGTCAAACAGAAAGATATAAGAAGAGGCTTGAGGGGCACTTGGAGAACAAAAAGAGGGGAGATCAAAAGTTCGATTTTCTAAAGCAGAGAAGTTGTCGCAAAGATATTCGATAGTGATCTTTTACAGTGAGAGGCAAGGATAGTATCCAAAGGGAAATATTTCTCGGTCGGAGAATAAACAGTAGAGAAGGCAGAGAGAGATCCAACAGAGGTAGCGCAGGGCCAAAGAGGCTAACGCAGGTCCACGCAGAAGCAGCGCAGAAGCCCAAAAGGAATCCGTAAATTTGCTGGAGAATCGATTTCTAGAGCGAGAGGTCAGGGTGTGAGACCAGGAGGGCAGAAGTCGAATTCTCAGAAGCCAATCGATCAGCCGAGAGGAGTGATGCAGTCCCCAGTAACTGTGACGCAGGGCCTACGCATGGATTGCGTAGAGGATGCGCAGAGGCAGTCAGGGGATGTCCATTCAGTGGCTGGATAAGCTAGGATTTCCAGTGATAGTGTGAGGTAACCTCACTTATCTCTTTGTCAGTGATATTCTCTGTAATTGGATTGTCGGGAAGGCATCCAGAGATTGTATTCAGAAATTACTACTACATAATAATAAAACCATCAAAGTTGCTGCACCGGTTTTCCCGCATTGGTTTTTTTCTGGGGACATTTGTCCAAAAATAACTATGTAGATGTATTATATTTCTTTCTTGTTCAGTTTCTTGTTTCCATATTTTAATTAAATGGTGAAGGTTGCAGTGTATTCGTTTCAGTGTTTACTGTAGGAAACAATAAATAATTTGGTTCAGTAATTAACAAATAGGAGAAACATAATCAGTTGCTGCAGTAGGAATTTGGGCATCCAAATTTTCACATGGTATTAGAGTTGCAGGTGAAACAAGAGAACAGTGCCGGAAGAGCCCAACGCTGAAGGAGGAAGGGAGTTCGAAATTCTTGCAGAGGCAACAATTCGAATCCCCTGAGGGTTTGCGCAGTCAGGCCAGGAGGGCAAGATTTTCGTGGTAAATCTCTCTCTAAGTGAGTCGACAGAGAGGTAGGATTTCTAGATCGAAATTTGTCAGTGGCAGAAGGAGAAGCGCAACAGAAACTTCAGCGAAGTGGGGTTTTCTAGTGGGACGCATTTTTTTGCAGGCAGTTGCTGGGTAGAAAGATGTTAGAAGGAAGAAGAGAGACACTTGAGGGAATTTCTTCCTCAGAGAATTCCTAGCCAGGGAATTTGAATTCTCATTTGCTGAGCAGCAACAAGAGAGAGGAGGTCAATCGACTTTTTTGATTGGCAGAGATGAAAGCCAGTGGACTGAGAAATTAGGATAGGATGGATGGTCTATCCAATTATGTGATCTGGAAGGCAAGGATGTCATGCCTTCTGGATGAGCATTTTCTCAAAGTCTACATTAACAGCGTGGTAGCTGAGCCTGCAAATGCAGATTCACTCAAGAAGTACAAGGGAGAAATGGCGAAGACAAAAAAATGATACTCGATGGAGTGAAGGATCATATAGTCTGTCACATCACTGGCAGAAACACTGCCAAGGAGATGTGGGATGCTTTGTCGATGCTATATCAGGGATCTTATGAACAACGGAAGATGTACTTGGAGCAGAAGATGTGATCTATGCAGATGCAGAAGGGGGAATGTATTGATCCATTGCTCTCTGAGCTTCAGGAGACCTGAGATGAGTTGGCAGCTGCGGGGTCAACACCTCAAGGTTCCGAGATGGTAAGAATGGCCCTAAATTCAGTATCTGAGGAGTGGCAAGTCTTTGTTCAGAGTATCCTGGGCAGGGAGACTTTGCCAAACTGGGATGAAATGTGGGCAGCTCTTAAGCAAGAGGAGATGAGGAGGGACTTGGTCAAGTGTAAACTTGACGGAAGCAGCAACAGTCAGTCGAAGCCCAAGGAGGAGGAAGAGAATGCAACCCTCACATCCAAGGGGCAGCGAGAGAAAGAGAAGAAGAAGAAAGATGTTTCAAAGATCAAATGCTTCAGGTGTGGTGAATTCGGTCACTACGCAACACAGTTTCCTCTCAGGAAGAAGGAAAAAGATGAGAAGCATGATCTGAAGGTTGCAACTGTGAAGATCGAGGAGGAGTTCGCTATGACAGCCCAAGCATCTCCAAGAGGGAGATGGGGAGATTTAGAGTTGTAGTTCGAAAGGATTGCAGATGGGTAGGATCCTTAAGGAAGTCCACCTCTTGGATCAATTCCTTTCTACGGGAGCCCAGATCAGAAGTAGCAGGATGGACTAGTGTCAGTTGATGCAGGGGAGTCCTAGGAGAGACAGTTGCAGTGGCTATAGGAGCGCCATAGACTGAGCAGAGTTGGCAGTTGTGCAGTTGGCATAGAGCAGAGTCAGCAACAACGCAGAGGCTTTAGAGGGTCAGCGTAGAGACTAGCAGCAGACAGAACTGCAGCAACGAGATGCATCATATTGAACACCAGTTCAGTGATTTGGGACGTTTTTCCATTGTTGATGCAGTAGCAGTAGAAGTTGGAGAAGGTTGCAGTGCAGATGCAGTTTTGGCAGTGGCAGTGTTAGCAGCAACACGGATTCAGAATTGAGAGGGAGTTGTAGTACGGATGCAGTGTTGACAGTGGCAGGGTCAATAACAGTATAGATGTAGCATTTTCATAGTAGTTGGTGGGCAGAGATGTCAGACATCATCAACGAAGAAGGAGATGTTACAGAACAGAGTGATGCTTCAGCAGGGTGGATTACTAGAGCACATTCCTCGCTAAGAGGGAGTGTTGATTTCTGGTAGCATCGGATGTGCTCTAAGTCTCAAAATTTGCAGGGAGGCTTAGACACGCATTATCCCATACCCATAAATTGTTTTGGGAAATTCCACCAGGAGACAGTTTTATTAAAATAATTATTTATTTTTAATGGGACCCTACGTCTAACTGTGGGTGTAACTTCTAGAAGAAGATGAGGATCAAGCCAAAATGATCTAAGCCATTGATTAGAAATTAACCTGGGCCGTTGGTTGTCCAACAGAAAGATATAAGAAGAGGCTTGAGGGGCACTTAGAGAACACACAGAGGGGAGATCGGAAGCTTGATTTTCTAAAGCAGAGTAGCTGCCAGGGAGATTTTCGATAGTTATCTTTTGCAGTGAGGGGCAGGGATAGTATCTGAAGGGAAGTCTTTCCCAGTCGGAGAATACTCAATAGAGAAGGTAGAGAGAGATCTAGCAGAGGCAACGCAAGGCCACGCAGAGGCAGCGTAGAAACCCAGAAGGATTCTGTAAATTTGTTGGAGAATCAATTTCCAGAACCAGATGTCGGGGAGTGAGACTTGGAGGGCAGAAGTCGAATTCTCAGAAGCAAATCGATCATCCGGGAAGAGTGACACAGACCCCAGTAGCTGTGACGCAGAGCCTACACAGGTATTGCGTAGAGACTACGTGAGGTAGTGAGGGGCTATCCATTCAGCGGCTGGATTAGCCAGGATTTCTAGTGATAGTGTGAGGTAACCTCACTTATCTCTCTGTCTGTGATATTCTCTGTAACTAGATTGTCGGGAAGGCATCCACAGATTGTATTCAGAAATTACTACTACATAATAATAAAACCCTCAGAGTTGCTGCACCAATTTTGCCACATTGGGTTTTTTCCGGGGACATTTGTCCAAAAATAACTATGTAGATGTGTTGTATTTATTTCTTGTTCAGTTTCTTGTTTTCGTATTTTAATTAAATGGTGAAGGCTGCAATATATTCGTTTCAGTGTTTACTATAGGAAACAATAAATAATTTGGTTCAATAATTAACAAATAGGAGAAACGTAATTAGTTGTTGCAGTAGAAATTTGGGCATCCAAATTTTCACAATCATCACTTGGTTAGGACTTGTATCTCTCTTGAGATTTTTGCTATTCCTTCTTGGTGGACGAAATTTTGGAGCATGGATGAATTTTGATATATGGATTGTCTTTTCTTATCTTGGAGCTTCTTGATTGGCAAGTTTATTGGTGGTTGGATATATTCTCTTACATGTAGTCACAAATTTAATGCTATTTATTCTTTTCCTTTGTCACATACATTGATAATGAGATTTTCGCTATACTAGGGCTAGTTGTTGCATGCATTTACTGTGAAATTTTGGAATTATGTTTCTATATAACATATCTCTATGTATGGGTCCGGTATGTTGAACGAATTTTCCTAGGGATAATTCTATGGTTGAATTTATCTTGATAAGCCATCTTACCTTGCAAAATGAAGTGTAAAATCTTTAAGGTCACTCTCCTTTTCCCTAATGACAAGCGAAGTTGTCCTTGAAGCCTCCTTGACCTAGAAACGAAGTCCATCTTCATATTCTTCTTGACTCCAATCTCCCCAAAGGATTAGGCACTGGGCTACCATAAGGTGATCACTTAAAAATATATTTTTATTCACTTTTCCTTCTTTATTCTAGGTCTAGCCACATTAGGGTTCCTAGGGCATCACTTTCCCAACAAACCACCCATAGAAAAACTTCGATCTCTTGGCCTCTACTGCATTGGTGTCTCTCCTAGGCCTCCTCCAAATTTGAAGGAATTCCAACGGTGGGGTGTTGAGATATCCTAAGCCCTAGCCTCGAGATTGGTTTTTGCCCTAAGTTTCCCTAGGTTAGTTCCTCATGGGGATCATTTTGCAACTTTGAATGAAAATCACTTCTTTGATCCCCTTCTCCTCCTTGTTTAGGTCAAATCTATCATTGGTTGCTAAACTCCTTCCTCTTGACCTAACCTGGGTCCACTTGGTCCCATGTGGTCCCATACCTTGTCAAAGTCAACTCTTCAAAAACCACTTGGGAAACCAAGTTCAACAAGGATTTTAGGGTTTTGGAAGCTCCTTTACAATTCACACTCCTTAAACCTAGCCCTTAAATCCTCATCCCCTTTTCCTAGAAAGCCTTGTACTTTGCTTAAGAAGCAAGCAAGTCCCATTCTTGAGCCTCCCCTAGGAAAGGGTCCCCGAGATCACTTCACATCCATCTTAGTTGATATATCCTTCATAAGTGATTCTCTATATATTGGGTCTCCTCCCATCGGTGAAAGTCCATAAAGAGTAGGAAGCTTTAGCTGTGGTGACAGTGGGCTTTAGCTTCATTGTTGCTCTTGACTTAGCAAGTGCCCCTCTAGGACCCCCTGCTAGTTTGAGTGGAAACATTTTGGCGTCGTTGCCGGGGACACGAAACAGATGCTTTTATCCCCATACGACATATTGGCATAACATTATTGGTGATTCCATTGGAAGAATGAAGCCCTAGTTCTTCATTTAACTTTAAGGTTGATTCCTGTAGGGTGAAGCAAGCATTTTTCTAGGCATCTTTAAATTCACCTTGGCGACTCCTACATATTTTTCATGTATATCTCAAATAGGTTGTCTTTCTTTGATAAAATTCTCGCTTTGGACATTGCTAGCATCCCTGGGAATCCTAATCATGTCGCGAGAAGGATGGTACGTGGGGTGCCCATGTTTGATGGTGATCCACTCTCCGCAATTGACCACGTAGAAATATTTAATGCACATGCTTCAAAAGAGAAGGTTGTTCACCAAGATGTCCTAATGTTATCGTTCATGGGATCTCTCAGTGGTCATAACTCATCGCTACATGATCATGAACCTAGGAGCATCTCATCTAGTGAAGAGTTCGTTGATGGCTTTCTTAGACATTTTCAAGTACACCCTGCATTAAGTGTTCAAGAGGAAGCCTTCATCAAGCATCGTCAAGACATTGAAAATCTAAGTAATGAGCAGGAAGATAAGTCCTCTTTGGGTTGACATGATGAAAAGGATGATTTTGAGGACACATGTGTTGGGAAGAATGAGTTTGTGGAAAGTGAAGTTGAGACTAACCTTACCTTTCTCAAGGATAGTACTCCCGATGATTCTCCTTTTGAGAACCTTGAGGAAGGTGATCCCATTAGCCCCTTAGAAGATGACATTGGAGATTATTTCCATATTGAAAAAGAGAAATGGGAAGTTGTTGGCCCTCAATTTGACTGTGCTCCCATTTATGACACCGACAAGGAGGATGAGGTTGAGAGTGGTCCTCCCTTTCTCCCAAGCATTATTTATGAGGAAATATCCATCGATACCCTTGGGAAGGAGAATTATCACTTTCCCTTGCATGAAAAGGAGCAATTGGAGATGATTGATTCTCCTTTTTGGGAAGACCCTATCTTTGATACCAACAATGATAGGATTGATAAGGTCCTTGCTCATACCTACCTTCCTTATCATTCCAGGAGTATATTCAAATCACTTGAACCTCAAGAGTTGGATTTTCAGGAAAATGGCCCCATTGAGACTTCACCTTCCCCTTTGCCCTTTTTTATTGTTCATCATCTTGAGTCTTCATCAAGGGATCCCCTCACCCCTTGTCATATGATCTCAAGTGATCGTGATCCCTTTCCCCCTTCCGAGTATAGTGTCAAGGAAGAGCCCATCATTGATTATACTTTACCTCCTTGGGCACACCCTCAGGGTCTTGATCATTCCATGACCTCCCCTCTCCAATGTGACCATCACCTTGAGTGACCTATTTATTGCACCCCTTCCTTCCCTCACCCTTCGTTCCTGTTAAGTTATGGTATGTTCTATGCTCATAACAGTTTACTTATTTTTCTTATTATATTCCACAAATTAGCAATCACATGTACATAAAGTAAAGTGCAGATAGAACATTTAAATGATCGATAGAAAACAAGCCAAGACAAGAGACACAAGATGTGGCGGCAAGCCAGGGACAAACCCCACAATGTGTGGGGAAACCCTTTGATCAAATCTTCTTTTATCTTCAATAATTCAGCAGAGAGAAATAGTACAATAAATCTGATTCATATCAGCAGTAGCAAACCCTAGATCAGCAGCATCAGCATTAGTGGCTTCATTATCAAACTAGGGCAGACAATATCTCACAAACTGACTGTCGGATAGGCTTGATTCCACCACCAAAAGTTGCGGCTTCCAGAGTAGGTTCAGATGAAATTACAACGCAGTTCAGATGAGGATATCTTCTAGTCCACACAGGTCAATCTTTACTTTTGCAGTTGCAGATTTAGTTTCAGCAATTTCCAGCTTCAAACTAGGGCAGTCGATATCTTGTAAACTGTTCGTCGGATTGACTTCATTCCACCACCAAAAGTTGCGAATTTCAGAGGAGATCCAGATGGACCTACAGAGCAGTTCTAAAGAGGAGATCTGATGGTCCACGCAGGTCAAACTTTGATCTGCAGTTGCAGCTTCAGGTTCAATAGCATCCCGCTTCACATGTGTGAGAGAGAGACCCTTTTCTACGCAGTAGAGAAGAGACTCATTTCTGCGCAGTAGATAGAGAGAGAGATGTGATGAGATGAGTGAGACCAAATGAGGAAAAGTCATCTTATATTTATACACAACGTTGGTGTTTGAATGGATGCGACTGTTGGGCTTTTGAGCCTACTTGAGTTGTAGGTCGGCTTGATAATAATTCCATAATCAAAATAAATTCATATCTCCACGAATACTTATCGGAATCGGATGATCTTTATATCAATCCTACACCTCTCGACAAGAGGAATCTAATAAAAATATTATTAGCCATGAATAAAATGACCCACATGAAGTTTTTCCCTAGTTGCCAATTTTAACACTCCCTCTCAACTAGGGAGAACTTCATCTGTAATCTGTCTATCGGTCGTTACTATTCATCCATCAAATGCACTGCCTTGTACAGCCTATCCCCTGCCCTGCGTTGCTCTATTCTGCCTATTCTGCTTTGTCTTGTTTTGCCCTGTACTGATTTGTATTGTTTTTCTCTGTTCTACTCTGCTCTTGCATTGTTCTGTTCTGCTCTACTTTTGTCCGAATTATGAAGAAGAAGAAATGGTCGAGGATGTATCATACTGACTCAAAGTCAGTCTTAGAGTATGTACCACTGGTCCCAGACAAATCTCAGCCGACCTGAAGTCAGCTTCATAGAAAGTACCACTCCTACCACTGGTCCTAGACCAATATCATCCTCCACTGACTCAAAGTCAGTCTCAAAGTGCGTACCACTGGTCCCAGACCAGTCTCAGCCAACCCGAAGTTAGCTTCATAGTAAGTACCACTCCTACCACTGGTCCCAGACCAGTATCACAGTATCAGAGAGTGTACCACTGGTCCCAGACCAGTCTTAACTGACTCGAAGTCAGCGTCATAGTATGTACCACTCTCACTGGTCCCAGACCAGTATTGCACTAACACGAAGTCAGTCTCAGAGTATGTACCACTGGTCCCAGACCAATCTCAACCGACTCGAAGTCAGTGTCACAGTATGGTACAACTCCTACCACTAGTCCCAGACCAGTATCATTGATCCCAGATCAATGGAGGTCATCCTAGCATAGGGAGTACAGTAGATACAACGATGCGTCCATCGGTACTAATATGGTCCCTAACTTCAATTCCCTGCTCATTGATCAGATGAGAGGTACTTCCCATGAGTCCCAGATTGCATGGGTAGGATGCCTCGACAGGAGAACTAATCAATCCTGTCCTCACAGGAGAACACATCAATCCTGCTACAATTGCCATGGAGAACACATCAATCCAGGCTGCCATGGAGAACACATCAATCCAGGCCTCACAGGAGAACACATCAATCCTGCTACAATCGCCATGGAGAACACATCAATCCAGGCCTCACAGGAGAACACATCAATCCTGCTACAATGTCGCCACGGGGTGTACATGTATACCACCAGGGGATAGTGAATCATCCTGTGGTCATATGCTGCTCCAAGAAGCACCCCGCACCCCCCTGGAGCTCCCAGAGCTCAATGCATCATACATGACCCTCATCGGAGGGTCTTTGAACAACTCCAAGTTGTTCTCGGAAAGTCAGAAATTTTACTTTCCCAAGGGGTTTTGTCAGAATGTCGGCGACCTGTTCATCTGTACCGATATGTTGGAGCCTTATAGCTCCCCGCTGCACCATATCTCGAATATAGTGGTATCTGATATCGATATGCTTGGAGCGATCATGAAATACGGGATTCTCTGACAAACGAATCCCACTCTGGTTGTCACAAAGGATCACGGTGGTATCCAATGTAAATCCAAACAGCTCACTGAAGAGCTTTCGCAACCAAACTGCCTCACAAGAAGCCATGCTGGCAGCAATATACTCTGCTTCGGCGGTGCTCAAGGCCACCGACTTCTGCTTCCTGCTCATCCAGGATATCAAAGCAGATCCCAAGGAGAAACAACACCCAGAAGTGCTCTTACGGTCCTCCACATTGCCTGCCCAGTCAGCATCTGTGTATCCAAATAGTCTCACATCTCTGGCAGTGTATCTTAACCCATAAGTGATAGTGCCACGAAGATATCTCAGCAGATTCTTGGCACCAATCCAATGTATGTGGTGGGGTTCAACCATATGTTGACTCAACGTGTTGATTGCAAAGCATATATCTGGACGGGAGTTCACTAAGAACATTAATGCTCCGACGAGTTGCCGATACTCGATAGCATTTTGTAAAACAGGTCCAGCAGCACTACCGCTTAACTTCTTAAAGTCAAGCTCCATCGGGGTAGTTATAGGCTTGCAGTCCACCATACCAAATCTTTCCAATATCTTCACCACATATTTTCCTTGAGATAGGAAAGTTTCTCCTGGCTTCTGCCACACTTCAAGTCCTAGGAAATAGTGCATCAGTCCCAGGTCCTTCATTTCAAATTCAGAAGCCAACTCCCTCTTACATTTGAGAATGAGAGGGTTTGCACCTGTTAGAAAGAGGTCATCCACATACAACACCAGTATGAGAGGTTTATCATCTTCAACCTTAAAGTAAAGGTTAGGATCGGCTTCACTCCTAGTGAATCCCAACTTCATTAAGTAGCTATTGATCCTCTCATACCATGCTCGGGGTGCTTGCTTCAGCCCATAGAGAGCCTTCTTCAATCTGCATACATGAGATTTTTGATCATAAATTTCAAATCCTTCGGGTTGCTCCACGTAGACCTCTTCTTTGATCAAGCTGTGTAAGAACACAGTCTTGACATCCATCTGATGTAGGTTCCATCCTTGTGAAGCAACAAGGGCTATGATCAAGCGAATGGTTGTATATCTGGCAACAGGTGCAAATATCTCATCATAGTCTATACCTTCCATCTGGGAGAAACCACGAGCAACAAAACGAGCCTTATAATTTTCCGTACTTCAATCTGCTGCATGCTTTATCTTGTAAAGCCATTTGGAAGTAACAACTATCTTGTCCTGGGGTTTGGGAACTATTTCCCAGACATCATTCTTCATGATAGACTCATATTCTTCGGTCATAGCATCCTTCCATACTTGATGCTTGACGGCGTCTAAGAATGATGAGGGCTCATTTTGTATGATCGTGCTCATGATGGTCAGGTATCCCTAATACCTATTAGGTTTCTTACTTTCACGAAAGGTTCCTCGAGGTGCAGCATGTCCTTCAGCATCATCAAGTAGCCCCCTAAGCCATGAAGGCCTCTTCCTAGAAGAGGAAGGCTCATGTGGAGGAGGATCAATCGGATCCATGGGTTCTTCTACATCAGGCATTGATTCATCATCCTTTTCTTTCGGTTCCCTGGTGTCGGCTTCTTGAGAGCTCCTCAAAGTCAGAAGATTGTTCACCTTGCTGAGAGCCATATCTTCGTCAAAGGTGACATCATGACTAATTACGACTTCCCTTTGACCGGCTACATAGATTCTATAGCCTTTAGTATTTTCACCATAGCCCACGAAAATTCCCTTCTTTCCAGATGCACCCAATTTATTTCTTTTCTCTTTCAGCACATGAAAATATACAGGGCTTCCAAAAATTCAAAAATGAGAAATATCAGGTTTCTTACCGGTGAACTTTTCTTCAGGAGTCTTGGAACCCAATGCTTGATGAGGGCATCGATTTTGTACATATATGGCAGTGTTTGCACCTTCAGCTCATAGAAACTTCGGAAGTCTTTGATCATGTAGCATGGCCCGAACAGCTTCCATAATTGTGCGGTTCTTCCTTTCTGCCACACCATTCTGTTCAGGAGTATATGGTGTAGTAGTCTCCCTCTTGATGCCAGCCTCTGATATGTCTGAGTGAACTAGTTGTAATATATCGGAGGTCTTGCTTTGACTTGAAGGGAATGGTCCCCTTTTGAGCTTTCCTTTGGCACATCCCGGACATACACCTTCTTTCTCTATTTGGAATTCGGGCATCCCTGTTACCATCTGTCTTACATCAGGTAGAGCTTTGTAATGAATGTGAGCAAACCTCTGATGCCAAAGTTCGGACTGAAGAGTTGTGTCACAAGACATGACACCTAGCGGACTTCCACCAACCTGATATAAAGAATCAACTCGAAACCCAAGAGTGAAAGCATCTTTAACATTATTTTTCCATATACGTACCTTACCATCGCTGAAGGTTACCTTGTAGCCTTTGTCTTCCATTGCCGAGATGGATACCAGGTTCTTTTTGAGATCAGGTACATATAATACATCTTGTAAGTGAATCGTATTACCTTGATTCAATTTGAGAGAAACATTGCCTACACCTTTCACTAGGTATTTCATGTCGTCTCCAAGGACAATTTCCAGGTTAGTTTCTTTCTCTACCAGATTATGGAGTACTTCTTTGTAACCAGTGAAGTGTCTTGAGGCACCACTATCAATGAGCCAAATTCCCATTGAGTCTGAAGGAGCGGAGGTAGATAGAGTAGCTGGTAAATAATATTCAGCCTGCTTATTGTCAACAGTGTTAGATTCATACCCGGAATTTCTAGCCTTCTTGAATGGTTGCCCTCTTCCTTGATTTCCAGGATTCCTTTTACTTTTGCTGTTGAATTTTCCATTCCTTCGATTACCATGAGAGGGATTTTGATCATCGTCACGATGAGAGTCCTTTCTATCAGGGCATTCCCTTGCATAGTGACCTGCTTTATTGCAAATGAAACATCGTCCTTTTCTTCCACCCTTAGATCCAGCCTTTCTTTTTTATTTAGACCCAGAATTATTTCTTTTCTTAGCATGAGAAGAAAAAGCAGTAGGAGGACCTTTAGGCAAGGGCATTTCTTGCTCTTCTACCCTTGTTTCTTCTTGAATGCATCTAGCCATTAATTCCTCGAAACTAGGAATTACATTATTGTTTAGAAGAGTAGTCCTGAACACATACCATTCGGATGGTAATCCTCCAAGAGTTGTGAGTGCCATTTCTCTGTCAGTAATAGTTTCCCCAATAGATAGGAGATCGTTCTTGATCTCGGTGATTCTTAAGAAGTATGCTTGCATACTCTCATCTTTACCCTTCTTGATTTCCCTCAGCTTATTTCTAAGAAACAAAACTTGATTTGCATCATTAACTTTAAATAAACTCACCAGTCTATCATAGATTTCCTTGGAGGTGTCTAGATCAGAGATGTAGGCCACCAAGTGCTTGTCGATAGAGTCCCGGATGATCTTCTTCGCTTTAATTTCTCCGTTCTTCCATTTGTTCCTGGCAGCAAGAGGTGCATTTGATGGAGGCTCAACAATATAGCCTCTCACGTGACCCAACACTCCTTGATCCTCCAGGGTTAGATCGATAGACATCTTCCATCCATGATAGTCAGCTTTCTCATGGAGCTTATCTTTGGCAGGAAAGAGTGTTGAGGACCCCATCGATCTTTTAGAATAGCTTTGCCAATCTTCTCTTTTGTGATTTCTCTTGCTCTTGCTTGGGCTTTGTCTTCACCTCAGCTCCGATACCATGTTAAGTTATGGTATGTTCTATGCTTATAACAGTTTACTTATTTTTCTTATTATATTCCACAGATTAGCAATCACATGTACATAAAGTAAAGTGCAGATAGAACATTTAAATGATCGACAGAAAACAAGCCAAGACAAGAGACACAAGATATGGCGGCTAGCCAAGGACAAACCCCACAATGTGTGGGGAAACCCTTTGATCAAATCTTCTTTTATCTTCAATAATTTAGCAAAGAGAAATAGTACAATAAATCTGATTCATATCAGCAGTAGCAAACCCTAGATCAACAGCATCAGCATTAGCGGCTTCATTATCAAGCTAGGGCAGACAATATCTCGCAAACCGACTGTCGGATCGGCTTGATTCCACCACCAAAAGTTGCGGCTTCCAGAGGAGGTTCATATGAACCTACATCGCAGTTTAGATGAGGAGATCTTCTAGTCCACGCAGGTCAATCTTTACTTCTGCAGTTGCAGATTTAGTTTCAGCAGTTTTCGGCTTCAAACTAGGGCAATTGATATCTTGCAAACCGTTCGTCGGATTGACTTCATTCCACCACCAAAAGTTGCGGATTTCAGAGGAGATCCAGATGGACCTACAGAGTAGTTCTAAAGAGGAGATCTGATGGTCCACGCAGGTCAAACTTTGGATTTGCAGTTGCAGCTTCAGGTTCAACAACTTCCGGCTTCACATGTGTGAGAGAGAGACCCTTTTCTACGCAGTAGAGAAGAGACTCATTTCTGCGCAGTAGAGAGAGAGAGATGTGATGAGATGAGTGAGACCAAATGAGGAAAATTCCTCTTATATTATACACAACGTTGGTGTTTGAATGGATGCGACTGTTGGGCTTCTAAGCCTACATGAGTTGTAGGTCGGCTCGATAATAATTCCATAATCAAAATAAATTCATATCTCCATGAATACTTATCGGAATCGGATGATCTTTATATCAATCCTACACCTCTTGATGAGAGGAATCTAATAAAAATATTATCAGCCATGAATAAGATGACCCACATGAAGTTTTGCCCTAGTTGCCAATTTTAACAATTCCCCTCTCATCACGACCTTGTGCCGTCTACAAAGCATGATATTATAAGCAATGATTGTGATTGGGAGTTGTTGAGATTGATCTTTCATTCCCCCATTGCGTACTTAGAGGGAAATCCCGACACTTCTAGATTGGCTTATTCTCCTTTTCCTAGGGCTTCCTTTTACCTCGAATGGAGATCATATTTTCCCAACTCCCATGCGCTTCATCCTCCATACAAATGTATTCGCATCTGCTTTGGGATTTGCTACATGGTAATCATACTGGCAGACATGTGTATATTGATATGATGATATGTTGGTTGCCTTGGCATTATGATTACTCTTAGCATTAGCATTATTATATGCATGTTAGAGTAGGATGCATTGCATGCTGATTTTTGCATTAGAATTGATGACATATGATATTTATCATGATAGATTAGCTGCATTTACTTTTATGAGTCAATTTTATGGACCTATTCCAAGCATGTGCGATCATGAGACGCAGCGAAAGCATGCTGCCCCATGTTTTTCATCTATTAGATGTGTAGGTAACAGGTCTGCAGTAACCAAGATATTGCTAAAGTTTTCATGACCTCCCATTCTAGTAGCTTCGTCCACTTCTTCGAGAGATTACGTCCCAGTTGAAGCCAGATGTTATTTTTGGACAATAGTCCCTGGAAAAACCCAATGTGGGAAAATTGATGCAGTAGCTCTGAGGGTTTTATTATTATGCAGGAGAAAATCTAAGTACAATTCTAGGATGCTCAACTAGCAATTCGATACAGAGAGAATACTGAACAAAAGAGTGGTGAAATGATCTCACCATGTCACTGGAGAATCAGTGACTAATCCTGCTGAACTGGAGGCTCTGTGTCACCCTCTGCGTGGTCTTTGCGCAGAACTACGTCTCTCTCGGCAGTTCCTGCATCACCCCTCCTGGGTATTACACTGCCCCTCTTCTGGATCCTCTGTTGGTTGAGAAAATCGAACTTTTGCTCCCCGGACTCACACCCTGGCTTTTGGCAACTGAATTTCGACTTCCCTTAGCAGGAAACTCAACTCCCCCTCAAGGACTACGCTGCCTTTATGTCAGCACTGCGTGGGTCAGCATCAACCTCCCTTTGAACGTCTTTCTGTTCTCCCTCTGCCTCGTACTCTTCGGAAATTCCTTCTTCCGGATTCTCATTTCTCCTTTGCTACAAGAAATCTCCTCAAGCAATTTTTTTTCTTGAGAGTTTTTCACTTCAGAAAATTGATTTGCTTGATCTCTCAGTGTGTTTTCCAAATGACCCTGAAGCCCCTTCTTATGTCTTCTTGTTGGACAACCAACGGCCTAGATTAAATCATAATCAAAGGCTCAGATTGTTTTGGCTTGATCTATGTCTTTTTCTAGAAGTTTCACCCCTGTTTAGATTAATACCCATTAATATTTTATTTTTCCTAAGTTTAGACTTAGGAACCCTGTTAAAAATATTAATTATTTTAATAAAATCACTTCTAGATGCAATTTCCCAAAACGCTTTTTAGGTTCCTTTGGAATACATGTGCCCAAGCCTCCCTGCAAAATTTTAGGCTTATAGCACATCCGATGCTAGCCCAAATCAACGCTCCCTCTTACCGAGGAATGTGCTCTAGCAATACACTGCTACTGCATACCAATGTTTTAAAACTCCGACTCCGACTCCGACTCCGACTCGGCCGACTCGATTTCAGTGACTCGGTCGTTGTAAAAAATACATTAAATATTTATTTTTTATAAAAACACATAATTTTAAAGATTTTCATTCATGTTTCCAAACACACAGCATTAGAATATAGATAGAAGACAACATATGATCAAAGTAGGCTCATGAATATATCCATTATATCAAAATGGCACCCAATGCATTGTCCAGTACATACACGATGATGATATAGAGATCAAAACAAAAACACATAACCAAGGAGGCTATAAATGGCCTCTACAACAAAATTCTGTGACTAGTACTACTGGCTACTGCTAGAGTTTCCAACATCATCTGGCTCAGTGTTACTTGGAAGTTGGGAGCAGGAGCGAAAGTGAGGAGCGAGAGCGAAAACGGGAGTGGGAGCGATATTTTCAGAAGCTCTTGGTTTGGGAGCGAATCCCAAAGGAGTTCGACAACCAATGTCACTAACATCAAGGTACATAGAGGGATTGGTGCTCTTGATTAAATACGAGTTCCATATCCTAATACATGACAAAATTCAATGGAAACATTGCAATCCTCCAATCCTGAAATCCTGAAAAACTGATAAGTCTGCTGGATTTTGAATGAAATCTAAAATTCTACTTTCTCCATATGAAATCCAATGAGGCCGAAACCACTCTCAAACATCCTGAGTCATTTCATGGTAATGTTAAAAATTTAAGTAAAAGGATGAAAATGAAGATTAAGGAGAATGCCACTTTTACTTTAAGAATTTAACATTACCATGAAATTTGAATAGCATATCAATAGTAGAGAGCATTTGAGTGTGTTAAATAGGGTTTGGGAGGGGGAAATGGATCCCAAATAACATTTAACTAATTCATAAAACACATTGGAGTCCAAACCAATCAGCAAACACTTCAAAATTTCATTAAAAAATGTCAAATCGCTGTTTTGATGGGGTTACAGGCCACTGGTTATGACTTGGCCGAGTCAATACGGAAACGACCGAGTTGGCCGAGTCAGCCATGACTCGGCCTACTGAACCATTTCCTCCACCGAGTCACATTTCTGGGCAATGAAACGAATCAACTCGACCGTTTCCGTTTCGAATCGGCCGAATTTTAAAACTATGCTGCATACTACTCTGACTCTAAAGCATCGTCCTCTGCGTTGCTGATGTATGACATGTTGTCCACTAACGACTTCGCTGTTGCTGCTGCTATATTGCTGCCAATGACACTGCCACTACCAATGCTACATCTGTACTACAACTCCCTCTCAAATGTTGCATCTGTCGATTTTGGCTAGCATCGAATGTGCTCTAGCTCTGAAATTTTGTGGAGGGGCTAGAATACATAAGATCTCCAAGACCCAAAAATCGTTTGGAGAAATTTTGCCCGGATTGTGAGTTATTAAAATAATTAACATTTTTTATGGGTTCCTAAGTCTAAATTTAGGAAAATAAAATATTAATGGGTATTAATAAAAATATGGGTGAGAAGCTTCTAAGAGGCGAGGATCAAGTCTGTTTTAATCCTAGCCATTGATTAGGACTTAATCTCGGCCATTGATTCATCAACAGGAAAAGTATAAGAGAAGGTTTGAGGGTCAGTTGGAGATACACCTAGTGATGAGTCAGTTTGATTTTTCTGGGGAGAGGTTTGCTGAGAAAATCGAACTAGTGATCTGAGTTGAAGTGAGGGGAAAAACAGAGATTTGGATTGGAAATAAGTTCCGAACCAAAGAGTACCAGGCAGAGAGGCAGCAGTAGCATCAGAGAGGCAACGCAAAGGCCTATGCAGCCCAAGAAGGGGCTCACGCAGTGCTGACATAGGCCAAGAGGGTATCTTGCAGTGGCAGTGTAGGATATTCGTCAGAAGTTCAAGATTTTGCTGGAGAAGCAAGGTTCTAAGCAAGGAGGGTTGAACAACAATGTTCCTCCAGCAAATCGATCCAGCAGAAGAGGCCCAAGCAGTGATTGCACTGGGATTTTGCAGTGTTTGTCAAAGTCAGGCCACTCAGTGGATCAATTGTGACTTGGAGAACGAGGTAAACCCTCATATGTATTTCTTGCTACCGAGAATTCAGCTTACTTAATAATGCAAACCCTCTATCTACTGCACTGGTTTTCCCAAGTTGGGTTTTTCCGGGGATGTGTTGTCAAAAAATAACAGTGTCCCTTGTGTGTTTGTCTCATATATTTTCAGTTTATGATCTATATGTCAGTGTAGTCTGCAGTAGTGTTTTTCATCACTATTTATAAATTAAATAACTTGTTGAATGTAATAACAAGTAGGAGATGATAAAATAGTGATTGCAGTAGGATTTCTAATGTGTAGATTCAGAATTTTTCACAGCATTTGCTATGCTACTAGCACTGCCACTGCTAACACTGCATCCGTACTGCAACTCAATTTCTAAGAGAATCAACTAAAAACACCCAAGACTAGACAAGTATCCAGTGGATACACCTCGTTGCTGAAATCCTTACTATTGCTAGTCACACGCTATCTTCGAAAGTCACTTCGCTGCTGAAGCTTTGCACTGTGCCTCCATGCACTGTTGCCTCTCTGTTTTGTGCTGCTCACATTTTGGCACTACTAACTACTGCATCTGTCGAATCAACACTCCATGGCACCAACTGAAAACTCCTCCATCCTGCTACTACTGATCATGGGCTCCCATAGCAAGGTGATGATCCAAGAGGTGGGCTCCTAGAGGATCCTGCCCATATGTAGCTCTAACAAACTACAGTTCTATATCAGCCCACCTCCCTCCTGGTGGTATCTTGGCTGTAATGGTGAACTCCTCCTCCTATTCGATCTTTGTGGCTGCAACCTTAGAATCGTGTTGCTCATCCTTTTCATTTTTCTTCAAGGGACACTAGGATGCATAGTGGCCTATCTCACCACATTTGAAACACTTTGTGAAAATTCTATCACTACAACAACTGATTTGCTTTTCCTACTTATTTCATCATAAGTTATTCATGAAATTAGTTCAACAAACATTAAAATAAATATTGTTACGGATATCACACCGTAATATAGAAACAAACATATGCACACATTGACATAGTTATTTTGGACTAATGTCCCCGGAAAAACCCAATGTGGGAAAACCAGTGCAGCAAGGGAGGAATTTATTATTTAGCAATTTTCTTGTACAACAGGGTGCCAAACTGGCTTACCCACAGACAGACAAACTTCCAGCACTTTTCTAAACCCAACATAGGCCCTATTGACCTCTGCTACTGCCTGAAACCCTCTGCGTCAGCCCACTGAGGCTCTGCGCAGCGTCTCTGGGCTTCTGCGTCACTCCTGCAACCTCTGCGTGGATGACGCAGGCCCTTCTGGCACTGTGGAGTCTCTGCTGCCTTTGCGTGGCTTCCTCTAGCTCTGCGTCTACCTCTTCTGCGTTGATCTCCCGTCTCTCTATTCTGTACTTGCTACCTCCTGACTTCTCTCCAGACCACTGGTTCAATTTCTCAGCAAACCTCGCTCCAGAAATTGAACTGACTGGTCTCCCTCAGTGTGTTCTCCAAGTGCCCCTCAAGCCTCCTCTTATACTTTTTCTGTTGACATCTCAACGACCAAGATTAAGTCCTAATCAACGAATAAGATTATATCTGGCTTGATCCATGTCTTTTGGACCATTTTAACACATATTCATATTAATACACATTAATATTTTATTTTCCCTAAGTTTAGACTTAGGGACTCCATTAAAAATATTAATTATTTTAATATCTCCTGATCTGTTTAGAATATGACCAAACTCTTTCTGGGTATTGGAGATCTTATGTGTCCCAACCTCTCTACCAAATTTCGTTGCCAGAGCACATCCAATGCTACCTCAAATCAACACTCCCTCTTAGCGAGGATTGTGCTTTAGCAATACTCCTATCTGTTGTTATAAATATGAATATTTTCACAAATTGAAACACAAAATCTACTTCTACTTTTTCACTTTTGCTGAGATAAAACACAAGCATGCACACAAAAAATTGACACAGTTGTTTTTGGTCAAATGATCTTGGAAAAACCCCCAAGGGAAAACCAGTGAGAGAGAGGAGGAATTTTTATTTTTTTAAGAATTTATTACAGCAGTCAAATCAACAATAAATACAACTTATCTCCCTTGGAAATCATGCCCAGATTTCCTGAAAACTCGAGCTGCCTCAGCTCCTTGATTTTTGTGCCTAAGCTTCCTTGGAAACCATGCCCAGTTTTCTCAGAGATTCATGTTGAATGGCCCTCAAAATTTGTGCTGCCTACTGTGCAATAAATGCTACACAGCTCCTCAAAATTCATGTTGTACCTCGCCTCAATTTTTGTGCCAGCTCCTTGGGATTCGTGGCCTCTCTTAGATGCTGTGTGGACTGCTATATTTCTCCTTAGCTGTACGAACTGCTCCCTTTCTCTTCAGCTCAGCTCGTCTTGTGCTCTACTTTTCTCCAAAACTCATGAAGAATGAATTGGTGTCACTTCCCCGAGATTGAATGAGAGCTTGAGTGGTAACAAGGCATTTAATCCTCTTTCAAGGTCAAAGGAGGCTAAGGAAGATGGTGTAGAGTCCATGGAGGGAAAGGAAGATAGGATGGTGTGTATGGAGGGAAAAGAAGATGATGGTGTCCATTCAGGGCAGGGGGTCAAGCTGCGGCTGTGGGAGGGTATGTGGTTTCTGATGGGGCTGGAGGATGGTTTGAAGGCTAGGATGGTGCCCTTGTATTTCATGGAGGATGACCAAGTTTGCATGGAGATTGGGGAGCTTAGGGTGAAGAGAGTGAAAAATAGACAAAATACAACCTTATCAGAAACAGAGATTGTAATGTTATATTGCAGAACTAAATATCAAGATATCTCCATAAGGCATTACGAAAGGTCGAGTTTCGAAAGTCTAGGAAGATGCTTGGTGTATAATATAAAAGGGTCTTTAATTGGGAGTGTTAGGAAATGTAATGTTCATTTTAAATGGGTGTGAGTGCCATAGTTTGAGAAAAATCATGCACAAACATTACACCTGTGTGAGAAAAAGGAAAGCTATAAACGTTTTTCTAAATTAGGTTTTACACTAACTTGGCTAAAAAGCATAAGGAAATGAAAATCAAACTTAACACAGTTTTTTAGAATTCTCACTCAGTTTGGTAGTGTTGTAAAGAACTAGAAAATGGACTTGTGAACAGAGAGTTATTGTCAAGATACTCAACCTCTATCATTATATAGTGTGGCTCCAAATTGAATTGTTGAGCAATGCTGCCAAAAAGGTTTGCAAGGTTGCACTTCAGTTACGAGCTCGTGAAGGTTATTGTTACCCGTGGAAACTAATGCTCATTTGTAACTGTCCACATGATGCAGAAACTAGAAAGGAAGCAGAACTCCCTTTAATAGCTTTTCGTGTCTTTTTCTTACATATTAAATTTTTCCCAAATGCTAGTTGAAATAGAAAAACTGTCTCTCAGAGCTGGATTTCTCCCTGTACATAGGGAAGAGTCGAAGACTGCCAGAAAGCTAAATAAAAGTGTTTTAATTCCAGCGAATAAATTATACATACTGATTTTAATTTCCTTGTAGTGATAGAATATATACAAGTATAGTTTAAATCTGTTTTAAACTTCATGTTTTAATATTAAGCCGGTTGGAATCACATCATAATGTGAATCTGTAACAGATGTTGCTCTGACAAATATGCCATAATTAATGAAATACAATTTTGTTTATACTGTTGCTATTTCTAATCGATGAAATACAATTTTGTTAATACTGTTCATATATCTTGTCTCCGAATATTTACACAAGGATAGACTATACTTACATTTAATATATAATATATATGTTTTCTAATTTTTCATTAGAGTCCAGTCGTCTTTCTTTTTGTAAATGTGCACCAGCAATTTTTTTTTTCAAATGCATGTTGCTATTGTTCATGATTCATGTGATTGTTTAGTTAATACAAACATGCCACTTACGTGGCATATCCTTATTTTCATATTGGATATGTGCTTCAAAGTTTTCATTGCCACTTATTTGCAATCATCCACATTAGGCCTGTCATTGCTTTCCTTGTTCTTATTTGAATTTTTTTTTGTTAAAAGAGGATGTCGCAGGAAGGTTGTACTTACTATCTACGGTTTGTAGTTTTTATGTTTTTTGATTGAATTTGAAAATTATTCAGGGAATTTGGATACCTTGGATGTGCATCCTAAAGAAAGAGGTTTGGATACGAGAGAGGAGCTGATTAAGTTCTATGAAAGCCACTATTCTTCAAATCTTATGCACCTTGTAATCTATGGAAAAGGTGATTATTTTTTCTTGCATAAAATGTATAACTTCATTTTCCTTGGAAAGTGTATCTTAAATTACATTACTGAACAACAAATAGTATATCAAGTCTTTACCCTTAGGTATTCTAAAAGATGTTTCTGAGGTTAGTTATAAACTTATAAGATGTGGTTGATACTGAAATTGGGATCCTTGTCATTGGAGCTAACCTTTCAACGTCTGAAATTGTAATATGTGGATTTTTTCAGAAAATATTGAAGACCTTCAAAAGATGGTGGAATCTAAATTTAGTGCAGTTAAGAATACTGAACGGAATCGTCCTTATTTTGTGGGTCAGCCTTGTCGCTCTGAGCATTTACAGGTACAATTGCCCTTATTACAGCCAGTAATAGCGAAGAACTTTTGTTGGCATACAACCAGGCACTTTTATTCTATGCTTGATATAGAGCTGAATTGCTAATTTTAGCTTACAAACTTTCACCTATGATATGAAATCATCGTTGACTATTTTCATGCATAGATGTATGACGTCTGATTTTTTCTAGTGTATTTGTATTCTTGTAGAATATGGAATCATCTTAGAGAATTGTCATGCATAGACATATGATATCTGATTTTTTCTAGTGTATTTGTGTTCTTGTAGATTCTGGTGAGAACTATTCCAGTTGAGGAGGGCCACATGTTGAATATTTTATGGCCCGTCACTCCTGAAATCAAGAATTACAAGGAAGCACCTTCAAGGTACCTTGGTCACCTTATTGGACACGAGGCAGATGGTTCTTTGTTTTGCCTACTTAAAAGCTTGGGTGAGTTCTGTTAAGTTTTCATAGTTCATGTTACTTGTGTAGTTGTAACCATTGGGAATAACATTTTTTTCACAATAACTGGGAGACAACTTGTATTAAGAAAAAATTTGTAGCAAATGTGTAATTTGTTGAAATTTCTAAGTATTACCCGTTAGGAATTTTATCTGTTTTCTCTAGTTTATTTCACCTACTTGTTTAATTACTAACAAGTTATTTAACCATATAAACACTGAAATAAACACAATACAGTCTCAACTATTTACTGATCAACAACTGAAATAAATACACAAACACACAAGTGACACTGTTATTTTTGGACAATCGTCCCGGGAAAATCCAACTTGGGAAAACCGGTGCAACAGTTTTGAGAATTTTTATTATTACGCAGCTTTAATGAGTACACTAGGTGCCAAACTAGCTCACTCGACACAGATAAAAAAATACGGCAGTAATAACTCTCTTCGGAAGTAGATATTCTGAAACTTTGCCCCACGAAACCCTCTCCAGCACAATCTGAAGCTCTGCGTCAGCGCTCCTGGCCTCTACGTCAGCCTGAATTCCTCTGCGTCAGCCTTTTGAGGCTCTGCGCAACCTCTCTGGCCCTCTGCGTCACTTCTGTAGCCTCTGCGTGGATGACGCAGGCCCTTCTGGCCTCTACGCAGTCTCTGCTGGCCTCTGCGTGGCTCCCTTTGGCTCTATGTGTGCCTCTATGCCTCTGCGCTGGTCTTCCGATACTATCTCTGCCTCTCTACCTCGTACTCACTGCCCCTCGCTGCAAACTGATCACTGATTCGATTTCTCTTAGCAAACCCTGCTCTAGAAAATCGAATGACTGATCACTCTGGTGTATCTCCAACTGACCCTCAAGCCTCCTCTTATATTTTTTCTGTTGAGTCTTCAACGGTCGAGATTACATCTCTAATCAACGGCTAAGATTAGATTTGGCTTGATCCATGTCATTGAGAATTTTCTAACCTAGTTTTATATTAATACCCATTAATATTTTATTTTTCCTAAGTTTAGAGTTAGGAACTCCATTAAAAGTATTAATTATTTTAATATCTCCTTAACTGGGTAGAATTTGCCCAAACCATTTTTGGGTCTTGGAGATCTCATGTGCTTTACCCTCTCCACCAATTTTCATGGCCAGAGGACATCCGATGCTACCCCAAATCAACACTCCCTTTTAGTGAGGACTGTGCTCGAGTAATACTCCACCATTGAGCATCACCCTAATTATATGGCACTGGTATCTGTGCTAATGTTAGGCCTCCTCGCCAACATCCTCTGCACTGTTGCATTCTATATTGCTGCCCATGGCTCTGCCACTGCCATCGATACATCTGTATGACAACTCCCTCTACATCCGAGTTGCTGCTGATCCTTTCTCCCAACACTGCATCTGCATTGGAGTTCTCTCTCATCATGTTGCATCATGCTACTGCTACTGCTACTGCACTGCAACTCAGTTACTGAGAAGTAATTGATCCAGCCAACTATTGACATCCCTGTCAGGCTAGAAAACCCTCCCGTTGCTGAAGCTCTCTTTGCCACTATATTGTGCTCCCTCTGTTGCTTCCGCAATGTTGCAACAACTCTGTGCCTCTCGCACTGCTGCAAACCTATTTGTGCCATCCTGCACTACTGCTACCTCCTCTGTGCCTCTCGCACTGCTACAAACTTCTCTACATTGCAAGGGACTACTGCACCTCTAGCACTCTCTGTCACTTCATCCGCATTCTTTTCTACCGACATCCGCCATCCTACTACTCTCACTTCGGGGCTCCTGTAGACAGGTATGATCCAAGAGTTTGGGTACCTCAAGGATCCTGCCCCTCATTGCTGTTGAAATTTCTAAGTCTAACTCGTTAGAAATTTAATCTATATTCTTCTGGTTTATTTCTTCTACTTATTAATTTCGAACAAGTTATTTAAAACATATAAATAACGAAATAAACACAATAGAGTCTCAACATCTACAGATCAAGAGCTGAAAGAAAACAAACACACAAGTGACACCATTATTTTTGGACAAATCGTCCCTGAAAAAACCCAATGCAGGAAAACCGGTGCAACGATTTTGAGGGTTTATTATTATGCAGCATATCCTTGAGTACAACTGGGTGCCAAACTGGCTCACCCGACAGAGAAAAATAACCGATAGTAATACCTTTCTATTCGGAAGTAGGTATTCAGAAAACCTGCCCCACGAAACCCTCTCCAGCAACACTGAAGCACTGCATCAGCCCTCCTGGCCTCTTCCTTAGCCTCAGAACCCTTTGCGTCAACCCTTTGAGGCACTGCGTAGCCTCTAGGACCCTCTGCATCACTCTTGCTACCATCTACGTGGATGACACAGGCCCTCTAGCCTCTGCGTGGCCTGCTCTGGCTTCTGCATCTACCTCTCTACCTCTGTGCTAGTCTCTTGGCACTATCTCTGTCTCTCTGTCCAGTACTCACTGCCCCTCGCTGCTGATCACTTATTCGACTTTACTTAGCAACTCTGGTGTGTTCTCCAATTGACCCTCAAGCCTCCTCTTATACTTTTCCTGTTAGTCCTTCAACGGTGGAGATTAAATCTCTTATCAACGGCTAAGATTAGATTTGGCTTGATCCATGACTTTTGGAACCTTCTAACCTAGTTTTATATTAATACCCATTAATATTTTATTTTTCCTAAGTTTAAACTTAGGAACTCTATTAAAAATATTAATTGTTTCAATATCTCCCAAACTGGTTAGAATTTGCCGAAACCATTCCTGGGTCTTGGAGATCTCATGTTATTTAGCCTCTCCACCAATTTTCATGGCTAGAACACATCCGATGCTACCCCAAATCAACACTCCCTCTTAGCGAGGACTATGCTCTAGTAATACTCCACACTGAGTATCACTCTGATTATACGGCACTGGTGCCTGTGATAATGCTAGGCCTCTAATCCAAGTGGATATTGGTGGCCACCCGCCAAGTCCACTTGGGCCCCCACCATTGTTTCTTTCAGCTTTTTAGTTTCCTTAATTGTAGCACAGTTTACTATTTTTAGCAGTTTTTTGGGTCCTGAACTTCCGAAGCCGTTTTGAGGCCCTAAACGACGTTTTTTTGGGAAAACTGGGAGACCCATGTTGCTCTTCGCAAAGTTGTAGTTCTCGGAATAGATCTTTCTAACGAGATATTGTATGCGTCAAACGAAGATCGTATGCCAAAGTTACAACCCCGGGAAGTTGATGTACCAATTTACCCAAACGGGGCCCACAGTTTGGTGTTTCATCTTCTAGGGTTAGGTTTTTGGATGTTTAGGGTTTTCCATTGTTTCTCAACAACAAATAGGCCTTCGAACCTCATTGTAACATAGTTCAGAGGCATGTAGCCGCCACATCTCTTCTCAGAGATAAGCTACCATCGCCCTAGCTGTTTATTTCCATTTTCTGTGTTGTTGATGCTTGGCCTGCTTCCCTTCATCCACTGCACTATTTCATCCTGTACTACTGCCTATGGCACTACCACTGACACTGCTACATCTGTACTGCAACTCCCTCTCAATATGCTGAATCATGCTGCCCATAGCACTGCCATTGCTAACTACTGCACTACAACTCAATTGCTGAGAAGTAAGCAACGAAATAGCCACCCAAAAGCTGACACTCTGGTCAGTTTGGATGCCTCGTGATGCTGAAGCTACCTTTGCTACTAATGTGTGCTGACCCTCTGCTGCTACTACGTTGCTACAATCTGCTCTGTGCCTCCCACACTGCTACAACCTCCACTGCACTGCTTCAGAATTTGGCACTCTAGCTCTGCCACTGTTGCTCCATCATCCCTTGCACCAACTGACTCTTGTCATTTTGCTATTGTCATTAAGGGATCTTGTAGCCGTATGTGATCCAAGAGTTTGGGCACGTCAAGGATCCTGCCCTTCGTGTAGTCCTGCCGACTACAGTTCAATTTCGCCCCACCTCTTCTCTAGAGGTGCATGAGCACTCATGGCACAATCCTCGTCATCATCCTCCTTGTCAGCTTTTGCTGGAGCAGCCTTTGAGTCAGACTTCTCTTCCTTTCCCTTCTTCTGAGGGCTCTGAGTGGCAAAATGTCCCAGTTCCCCACACCTAAATCATCTGACTTTGGTTATGTCTTTCTTTTTCCTCTTCTGCTGCCCTGGCTGTCCCACTGATGCGAGAGTTGCATCCTCCTCTTCCTCCTTCTTGGCTCTGACTCCTTTACCGCTACTTCCTGCCTTAGTTAACTGCCTAATCTCTTCCTATCGAAGAGATGCCCACATCTCCTCCCAACTGGGGAGAGAAGCCCTGCCCAAGATTCTCTGGACAAAGGTCTCCCAGTCTTTAGTGACTGCATTCAGGGCAACCCTAACCATGAACTCAGGATCTAGTGTAGACCCCACGGAAGTCAGCTGGTCTCGAATCCCTTGCAATCTTAGAAGGAAGGGATCAATTTCTTCTCCCTTCTGCATCTGATACTGTCTCAGCTGGTTCTCAAGCAACAACTTTCGTTGAACAAAAGTTCCCTCATACAAGGTGGTCAAGGCCTCCCACATTTCCTTTGTTGTTTCCTTTTCAACAATATGGGGGATCACATGATCCTTGACCCCGTCCAAGATCATGCATTTCGCATTTGCTTGAGCCTCGTATTTCTTGAGAGGATCAACATCGATCGGTACAACCACCACTTTCAAGGCATAATCCTTGATGTGATTCTTGTCCAAGACTGCTAGGATCTTGGCCTTCCAGATGACAAAGTTGGATGCTCCATCCAATTTGTTTTGATCCCTCAGTCCATTAACTGCCATCTCTGCTCAAACAAGTGTAGAACAGGTTCTCTTCTCCTCTTACTGCTACCCCAACAAGACTCGGATATGGATTTCTTTGGCGCTAGAAATCCTCTAAGGAACAAATTCTTTCTAGACTCCCTTTGAGTCCTAATTTCCTTCACGGAAATCCTCCCACCAAATGTCGAATCACTGCTCTCTAATCCTCCTTTGCGGATGCTCAGCAACCCGAATCTAGATTTCTTTGGCAAGAAATCTGCGAAGGTAGTGACTCTACCTTGGTTTTGTCTCCACAGACACTGTTCTACAACAACAGTAATAGCGTCCCACCAGCACCACAGATCAAATTTGCACTACTCCTACAGCCCTGGCAACTGAAGAATTTAAGCTCCTCCAGCTCTGTGCAGTCACTGCGTGAGCAAGATCAGCTCCTCATAGCCACTGCGTCACTCCTTCCTAGCTCAGAAAGATGATGTGGCTCTGCCTGAGCCTGACTTGCCCCTCTCTGCTTCTGTGCTAGCCTAGATAACTGACGGAATCACTGCATGGGCTCCTCCCAGCTACTGCGTCACCCTCGTCTGGCTCAAAATGCTAATGCAGGCACTATGTGAGCCTCTACGTCACCTCTTCTACATTGTGTCACTCTCCCTCTGCGTCTCTGCCTCTGGAACAACGCTGTCACTCGGGACAGCTGCCTCTTTGCAGCAGATTTGCTGGATCTCTCGGCTTATGGCTTCAGTATCCTATGATCTGCAATGCTCTGATACCATGTGAAAATTTCTGAATATAAGAAACCAGAAATCCTACTGCAGTTATTGGTTTATCATCTCCTACTTGTTATTTCATTCAACAAGTTATTTAATTATAAATAATGATGAAAAACACTACTGCAGACTACACTGACATATAGATCATAAACTAAAACAATAGATGAGACAAACACACAAGGGACACCGTTATTTTTGGACAACACGTCCCTGGAAAAATCCAATGTGGGAAAACAAGTGCTATAGATAGAGGGTTTGTATTATTAAGCAAGCAAAATCTGATTACAACAGGTTGCCTCTCACACCGACTAACCTTTCAGAGAAATATCGGCAGCAAGAAATACATACGAGGGTTTACCTCGTTCTCCAAGTCACAACTGATCCACTGAGTGGCCTGACTCCAGAAAACACTGCGAAATCCCAGTGCAATCACTGCTTGGGCCAGCGTCTTGCCTCTAGGAAACTGCGTCACCCCTTCTGCTGGATCAATTTGCTGGAGAAAGACTGTTGTTCAGCCCTCCCAGCTCAGAACCTCGCTTCTCCAGCAAAATCTCGAACTTCTGACGAATATCTTGCACTGCCACTGCAAGAGACCCTCTTGGCCTGCGTTAGCACTGCATGAGCCCCTTCTTGGGCTGCGTAGGCCTCTGCGCTGCCTCTCTGCCTGGTACTCTTTGGCTCGGAACTCCTTTCCAATCCAAATCTCTGCTTCTGCCCCTCTCACTACAACTCAGATCACTAGTTCGATTTTCTCAGCAAACCACGCCCCAGAAAAATCGAATTGATTCGATCACTTGGTGTATCTCCAACCAACCCTCAAGCCTCCTCTTATACTTTTCCTGTTGATGAATCAATGGTTGAGATTAAGTCCCTAATAAACGGCTAAGATTAAAACAGACTTGATCCTCATCTCTTAGAAGCTTCTCACCCATATTTTTATTAATACCCACTAATATTTTTATTTTCCTAATTTTAGACTCAGGAATCCCATTAAAAATATTAATTATTTTAATAACTCACAATCCGGGTGGAGTTTCTCCAAATGATTTATGGGTCTTGGAGATCTCATGTATTCTAGCCCCTCCACAAAATTTCGGAGCTAGAGCACATCCGATGCTACTCAAAATCAACAACATCATCAGCTAGTGGTGGCTGTCAAGGTCTACATGGCTAGCCAGCTGGCTGTGAAGAATAGGAGAAAAGTTTTCCCCTATCGGGTTACCCATTTTGGTGGGTAACATGCTGCCCATGTAACTCTCCTATAGATGTGGGGGACTGCTTACTGTGCAAACAATGCTAGAAGTAACTTCTGAGTGTTACATTTCCTTGGTTAAGTAGCTATGCAATACATAAGTTAGCTTTATAACCATATTTTTGACTTTTTTGCCAATGTTTGCAGGTGTGTTGGATTGGAATTTAACTCCTAGACTATTTAAGTCACGTTATTTAACTTTTTAGTTTTTCTTTTGATTTCTGTTAAGATGTTTTCTGATGTATGACTCAAAATTTGTGTCATCTCAATGCAATTGGTTGAGCTTCTGTGCATAAACAGATATCACCCGAGCCATCCCATTAACTATTGTGCACATAAAATTTATTTTTCAAGCCATTAGATTTTGACTGTAGTTTTTGTAAAATTATTGCATATGTATAAAATGTTTGAAGTGTACAGGTTGGGCAAGCAGCTTGAATGCAGGGGAGACAGAGAGTAGCTTCGAATATGCATTTTTTGGAGTAATGATTGAACTTACTGACGCAGGGCAAGGTGAACAACTTTTTTCATTCAAATCTTTCTACAAGTAGAATTTTGTTGTTAGATATGCCATTTGAAAAGTTTTTTTCTTCATTTCAATTTTGATTACTCAATTTTGTTTTTGAAAAATGTCTTATATTCACATGAAAAGATTTGCATTAGCAAAACAAAAGGTGGAAAGGTATATACAATTGAGCTTATATCCTCCACCACTAAAACTGACAATATTTTAATATTTAATAGTGCATGAGTAGAATCTTGATTTCTGATTTTAGGAATCATATCAAACACATTATACAATTTATTTTAAAAGTTGCAGAGAAATCTTTTATTCTGCTAGCTGTGTTTTGGTTGCTTTTGCTCTTTTACTTGCTTGATCGATTGCAGACATAATTTCTAATCTCTGACTTTTATGTTGCAGAGCATATGGAAGAAATAGTTGAATTTACATTTCAGTACCTTGATATTTTAAGGAAAAGTGGTGTTACTGAATGGATATTTGATGAGGTTCGAAACTTTTAATACCTATTCAACTATGCTTTTTGTGACTATCTTCTAAATCAATTGTTCTGATTTTCTGGACAAGATATATAGAATAGTTTCTTTGGTGAACATACACCAGTTTGATTTTCTAATTTATTTTCCTAGAACTGGCTTCTGTTAGATATCCAAGGTTTAAATAACAAGAAAAATACATAGAAGTCTTCGACATTGCATTCTGAATGCTGTATTGGAATTTACATGATTAAGATTAAAATATTGGAATTTGATTATTGGTTTTACCATAAAATAATACAAGTTTGAACTGTGCTAATTAGATAGTGTTACCTCCCAGGTTTTCACTTTCAAAGTCTTAATCACAAGTGTCAGAGTCCAAGGGAAACATATCTAAGCTACACACTGTCACCTCAGTAGCATTGGCTTTCTCACTTCAGACTAGTTGGAGTCTAGACTAAGGGGGATTCCCTATGGTTTACTAAGCTCAACTTGTGTAGGATGGAGTGGAAGTAAGAGAGAACTTAGCAACACAAAACAAAAGGAAATGGAAAAACAACTTGAAAGTGTGGAAATACACTAAGATGATGGATCCTTGGGTGTTTGAGATTGGGCACTGAAATGAGAGTCAAAATACAGCCCAGCAACTGTACAAATGCAAGCATATGGTAATATACAACAATCTGATCCAAACTTGCATGAATATGGGGTCTAATCCCCATAGGGTCAAAATTGGAAAATTCTCTAATCAAGATGAAACCTTTTGCAGAACCTAGGGCAGCTTAAAACACTTCCAAATATTGATAATATGCAGTTAAAATACTTCAGCTTCCACAAAACCCTAGGCAAAGAGCCTTACCAATCCTTGAGAAGATATGGCTGTAATAAAAGTTCATAATTGTGAAGACGCCGTCAAAACCCTTGAATGATGTTAGATAAACCTATAAAGCATAAAACAAGAAATTGTAAAACAAGAGGACTACCTTGGGGCTCTAGATTATCAATATGGAACAAATCCCAGGAAAATTGTCTTGATAAAAATTATAATCTGTGAATTTTTTTTCTAGACAGTAAATGAAAAAATTTCAATAGTTATTTTTTTTATTTCCGATGGTTAGATTCTTTTTAATTTTCTATTTTTTTAATTTTAATTTTTTCTATTATTTTAATTTTCCATTTTTCTATTTTATGGAATTTTTCAATAATAAGATAATAAAAGACAAGAACTTGAATTTTCGAAAAAAATGGTTGGTTTTTGGATTAGGGATTAGATGCCTTATTTCCATTGGGGCTATTGGGGTCAAGATGAATGCCCCTCTTAAGTTGGTTATTCAATGTAATTTCCCTAAAATCAATTTCACAATTTTGCATTTTTGACTATTATGGGGGCCCACGAAATTTTGGGGATGAGACTTAGGAGATGGGGGCCAAAATAATTTTGTTAGTGGAATGTGGGGGCCACACCCACATGTAATACACACCCCTTGGAGAGAAAGGTCGAATTTTCCAAGGAAAGAGGTTGAAATAGTGGATGGAGGGACCCACATGGGGAGGCAAGTCAAAATTATAAATAAAAGGGGCATAGCAGCTATTGGGATCTTTTGTCAACTTATCTATTTTCTTTGTTGCTCAAGCTATTTAGCTGGGTCACAAGTGCTTCTTAGCACAAAGCTTTCCAAGGGGAGAGCTCACCCTTCTTTCAGTGGACTTTGAGTGCCACCCTAGGGAGGTAATCCATTGCTACGTGGGTGAGGATATTTGTGGAGTTGGAGCTCAATTTAGCAGGTTTCCTTCAGCCAATTCATACTCCAAGGAGGATGCAGTTGGGAAATCGTACTGGATTTTTAGAAAGCTTAATGCAACTCTGATTATTGCAGTAGACACTGGTTGCCTTCATCCTCTGCCTAAACATGCTCACCAGCAGCTTCCGAAGCCATATAGCTTCACACGTGGCTGTGCTAGCTGCCATATACTCTACCTCTATAGAGCTCAGTGTTGTTGACTTTTTCTTCTTGTCGCACCAAGAAACCATCCTTGATCCAACGTTGAAGCAGTACCCAAAGGTACTTTTCCTATCTACTGAATTGCCTGCCCAATCCGCATCTGTGAATCCACATAGTCTGAGATCATCTCCTTGGGTATATTTCAACCCATACTTTATTGTGTCGTGCAAATACCTCAAAATGTGCCTTGCTGCTATCCAATGCACTCTATTCAGCTCCACCATAAACTGACTAAGAATGTTGACCGTGAAGCAAATATTTGACCTAGTGTGAACAAGATACATGAGAGAACTGATGCGTTGTCTATAGAAGGTGGAGTCAACATCCTTGACCTCTGATGCATCTACCTTCTTCTAGTTGGTGATCATGGGCGTAGACATGGGTCTACAATCCTATATTCTGAATCTCTTCAAAATATCTGTAGCATATCTCCCTTAACCAAATAATATCTCCCCGTCCTTTTGCCACACGTCCTATCCTAGGAAATAGTGCATCAAACCCAAGTCCTTCATGTCAAACTCTGCTACAAGGCTCCTCTTGTAGTCTTCTATGAGACCTGATGACCCTGTCAAGAAGAAGTCATCCACATACAAAAATAGGATGGGTGGTTCATCCTCTACCATCAAGTAGTAAAGGTTGGGATCTGCATCACCCTTGACGAATACCATCTGCTGCAAATAGTTGTCAATCCGACCATACCATGCCCTAGGAGCCTGCTTGAGCCCGTATAGAGCTTTCTTCAGCTTGAAGACATGTGTGCGCCTCTCATGTGTCTCAAAGCCCTCTGGTTGTTCTATGTAGACCTCCTCCTTTATTGTGAAAATTCAAGAATCCATGAATCACTACTGCAGCCAACTGATATTACTTCTCCTAGTTATTAATCCATGCAAGTTATTTACTGTGCTCTACTGTAAATATCGAAGTAAACACACCTACGGCCTTCACAGCTTTAAATAATATGTGGAAACAAGAATCTGAGAAAGAAAGAAATAACACACACAAATGACACCGTTGTTTTTGGACCAATGTCCCCAGAAAAACCCAATGTGGGAAAACTGGTGCAGTAGCTGAGGGTTTGTATTATTAAGCAGTAATTTCTTAGTACAATTCTTTGGATGCCAAAATTGGCAATCCTATACAGAGATCTAACTGGACAAAAAGTAGTGAGATGATCTCACCCTGTCACTGGAAAATTCGGCACTGATTTGTGTTGGAGATGAGCCTCTATGCTGCCTCTGCGCAGTACTACATCACACTCACACAGTCACTGCTGCTGGGACTGCGCTGCACCTCCTCTGATCCTCTATTGGCTGGAAACTTCAGCCCTCTGTCCTCCGTCTCATAGCCTGACTCTAGCACTTGATCCTGACTATTCCTCAACAGAATTTCAGACTCCCTCTGAAGCTTTGCGCTGCCATAGCGTAGCTCTGCGTGGCCCTGCATCATCCTCTCTAGACATCTTTCTGCCCTCTCTTCCTTGTACAATCTGGATCAGGAAAACTTCCTCCGGAAATTATCACTAACCCTCGCTGCAAGAAATCACCTCGATCACTTCTCCGACAACTGCTGCGCTGCTCTGTTCAGAAATCGATCTCTTGATCTCTTACTCAGTGTGTCTTCCAAATGCCCATCAAGCTTCTTCTTATAATTGTTAAACATAGACAAGATAGGAAAGGTAAATCATTAATTGTATTTACTATTAGCATAGATGTACATTTATAATACATTCTTGTGACTGTTGGATTCATCTTCCAACGTCTCTTGGACTCCCTTTGACTGTCCAACTTCCACACCTTAACCCTTAGCGGATTAGGTGTCCAAAATTCCCCCCCTTAATCCGAAGGGGTATGTGTGAGTCCAAGAAGAGAGTTGTATTAAAAAATGTGTGAAAATGCATGGCATCACTAGGCTGAATGTGCTCTCTAAAATGTTGGTAGAAGGTGGTGGTTTAAGGATGACCACCAACACTGGAATGCTTAGTGTAGTTCTCGGAACTCTTCCAAGTCTGGCAAGAAGTTGAAATCTTCTGCTAGAGGAAGTGTCCCTAATGATTTGAAGAGGGATACCTTCAACCTGAAAAAGGGAGGTCTACAAGCTATGGTGGTTTAAGGATGACCACCAACTCTGGAATGCTTAATGCAATTCCTAGAACTCTTCCAAAACTGGCAAGAAGCTGAAGTCTTCTGTTAGAGGAAGTGTCCCCAATTTTTTGAAGGGAGGTGTAAACCCCGCATAGATGGTTTAAGGCTGACCACCAACTGAAGGTATGGTCAGGGGCATCTTTGTCTTTGGCTACAAATCCGAATCTGGTATGGCAGGTTGTGGCTTAGGCTTGCTTGATGTGGCTTTGAAACTTGTAGATGATCATCATTTCTCCCCCCCATCAGATACAACGTGGGAAGATGGAGAAAACTCAACTGCAAGACTTTTCAATATTCGAGAACAAATCCTGTTGTATGAGAGAAATATCTTCTTAGCTATTGAAGCCCATTGCCAAGAAGTGATCCATCCAAGATGAATCTTTGTTTTTGTAGGAGGCTTGATTTTGAAGCATCTATGTGAAGAATGAGTATGCTGACCACAATGCTTGGACGGATGAAGATCAAAACAATGATCTTTCATATGGCCAACTCGGTCACAGTGTTGGCATTTAACAACTCTTGGCTGCAAATGTGGAGGAGTAGAACCTGGAACAGGTGAAGGTGAATCGCCATGAAGAAATCCAACACTCTTAAACTGGATGGACTTTGAGTAATCTGGAATATGAAAGGACGCCTCCTTATCATATCCAAGACCTGTTCTGTGCTTATTGCTGACAAGTTCTTCCCAAGGTCTTATGACGGGCTTGGGAAGTGTATGCTGAATTTTTGCTTCTGCATGCAAATCTGCTCTTGAACTAAGCACGAAATGTGAATCAACCTCAACTTTATATTCTTGTTGCTAACGGGAGTCTGTCTCAATGTTCTGAACAGAAAAATGTTCAAAATGATGACTCCACTGTTGTAATTCTTCTTGTTGAACCTGAGATTCAAGCTCCAAAAATTCTACCTTTTCCTGTGTATCCTGCAGACATGTTTGAATGTCAACAAGAGTGGTTTTTTTTTATTTCGACCGTGTTATGATCAAGGGAATGTATTAGAATTTTTAAGAACTCTAATACTATATTAATTCTGGTCATTTTCATTGAACATATTAGGTGAATCTCTCGAATTAGATGGCTAAAGTGGTTGCAATGATAAAAAATACCCTTGATGGAGTATTCTTGTGCTAGTCGATGGAGGCTCTGCACAATAAGTATAGTAGAGGTGAAGATAATAATGTTGCCTATGATACCATGGAATGGAAATTTTCCTTCCAATAAATCATCCAAAAACTTGTCCCTTGAAGCCAGTGACTTGGCCCTCCAAAGGCAATTCAACCCTCTCGTATATGATGCAATAAACTGATGAAAATATATCAGATGGCTGCCACTGGGAATAGAACACCTGCAATGAGATCCCACTGATAATAAGATTGAATTGATTGATATGGAGGTGTTATTGAAACCAACTCAACTTCTCCAAAATTAAGTTGCTACAGGTATAAGAAAAATGGTTCCAAGAGGAACTTCAGATCTGGATCACAAACAACCAATGACTCCTTTGAATTTGGTCTCCTCTTGATCAATAAAAAAATATTATTCAGCTCCCTTCAATGATTCAATCCTTTTCTTATAGATAGAGATAGGAAATGGATGAATACTTTAATCCCTTTCATAAATGATGAGTCTGCTACAACCACAATAATATGACCCACTGAGATTTTAATTCTGGAATAAATTATCCAATTCGACATCGTTCCATGGGAGAGAGCAACAAATTATAGGTTGAATCAGGAGTTAACGCAGAACCACAAATATGACCATAATATATACCCATATCATTCAATGCACACTTCATTGTTATGCATCTCTACGCTTGCCAATGCTCGAGGTTCTACTCTAGCTGCAATGGTATGACAGGCCCATGTTGCTGGCTCGACTCTACAAACTTCACGTAGGAAAACCAAACGCTACAAGTTCTTCACAC
Organism: Pinus tabuliformis; assembly: GCA_031772625.1. Classification (NCBI taxonomy): domain Eukaryota; kingdom Viridiplantae; phylum Streptophyta; class Pinopsida; order Pinales; family Pinaceae; genus Pinus; species Pinus tabuliformis. Next base: position 1,452,163,382 of record CM062819.1, on the reverse strand, counting down.
GTCCCATGCAACAAGACAAAAACTCACAACGTTTCAAGTTCTTCAAATAACGCTTCAAGAATATCTTCTAGAAACGTTTGGCAATGGAATAACGCTGGCAGAGCCCTCTCAAGCAACGTTGAAATGGAATTCCCGACTTACGAAAAATATGAGATAAATAACATCAGTTCCATAAGAACACTGCCTACAGCATGTATCTACACATTATACAACTTATTTGTGTCTGGTGCTTGCTTGCTTTTACCTAGACTATTAATGAATTGATCTTGCTCTATCGAAATCCATCTGGTGAAACAAACTCCAATTGCAAAACCCAACGATCAAACTCGGGAACAAGGAAAAACAAGAAAAAACAAATGAATGCGGTGAATCCAAAGGACTACAGAATCGTCAATCTCAAGCTTTCAATTCGAAGCTCTGTGTATGGAGATCTTTGGCTTGGCTTTGAATCCACGCTTTTGATGGCCATGATCTTTGTCTTCAATGCACTATTCCTGGCCTGGTCGTATATGGGAATTGAGCCTGATATTAGGAATGTGTTTTCCAGTGGCAACTACGGATAATTTGATGCAACCCACCACGGTGTCCCAAGCTCACCTATAGTTTGCGTAGCTACCTTTGCTCTCTATGGAGACGATACTGCCAATCAGGGACAACTCTTTGAGGCTCTTAACATCTCCGCTTTGTGGAATTTTCCTGATGTGCTCATTTGCGAGAATAACCATTATGGAATGGGAATCGTAGAATGGCGAGCTGCGAAAATCCCAACATACTACAAGCGAGGAGATTATACTCCTGGCCTTAAGATTGTTGTTTGATTGTAGAAGAATCCCTCAATTCTGTGTATTGCCTGGGAAGAGCATCGAATAAGTCCATAGACCCCCTGGAAATAAGGGTAGTTGAGAAGGGAACGTTCTACGAATTGATGGATTATGCTATCAGGAGAGGGGCATCCATAAATCAATACAAAGCTCCCAGATGCGTTAAATTCACTCCCATTGTTAAGCTGCTAAACTCCAAGGTCGTGCATTCCTACTTCAGCCCGCAGCCGCCGCATTGGACTCCCTGATACAGAGATGTGTGTATGCAGGTCTGGCTGGAATGTGAAGGATTCACGCATTACACAAATTTTTCTAGTTGGGTACAATGTATACCAAAAACGGTTTTGGTGATTTCCCACAGACAACGTTGAGGAGATTCCAAGCCTGCCAAAGTGAGATAAACGACAACGGATAAATTGGGCACATAAAAATAGTAAAAGGTTAGAACATTTTGAGGGCAGTGCTTAGATGGGATGAAATGCAGATCTAACTGGGATATGAGGCCACAAAATTAGTGGCTCAGACTTGAGTAAGGCAGGAATATACCTGCTGCTCTAATACCATGTTAAACATAGACAAGATAGGAATGGTAAATCATTAATTGTATTTACTATTAGCATAGATGTACATTTATAATACATTCTTGTGACTATTGGATTCATCTTCCAACATCTCTTGGACTCCCTTTGATTGTCCAACTTCCACACCTTAACCCTTAGCGGATTAGGTGTCCAACAATAATCTTCTCGTTGAGTAACCAATGGCCTAGATTATATTCTAATCAATGGCTCAGATCATTTTGGCTTGATACTCATCTTCTTCTATAAGTTACACCCCCAGTTTAATTAACACCCTTTAATTATTTTAATTTCCTAAGTTTAGACTTAGGCACCCATTAAAAATAATTAATTATTTTAATAAAACCTTCTCCGGGTGGAATTTCCCAAAACTATTTCTGGGTATTCTAGAATACATGTGTCCTAGCCTCTTTGCAAATTTTGAGGCTTAGAGCACATCTGATGCTACCAAAAATCAACACTCCCTCTTAGCGAGGAATGTGCTCTAAATGCAACTTGCTGAAGCATCACCCTGACTCTATAACATCTCCCTCTGCATTGTTGATGTCTAACATCACTACCCATCAACTACTGCACAAATGGTGCATCTGTACTGATGCTGGCCCTGCCACTGCCAACACTACATCTGTGCTGCAACTCTTGCAAATGTGCATCTATGTTACTGCTGGCCTTGCCACTGCCAACACTGCAACCCTCTCCAACTGCTATTGTTGCTGCAACAGCAACGGAAAATCATCCAAATTTACTGAACATGTGTTCAACATGATGCACCTACTTCTGGAGTTTTGACTGCTGCTAGTCTCTGCGTTGACCCTCCAAAGCCTCTGCGTCGTTGTTGACTCTGCACTATGCTAACTGCACTGCTACCAACTCTGCTCCGCGCTGCTCAGTCTCTGGCGCTCCTAGCCACTGCAACTATCACTCTGGCACTCCTCTGCACCAACGGACACTGGTCCATCCTGCTACTTCTAATATGGGCTCCCGTAGCAAGCTATTGATCCAAGAGGTGGACTCCTCAAGGATCCTGCCCATCCTGTAGCTCTTTGGGGCTAAAAAACCAAATCACCCAACCTCACTCTCTTGGAGGTATGGCTATCATCATCGCGAAATCTGATCTACTCATACTGCTATTGATACTGCTCTGCTGATGCTTCTGTAGTGTTGTAACTACTGCAATAATGACTCTGATCTCCCTAGATCTTGAAGTACTAGCTTCCATAGGGTTGCTCCCTCTGAAACTAGACTCCCTCTGAGTCTCGATCTCCCTATGGGAAATCTCTCTACTCCCTCCTGGCAACTCACATAGTCCTCCTGCACTGGAAACTGGATTGCGAAGCTCTGCGCTAGGAATCTCCTGGCTGGAACTGCACCTGCATACTGCAACTGGGCAATTCACATTGCCTATGTCACTGCAACTAGTTCTGCAACTGTGTTTCGGGAACTGATTGCAACTAGCTATGCAACTGTCATTTGAATGACTAGCTGTGTTTGCTGACATTGTGATCCTCCTTCTACTAATTCTGTTGGGATCCCATAGCAAGGACACTAATCCATGTGAGAAATCTGCAACAACTGGGTCTGATCAGCTGCTCTTCCGTGGATCCTTCTCAACTGTAGCCATCTCAACAAAAAGTCGAATTGCACCCTCTCTCCTCTGCGCAGCTGCTGGCCTGGCCTACGCACTCCCTGCTGGAGTTAGTAGATTTGCTCCTTGCTACTGTTGCTCAACAATTGAGAAATCAAATTCCATATCTAGGAATTCTTTGAGGAAGAAATTCCCTCAAAAAGTGTCTCCTTCCTTTTTCTGACGTTTTTCAGTCCCAGCAACTGCTGCAAAAAATTGCGTCTCACTTGAAGACTACTCTGCGCTGAAGCTTCTGCTCCTTCTGCCGCTGACAAATCTCGATCTGGAAATATTATCTCTTTGCCAACTCACTTAGAGAGAGATCTTGCTTGAGACTCTTGCCCTCCTGGCCTGGACTGCACAAACCCTCTAGGGATTTGATTTGCTACTTGCGCAACACTTCAATCTGCCTCCTTCTCTTCAACGTTGGGCTCTTCTGGTCTGCTCTCTTGCTTCACCTGTGCTTTGATACCATGTGAAAATTCGAGAATCCTCGAATCACTACTACAACCAACTGATATTACTTCTCCTACTTGTTAATCCATGCAAGTTATTTACAGTGTTCTACGGTAAATATCGAAGTTAATACAACTGTAGCCTTCACAACTTTAAATAATATGCGGAAGCAAGAATCTGAGCAAGAAAGACATAACACACACAAATGACACCTTTTTTTTGGACCAATGTCCCCCAAGAAAACCAATGTGGGAAAACCGGTGTAGCAGCTGAGGGTTTGTATTATTAAGCAGTAATTTATGAGTACAATTCTTCGGATACCCAAACTGGAAATCCTATACAAAGATCTAACTAGACAAAAAGTAGTGAGATGATCTCACCCTGTCACTAGAAAATCTGGCATTGATCTGCGCTAGAGATGAGCCTCTGCGCTGCCTCTACACGGTCTCTTCGCAGTATTGCATCACACGTGCACTCACTACGTCACTATTGTTGGGACTACGTTGCACCTCCTTTGATCCTCTGTTGGCTGGAAACTTCGGCCCTTTGTCCTCCCGATCTCACACTCCTGCTCCGGCACTTGATCTCGACTATTCCTCAGCAGAATTTCAAACTCCCTCTGAAGCTCTACATTGCCATATTGTAGCTTTGCGTGGCCCTGTGTCAGCCTCTCTAGATGTCTCTCTGCCCTCTCTGCCTTGTACTCTCGAGATTAGGAAAACTTCCTCCGAAAACTATCCCTGCTCCTCGTTGCAAGAAATACCCTTGATCACTTCTCTGACAACTGTTGTGTTGTTCTCTTCAGAAATTGATCGCTTGATCTCTCACTTGATGTGTCTTCCAAATGCCCATCAAGCTTCTTCTTATAATCTTCTCGTTGAGTAACCAACAACTCGGATTAGATTCTAATCAATCGCTTAGATCATTTTGGCTTGATCCTCATCATCTTTTAGAAGTTACACCCCAGTTTAATTAATACCCTTTAATTATTTTAATTTCCTAAGTTTAGACTTAGGCACCCATTAAAATTAATTAATTATTTTAATAAAACCTTCTCTAGGTGGAATTTCCCAAAACGATTTCTGGGTATTCTGGAATACATGTGTCCTAGCCTCCCTGCAAATTTTGAGGCTTAGAGCACATCTGATGCTACTAGAAATCAACATTTATCACCCCATTCAAGAAGGTTGTCTTGACATCCATCTGGTGAATATGCCATCCCATCTGTGTTGCTAGGTATATAACTGACCGGATAGAATTGTATATGGCAATTGGGGTGAAGGTCTCCTCGTAATCTATACCTTCTTTCTACACATACCCCTTTGCCACAAATCTAGCCTTGTACTTCTCCATGTTGTCGTCTGCAACGTACTTGATCTTGTAGATCCATCAAGAACCTACAACTGACCTATTCTCAGGCCTCGCCACCACATCCTAAACATCGTTCATCATGATAAAACTGTACTCCTCTACCATGGCATCTACCTACACCTGATGTTGTGAGGCCTCCTGATGGCTGGAATTTTCTTCAACCTATGCCACAAATGCTTGGTATTTGTCAGGTTGTCTACGCTCCCTCTTTTTCTTCCTAGGAGCTCTAATGAACTCCTCCGCATTTCTCAATGTCTGACGAACTTCCATGTTGGTTCGACCACTAGTGGTGAGAGGTTCAACCAACTCCTAATCCTGCCTTTGTTGCTTCGTCTGCTGTGAAATCACTGGATCTCCTGCACCTGAGGATATGATGGTACTAGTAACTATATTGGATCCCTGTGATTGTCCTATTGGTAGTCCCATTGTCTGCCCCTACTGTTGGACCAATGGAGCTTTTTCTGGCTCACTTTGATCACCTACTGGCATTTCACAAGACTTCTTGAAGGCTCTGTCCTCCATAAAATTCACGTCTCGTCTCACTATGATCTTCCTGCTGCAAAGGACATAGATCTTGTATGCTTTATATGTTTCTCTATACCCAATGAAATAACCTCTCTGTGTAGTCTGATCCAACTTGGTGTGCTTCTCATTTGGTACATGGCAATAGGCTATGCTAACAAAGATCCTACAGTGACTAACCCCGTGTTACATGCCTCTATCGACAAGAACCTGGGCAAATCCTAATTATATAACATCGACTTTGTGTTAGTTTTTGTAACATCGAGTGCGTTCTAGCCACGCAATTTGGTGGAGAGGCTAGAATACATGTATTCTCCAAAACTCAGAAATTGTTTCAGGAAATTCCACCTAAAGATGACTTAATTAAAATAATTAATCAGTTTTTTAATGTTTCCTAAGTTTAAACTTAGGAAATATGATTAATTTAAGGCTATTAATTATGTCACGGTGTGAATGTTCTAGCAACTCACACGGATCGACGGACAAATAATTTGGGCCATCGATTATGTTTTAATCTTAGCCGTTGGTGCTCCAACAAAAGAATATAAGAAGAAGTCGATGGGTAGATGGAGAACACACCAGTGCAGTCACTCAGTTGCCTAGGCAGATCGATTTTCTCAGTGGTTTGAAGTCCAGCATGTAAAAATTTGGAAGACCCAAATTTCTACTGCAACAACTGATTAAGTTTCTTCTATTTGTCAAATAACTAAACAAATTATTTACTGTGTTCTACAGTAAATCTCAAAACCAATACACTGCAGCCTCCACTAATTAAATTATATGCGAAAACAAGAAATTGAGCAAGAAAGAAATACACAACACATGACACCGTTATTTTTGGACAAATGTCCCCGGAAAAACCTAATGTGCGAAAACCGGTGCAGCAGCTGAGGGTTTGTATTATTAAGCAGTAGTTTTCTGAATACAATCTTTGGATGCCTTACTCGCTATCCAATATAGAGACTCTGACTAACAAAGATATGAGTGAGATATACCTCACACTATCACTGGCGATCTAGTACTGATCTTTCCACTGAATGACTAGCCCCTAGCTACCTTTGCGCAATTTCTGTGCAATCACTGCGCTACTCTGCATCACAGTTTCTAGGAATTGTGTCTCTCCCTCAACTAATCGATTTGCCTCAGGAACTTCGACTTTCTTCCCGTCTTGGTCTCACACCCCGGCTTCTAGCTCTGAAACTTGACTTCTCCAGCAAATTCAGATCTCCTCTTAGGCTTTGTGCAACCTCAACATGGCCCTACACTGCCCAGCGTGGCTTTGCACTACCTCTTTTGGATATCTCTCTGCCTCCTCTGCAATGTATCCCCGCATCAGGAACCTCTATTCCTACCCCTCACTGCAAGAAATATCCTCGATGACCTCTCCGGCAACTGCTGCGCTGCACTCTTCAGAAATCGATCTCTTGATCTCTCACTCAATGTATTTTCCAAATGGCCATCGAAGTCCTTCTTATAATCCTCTAGTTGAATAATCAACGGCCCAGATTAGATTCTAATCAATGGCTCAAATCGTTTGTACTCGATCTCCGTCTTCTTCTAGAAGTTTCACCCTCAATTTGATTAATATTCTTTAATTATTTTAATTTCCTAGGTTTAGACTTAGGCATCCATTAAAAATAATTAATTATTTTAATAAAACTGTCTCCGGGTGGAATTTCCCAAAACAATTTATGGGTATTGTGGAATGCATGTGTCCTAGCCTCAATGCAAATTTCGAGGCTTAGAGCACAACCGATGCTACCAAAAATCAACACTCCGTCTTAGCGAGGAATGTGCTCTAGTAATGCAAGCTGTTGAATCATCACCCTTCTCTGTAACATTTCCCTTTGCATTGTTGATGTATGAAATCGTTGCCCACCAACTACTACGCAAATGTTGCATCTGTACTGTTGCTGACCCTGCCACTGCCAACACTGCATCTGTACTGCAACCCTCATAAGTTTTGCATCAGTGGTGCTGCCGGCACTACCATTGCCAACACTGCATCTGCACTGCAAGCTTCTCCAGCTGTTGCTGCTGCTACATCAGTAATGAAAAAACATCCAAAATTACTTAACATGTGTTCGACGTGATGCATCTGTTGCTAGATTTCTGACTACTTCTAGTCTTTGCGGTGACCCTCTGAAGCCTCTACATTGCTACTGACTCTGCATTATGCCAATTGCACTGCTGCCAAATCTGCTTTGTGCTGCTCAGTATCTAGCACTTCTATCCACTGCAACTATCACTCTGACACTCCTCTGGATCAACTGATCCTAGTCAATCCTACTACTTCTGATATGGCCTCCCGTAGCAAGGTATTGATCCAAGAAGTGGACTCATCAAGGATCCTGCTCCATCTGTAGTTCTTTCGAACTACCATACTAGATCACCCCACCTCTCCCCTGGAGGTATCTGAGCAATCATTGCAAACTCCTCCTCCTCGATCTTTGTGAATGCAGCCTTCAGATCATGCTTCTCGTCTTTTTCCTTCTTCTTGAGAGGACACTGTGTAGTGTAGTGACCAAATTCACCACATCGGAAACACTTGATCTTCAAGATGTCCTTCTTTCGCCTCTGCTGCTCCTACTGCGCCTTAGATGCAAGGGTTGCATTCTCTTCCTCCTCCTTGGGCTTCATCCCACTGTTGTTGTTGCTATTAAGTTTTCACTTGACTAAGTCCCCCCTCGTCTCTTCCTGTTGAAGAGCGACCCACATCCCTTCCTTATCTGGCAATCTCCCTCTGCCCAGGATGTTCTGGACAAATACTTTCCATTCTTCTGAAACAGAATTCAAGGCCAGCCTCACCATCTTGGTAAGCTAAGGTGTTGACCCCACAACTTCCAATGAGTCTCAGATTTCCTGAAGCCTTGTCAAGAATGGATCAATGCGTTCCCCCTTCTGCATCTCCGTGGATCTCATCTTCTGCTCCAAATACATCTTTCATTTCTCTGAAGATCTTTCATATAGCGTAGCCAATGATTGCCACATCTTTCGGGCAGTATCCTTGCCGGCAATGTGACACAACGTGATCTCTCACTACGTCAAGGATCAATCGCTTTCCCTTTGCCGTCTCATCCTTGTACTTCTTGAGCAGATCTGGATCCGCGGTACAACGACCACACTGTCAACATAGGTTTTGAGATTGTGCTCATCCAAAAGACATGAGATCCCCGCCTTCCAGATCACATAGTTAGATGCGCCATCCAACAAATTCTGATCTCCCAACCCATTAGTTGCATCTATGCCAACGAAATGTCAAACTGCCTTCTCTCTCCTCTGCGCAACACTAGGCTAGGCTACACACTGTGAAAATTTCTAAACTGAAATTCTACTACAACAATTGATTTATTTCACCTACTTATTATTCACAATAAGTTATTTATGAAATCACTTCAGCAAATATTAAAATAAATTCTACTGCAGTGATCACACAATTACCCAGAGAAAAAAAACACATGCACAAGAACCACTCACATCAACACAGTTGTTTTTGGACAATTGTCCCCGGAAAAACCCAATGCGGGAAAATCGATGCAGTAGATGAAGGCTTTATTAATCTTCAGCAACAATTGCTTTTACAATGAATGATTTTACAGAGGAAATGAAAGAAAACACCCGAGACTTTCCCTTTGAGACTATCGGACATTTTGGAGACCCTGCTCCCACTCCTGCGTCACCTATGCGTCACTCTGCGTGGCTCTGAGTGGCTCTGCATCCCTCTGCGTCAGCTTGTGTGAGGGCTACGACTCTCCTCTCGACTGCGTCTCTCTCTGCGCTGTCTCCCACTGTCCCTGCGTCACCTCTTCCTCAGTCACTGCCTGCTGCTGATGCCCTCCTCTTCCTCCACCCTGCAACTCTCCCTCTGAAATCAATCTCCTTTACTTGAGAATCGATTTTCCTTGAGATACTGAGTATCTATCGGTGTGTCTCCAAATGATCCTCAAGTCTTCTCTTATACTTTTCCTGTTGATGAATCAACGGCCGAGATTAAGTCTATAATGAACGACTAAGATTAAAAAATACTTGATCCCCGTCTCTTAGAAGCTTCTCACCCTTATCTTTATTAATACCCATTAATATTTTTATTTTCCCAAGTTTAGACTTAGGAGCCCATTAAAAATATTAATTATTTTAATAACTCCTCATCCGGGTGGAATTTCTCAAAACGATTTCTAGGTCTTGGAGATCTCATGTGCCTTAGCCTCTCCAAATTTCAAGGCTAGAGCACATTCGATGCTACCAAAAATCAACACTCCCTCTTAGCAAGGAATGTGCTCTAGCAACGTTTCACTATAGAAACATCACACTGATCTTCTGCATAGGTACCTGTGTTGATGCTTGGCTTGTTGCCTCACATCCCATGCACTGCTACTTCCTGTACTGTTGCCCATGACACTACAACTACCACTGCTGCTCCTGTACTGCAGCTCCCTCTCAAACTGCTGCATCATGTTGCCCATAGCACTGCTTACTGTTGCACTGCGACACCTGACACTTATCCATTTCTGCTACTGAAATGGATTCTTTACTATCCCCATTTTTCCCTAAAATAAAAAAACTTTGTTCTTCCTAGGGCCTTGGTGAGGATGTCCGCCACCTATTATTCTGTAGGAGTGTAGCTCAACTGTACTGCTCCTCGTTGGACACAGTCTCTGACAAAGTGACACCTGATATCAATGAGCTTCGGCCGATCATGAAATACTAAATTCCTAGAGAGCTTGATGCAACTACGATTATCACACATGATCCTGGTTGCTTCCATCTTTCTCCCGAATAGATTCACAAGCATTTTCCTAAGCCATATGGCTTCGCACGAAGTTGTGCTAGCTGCCATATATTCTGCTCCAGCTGAGCTCAGAGCCACAGATTTTTGTTTCCTACTACACCAGGGGGTCATTCCTGATCCAATGTGGAAACAATACCCAGTTGTACTTTATCGATCTACTGAACTTCCAGCCCAATCTGCGTCAGTGAACCCACTCAGCCTGATGTCATTGCCTCGAGTGTACAATAGTCCAAGCTCGACTGTTCCTTGTATATATCTGAGAACATGTTTGGTTGCTGCCTAGTGCGCCCTCTTAGGTTCCACCATGAACTGACTGAGGGTGTTGACAGCGTAACAAATATCTAGCCTGGTATTGACCAGATATATCAGGGACCATATAAGCTGCCTATACAAGGGGGTATCAACATCTTTATCTTATGATGCATCAATCTTCTTCCAGTTGGTGATCATTGGAGTAGCCATAGGTCTACAGTCCTGCATCCTGAATCTCTTCAAGGTCTCTGTAGCATATCTCCCTTGTCCAAGGAAGATCTCACCCTTCTGCTGCCAAACTTCCAACCCCAGGAAATAACGCATCTGTCCCAAATCCTTCATGTGGAATTTTGTGGTTAGGTTCTTCTTGCAGTCTTTAATGAGCCTGGATGATCCTGTCAGGAAAAGATCATCCACATATAACACTAGGATTAGAGGCTCATTCTCTACGACAAGATAGTAGAGATTAGGGTCCGCGTCACTCTTGATGAGTCCCATATTTTGCAAGTAGCCATCAATTCGACCATACCATGCTCTAAGTTCCTATTTAATCCCAAACAAGGCTTTCTCTAATCTGCATACATGAGATTTATTCTCATGTGTCTAAAAACGTTCTGGTTGTTCAATGTATACTTCCTCTTTTACTACCTCATTCAAGAATGTCGTCTTGACATCCATCTGATGAATCTCCCACCCCATCTGTGTTGCAATAGATATCACGGTTCTAATCGAAGTATACCTCGCTACAAGGGCGAAGGCTTCTTCGTAGTCTATCCCTTCCTTCTGAGCATACCCCTTAGCCACAAACTTGGCTTTGTATTTCTCCACACTGCCGTCTGCAACATATTTGACCTTGTAGATCCATCTCGAACCTACCACTGACCTGTCCTGAGGCCTAGGTACCACTTCCCAGACATCATTGACCATTATAGAGTTGTATTCCTCCACCATAGCATCTACCCATACTTGATGCTGAATGACCTCCTGAAAACTAGAAGGTTCCCCAACCTGAGCTACTAAGGCCTGGTATTTGTCTGGTTGTCTTCACTCCCTTTTATTATTCCTGGGTGCACCAATGAAGTCCTCTGCATCCTGTAGAATCTGTCAGAGTTCTCGGCTCATTCTTCCACTGGTAGTAGGCACATCTATCAACTCTTCCTCTTCCTGAGATTCCTCCTGTTCTGAAGCTTTGTCTTCAAGAGAATTTCTGGTACTAGTTTTTGCTGGTCGAAGTGGTTTGACCAACGGCTCGTCTTTCGACTGCTCCTCGGAAGGTATTTCTCGGGATTTCCTTAAAGTTCTGTCCTCCATGAACTTTACATCCTGCCAAACTACTACCTTCCTACTTCCTCGAAGATAGATTCTATATGCCTTAGCATTCTCGCTATATCCCACAAGATATCCTTTCTCAGCAGTTTGATCTAATTTCTCTCTTTTCTTCGGGTATACGACAATACGCTAAAATCCCAAATATCTTGAAATGACTGACTTTAGGTGTCTTCCCAGTGAAGACCTTCTCGAAAGTGATTTTGACCAATGCACTGTGTGGAGTCCTGTTCTAGACATAAACTGTTGTGTTGCATGCTTCTGCCCACAGGAATTTAGGCATATCCTGATCATACAACATTGCCCTAGCTGCTTCCATAATAGTCCTGTTTTTCCTTTATGCTACTCCATTCTGCTCTGGATTTTAGGGAGTTGTCCACTCTCTTCTGATGCCTTAGCGTAAAAATCGGTGAAGTCCTTGTCAACATACTCTCCAACATTGTCTGAGCACAACACTTTTACCTTCTTTCCTGTCAGATTCTCCACTAGGGCCTTGAACTCTTTGAATTGACCAAAAACCTCATCCTTGGTTTTTAGAAAGTAGATCCAAGTCTTGCTCGAATGGTCATCGATGAAGGTGACGAAGTATTTGGCACCACTAAGAGCTTTTGTGGACATCGGTCCGCACGTGTCTGAGTGTATCAATCCTAGCACACTTTTAGCCCTATTGTTATTTCTGGAAAATGTTGCTTTGGCATACTTGCCCAGAGAACACCCTTTGCATACATCATCTCGTTCGGTACTTAGTTTGGAACTCCTGATACTGTTTTCCTAAGAATTCTCAGAGCCCCATGGTGTAAGTGCCTCATCCTCCTGTTCCATAGTTCATTTAAATCTTTGTCTCCATTATTGCCTATTAGTGCCATTGGTGATTTTAGCTGCAACTTGTACAACCTGTTACTTCTGATTCCAATCTGGGCCTTCTTTTTCCAACTCGGGTGTTTGACATATACTTTCTCCTCAATGAAGAAAACATCATAGCCCTTGTTTTGAAGTTGAGATATGGAGAGTAAGTTCATCCTCAATCTTGGCACATACAGTGCATTGGTTGCTCAAAGCCGCTCTCTTGCTTCAGTATGAAAGACTGCAGTACCTCTTCCTACTGGAGTACACTTTGCCTTATTTCCCATGGTGATCTGAAAATTCATTCTTTCTTCCTGATAATCTGAAAAATATTCTCAGATTCCTGTCATATGCCAGGAAGCTCCACTGTCTATATACCAAACCTTAGAGGAGGCAAAGCTTTCTAAGCAAGCGACTTCTTCTTCCAATCTGGAAGCTAACATAGAATAATCGTAATTCCTGTCCCTTGTGCATTGTTCTAGAAATCTGCTTGAGTTCCCTTGAGTGGGTGCCTTTGCATCATGCTCTTGACCCATAGTCGATTTTCCTCTCCTGTTGCTGAATCTTTGCTTCGATACCATGTGAAAATTTCTAAACTAAAATTCTACTGCAGCAACTGATTTGTTTCACCTACTTATTATTCACAATAAGTTATTTACAAAATCCCTTCAACAAATATTAAAATAAATTCTACTGCAGTTATCACATAATTACCTAGAGAAAAAAATACATGCACAAGAACCAATCACATCAACACAGTTGTTTTTGGACAATTGTCCCCGGAAAAACCCAATGCGGGAAAACTGGTGCAGCAGATGAGGGCTTTATTAATCTTCAACAACAATTGCTTTTACAAGGAATGATTTTACAGATAAACTGAAAGAAAACATCTGAGACTTTCCCTTTGAGACTATCTAACACTTTGGAGACCTTGCTCCCACTCCTGCGTCACCTCTGCATCACTTTGCATGGTCCAGCGTGGCTCTGAGTGGCTCTGCGTCAGCCTACGTGAGGGCTACGTCTCTCCTCTGGACTGCGTCTCTATCGTTGTTGTCTCCCACTGTCCTTGCGTCACCTCCTCCTCAGTCATTGCATGTTGCTAATGCCTTCCTCTTCCTCCACCCTAAAACTATCCCTCTGAAATCGATCTCCTTTACTTGAGAATTGATTTTCCTTGAGATACTGGGTATCTGTCGGTGTGTCTCCAAATAATCCTCAAGTCTTCTCTTATACTTTTTCTGTTGATGAATGAATGACCGAGAGTAAATCTTTAATCAACGGCTAAGATTAAAACAAACTTGATCCTCGTCTCTTAGAAGCTTCTCACCCTTATCTTTATTAATACCCATTAATATTTTTATTTTCCTAAGTTTAGGGTTAGGAACCCATTAAAAATATTAATTATTTTAATAACTCCTTATCCGGGTGGAATTTCTCAAAATGATTTCTGGGTCTTGGAGATATCATATGCCTTAGCCTCTCCTCAAAATTTCAAGGCTAGAGCACATCCAATGCTACCAAAAACCAACACGCACTCCTTGCTGGGGTTAGTAGATCTGCTCCTCTTCTTCTGGTTAGCGATAGATAAATCGAATTCCCTGGCTAGGAATTCTCTGAGGAAGAAATTCACTCAACAGTGTCTCCTTCTTCCTTTTGACACTTTTCTTCCCTAACAACTGCTGCAGAAAACTGTGTCTCACTAGAAAACTGCTCTGTGATGATGCTTCTGCGTTGCTCCCTCTAACACTGACAAACTTCGATATGTAAATCTTTCTCTTTGTCGATTCACTTAGAGAGAGATTTTCCCACGAAATTTTTTCCCTTCAGGCCTGGACTGCGCAATCCCTCTGGGGATTCTATTTGTTGCCTATGCAACACTTCGACTTCCCTCCTCTTCAGCGCTGAGCTCTTCTGATCTCCTCTCTTGCTTCACCTACGCTCTGATATCAGGTGAAAATTTGGAAGACCCAAATTTCTACTGCTGCAACTGATTAAGTTTCTTCTATTTGTCAAATAACTGAACAAATTATTTACTGTGTTCTATGGTAAATATCGAAACCAATACACTACAACCTTTGCTAATTAAATTATATACGAAAACAAGAAACTGAGCAAGAAAGAAATACACAACACATGACACTGTTATTTTTAGACAAATGTCCTTGGAAAAACCCAATGCGGGAAAACTGGTGCAGCAACTGAGGGTTTGTATTATTAAGCAGTAGTTTTCTTAATACAATCTTTGGATGCCTTACTGGCTATCCAATACAGAGAATATGACTGGCAACGAGATGAGTGAGATATACCTCACACTATCACTGGCAATCTAGTACTGATCTGGCCATTGAATGACTAGCCCCTAGCTGCCTCTGCACAGTTTCTGCATTGCTTTGCGTCACAACTTTTGGGAACTGTGTCAATCCTTTAGCTAATCTATTTTCCTTTGGAACTTCAACTTTCTGCCCTCTCGATCTCACACCCCGGCTTCTGGCTCTGAAACTGAACTTCTCCAACAAATTTGGATCTCCTCTCAGGCTCTGCGCTGCCTCAACGTGGCTCTACGCTATCCAGCGTGGCTTTGCGCTGCCTCTTCTGGATCTCTCTCTGCCTCCTCTGCAATGTATCCCCAGATCAGGAACCTCTCCAACTGGAAAACTATCCCTGCCCCTCACTGCATGAAAGCTCCTTGATGACCTCTCCGCAACTGTTGCACTACTCTCTTCAGAAATCAATCTCTTGATCTCTCACTCGATGTATTTTCCAAATGCCCATCAAAGTCCTTATAATCCTCCAATTGAATAATCAACGGCCCAGATTAGTTTCTAATCGATGGCTCAGATCATTTGGACTCAATCTTCATCTTCTTCTAGAAGTTTCACCCTTAGTTTGATTGATATTCTTTAATTATTTTAATTTCCTAAGTTTAGACTTAGGCATCCATTAAAAGTAATTAGTTATTTTAATAAAACTGTCTCTGGGTGGAATTCCCCAAAACAATTTATGGGTATTGTGGAATACATGTGTCCTAGCCTCCTTGCAAATTTTGAGGCTTAGAGCACATTTGATGCTACCAGAAATCAACACAGCAGAGGAGATAGAGCCAGAGGGTGAGTTGCAGGGGAGAGAGAGGGGGTATCAATAGTGGTCCGAAAAGTGCAGGATGAATTTAGGAGGAGACAGTATGAGGAGAGACATAGTCCACTAGAGCACTGGCAGAGGGTGATGCAGAGACACTAGCGTATGGGAAGAGGGTCCATCTCGGGGTCAGGGAGTTGCTGTGAAAAGTGAGAAATTTGTTTCTAAATTTATCTCGGTATTTTTCCTTTGTTTTGTTGTCCGAATTCTTGTACTTGAATTACTACTGAATAATTAATAAATAAACCCTCATCTACTGCATCGGTTTTCCCACATTAGGTTTTTCCGGGGACATTTGTCCAAAAATAATTGTGTTAATATCTTTATGTGTGTTAGAATTTCTCTGATTTTCTAGTATTTATTTTCTTCCGCAGTGTTTGTTTTGTGAAGGCTGCATTCTATATGTTTCAATATTTGCCGTAGGAAACTGGAAATAATTTGTTTAATTAATTTAACAAATAGAAGAAATATTATCAGTTGCTGCAATAGGATTCCGAGTTTCGGAATTTTCACATGGTATCAGAGTAGAGATAGAAGCCAGAGAGCTCAGTTGTAGAGAAGAGAAGGAGCTTCGTAACACTGCATAAGCAGTTGCTCGAAACACAAGAGACTGCATAGTCCCCTTAGCCAAGAGAGTCAGTTTTTGAGGAAAAGTCTATTTCTCTGAGGGAGTCGACAGAGAAATTAGATTTTCCAGATCGAGGATTGCCAGAGGTAGAGGGAGCAACAGTATGCTTTTGCAGAGTAGATTTCCATCTGAGATGCAGTATTTTGCAGCAGCAAAAATGACGTTAGGAAGGGAAGAATAAATAGCACAAAAAATCATGGATAGAATCAACAGTCAGGAAGCCTTAGAATTATCTTCTAGGTTGGAGGATGAGTTTGCGTGCTTGTCAAGTTCGGCTTTCATCTGGTGTCTGGTATATTGTTAGTGGGGCTTCAGCTCACATGACAGGAGTTAGAGAGTATTTTTCTAGCTATCAAGAGGAGCAGATGGATTTTTAGATCACTATGGGCAACAAAACTAAATGTACTCCGGTAGGGAGAGGCACCATAGAATTTCAAACAGAAACCAGAACTAGCACCAACGCTACTAATGTACTAGATGTGCAAGGATTGGGTATGAACCTAATTTCAGTGTCCCAATTACAGGACAAGGGGTACGATGTACACTTCGTCGGGAAGAAAGTGTATGTCAAACACTCTAGCTGGAAGAAGGTGAGACATATTGGAGCTCGGAGCAACAGGTTATACAAGTTGTAGCTTGATTCTCCAATGACATTGACAGGCAGTAATAATAGCAGTGGGAAGGAGCTTAACGAACTATGGCACATGAGGATGAGACATCTACACCTGTAGCACTTAGGATGCTCATAGAAACTATAAAGGGAGTTCTAGTTCTCAACACAGAGCACGATGATGTGTGTAGAGGATGCGCACTTGGGAAATATGCAAAGGCATCATTTCCTAGAAGTGATAGCAGAGAAAATGGCATGTTGGGATTGATACACTTAGATATTTTTGGCCCTATGTCCACTAGAGCTCTTAGCAGTGGCGAATATTTCGTCACCTTTATTGATGATCATTCCAGGAAGACATGGATCTATTTCTTAAAGACCAAACATGAGGTCTTTGATCGGTTCAGAGAGTTCAAGGCTCTCGTAGAGAACGCGACAGGGAAAAATATCAAGGTGCTACGTTCAGATAATGGTGGAGAATACACAGATAAAGACTTCACATACTTCTGCATGAAGGAAGGCATCAAAAGAGAATGGACAACTCCATATAATCCTTAGCAGAATGGAGTAGCGGAGCGAAAGAACAAAACAATAGTTGGGGCTGCAAAGGCTATGTTGTATGACCAGGATTTGCCTAGATTTTTATGGGCAGAGGCATGCAACACAACGGTGTACATTCAAAACAGAACACCTCATAGAGCATTGGGGAAGAAAACGCCAAAGGGGGTCTTCACAGGAAAGAAGCCTGAAGTAAATCATTTGAGGATATTCGGGAGTATGACCTACTGCCACATACCAGATGAAAAGCATAGTAAATTGGATTAGATTGTAGACATTACCTTCCCTACTTTGATTATTCCGGGCTTCATGAATGGGTTGGGCATCACTCCATCTCCTAGCTAGGGGTTCCTCATAGCATTTAGCGAGACCTCAAAGGCATACAGGATCTACATTCCTAGCAGCAGGAAGATTGTAGTGAGGCGAGATGTAAAGTTCATGGAAGACAAAGCTTTCAGAAGATCTCGAGAAATGCTTGCATGTGATTAGTCAACAAAAATTTTGTTAGTCCAGCAGCAGGGACAACAAGTGGTACAGGCAAGAGGACAATCACAGGGATCAAGTACGGTGACCAATACCAGTATCTCCTCAGGGGTAGGAGATCTAGGGAGTTCTCAGCAGGCGGAGCAGTAGGAATAGGAGGAGGAACTGGTTGAATCCCCCACCACCAGTGGTACAGCCAGTAGGGAAGTGCGTCAGACCTTGAGGGACACAGAGGAGTTTGTTGGAGCTCCTAAGACAGACAAGAGATAGTGCAAGCAACTTGGCAGATATCAAGCTATGGTAGCTCATAACCCTTTAGCTTTTAGGAAGCCGCACAACATAAGGTGTGGGTGGATGCCATGGTAAAAGAATACAGTTCTATCATGACAAATGATGTCTGGGAGGTAGTGCCTAGACCATAAGACATATCAATTGTAGTTTCCAGATGGATCTACAAGATTAAGTACATTGCAAATGGCAGTGTAGAGAAGTACAAGGCTAGATTTGTGGTGAAGGGGTATGCACAGAAAGAAGGAATAGACTATGAGGAGACCTTCGCCCCAGTTGCCAGATACACCTCTTCCAGATCCGTTATATCCCTAGCAGAACAGTTAGGATGGGAGATTCACTAGATGGATGTCAAGATAGCATTATTGAATGGGGTGATAGAAGAAGAGGTGTATATAGAGTAGCTTGAAGGCTTCAAAACTCATGAGAAGCACACTCATGTATGCAAATTGAAGAAATCCCTATACGGGCTCAAATAGGCACCCAGGTCGTGGTATGTTCAGATCAATAGTTATTTGCAACTATTGGGATTCATCAAAAGTGATGCAGATCCAAATCTCTACTATTTGATGGTAGGGAATGAGCCTCTCATTCTGGTTTTGTATGTAGATGACTTGTTTTTGACAAGGTCATCAAGGCTCATAAAGGACAGCAAAAGGAACCTTGAAGAAGAATTCGACATGAAGGATATGGGGTTGATGCACTATTTTCTAGGATTGGAAGTATGGCAGAAGAATGGTAGATCTTCCTTGGGCAAGGGAGATATGGTACAAATATTCTGAAGAGATTCAGAATGCAGGATTTCCAACCCATGACGACGCCCATGATAACCAATTGGAAAAAGATAGATGCATCAAGGGACAAGGAAGTCAACCCCACCTTTTACAGACAACTCATTGGGTCGCTCATGTATCTGGTTAACACTAGGCCAGACATTTGTTTTGTTGTCAATACCCTTAGTCAATTCATGGTAGAACCGAAAAGGGTATATTGGGCAGTAGCTAGGCACATTCTTAGATATGTGCGTGGAGCAGTCAGATATGGGTTGAACTATACTCAAGGAGATGACGTCACATTATGCGGATTCACAAATGCAGATTGGGCAGGTAGTTCAATGGATAGGAAAAGTACCTCCGGGTACTGCTTTAGTGTTGGATAGGGATGGTCTCTTGGTGCAGCAGGAAGCAAAAGTCAGTAGCACTGAGCTCAGTAGACGCTGAATATATGGCAGCCAACATATCTATGTGCGAAGCTATATGGCTTAGGAAGTTGCTCGTGAGTTTGTTCAGGAAGAAGATGAGAGCGACCAATATTTACTGTGATAATCAGAGTTGCATAAAACTCTCTGAGAATCTAGTATTTCATGATAGGTCAAAGCACATTTATATCAGATGTCATTTCATCCGAGACTGCGTTCAGCGTGGGGCAATCCAACTACTGTATGTTCCCATTGGAGATCAGGTAGCATATATACTCATGAAAACTCTAAGGAGAGCTAAGTTCATCTAGTTCAGGGAACAAATGGGTATGGTGGAGAACCAGTTTCAGTAGCAGAAACCAGTGTTGAAAATATCAGTATCGTCAAAACATCGGCGAGAGTCCAGAAAACATCTTATCGGCAATATCGGCAAATATCAGCAAGCATTAAAAATGCATAATATATTCATTTTTTTTCAGATTTTTAAACATATAAAGCAATAACAACATGAACTAAACACATTGGCACATAAATATGAAGAAAGCACTCATATGTATGATGTCAAATAGAAATGATACATCAAACTTCAAAGGCGATACCAAATCCTGCTGATCCCTGATAATTGTCCAATCACGGACTCAAACAAAATAACATCACATATCCTGCTGATCCCTGATAATTATCCAATCAAGGACTCAAACAAAATAACATCAAATATATAAAACTTTAAAAGTATTTCATCATCATGAGTTATAAACTTATATGTAGCAAAACAAATAAAACTAGCAGCTATCTATCTGAGACCAGTGGCCTCTCCCTAGCCAGCTTTCTTTCTGTCTTGTTCAACAATTGCTTCAAGAGATTTTCGTATAAACTCCGCACTAGAAACCATACAAGGCATTAAATCTGCATCATGTGCAGGGAGTCTAGCTAGATGGTATTTCAATTGCGTAACCCCTCCTGACATCTTGGTCCCACACAATTTGCATGATATATATGCCCGATTTTCCCCACCAACAGCCTCCCCATACTCCCAAAATGGGTCCAAGCCTTTTGGCATATTTGACATTTGTAGTGAACTAATTCAAACCTAGGGCACAAAAAAATCAAAAAATTGGCATTAAACCCCCGACACAAAAAATAATAAGTAATAACCACATCATTTTAAAAAAATTACTACATTATTTGCATTTTGCAATGTGAATGAAAAATGGCAATAAGGGGGTGCATAAGAAAGTTGAAAAAAAAATGAAGCTTGCTGTCCAAATATGGAGAAAACCCTTGCATTGGCTCATGGGCATGAAAATCATAGCAAATGGAAAAAAAACAAAGAAACAAAATGTTGGTAGGCAAAGAGGCAAGCAAGCATAACCCTAAATCTATGAAAAAACCATTAACATAGGTTCAGTCTTCATAATTGTCTTTGTACTCATGTCTTCCCTCTCATCTGCACTGCAATTAATTTAATTGAGCTACCTTTAGGTGGAATTTCCAAAAACAATTTCTGAGTTTTGGATTTCTCCTGTGTTTTAGCCTCTCCACAAAGTTTGAGACTAGAACACCATCCAATGCTACAAAAACTAATAGGGGAAAGCAAAATTATTTTGGAGGAAATTCAATTTTATTATTGTTGGAAAAGTAACTAGGTTCGGTCTTCATAATTGTCTTTGTACTCATGTCATTTTGTATATATGATGAAGAAAAAAAAAAAATATTTGTTTAAGAAGCATAGGTTTCTTACTTGATAGGTCAAGGCATCCATTGCATGCCTTTAGGATTTGTTATGAGTCAAAAGGAAGTCAATTTCATATTGTCATATTGTCCACAAAAAGTTCTTTGACCTCTAGGTACAAGTCCACCTTAAGATGCATCTGCAAGTCGGCCTAAAGAAGTTGTACAAGTCAGCGTGATTACACGAGGAAACAAGTATGTAAAGGAAACTTAAATTTATTTGGAATCATCAATCTGCAGTTCGATCACCGAAGAAGTAACATATAAAGACTAGCAAGAAGTACACAAAAGAAAGGATATGAAAAAAAAAAGTCTAACTGAAGTTTGCTCAGATTGGAGGCATTGTAATATTACAGAAGTCTAAAATTACAGTAGCACTTCAGACATCCGAAAATTACAGAAGATTAGTACAAGGGTCTGAAAAGTTGCAGAGAAATATCACAGGGGTCTGAAAATTTGTAGTGAAAGGCACAGTCCGAAAGTTCTAGAGAAAGGCACAATGATATATCATAGAGTTCTGAAAGTTGCAGTAAGAAGTCTGAGATTGCATCCTTAAAGCTTGCAGAATCTAGCATCTAGTTGGGTTGACTTGAGAAGTTTTTTTATGTGTTGACTTGTAGCTAGAAGGTGGATTGACTTGGTCATAGGGTCTTGAGAAATCTCATTTTGATTTGATTCTATAAGGAGATTGTTTGGGTTTTCCCCAAGAAGTGGGCTTTTGCCTTGGCGTGAAGCCTACATTTGGTGTCTTGTCTCTTGTATTTACATTGTTGGTAATTGCTTGATGAAAAAGAACTAAATTAACTAATAAGAAGAAGAACAAACTTCACAAGTATTTATCAAGATAAGAAAAATCAATATTGACCTACAAGTACTTTGATTTTCCAACACTTATTTGGGAGAAATGTTTTCATTAAAATCTTTGAAAAATCATTATAAAATTCTCTCACTGTGTTTTGAAGAGGTATATTTAAAAAAAAATTCACATTGCAAACCCCTTAAGGTTTTTAATAAAAGAAGTTTTTCCTAGAGGGAGCTTGGGATTTATTCCCATGGTATCCCACCTCCTGTTTGGGTAGGAGGGTCTTTATTTGATCACTAACTTATTAACTTAGTAATTAGATCTCATTGTTAACTTGTTCATTTTGCACTTATTAGTTCATAGCATCTAATTGTTAGATTTAGATCTCATATCTTGTGTTCATTTGCTAATAGATTTTGAATCACTTATCTTTTGCCTTGATCTAACTATTTGGTGGTTTCACTAGCTATTTAGTTTAATTTGCACTTCAATAATTTGATCTAATTTGTTAATTGGTATCTTGATCCAGGTGGATATTGGTGGCCACCTGCCAAGTCCACCTGGACCCCCACCATTGTCTTTCTCAGCATTTTCAGTTTCCTTAATTGTAGCACAACTTACTATTTTTAGCAGTTTTTCGGGTCCTGAACTTCCGGAGCCGTTTTGAGGCCCTAAACGACGTTTTTTGGGAAATCTGGGGGCAACATGGGTCCATGGACCAATGTTGCCCTTCCCAAAGTGGTAGTGCTCGGATAGATCTTTCTAACGAGCTATTGTACGCGTCAAACAGAGATCGTATGCCAAAGTTACGACCCCGGGAAGTTGATGTACCAATTTACCCAAACGGGGCCCACAGTTTGGCGTTTCATCTCCTAGGGTTAGGTTTTGGAATGTTAAGGGTTGTCCATTGTTTCTCAACAATAAATAGGCCTTCGAGCCTCATTGTAACACAGTTCAGAGGCATGTAGCCATCACATCTCTTCTCAGAGATAAGCTACCATCGCCCTAGCTAGTTTATTGCCATTTCTGTTTGTAAGCATATTTCAGTATTTTCCATTAATGAAATGAAGTATTATTTCCGCTGCATCTTTGTGTATATGGTTATCTCTGTAATTTGTTGCGTTCCTGTTTAAATCCGGATCAGTGGTATCAGAGCGGTCTGCTTTTTCTCTGTTTTTCTTTGCATGTCCCCAACAAGGTCGGGATATAAGGAGTTAGGGCTTGAACTGGTTGAACCTTTGCAAGACCAGCCTCGCAAATCCCGACGGCCTCCCATGGCGGACGAGAAGAAAGACGAGGGGGCAGGAGATCCCATCAAAATCTTGCTCGAAGAAGCGCTCGAGCGACAACGGAACGCGATGATGGACAGCTTTGCGCAGATCCTTCAGCGGCTACCCAGAAGCGGCGCATCGGCTTCCAGTAGCTCCTCTGGAAACACCACACCCTTTAAGGTACAAGTTAATTTTGAAATCCCCATATTCGAGGGTCAGATAGATGCCGATGCCGTAGATAAATGGTTAAATCTGCTAGAGGGTTATTTTTCTGTTCATGAATTTTCGAGTCGGGAAAAGATTGTTTTTGCTCTTCTCAAAGCAGCCCCCCACGTCAAGGACTGGTGGGAAACCTACTGCGAGCAGAAGGATGAAAGTACTGGCTCACTGTTTTCAGCCGCACCCACCTGGGATTCATTCCGGGATGCCATCAAGGAGCAGTACTACCCTGTCGGAAGCTATGAGGATGAATACATAAAGTGGACCACGCTGCGGCAGGGAAGGGACCAAGACGTGCCGGAGTTCACCAATCTTTTCCATACCCTTCGCACAAAGTTGGGTATCAAGGATTCGGAGCAACATTTGATACTCAAATACCGTGGCTGCCTGCACAAGTACATCCAGGAAGAAATACAGTTCTTAAACATCCCCTCGCTCGGCGCAGCATACCGGTATGCCGTCAAGGTCGAGCAGAAGTTTAAACAAAAGAAGCGAGACTTTGGATCTGCGAATCCAAAGCAGGGGAAAGGTGCCCCTAAACCACAGAACAAAGGACAAAGCCAAGGCGGGACAGCCCAAGACAACCAGCCGAAGCTGCAAGCAAAGAGCAACGCCGCGAAGCCGAGAAAGGACACTGGAAAATGGTGCGAGTTCCATAAGAGCTCCACTCACAACACAAGTGAGTGTCGGGCCAAGCAGTCACTGGTGGCTGAGCTAAAGGTTTCAGAATCAGATGCATGTTCCGACTCTGAGTCAGAACCCGATAAGGGGTATGAAAAAGGGAAGCATATCATTGATGCGGATCCCAGCGCCACTGTTGCTACCGCAAAGATCCAGAAAAATGAACCCGAAGATCCAGAGGAGGAGGAGCGTCTCTTCCACTCCCAGATGTGGGTAAAGGGCTCCCCGATACAGTTCATTGTTGATAGCGGGAGTCAAAAGAACCTCATTTCGGCAGAGGTCGTGAAGTGGTTGGGCTTACCGACCACAGCACATCCACAACCATACACCATTGGGTGGCTTCACCAAGGGCGAGATCTTCGCGTGAGCCAGCAGTGTCGCCTTCCATACAACATCAAGCCCTTCACGGATGAGGTATTGTGTGACATTGCTCCCCTTGAAGTTTGTGATGTATTACTAGGACAACCATACTTGTGGAAGCGACATGCTGTGTATGAATCAAGGCCCCGTGCTGTTATTATTACATTGGGAAATAAGTTGTTCAGGATACCAGAGGTAGCACCACCTGCCGCCATCTCTTTGATTACTGCAAAACAATGCAGTAAGATCATTTCCAAAACCAGGAAATTTGTTTTCCTGATGATACGCCCTCAAGGGAAGAAGAAGACAGTGGCCACGGCCTCCAAACGGGGTTCCTCTGCACGGCAGCTACAGATGGACAAGATTGTGGAGGAGTACGAAGACATTTTCACCTCCCCGGCAGGGGTTCCTCTGCACTGTCAAGTCAAGCACTCCATCGATCTGACCCCAGGTGCGCCGCTACCCAATGGACCAATTTATCGGCGCTCCGTACTGGAGAACAATGAAATCAAGAGACAGATTCAGGAGCTCCTGCAGAAAGGTCACATCCGTCCGAGTTCTTCGCCCTGTGGTAGCCCGATAGTGTTGGTACAGAAGAAGGATGGGACGTGGAGACTCTGTATTGACTATCGGGCACTGAACAAGATCACTGTCCGTAATAGGTACCCGATCCCGCGGATTGATGACCTCCTAGACCAACTAAAGGGGGCGAAATATTTCAGCAAGATCGATCTGAAGTCAGGATATCACCAGGTACCAATTGAACCCTCAGATGTGTGGAAGACTGCCTTCAAATCCAAGGAGGGCCTCTTCGAATGGTTGGTCATGCCTTTCGGATTGACGAATGCTCCTGCAACCTTTATGAGGCTAATGGATGACATCTTGCGGCCATTCACCAACTCCTTTGTAGTAGTATACTTGGATGACATTCTGATCTTCAGCCAGAGTTGGGAAGAGCACCTCCACCACATCCGACAGGTTCTCCAAACACTGCGGCAACACAAGCTATGTGCCAATTTGGAGAAATGCACTTTTGGCATGACCGAGGTTCAGTATCTGGGATACATCATTGATGAACAGGGGGTGCATGTCGATCCAGCCAAGGTCCAAGTCATTCGGGATTGGCCCTCTCCAACCACTCTAACAGAGCTCCGCAGCTTTCTAGGTCTTGCCAACTTCTACCGCAGGTTTGTGTTGGGATTTTCTCATATTTCTTGGCCCTTGAGTCAAGTCACCAAGGGCGGGGCGAAAGCAAAATTCTTTTGGTCTGAATCTCAACAGAAGTCATTCAGGGAGTTGAAGGATCGCCTCTGCACGGCACCAGTGCTCGCGTTACCAGATTTACAACAACCATTTGAGGTCGAGACAGATGCCTCTGACTATGCTGTTGGGGCAGTCCTTACTCAACATGGACATCCAGTGGCATATCACAGTGAAACACTTTCAGACACAGTCCGGAAGTACCCCACTTATGATAAAGAGATGTATTCCATTGTACAGGCCTGTCGACAATGGAAGCATTACATTTTGGGGAAGGAAACGGTCATCCACACAGACCACCGACCTCTGCAGTTCATACAGACCCAAGGGAAATTGCAGAATGATCGCCATCAGAAGTGGTCTACATACCTGCAACAGTTTCACTTGAATATCAAGTATAAAAAGGGCAGCACCAATAATGTTGCAGATTGCCTCAGTCGACCACCGATCATGGCGCTAACCACCGTGCTCAACTCTTGCGGGCACGAGACTTCTGATTGGCCACTTCTCTACAAAAGCGACCCAGAATTCGGCCACACATACCAGACACTCTTGGAGGGTCGGCAAGTTGCAGATTTTCACCTCCAGGATGCCCTATTATGCCACCTCGGTCACCTCTGTGTTCCTTCAAGCGAGCGTGCCAAGATGATTTGGGAAGCACACTACAGTCGGGCTGCTGGGCATTTCGGGGTCGAGAAAACAGTGGCAGTACTGCAAAACTATTTCTATTGGCCGAATCTTCGACAGGATGTTGGGAAGTACATCCGATCATGTACTGCATGTGCCATTGCCAAACCGACCATTAAGAAGCAAGGCCTCTATACCCCGTTGCCTACCCCTAGTCGACCTTGGGAATCCATCTCCATGGATTACATGTCAGGCCTTCCTTCCACTAAGCATGGAAATGACTGTGTTTTTGTGGTCGTCGACAGGTTCTCAAAGATGGCCATTATGATGGCCTGCAAGAAGAATATCACAGCAGAAGCCACTGCTAAACTCTTCTTTGAACGAGTGTGGGTGCACTTTGGGATCCCACAGTCTATCATCTCAGATCGGGACAGTCGGTTCCTCAGCACCTTTTGGTCCAGTCTCTGGTCAATGCTGGACACCAAACTCACGAAGTCCACAGCCTTCCATCCTCAAACTGATGGCCAGACGGAGGTTGTCAATAGGATGATTGTGCACATTCTGCGCATGTATAACTCAAAGCATCCACGCACATGGGACGAGAGCCTCCCCTACGTTCAGCACAGCTACAACCGAGCTCTTCACAGCTCCACTGGCCATAGCCCTTTTCAGGTGGGTTTGGGATTCCAGCCACTATGCCCCATTGATGTGGCCATGCCACTTGCAGCTACTCACATGAATTCAGCTCATGTCCAGTCCGAAATAGATAAGGCCACCAGCTTCATTGAGCGAATCCAACATATTCGCCAGCAGGTCCATGACATTCTTGAGAAATCAAATGCCAAGTACAAGCAGCGACATGATCAACATCGGGTGCCACACAAGTTTCAGGTGGGCGACAAAGTCTGGTTGCATTTGCAAAAGGAACGCCTTACTGGAGCCTATCGAAAATTGAGACCACTCCGATATGGTCCTTACACCATTACTAAGGCTATGGGAGACAATGCATTTGAGCTCAGCATTCCCCCATTCCTTGGCCTGCACCCAGTATTTAATGTGGACCGCCTTCGGCCATACTTTCCACCATTGTTAGACACATCCGACATTGCAGAACAGCTCAAACCCACAGAATTAAATCCAGATTGCATGGAACAAGCTGCAACTGATCGGATCATGGACACACAGATCAAGAACACTCGCCAACAGAATATCCAACTGTATCGAGTTGTCAAAGCGGGCCAACTCCTTCAGCAGGGCAAGTGGCTCACCAGGGAACAAGTTCAGCAGAAGTTTCCTCATCTCATGGAGGAGCTCAACGCAATGGGGACCATTGCTTCCTAAGGGGGGAGGAATGATCCAGGTGGATATTGGTGGCCACCTGCCAAGTCCACCTGGACCCCCACCATTGTCTTTCTCAGCATTTTCAGTTTCCTTAATTGTAGCACAACTTACTATTTTTAGCAGTTTTTCGGGTCCTGAACTTCCGGAGCCGTTTTGAGGCCCTAAACGACGTTTTTTGGGAAATCTGGGGGCAACATGGGTCCATGGACCGATGTTGCCCTTCCCAAAGTGGTAGTGCTCGGATAGATCTTTCTAACGAGCTATTGTACGCGTCAAACAGAGATCGTATGCCAAAGTTACGACCCCGGGAAGTTGATGTACCAATTTACCCAAACGGGGCCCACAGTTTGGCGTTTCATCTCCTAGGGTTAGGTTTTGGAATGTTAAGGGTTGTCCATTGTTTCTCAACAATAAATAGGCCTTCGAGCCTCATTGTAACACAGTTCAGAGGCATGTAGCCATCACATCTCTTCTCAGAGATAAGCTACCATCGCCCTAGCTAGTTTATTGCCATTTCTGTTTGTAAGCATATTTCAGTATTTTCCATTAATGAAATGAAGTATTATTTCCGCTGCATCTTTGTGTATATGGTTATCTCTGTAATTTGTTGCGTTCCTGTTTAAATCCGGATCATATCTCCATTGAATTTGTTTCAACGTCGCATTGTGACAAAGATTGTCTCAATATGAAAATCAACCATGGTCAGCCATGGTCCAACATCACATTGTGACAAAGATTGTCTCGATATGAAAATCAATCATGGTCAACTATGATTCATCGTCGCATTATGACAAAGATTGTCTCATTATGAAAATCAACCATGGACAATGGTGTTTATTTAAGGGTTTATAATATTTATCTTAGGGTTTATATACCTTTGGGTTTATAATATTAATCCCTTGGGTTTAATATTATTCCTTTGGGTTTATAATATTAATCCCTTGGGTTTAATATTATTCCTTTGGGTTTATAATCCCTTGGGGATTTAGTTTTAATCCCTTGGGTTTATTATTCCCTTAGGTTTATAATATCAATCCCTTGGGTTTATTAATCTAAGGGTATAATATTATTCATAGGGTTTATAATATTAATCCTAAGGTTTAATATAAATCACTTGGGTTTATAATCATGTTCAACCATGGCCATCTATGGTCCAACGTCACATTGTGACAAAGATTGTCTCAATATGAAAATCAGCCATGATCTACCATTGTCAACAGTGGTCAATCATGCTCCAATGTCACACTGTGACAAATATTGTCTCAATATGAAAATCAACCATGGTCCAACATTGCATTGTGACAAAGATTGTGTCAATATGAAAATCAATCATGGTCAACCATGGTCCAATGTCACATTGTGACAAAGATTGTCTCAATATGAAAATAAACCATGGTTAACCATGATCAACCATGTTTATTTTACTGTTTATAATATTTATCATAGGGTTTATATACCTTGGTTTATAATATTTATCTTAGGGTTTATCATAGGATTTTCTCAATATGAAAATCAATCATGGTCAACCATGGTCAATCATGGTCAACATTGGTCAAACATGGTCGACCATGGTCAATTATGGTCAATCATGGTTAACCATGGTCAACAATGGTTCAACGTCACATTTTGACAAAGATTGTCTCAATATGAAAATCAACCATGGTCAGCTATGGACAATCATGGTCGACCAAGGTTCAATGTCGCATTGTCATAAAGATTGTCCCAATGTGAAAATCAACCATGGTCAACCATGGTCCAACGTCGCATTGTGACAAGTTCCCTCAATATGAAAATCAATCACGGTCAACCATGGTCTAACGTCGCATTGTAACAAAGATTGTCTCAATATGAAAATCAACCATGGTTAACCATGTTTGTTTTAGGGTTTATAATATTTATCTTAGGGTATATATATCTTGGCTTTACAATATTAATCCCTTGGGTTTAATATTATTCCCTTGGGTTTTTAGTGTTAATCCCTTAGGTTTATGAGTGCCTTGGGCTTATAATATCAATACCTTTGGTTTATTAATCTAAAGGTTGATATTCCTAGGGTATAATATTATTGATGGGGTTTATACTATTAATCCTAGGGTTTAATATAAATCCCTTGGGTTTATATTCCATTGGGTTTATTATATAAAATCCTCAGGTTTATAATATTAATAATCGCTTACGTTTATAATATTAATTTCTTAGGGTCTCAATATTAATCCCTTGGGTTTATAATAATAATCCCTTGGGTTTATAATATTAATCCTTTGTGTTTAATATTATTTCCTGGGGTTTATAATGCATTGGGTTTATAATATTAATAATCTCTTTGGTTAATAATATCAATATTTATTATATTACTGATAATATCAATAATATTATCATATAATAATAATAATTATAAATTTTCATTATAATTATTATCATATTTATAATACAATAATAATGCTATTTTATAATATAGCTATTATTATTGTATTATTATTATATTTATATATTTATTAATGTCAATATTAATATTAATATTAATATTAAATTCATATCCGTTGACGCCTATCGGCATATATCAACCACATTTATTGATATGGTTGTCCTAGTCATCTCTATCAATTGAGTGTTGTTTGAGCAAAAGCTTAATCCCATTGTCTTTGTTCTTAGCAGTGTCGCTATGAGTGGTCCCCTCTTGTTTATTTTAGTCACATGTGCACATTCTTTCATATTAATTTGTCTAATTGTTGTTACTCTAAGGTGAAGGATATATATGGAGCTATCCATCCATTAATGGGCCAGGTAGTATATGCCACCTTAAATCTGATGGGTAGCATATACTGCCCCATGCATTAATGGATGGATAGCTCCATATATATTGGTTTCGGTTAGTCTAAACCTATGACCTTTGATGAAATCCACATTTAATGTATATGATTAAAATGCAGCTGTAAGTCTCATTTGTCTTGCAAGATGATAATCGTTTTTATACCATTTATTCAGTAAAATATGTCATCATTTTTCTTTGCAGCAAAGGATAAACACATCTTAGAATAGATTTTTGTGTTGTATCGGGATTTACCCCCTAATTTGAAGGAGTATAACATGACTTTCATTTTGTTTAAAGATACGCTCTATATGCAATACTACGTTTCATTCTCGAGACAAGATCCAACCGATCCACTATGTCACGAACATTGCTTCAATCTCGAAGGCAAGTACTTCAGTGTAGATTCCAGTTCCTTTCTGGTAAAGATATTACTGAATTTTGATTAGTTGTTTGAACCATAGGTTTTGGCCTTTTTATTGTGTTACCATACTTCTTTAGTATTTTCATTCTTATATTTCTTACTTATATTTTATTTACAATGAAATATTTGAATATAAGATTCAATGGCTCCGGTTTATGGGTTAGTTTGCATACTTTCTTTGTGATCTCTTCTTCAATTTTCCGGGAATCAAATTACATTTAATCTATACTCAAGTCTCGTACTTCCGCCTTTTTGCAGAAATGAAAATGAACAAAGAAAGAAAATGACACGAGGAAAATCACCTGGATAGGAGGTTTCTTTTTGCAAAATAGATTTAAAATCTTATAAACACTATCACTTAGCATTTACAGATAATGGATCTATCAAGACAACCAATTACCATAGGTAATGTGCTTAACATGGCCAATTTATCACATATGCATACAACAGAAATGAAAAAAAAAAATTATTCACATCCTAAGCCAACATGTATATATGCATGTTTTTGTGTGTGGCGTCATTAGGACTGAAAGACAACTTAGCATGTGAGTTGTATCCAATTGTGTGTCCTATATACCTTTCCAAAAAAGATAAACCACTTCTAAATGTTCTTTGGCATACCTAGATGTAATGGGACTAACCGTTGGCATCATTGATGAGATTTAATCACACTAAACCCGGTGGAAAATGTTTATAGTAGTAATGTAGTAGTGAAGAATGTCTAGATAGTTGTGTAGAAAATTTCCAAAATTCAAGCTTTAATGCAATTTCATAAATTTCACCTCTTTTCCAAAGGTTTTCTGGATCTATTCCCTATGAATTTACAACCTTAGGGCTGATATGAAATATAATAATACAACATCAAGCAGTGAAAAATATTTCACTTCTTTTCAATATCAACCAACAAGGAAATCTAAGAGACAAGATCCCAAATGTGTGCCAACGAGTTTCAGCCCTCTAGGGTAATCTTATCATGCATAAACCAGATTTGAAATTCACTTTATGATAAAGTAATTAAAGTAGTAAATCTACTCTAATACCTTCAATATCAAAATTAACACACTTAACAATTTCATTTTTAATTTCTGTCAAATCGGCAAGAAATACTAGTGCTGAAAATTACCAAACCATGAAGATAAAGATAGAGGAAAATGAATTTGAAACTAGAAAATTTTGGGCAGCTGAAAAATTCATTTATATGTATAAAAATGAAGTATATGTACTTACCATACCCTCATCCTAAGTTTAGTACAATGCTCTAGCCCTCCAAAACCCTAGTTAGGGGAAAAACATGAAACCCCTGGATCTTCCACAAGCTAGCGTCAAAACTAGCAAGCCTCCTTGACTCCAAGAAAGGCATCTCTCCTTTAATCCTCCTCAACAAGTGAAACCTTGGGGTTTATCACTAAAACCTCACACTTTGAATTAATTATAGACTTGCCCACTAGCTTCAGTATGTTCTCCTTGTCATTATTAGTTATACTCTTGTACGGCCTCCTACCACTTCTCCTAGATCTCCTCAAAACTAGAAGGCTATTCCAGCCTCTCATTGGAATGTCCAAGTTCCACTAGATCAACAAATACCTTGTAAAGGAAATTCTGTCTCTCGCCTCTAACCAAATTACTCATACAAGCTAGACTACAATCATTGATGATGTAATACTGTCCATCAAATGCAACTCTACATTACATTTTCCATTCAAGAAATTGAAAGAAGATTCTTCTTTAAACTAGGAACAAAGAAAACATCATTGACCTCAAGAAATTCATCTAATGGAATCCATAAGGAAATGGAGTAAACTCCTCTCATAGGATAAGTAGCATCATCACTCAATTCCACACTTATACCTCCCTCTTAGTGTTGAAGTTTGTTGAAGAGTGACCTATCATAGGTCATATATCTCAAAGCTCCACTAACCACATACCTTTCAACACTACAAAATGTTAAAACATAAACAAAAGACCATGGAGAAGGTAGTCTCATACTCAAAGGAATCCTCCTCTACACCTACTGTAGTTCCAACTACGACTTGTTTCTTTCCCTTTTCCTTCTTCAATGGACACTGGCTGGCATAATTTCCCATCCCATGAAATTGAAAACATATCACTTTACTCAAATCCTTCTTTCCTATACTTGTATCTTCTTCTTGTAGCCTTTTCTTTCTACCCTTTATTGTCCTCCCAACGAGTGAAATATCATCTACTTGCTCATGTTTCCCTAAAAAGGATTGTATCTTGAATTCCTTCTATAGAAGATCATTCCATAGCTTTGCAAAAGCTATAATATTCTCATTAGCATAAACATCCTGAATAAAAGGCCTCTAGGAAAGTAAAAGTCCATTCAAAGCAATGGATACCAACTCCTTATCCTCCACCTTTTTCCCAATGTTAGCCAAATGATTTCTCCATTATATGATCTTGGTAATTTTTCTTCCCATAGTGTCTAGCTTGCTTATGCAAATGGCTGAAAGAAATGTTTCAAATATCTCTAATTCCTCCAATATTTCCGATTTCTCTCAAGTTTACATGGCATTGATTTCTTTGATATTTTCCAAAAAAGTTATGCCCAATTTTATTTTTGTTGATATTTTCCAATAATTTAAAATATTTTCAATGCGTTTCTTTCAGAGCATGGCGATATATTCCCCAAAATTATATTTGCAACATTGGTTGAAAGCATGTTTTGGAGGAGCATCTATCGAGAATTACAAGAGCTTTGAAACAAATAATCCACCGCCCCAAACATGTCTTTATTCGTTGTATTCTCTACAATGTTTAGGATGAAATGATCCTTCATCAAATCAAATGACTCTTTTCCTTGGCCTCTTTCTTACAATGAGCAATCAACTATGTTGGATCAATCACTATATGCTTCTAAAGATCAGCTTCCTCCATGAACATCTGAAAGCTAAGATTCCAAGGAACAAAATTGGAAGCCCCTTCCAACCTGTTAGACTAACTAGGATTGAGAGTTATTTGACACATCCTGAAATAATTCTCAAATGCAAAATAAAAAATTAATGAAGTAGACATAGCTCTTCCAATGGTCCTAGTACTTCTCTAAACTGACCTAAGGTTTCACATCCAACAACCTCAAACATCTAAAACAACCTCAACAATGTCAAGCACCTCTTCGAGGTACACCACAATTGAAATAATAACTCCCTATTTCACCAAAAGAGCGATCTCAACCAAAATAGCTTTGGTAGCATGTAGAAATTTTCCAAAATTTAAGCTTTAATGCAATTTTAGAGATTTCATCTTTAAAGGTTTTCCAAATCCAGTCCCTGTGAATTTATAGTCTTCAGGCTGATCTCAAATATATTATATAACAACTGCAAGCAGCAGATGATATTCACTTTCTTTTCAACACCATTCAAAAAGGAAATCCAAGAAAAGATACCAAATGGGTGCCAACGAGTTTCATCCCTCTAGGGAAGTCTTATCGTGCATAAACCAGATTTCAAACTCAATTTATGACAGCAGTAAATCTGCCCTAGTAACGTAAATATCAATGTTAATACCTATTATCACACAAAACCTCACTTTTTGACATAAAGTCCTAAAGCTTAAGCAAGGATTTGGACAAACTAAGAGAGAAGCCACTATCACCTAACCAACCCTCTTTCGCACTTTAGGCCGTCTCTCCTCCGGCTTAAGTGGGGCTCTCCCATAACAAGACTTCTAGAACTGGTGCAAGAAAGTACAAGGTGAAATGAAGAGATGGTTTTAGCAAAATAGTTCTTATGGTTGCATAAATAAAGTGGATGGAAGGACCGAAGACTGGTCTCTTACCATTGGGTGCATGTCATCAAATCAAGGTTCAAATTGGAGTCTATCCTATTGAGGAAAAGATGGAAATTGTGGCTTGTTATGACTCAAACACTTGCCTAAAGGTAAAAATCCTTATCCTAGTGGCAGTGCTTCGGGGAAACTGTCAAGAAATCCACTGACTATTGCCTCAGTGGCCTTGCCTCTTGCTTTAAGACTGAGAAATACATGTTGCTAACCTAAGGAGGGTTTTCCTAAGGGACGGGTTGAGCTAGGTTGTTAATTTTAGATAACAATGGTATGTTCTATGATGCTTTAGCACAATTTACTTCAATGTTCCTTTACCAGCCCAATGATAATTTCCAATTATTTCCAATAGCAATCACATTGACAGTAAATGTAGATAGAACATAAAAACATGTACAAAAGACAAGCCAAGACAAGAGGACACAAGATTTGGCGGATGCCAGGGAAAAACCCCAATGTGGGGAAAACCCTTTGATCAAATCTTCTTATTATTATTCAATAGTTCAACAGAGAGAGAGAGTACATAGATCAAATTTACTTGCCCAATACACAGTCAAAACAACCCTATCAAAATAAGTAGTCAAAAACAATCAACTGCATTTCTAACCAGAAAGTCAACACTAGTCAAATCAACAACAAAACTTCCTCCAAGCAGCTCGGTCAACAACAGTCCAATTCAACCTTCAAGAAGGGTCAAAGTCAACCCAAAACAATCCACAAAAGCTCAGTCAACCCTGGTCAAACTTCAGTCAGCCCTATGGTTAATGCAGGTCAAACAACCTTAATTGCCTCAGTTTCTGTTGTTGATTTGGGGTAGCATCGGATGTGCTCTAGCCAAGAAATGGTTTGGGCAGATTCTAACCGGTTTGGGAGATATTAAAATAATTAATATTTTTAATGGAGTTCCTAAGTCTAAACTTAGGAAAAATAAAATATTAATGGGTATTAATATAAAACTTGGTTAGAAGGTTCCAAAAGTCATGGATCAAGCCAAATCTAATCTTCGCCGTTGATTAGAGATTTAATCTCGGCCATTAATGGACCAACGAGAAAAGTATAAGAAGAGGCTTGAGGGTCAATTGGAGAACACACCAAGAGAGATCAAGAATTCGATTTTTTGGGGCAGGGTTTGCTGAGGAAATCGAGTGAGTGATTTGAGTTGCAGCTGAGGAGCAGTGAATACATAGCAGAGAGGCAGAGTCAGTACCGGGAGGATCAGCGCATAGCCGGGAGAGGTTGATGCAAAGCCAACTAAAGGCTACGCAGAGGCAGCCAGGAGCTGCGCAGAGCCAAAGAGGCCAACGTGTGAGGCACAGAGGGTCTAGGGGTTGACGCAGAGGCCAGAGAGGTTGACGCAGGGCGTAGAGGCAGCACTGGAGGATTTCGTGCGACAGACTGGGAGCTGGAGAGTCAGATAAGGTGACGTAGTCCCTATCAGAGTGATGTAGAGCAGCAGAAGCTGCAATTTTTGCTGTGGGATCGTTCATCCAGTGATTAATTAGCCACAATATTTGTTTCCAAGGGGAGGTACTATTGCCAAGGGCATTCTCTGTTGGGTGAGCCATTTCTGGCACCCTGGTTGTATTATGAAAACTGCATAATAATAAAATCCTCTGAATAGCTGCACCAATTTTCCCGCATTGGGTTTTTCCGGGGACATTGTTCCAAAAATAATGGTGTCACTTGTGTGCTTGTTTTCTTTTAGTTGACGATCTGTAGATATTGATACTGTACTTGTGTTTATTTTTAGTATTTACATGGTAAATAACTTATTAAGTAATTAAACAAGTAGGAAAAAATAAACCAAATAGTACAGAAAGAATTTCTAATAGGTTAAACTTAGAAATTCCAAAATGGTATCAGAGTGTGGTTGCAGATCACAGGATGACTGAAGGCATCAGCCGAGCAGAGTAGTAGCAGCAGAAACAACTGTCCCGAGTGACAGAAGTTGTTCCTAGCAGAAAGAAGCAAGGAAGGGGTGACGCAGAGGGTCTGCATCA
Organism: Pinus tabuliformis; assembly: GCA_031772625.1. Classification (NCBI taxonomy): domain Eukaryota; kingdom Viridiplantae; phylum Streptophyta; class Pinopsida; order Pinales; family Pinaceae; genus Pinus; species Pinus tabuliformis. Next base: position 1,452,126,577 of record CM062819.1, on the reverse strand, counting down.
TCAGTTTGAGCCAGGAGGAGGATCAGCGCAGAGGCAAAGAGGAAAAGACTTGACCTACGTAGTGCCCAGTCATCTTTCTCAGTCAGGAAGGATCGACTTTGTGGCCAAGAGTTGCAGATTTTGCTGGTGTCGGGATTGCGCAGAGCCTAGAGGCTTAGTCCTTCAAGATGCTGGGGTATAGGAGGCTGCGGATAATTTGCGGAGCGAAGATGGTGGGGTACTATGGTTAGAACAGTACCTAACAGGGCAAGGCTAAGGAGGAGGGATTTCCAGAAAGGAAATCAAGACTCAGAGGGAGTCGAACCGAGGACTCCTAAGAGGGAAGTAAAGAGACTCAGAGGAGTTGGAAGAAAGGCAACATAATGGCTGTGAATGGACTGAGAGATCAGGATAGGTTGGACGGAGCATCCAACTTCATGGTCTGGAAGGCTAGGATCTTGTCCTTTCTAGACAGATATCGCATCAAGGACTTCGCCTTGAAAACAATAGCGATCCTAGTTGACCTAGCTGAAAATGAGAAGTATGAGGAGGCAATGGCCAGGGCGAAGTGCATCATTCTTGATGGGGTCAAGGATCATATGGTGCCACATATTGCCAAGTAGGACACGACAAATGAGATGTGGGATGCCCTGAAGAAATTGTACCAGCATACTTCCCTGCAGAGGAAGATGTTACTTGAAAATCAGTTGTGGTCATACTAGATGCAGAAGGGAGAGCAAATAGATTTCTTCCTTGGTGGATTGAAGGAAATCCATGACTAGCTAACTTCCATAGGGGCCACGCTGGAGGAGGAATTGATGGTGAGGACTGCACTGAACGCAGTTTCCGAGGATTGGGAGGTATTTGTCCAGAGCATATTGGGCAGGAAAATTCTTCCAGATTGGGAAGAACTGTGGGCCACTCTTCATCAAGAAGAGATTAGACGGGTGACCAAGGCAGGGAGTAGTGGAAAAGGGGTCAGGATCAAGAAGGAGGAAGAAGAGGATGCGACTCTAGCATCTGCGGGGAAGCAGGAGAAGAGGAAGAAGAAGGACCTCTCCAAGGTCAAGTGCTTCCATTGTGGGGAACTGGGTCATTTTGTGAACCAATGTCCTAGGAAGAAGAGCAAGGGAGAGGCTTCAGACTCGAAGGCAATGCCTGCAAAGGCAGAGAAAGAAGTCGAGGAGGAGGACGATTGTGCCATGAGTGCTCATGTGCCACTTGAGAAGAAGTGGGGAGACATCGAGCTGTAGTCAGACGGACTATAGGCGATGAGGGGCAGGATCCTTGAGGTACCCAACCTCTTGGATTATACCTTGCTACAGGAGCCCCGAAGAGGAGTAGCAGGACTGGCGGATGTGGATGGAGCGGCAGAGAGTGCTACAGTGCAGGAGTCCCGGGACAGCGTGAGTCTAGCAGGCTGCAACAGTGCAAGAGGCACGAGAGTGTTCCACCTGTGCGGGATGGAACAGAAAGGTGTGCAACGGTGCGAGATGCAGGGAGTTGTTGCAACAATGCAGAGGTCAGTAGAGGGAGCACTTGTTAGTGGCAGAGGGAGCTTCAACATCGGGAGTGTCTCTAGCCTGACAGGGATGTCAGAGTTAGGTGGATCAGTTACTTATTTCTTAGTAACTGAGTTGCAATGCAGTAGCAGTATGCAGCGTGATGAGAGGGGATGCAGTGCAGATGCAGTGCTGGGAGGATGGACCAGCAGTAGCATGGATGCAGAGGGAGTTGTCGTACGGATGCAACAATGGCAGTGGCAGGGCCATGGGTGGCAGTACAGGATGCAGCAGTACAGAGGAAGTTGGGCGGGGAGGCCTAGCATCAACACAGGGAATGATGCTGAATAATCAGGGTGGTGCTCAGTGTGGAGTATTTGACCTTGGAGAGGTCCTTCTTCTTTCTCTTCTCCTGCTTTCCCGCAGATGCGAGAGCTGCATCGTCTTCTTGCTCCTTCTTGATTCTGACCCCTTTTCCGCTACTCCCCGCCTTGGTCACCCATTTGATCTCTTCTTGACGAAGAGCTGCCCATAGTTCCTCCCAATCTGGAAGGCTCGACTTGCCCAGTATGCTTTGGACAAATACCTCCCAATCCTCTGAGACTGCGTTCAATGTGGTCCTCACCATCAGTTCTTGATCCAACGTGGCACCTATGGAAGTTAGCTGATCACGGATCTCCTTCAATCCACCGAGGAAGACATCTATCTGCTCTCCCCTCTGCATCTGGTATGACCGCAACTGATTTTCAAGTAACATCTTCCTCTGCATGGAAGTATGCTGTTACAGTTTCTTCAGGGCCTCCCACATCTCATTTTTCGTGTCCTTCTCAACAATATGTGGCACCACATGATCCTTGACCCCATCAAGGATGATGCACTTTTCCCTGGCCATTGCCTCCTCATACTTCTCATTTTCAGCTGGGTCAACTAGGATAACTATCGTTTTCAAGGCGAAGTGCTTGATGTGATACCCGTCTAGAATGGACAAGATCCTAGCCTTCCAGACTATGAAGTTGGAAGCTTCGTCCAGTCTATCCTTATCTCTCAACCCATTCATTGCCATCTTGTTGCTCTTCTTCCGACTCCTTTGAGTCTCTTTACTTCCCTCCTGGAAGTCCTCGGTTCGACTCCCTCTGAGTCTCAATTTCCTTTCTGGAAATCCCTCCTCCTTGTTCTTTCCCTGTTAGGTACTGTTTTGACCACAGCACCCCACCAGCTTCACTCCGCAAATTATCCGCAACCTCCTATACCTCAGCAACTTGAAGAACTGAGCCTCTAGACTCTGCGCAATCTCGACACCGGCAAAATCTACACCTCCTGGCCACAACGTCAATTCTTCCACGCTGAGAAAGATGACCGGGCACTGCGTAGGTCAGGTTTGCTCCTCTCTTCCACTACGTTGATCCTCCTCCTAGTTCGAACTGATGACGCAAGTGCTCTGTGTCACCCTTTCCTTGCTGCTTTCTGCTAGGAACAACTTCTATCACTCGGGATAGCTGTTTTCTGCTGCTACTGCTCTGCTTCGCTGATGTCTTGAGTTATCCTGTGATCTGCAACCACCCTCTGATACCATGTTGGAATTTCTAAGTTTAACCCGTTAGAAATTCGTCCTGTACTATCTGATTTATTTCTTCCTACTTGTTCAATTACTTAACAAGTTATTTACCATGTAAATACTGAAAATAAATACAAGTACATTATCAACACATACAGATCATCAACTGAAAGTAAAAAATCACACAAGTGACACCGTTTTTTTTGGACTAATGTCCCCGGAAAAACCCAACGCGGGAAAACCGGTTCAACTATTCAGAGGGTTTTGTTATTATGTAGTTTCAAAATTCAACCTGGGTGCCAGAAATGGTTCACCCAACAGAGAATACCCTCGGCAGTAGTACCTCTCAGTTGGAGACAGATATTCCAGCTAAAGCACCGGATGAACGATCCCACAACAATAATGCATCTTCTACTGCTCTGCATCACTCTGATAGGGACTGCGTCACCCTATCCGGCTCTCCAGTTCTCAGTCTGTCCCGTGAAATGCTCCCAGTGCTGCCTCTAGGCCCTATGTTAGCCTCTGGCCCAGCGCCAGCCTCTCTGGGCACTGCGTTAGCTTCTAGAGCCTCTGCGTCAACCCTTGGACCCTCTGTGTCTCACACGCTGGCCCTCTCTGGCTTTGCGTAGCTCCTGGCTACCTCTGCATGGCCTCTAGCTGGCTCTGCATCCCTCACCCGGCTCTGCGTCCCTCACCCGGCTCTGCGCTGATCCTCCTGGTACTAACTCTGCCTCTCTGCTATGTATTCACTGCCCCTCAGCTGCAACTCAGATCACTCACTCGATTTCCTCAGCAAACCCTGCCCCAGAAAATCGAATTCTTGATCTCTCTTGGTGTGTTCTCCAACTGACCCTCAAGCCTCCTCTTATACTTTTCTCGTTGGTCCATCAACGACTGAGATTAAATCTCTAATCAACGGCTAAGATTATATTTGGCTTGATCCATGACTTTTGTGTTGATTTGGGGTAGCATCGGATGTGCTCTAGCCACGAAATTTGGTGGAGAGGTTGGGGCACATGAGATCTCCAATACCCAGAAAGGGTTTGGGCAGATTCTAAATAGTTCAGGAGATATTAAAATAATTAATATTTTTAATGGAGTCCCTAAGTCTAAACTTAGGGAAAATAAAATATTAATGTGGATTAATATGAAACTGTGTTAGAATGGTCCAAAAGACATGGATCAAGCTAGATCTAATCTTAGCCGTTGATTAGGGACTTACTCTCGATCATTGATATGTTAGGAAAAGTATAAGAGGAGGCTTAAGGGTCACTTGGAGAAAACACCAAAGTGATCAGTCATTCTATTCTCTAGAGCGGGGTTTGCTAAGAGAGATAGAATTAGTGATCGGGAGTTGCAGCTGAGGGGCATTGAGTACAAAGAGACAAAGTGGCATAGATAGTGCCGGAAGAGCAGCAAGTAGCCAAAGAGAGTGACGCAGTAGCTGCTAGGGCTCATGCAGGGCCACGCAGAGGCCCTAGATTCTTCAACATGGTATCAGAGCTAAGGTGTTGAAATCAAAGGAAGGGCAGCAAACAGAGACATTCAAGGATCAACTTCAAGAAGGGCATCAAAGCAAGTTGAAGGGCTTTGTCAAAATTGAAGGATCAGTCTTCAACAACAGTCTACAACAGCAAGGGTTTTGTCTATATAATCAAAGAGACTGTCTACAATAGCAAGACAATTTAAGTCCTACAACCTACAAATTTGGATCTCGGATCACAGTCAAAAGAAGAAAACGCAGTACTACCCATAGTCTCAGTGCCAGGATCAAGTAATCTCAATTAAAAGATGAAGTGTTCAGGATACATGGCAACAATTTTGGTGCCTCCCACAGTTTTGGTCTACATCATACCAATGATAGTCACTACCTCAGATTGAATCCTTTTCTATAAAGAACACAGTCTTGACAACTCAGAATCATGATGCACACTCGATGGCATATTGAAGCGGATCATCTACAAGCACTCAGAAATAGGTCTAAGGTATTATAAGGTGATCGTAGCAAGTAACCTTGATGCTCTATGAGTCTACACGATGCTGCATACTACAAGGTTCACTTGTGTGATAACAATACAGTGCCATCTCAAATCATAAGGATCAGATGTATAAGTCATAGTAACTTGAAGACAAGCTTCCTATCAAGAATCTTATCTGGAAGAAGCATCAATGCATCTGCTTCAACAACTTTCAACATGATCAAGGTGAAGATTTTATCTTCACATGTCAAGTAAGTATTTTTCATTAATCAAATTGGTAAAATGACTTCATAATTGCAAGGAGATCTATAGGTTGGATGGGTCATCAAAGGTCCTTGCATGGAATAAGGAGGATTGTCACAATCCTCATAGATGAGAGAAGTCAGTGAACAGGTCTCCTTTGAATTCATGGGAGGGAACTATTAAAGACCTCTCATCCCTATGTAGCAAGAAAGGAGACATAAAAGAGATATATGAAATGCTAGAAGATATACTCTCTGAAATGAAGTTAAGAAGGTCATATCACTTAGACCTGATTGAAGGTATCAAAGAATGAAGGAATATCTTCATGAGATCTCAATTGGGAGATCTGGGAAAGATGATAAGAAGATGATCATCATTGATATACTAATTGATAAGCAAGGTAACAAATGTCCATAGACAAGGAAGTTACCTCATTCAACTTGTGGTCTCTAGGCTAGATAGGAAAAGACAAGTTGAAAGTGTTGAAGGTCAGAACTTAAACATTTGCAGAAAGGAAAAGGAAGTTTGGTGCTCAAACAAAGACAAAACAGTGCTATGGAAAGATTATGAAAAGAAAGTTCATATCAACTGAAAGATGGAGGAAATTGAAAAGGGCTAAGAAAAAGAGGGAATAACAAATCTCTCTATGATTAAGATGGTATCCCTCACAAAAGGGTCCTATCATAAACTTTTGTTATAGATATGACCATGATAATAAGATGTCTCGTGGAATCATGGAAGCATTAGAAACGAGAGCTCGTGACATCACCATGGGAATAATGAAGGACAAAATCCATGGTAGTCAAATGTTGGAATTTCTAACTCTGACACGTTAGAAACCCTTCATGCACTTTACTGATATATTCCTACCTACTTGTTCTGTTAATTAACAAGTTATTTACCATGTAAATACTGGAAATAAATACAAATGCATGCTCAACACATTACAGATCATCAACTGAAGGAAATAGAAACAAGCACACAAGTGACACCGTTGTTTTTGGACTAATGTCCCTGGAAAAACCCAATGTGGGAAACCGGTGCAGCTATCTGAGGGTTTGATTTATTAAGCAGTTTCAGAATACAATCTAGGTGCCAAATCCGGCTCACCCAACAGAGAAAAATCTTGGCAGTAGTACCTCTCTACTCGAAAGCAGATATTCCGGCTGAAACCCCGGATAAACACTTTGGCAGCTCCACAGCTCCAATCTTCCCCATGAAACCCCAACGTCAACCTCTAGGGATTGCGTCAGCCTCTCTCTGGCCCAACGTTAGCCCAACGTCACTCTGGCTTAGCCTGCGTCAGCCTTTGGAGGAACTGCGTCAGTCCTCTGGCCCTCTGCGTCAACCACGCTAGCCCTCTAAGGCACTGCGCAACTCCTAGCTGCCTCTGCATGAGCCCTGACTAGCTTTGCGTGAACCCTTGGCTGCTTCTGCATCCCTCTCCTCTACTGCGCTGATCCTCCCGGTGCTATATCTACTCTCTGATTCTGTATTCACTGCCCTCAGCTGCAACTCTGATCACTCTCTCAACTTTCTCAGCAAACCCAGCCCTAAGTAAGTCAAAATCTTGATCTCTTGGTGTGTTCTCCAAGTGACTCTCAAGCCTCCTCTCTATACTTTTTCGTTGACAAATCAATGGCAAAGATTAAGTCCCTAATCAACGACTAAGATTTGATCTGGCTTGATCCATGAATTTTGGACCATTCTAAAACAATTTTATATTAATTCACATTAATATTTTATTTTCCCTAAGTTTAGACTTAGGGACTCCATTAAAAATATTAATTATTTTAATATCTCCCAAACTGTCTCGAATCTGCCCAAACCCTTTCTGGGTATTGGATATCTCATGTGCCTTAGCCTCTCCACCAATTTTCATGGCTAGAGAACATCCGATGCTACCCAAAATCAACATCAAACATGAAGTATATAGCTTTTGGGAATCTCACTGAACATTGAAGGAAAGAAAGATGTAATCCAGGACAAGGCTCATCATACATCAAGGAAAAAGGAAACATCTGCTAGAGGGTGATATGCAAGATCCTCAAGGTTCTCTGATGGAGTCCTCATCGGAGGGTTCACTAATCTAGAAAAGAAGCAAGTGTTTCATTAGACTTGTGAAATTTATGGGATGATGCTGTGATGACATGAAGCAGATCAAGGGATTGAAGATTTTTTCAATCAAGGAAGTTGTTGGAAGAAGCCTAGATGACCTAAAGGTAAAATGAGGTATGTATGCTTGTGTTTAATATTGTAATGTCATGTCATATGGTTGCAGGTAACATGGATCATTACTTCTATCTTGAGAAGCATGATCAAGGGAAAGGGATCTCCTCCTCTGAAAGGATGCAGGAAGGCATAAAGTCACACTAAGATGAAATCAACATAATATGTCCTCATATGAAGTATGAGGTGGTTGACTACAATTAAGAAACTCTGATTGAAAGCTCCTAGGAATGGAATGTGTGAGGAAGGAAGAGATCGTGAGATATGCAACCATGATGAAGGCAATCAACATCCAAAGGACCAAGAAGACTTGACTAGGAAATCTCCCAGAAAAGATATGAAGACTCTGATGAAAGTCTGAAAAGATGAAGACCCTTGACAATGGATATCTTTGGGAGATGTGTCAACATGTATGCAGGATGTTGATACCTACAAGAAGATGTCATGATGAAAAGCCATCTCGAAAGGTACGATTTGATTTAATGTTATGATTTCTTGAATAAATATCTAGATGAGTTCATGCAAGGCTACTGGAACAAGAATTGAAAGTACAAGTACAACTAGCATTCATGTGGTGGATGGAAATTCCTGAAAGAAACATGATGAGGAAGAAGTAGCCATATGATGAAGGTTCCAAATATGAAGAAGGCCACTTTCCATGAAGAAAGGAATGACATGACGAACCAAGAAGGAAAGTGATCGATGGCTGATGCCCTACAAGGAAGAAGCTCAACTGAATTTCATGACATCAAGGAAAGAAGTTGATCAAGCAGCTAAAGGACCCATGAAGAAGAAGTTGCTGATAAAAAGACAAGTCCCTGATTAAGAGGGAGCTTGGATTGGGTCACCCCTAATTAAAAGGAGTGAAAGTTGTGTTTTTCTATTTCATGTGTCACGCACCGGACCAAGACTAACAACCGTAAGTCTTAATGAAGGCCATGAAGAGAAATGTAGACACATGATGGATGTATCCTCACTAATTGAGAGGGAGAGATAGACACAACATTCTTGTCTTCACTTGGAAGAAAGAATGGGGGATTGGGTAATAATCTGGCACCCGATGCTCTTTGAGGATGTGTAGGGCATCCAAGATAAGAGTAGGCAAGAGGACTGATATTCTTTGAGGGCTGGGAACCCAAGATAAGAATAGTCCTAGAAGGTCATAGTGAACACCCAAGTGGTTATGTACCTTGAGAGACAATGATGGTGTCTATAGTCATTGGTCTCGCCAACATTGTGCTCTGATCTGATTAGAAATAGAGCTGTTAGTCAAGGCCTTGCTGTGGAAACAATGTTGGTTACTATGATGCTATACAGATGGGTTACTAATCCGATTCTTCTTATGAGAAATTCTTCAGATTGAAAATGACCAAGTACCATTATGAATACCTCCCTAGGTAAGAGGGATTGTTGAAGTGTAACTAGGTTCGGTCTCTCATAAATGTAATTTTGATCTTTGTACTTGTAAAAGAAAAGAAATATTATTTTTGTAAATTATAAAAGGAGTTTCTTGCTCATTACATAGGTCCAACACATGTCGAAGTGCTATAGGAAAGTCAAAGAGTCAAACAAAATGTTAAAGAGTTCTTCTTGAGCATATATGTAATGTAAATGAATCAACCTAGTGTCTAGATCAGCCCTCCAAGACAAGCACAATCCTCTTGAAGAAGGCAGCAAGCAAAACGATGTAAAACACAGTCATGTCGACTTGCAAATGAATTAAAAGAAGTCATGTCAGCTTGCAAAAGGAGATTCAACACTTCACACTGTCATATCGGCTAATTATGGAGGACAAACAACTATAAATACCTCGCTAGGGTCACCACAGAAAGACAAAAAAACTCTAACTCTCTGTAATTTCATATGGGTGCATGAAGCTCTAAAATTTTAGATGGAACAGTAAGGTACATGATCTCGGTGACGAGTACAGTGTCTCAGTGCAAGCAAATTACAGTGATAAGTGTGTCTCAGCCTCCTCATAATCCCAGTCTCGAAATGCTGAATGCAGTCATGACACATACAAAAAGATAGTCACTATCTCAGTGATCTCTTAATAATATACTCTCAGTCTAATTATGATAAAAGAGGATCACAATGATCCCACAGTAGTATACACAGTCTCGGCATTCTTATTCTGAAGAAGATCATACACTCTCGGTATAACAATAATGATAAGGATCTCGGTGATCCTATAGGAATACTCTCAATATACATACATATCTCAATATGGATCTCATTGTTATGATGGTGATCTTGATGAAGATGTAGAGATGATCTCAGTAAAGGCACAATGGTGATCTCAAGCAGCAGTCATGGTGCAGCAATGATGATCTCGGTGAAGCAGTAATGATGATCATAATGATCTTGTTGATTTGGGGTAGCATCAGATGTTCTCTAAGCCTCAAATTTGCAGGGAGGCTTGGGCACATGCATTCCAAAGAACCCAGAAAGCGTTTTGGGAAATTCCACCCAAAAGTGATTTTATTAAAATAATTAATTTTTTTAATGGGGGTCCTAAGTCTAAACTTAGGAAAATTAAAATATTAATGGGTATTAATCTAATCAGGGTGAAACTTCTAGAAAAAGACACAGATCAAGCCAAAACGATCTGAGCCTTTGATTATGATTTAATCTAGGTTGTTGGTTGTCCAACAGATAGATATAAGAAGGGGCTCGAGGGTCATTTGGAAAACACATAGATTGATTGAGAAAATTGACTTTCAGAAGTGAGAACTTCTCAGGAGGAAAAATTGATTGAGGAGATCTCTTGTAGTTGAGGGGCAGGGATAAAAGCTTCCGGAGAGAGAGATTCTCAGTCGGAGATACATCAACAGAGAGAGGCAGTAAGTGATCCAGAAGTCTTGACGTAGGGCCACGCAGAAGCAACGTAGAGGGAGAGAAAGGAAGTCAAAAGTCAAAGTAGAGGGTCAGTTTCAGCGGCCGGAAGCTAGGGTGTGAGACCAGGAGGCTGAGAGCAGTGACTCTGGGCTACTGATCGATTCCCTAGTTGGGCGACGTTGTCCCTGAGAGGGTTGATGTTGGGAAGCGTAGAGGCAGCACAAAGCCTACCAGGGGCACCTCATCTAGTAGTCGGAACAACTAGGACTTTTTCTTAGTGATTGTGTGAGGTAAACTCACAAGTCTTCCGCCAATATTTGTTTCTGTAACTGAATAACCCTGTGAGGTATTCAGTGATGTATTTAGAATTTGATATTGCTTAATAATAATAAACCCTCGGAGTTGCTGCACCGGTTTTCCCGCATTTGGTTTTTCTGGGGACTTTTGTCCAAAAATAACGGTGTCCTATGTGTTTCTATTTTCGTTGCTCAATTTCTATGTTTCAGAATCATATTTAATATGGTGTATGCTGCTTCAATATTTCATGAAGAAATCTGAAATAAGTTTGTAACATAATTTACAATCTAGGAGAAGTAAATTCAGCTGGTTGCAGTAGGATTCCTGAGATTGTTAGATCTAGGAATTTTCACATGGTATCAGAGTTATTGATGTGAAACAGGGAAGAGCAGATCTAGCACTGAAGCAAGGGCCAACTTGCTGCAGCAAGCAGCAGTTTGAATCCCCTGAGGGATTGCGCAGTTCTAGCCAGGAGGGCTATATTTTCATGTGTGTCTCTCTCTGAGTGAGCCGATAGAGAGGTAAGACTGCCAAATCGAGAATTTGCCAAGGCAGAGGGAACCACGCAAAGAATCAGCACAAAGCTAGAGGGACACAATTTTCAGTGCTGGGCAGAAAAAGCAGTCAGAAGGAAGAAGAAGATCGCATAGTGAGGGAATACTTCCTCAGTGATTTCTTGCCGAGGAAATCAATATTTCTCAGTTACTGGGCAGCAGAGGAGCAACAACTTACCAACTCCATCAAGGAGTGTGTAAGCCAGCCTAGGAGCTACACAGTATGGAGAAAGAGGAAGTTGTTCGACAATTTTCGGAAGATATCGCAACCAGTGGCTTGAGGGATCAGGACAGGTTGGATGAGGCTTTCAACTATGTCATCTAGAAGGCTAGAATGTCCTTCCTTCTAAATGATCATGCCCTCAAGATGTATGTTGATAGTGTGGTAGCTGTCCCTGCAGATGCAAATCCGCTAAAGAAGTACAAGGCTGAGATGTCAAAGGCCAAGAGGATGATCCTAGATGGAGTCAAGGATCACGTGGTGTGCGACGTTGCTAACAAAGGAACTACTAAAGAGATGTGGGATGCCTTGGCCACATTGTATCAAGGATCTTCCGAGCAGCAAAAGATGTACTTGGAACATGTGAAAATTTCTAAATGAACAAGTCAGAAATCCTACTATAGTAAATTGATTTACATTACCTACTTGTTTTCTTCATTTAACAAGTTATTTTCAAAAATATTCAGAAAATGTTAATGTAAATACACTGTAGCCTACACCACTATACAGATCAAGTACTGAAAAATAAATGAGACAACCATGCAAAGGACACACTTATTTTTGGACTAAACGTCCCCGGAAAAACCCAATGCAGGAAAACCGGTGCAGTAGCTCTGAGGGTTTTCTATTATTAAGCAGAAGTTCTGAATACAAATGCTAGTTTCCCTCCCGGCAAACCAGTGACAGAGAAATACAATGGTGAAGAACCTGAGTGAGTTTTACCTCACTTTACCGGCAAAATCTGGCTGATCCGGCAACAAATCTGGCTGGCCCCGGCTACAACTTCGCTGCCCCTTCGCAGTAACTGCGTGGGCCTGCGTGGAGCTCTTTGAGGCTCTGCGTCAGCACTACTGCCCACTGCGTCAGCTTTCCTGGCTGTTCCGATAGTTTTTGGCAGCTCCCTAACTTTTTGTGTGGAAGACAACTCTTCCTCTACGCTGGCCCTCCTGGCTCTGCGTCAAGGCTGCGTGGGCCCAGACTGGCCTAGTGTCAGCTCTCCTGGCTACTGCGCTGCCTCCACAAGCTTCTCTCTGCCTCTCTGTCTGTATTCCCGAACTATCACTGCCCCTCAGCTGCAAGATCTCCCCAATCGATTTCCCTCTTGAGAACTTCTCACCTCAGAAAATCGATTTCCTCAATCTCTCTGTAAGTCTTCCCCAACAGAGTCCAAGCCTCCATTTATACATTTCCTGTTAAGAAATCAACGGCCAATATTAAGTCTTTAATCAACGACTAAGATTAAATTAGACTTGATCATTTTCTCTTAGAAGCTTCTCACCCATATTTTCATTAATACCCATTAATATTTTAATTTTCCTAAGTTTAGACTTAGGAACCCCATTAAAAATATTAATTATTTTAATAAAATACAATCCATGTGGAATTTCTCCAAATGATTTCTGGGTCTTGGAGATCTCATGTGTTCTAGCCCCTCCACAAAATTTCAGAGCTAGAGCACATCCGATGCTACCCAAAAATCAACACTCCCTCTTAGCGAGGAATGTGCTCTAGAAATACTTCCTAGTAGAAGTATCACACTGATCCACGACATCGGTCCTTTGTGTTGTTGATGCTCGGCCTGCTGCCCTTCATCCACTGCGTTGCTGCATTCTGTACTGTTGCCCATGACACTGCCACTATCACTGCTACATTTGTACTGCAACTCCCTCTCAATATGCTGCATCATGTTGCCCATAGCACTACCACTGCTAACTGTTGCACTGCAACTCAGTTGCTGAGAAGTAAGCAACTGAAAAGCCACCCAAAAGCTGACATGTTGGTCAGTCTGGATATCTCGTGACGCTGAAGCTACCTCTGTTGCTAATTTGTGTTGACCCTCTGATGCTACTGCATTGCTGTTGTATTTGCTCTGTGCCTCCTGCACTGCTGCAACACTCCACTGCGCTGCTTCAGACTCTGGCACTCTAGCTCTGCCACTGTTGCTCCATCATCCCTCGCACCAATTGACTCCCATCATTCTGCTACTGTCATTAAGGGCTCCTGTAGCCGTATGTGATCCAAGAGTTTGGGCACCTCAAGGATCCTGCCCCTTTATTTTGTAGTCCTCTCAACTACAGCTCAATATCGCCCCACCTCTTTTCTAGAGGTGCATGAGCACTCATGGCACAATCCTCATCATCGTCCTCTTTGTTAGGTTTCTTTGGAGCAACCTTTGAGTCAGGCTTCTCCTCCCTTCCCTTCTTCCGAGGGCACTGAGTGGCGAAATGACCTAGTTCTCCACATCTGAAGCATCTGACTTTGGATATATATTTCTTTTTCCTCTTCTACTACCCTTGTTGTCCCGCTGATGCGAGAGTTGCATTGTCTTCTTCCTCCTTCTTGGCTCTAATCCCTTTGTTGCTGCTTCCCACCTTGGTCAACCGTCTGATCTCTTCCTGTCGAAGAGATGCCCATATCTCCTCCCAAATGGGGAGAGAATCCCTGCCCAAGATGCTCTGGACAAAGTTTTCCTAGTCTTCAGTGACTGCATTCAGGGTAGTCCTGACCATGAATTCAGGATCTGGTGTAGACCCTATGGAAGTTAGCTAGTCTCGGATCCCTTGCAACCTGAGAAGGAAGGGATCAATTTCTTTTCCCTTCTGCATCTGATACTGTCTCAACTGACTCTCAAGCAACATCTTTTGTTGAACAGAAGTTCCCTCGTACAAAGTGGTGATGGCCTCCCACATTTCCTTTGCTGTCTCCTTCTCAGCAATATGTGGGATCACATGATCCTTGACCCTGTCCATGATCATGCACTTCGCGTTCTCCTGAGCCTCCTCGTACTTCTTGAGAAGATCAGCATCAACTGGAACAACAACCGTCTTCAAGGCATAATCCTTGATGCGATTTTTGTCCAAAACTGCCAGGATCCTGGTCTTCCAGATGACAAAGTTGGATGCTCCATCCAACCTATCCCAATCCCTCAGTCCATTAAATGCCATCTTTGCTCAAATGAGTGTCGAATTGGTTCTCTTCTCCCTCTTTCGCTGTGGCCCGAGCAAAACTCGGATTTGGATTTCTTTGGCACTAGAAATCCTCTAAGGAACACACTCCCTCTGAAATTCAATTTCCTTCACGGAAATCCTTCTGCCAACAACTGTCGAACCACCCCTCTTTGATCTTTCTTTGTTGCTGCTCAACACTAGGTCTAGATTTCTTGGCAAGAAATCTTCTCAGGAATTGATTCTCTACTTTGCTTCTGCCCTATTAGGTATTGTTCTGCACCAACCAGCAATTCCAGATGAAGTTTGCGTTGCATCTCTAGCCCTGTCACCGGAAAAAAACGAGACTCGACAGTCTTTGCGCTTACCCAACAATCACTACACTGCCCTCTGCAGCTACAACGTCACACAAACAAGCTGACGCAGGCTTTGCTTGAGCCTCCCTTGGTGATTGCATCGCCCCTCCTCTAGTCTCTCAGCTAAAAAACTACGCTGTCTCTCGAGACAACTATCTTCAACACAAATTCTCCTCTGTCCTTTCGCTGATGACTTTGGTCCTCCTTGATCTGCAATCGCTCTGATACCATGTGAAAATTTTTGAATCGAACAAGTCAGAAATCCTACTACAGTAAACTGATTTACATTACCTACTTGTTTTCTTCATTTAACAAGTTATTTTTAGAAATATTAAGAAAATGTTAATGTAAATACACTGTAGGCTTCAAGTACTAAAAAATAAATGAGACAACCATGCAAAGGACACACTTATTTTTGGACTAAATGTCCCCAGAAAAACCCAATGCAGGAAAACTGGTGCAACAACTTTGAGGGTTTTCTATTATTATGCATAAGTTCTGAATAAAAATGATGGTTTCCCTCCCGACAAACCAGTGACAGAGAAATACAACGGCGAAGAACCCGAGTGAGTTTTACCTCACTTCACCTGGCAGAATCGGCTGATTTGGCAACAAATTTGGCTTTCCCTTGGCTACAACTACGCTGCCCCTTCACAGTAACTGCGTGGGCCTGCGTGGAGCTCTCTGAGGCTCTGCGTCAGCACTACTACCCCCTAGGTCAACTTTCTCAGCTGTTCCAGCACCTCCTCGACTTTTTGCTTGGAAGGCAGCTCTTCATTTGTGCTGGCCCTCCTGGCTCTACATCAAGGTTGTGTGGGCCTAGACTGGCCCAGCGTCAGCTCTCTTGGTTACTGCGCTGCCTCCACAAGCTTCTCTCCACCTCTCTGTCTGTATTCCCGAACTATCACTACCCCTCAGCTGCAAGATCTCCCCAATTGATTTCCCTCCTGAGAACTTCTCACCTCAGAAAATTGATTTCCTCAATCTCTCTGTGTGTCTTCTCTAACTGACCCAAGCCTCCATTTATACTTTTCCTGTGAGAAATCAATGGCCGAGATTAAGTCTCTAATCAACGACTAAGATTAAATTAGACTTGATCCTCATCTCTTAGAAGCTTCTCACCCATCATTAATACCGATTAATACTTTAATTTTCATAAGTTTAGACTTAGGAACCCCATTAAAAATATTAATTATTTTAATAAAATACAATTCGGGTGGAATTTCTCCAAATGATTTTTGGGTCTTGGAGATTCATGCATTCTAGCCCCTCCACAAAATTTTGGAGCTAGAGCACATCTGATGCTACCCAAAAATCAACAGAACAGAAGTTGAGATCTGCGCAGAGGTAGAAGGGAGAACGTGTGGATCCGTTCCTCACGAAACTGAAGGAGACCCGTGATGAGTTGTTGGCTGCGGGCATACACCTCACGATTTGGAGTAAGTGAGACAACCTCTAAATTCCTTCTTGGATGATTGGAAAGTCTTTGTCCAGAGTATCCTGGACAGAGCAGTATTTCCAAATTGGGACGAGATGTGGGCAGCTCTAAAAAAGAAGAGCTGAGGAGAGACCTGCTCAAGGTCAAACTTGACGGGAGCAGCAGCAACAGTGGGTCGAAGCCCAAAGTAGAGGAGGAGGATAACGCAACCCTTGCATCAAAGGGACAACAGGGGCAACATAGACGAAAGAAGGATGTCTCCAAGGTGAAGTGCTTTAGATGTGGTGAGATGGGCCACTATGCATCCCAGTGTCCTTTGAAGAAAAAGGACAAGGATGAGAAGCATGATCCTAAGGTTGCAGCCGCAAAGATCGAACAGGAGGAGGAGTTCGCCATGACAACCAAGATACCTCCAGGAGGGAGGTGGGTTGATATAGAACTATAGTTCGATAGAGCTACAGATGGGCAAGATCCTTGAGGAGCCCACCTCTTGGATCATCACCTTGCTACGGGAGCCCATGATTAGTAGTAGCGAGATGGAGGAGTTTTTAGTTGGTGCCATGGAGTGTTGATTCGACAAATGTAGTGGTTAGTAGCGCCAGAATGTGAGTAGCGCAGAGAAGAGAGGTAGTAGTGCGAGGAGTCACAGTGCAGAGCTTCAGCAATGTAGTGGCTTCAGAAGAAAGCGTGGAACTAGCAATAGTCAGGATTTCAGCACCGAGGTGTATCCACTGGATACTTGTTCAGTTTTGGGTGTTTTCAGTTGCTTCTCTCAGCAACTGAGTTGTAGTACGGATGCAGTGTTAGCAGTGGTAGTGCTAGTAGCATAACAGATGCAACATTTAAGAGGGAGTTGTAGTACAGATGTAGGATTGGCAGTGGTAGTGTCAAAGGAAGCAATACATTAGCAGTAGAAGCGCAGTAGTTGGTTGACAGCATGTCAGAAATTAGCAGTGCAGAGGACGATGCTTTAGAGTCAGAGCAATATGTAGTAGCAGTGTATTGCTAGAGCACATTCCTCACTAAGAAGGAGTGTTGATTTGGGGTAGCATTGGATGTGCTCTAAGCCTCAAATTTTGCAGGGAGGCTTGGGCACATGCATTCCAAAGAACCTAGAAAGCGTTTTGGGAAATTCCACCTAGAAGTGATTTTATTAAAATAATTAATATTTTTAATGGGGTTCCTAAGTCTAAACTTAGGAAAAATAAAATATTAATGGGTATTAATCTAATCAGGGGTGAAACTTCTAGAAAAAGACACGGATCAAGACAAAACAATTTGAGCCTTTGATTATGATTTAATATAGGCCGTTGGTTGTCCAATAGGAAGATATAAGAAGGGGCTTGAGGGTCATTTGGAAACACACAGAGAGATTGAGAAAATTGATTTTCTGAAGTGAGAAGTTCTTAGGAGGAAAAATCGATTGAGGAGATCTCTTGCAGTTGAGGGGCAAGGATAGAAGCTTTCGGAGAGAGAGATTCTTAGCCGAAGATACATCAACAAAGAGAGGCAGCAAGTGATCCAGAAGCCTTGACGCAGAGGCTAATGTAGGGCCAGAAGGGCCATGCAGAAGCGGCGCATAGGAAGAGAGAGAAAGTTGAAAGTCAGAGCAGAGGGTCAGTTTCAGCAGCGGAAGTCGGGGTGTGAGACCGGGAGACGGAGAGTAGTTACTCTAGGCTACTGATCAATTCCCAGTTGGGTGACGCTGTGCCTGAGAGGATTGAAGCTGGGACAACATAGAGGCAGCGCGGTGATAGCGCAGAGCCTGCCAGGGGCACCTCATCTAGCAGCTGGAACAACCGAGACTTTTTCTCAGTGATTGTGTGAGGTAAACTCACAAAGCTTCTGCCAGTATTTCTCTCTGTAACTGAATAACCTTGTGAGGTATTCAGTGATGTATTCAGATTTTGCTACTGCTTAATAATAATAACCCTCAGAGTTGCTGCACTGGTTTTCCCGCATTGGGTTTTTCCATGGACGTTTGTCCAAAAATAACAATGTCCTATGTGTTTCTATTTTCCTTTCTTAGTTTCTATGTTTCATAATCATATTTAATTTGGGTAGGTTGCTTCAGTAATTTTCTTCGATATTTCATGAAGAAATCTAAAATAAGTTTGTAACATAATTTACAATCTAGAAGTAAATTCAGTTGGTTGTAGTAGGATTCCTGAGATTGTTAGATCTAGGAATTTTCACAGATCTCAGCAGTAAGAAGAGGATTGGTGTCTTGGTCTTGGAGTGGCTTGATAGGTCAAGGGTCATGGTCTTGGTATTCGTCAATTGGAATCTCTATAAGAAGAATTTTGAGTGGGTTTTCCTCTCCAAGAGGGAGAGGTTTTGGCCCTGGCAGAAAGCCAACATCTTGTGTTCTTGTCTCTTGTATTTTGGTAACTGTTTGATGAAGTAAGAAATACACACACTAATGATATCAAGAGAAGATTGTGCTAATAAGAAAAAGTTAAAATACCTCACAAATAGTTATCATGCTAAGAAGAATCACATTAACTCTAATTTCCCTAGATTCTTCAACAATTGGCCAGATGAGAGGTAGTTCCCATGAGTCCCGGACTCCATGGGTAGGATGTGTGCTGGGACATCGACAGGAGAAGGTGAACCACTCATCCTGCTCATATTCCATAGGAGAAGGTGAACCACTCATCCCATGCATATGTCAATCGTAGGGGAAGGTGAACCACTCACCCTACATACATGTGTCTGCAATCGTAGGTGAATGTGAGCCACTCACCCTACACACATGTCAACCATCATGGGGTATCACAAGGGAAGGTGAACCACTCACCCTGTACATAGCGTACCACTAGGGGAAGGTGAATCACTCACCCTATGGTTGCTTATAGCTCCAAGAAGTGCCCCAAGCCCCTAAGAGCTCCTAGAGCTCAGTGACTAACTCATACGGACCCTCATAGGAGGGTATTTCCATGACTCCAAGTCTCTCTTGGAAGGTTAAGAATTTGACCTTCCCTAAAGGCTTCGTGAGAATGTCTACGACCTGCTCATCTGACCTGATGTGTTGGAGCCTTATAGCTTCCCATTATACCATATCTCGGATAAAGTGGTACCTAATATCAATGTGCTTGGAGCTATCATGGAACATGAGATTCTTTGAAAGGCGAATCCCATTATGGTTGTCGCAGAAGATCACTGTGGTATCCAGCACGTGCTCAAATAGCTCACTAAAGAGCTTCCTCAACCAAACAACTGTTGAAATTTCTAAGTCTATCCGTTAGAAATTTTATATGTATTCTTCTGGTTTATTTCTCTTACTTGTTAATTACGAACAATTTATTTAAACATATAAAGATTGAAATAAACACAATATAGTCTCAACCATCTACAGATCAACAGCTGAAAGAATAGCAAACACACAAGTGACACCGTTATTTTTGGACAACTCGTCCCCGAAAAAACCCAATGCAGGAAAATTGGTGTAGCAATTATGAGGGTTATATTGTTATGCATTGTATCCTTGAGTACAACTCAGTGCCAAACTGGCTCATCTGACATAGAAAATCAACCAATAGTAATCCTTCTCTATTCAGAAGCAGGTATTCAGAAAACCTACCCCACGAAACCCTCTCTAGCAACACTGAAGCATTGTGTCAGCCCTCCTGGCCTCTGCGTCAGCCTCAGAACCCTCTGCATCAGCCCTCTGAGGCACTGCACAGCCTCTGGGACCCTCTGTGTCACTCCTGTTGCCTTTTGCGTGGATGACGCAGGCCCTTTGGCCTCTGCGTTGTCTCTGTTGGGCTCTGCGTGGCCTGCTCTGGCTTTGTGTCTGCCTCTCTGCCTCTGCGCTGGTCTCTTGGCACTATCTCTGCCTCTCTCTTCCAGTACTCACTGCTCCTCGCTGCTGATCACTGATTCGACTTTACTTAGCGAACCCCGCTCTAGTAAATTGAATGACTGATCACTCTGGTGTATTCTCCAACTGACCCTCAAGCCTCCTTTTATACTTTTCCTGTTGGTCCTTCAACGGACGAGATTAAATATCTAATCAATGGCTAAGATTAGATTTGGCTTGATCCTTATCCTTTGGAACCTTCTAACCCAGTTTTATATTAATAATTTAATACCCATTAATATTTTATTTTTCATAAGTTTAGACTTAGGAACTCCATTAAAAATATTAATTATTTTAATATCTCCTTAATCGGGTAGAATCTGCCCAAACCATTTCTAGGTCTTGGAGATCTCATGTGCTTTAGCCTCTCCACCAATTTTTATGGCTAGATCACATCCGATGCTACCCCAAATCAACACTCCCTCTTAGCGAGGACTGTGCTCTAGTAATACTCCACATTGAGCATCACTTTGATTATACGACACCGATACATGTGTTGATGATAGGCCTCCCCACCCAACATCCTCTACAATGCTACATCCTGTACTGCTGCCCATGGCCTTGCCACTGCCACTGCTGCATCCGTACGACATCTCCCTCTACATTTGTGTTGCTACTGGTCCTTTCTCCCAACACTGCATCTGCACTGCAACCCCTTCTCATCATGTTGCATCATGCTACTGCTAACCCCTACTGCATTGCAACTCAGTTACTGAGAAGTAAGTAACTTATCCACCAAACACTGACATCCCCGTCAGGCTAGTAACACTCCCGATGTTGAAGCTCTCTCTGCCGCTATCAAGTGCTCCCCTACTGCCTCTGCGTTGCTACAACAACTCCCTACATGTTCTCACCACTGCAAACCCTCTTTGTGCCATCCTGCACTGTTGCAACCGTCTCTGTGTCCTCTCGCACTGCTGCAGCCTGGGGACCCCTACACTGTAGCAATCTCCGCCACTTCATCCACATTCGTTTCTATTG